>JAPPVO010000010.1:6758792-7358792 GCA_030407325.1 Camellia japonica
CAGACACAAGTTCAAGTCATCAGTGAATGAATGAATGTCTAAATATCTGAGTGATAAATGAAAACTGTAAAACATACTGGTGGTGAGTCAAGGTCATTGACGTATCGATGGTCAGGCATCGGAGGCTCCAGTGGAATCGGGTAAGAAGTCCCATACTGCCAGCCCGTCAGCTCGGTCGGAAGATCTGGCCACCCGGCATACTGCCAAGTTGAGGGCATCCCTCCAGTCCCGTCTCTCGATATGCCGGCCCCACTGGTCGAAGGAATGTCTCCGACTCGAGCGTGACTCGAGGAAGGCATGTCAGCAGCTCTCCTCCTGGGGGTACGGACACCTGACAGCGAAGGCATCAGGTACATATGGCGATATGTCGCGTAATCCCCCCCTCCAGGAAAAGGACTGTGTCAATACCCAACATAAGGTCCTCTACCTTCCGGGATGTGAGACCCCTTGCGAACTGCATCTCTGGTGGAGGCAATAAGGGGACGTCTTGAGCGGAGTTGCCCATCGTCTGACGCATGAAACGCTCTCCGAGAAACCAGGCCCTGCCGACCGGTCCCTTAAACAAGACCCTATATCGGAATGAGCCCCATGCCCCAGCAAACAAAAATCGAGGATTCCCTGGCATATCGATCCAAGGCTGCCAGGTCACCTGCGGGTAACAAGTGCATAAATTGATTAGATGTCATAAATATGCAACATGAATCAAAGCTGAAAGCATGAAGAACTAAGAGTTCTGAATCACCTCCGTCGCCCGTACAGTATCAAAGAACTGCCGGAGGTAGAGCAGAGTCTCCCGAGGCCTGGGCCGGTACCGATCCTCAAATCTACGTGAGTAGGGGATCTCAAGAAGTGCCTCCACCTCGAGCTCAGGGGCCAATGTCGGGAAGTACGCATAAACCCACAGCTGTGAAAGGCAAGGCAGTGGCTGTCAGAATACAGAATGTATAGAATGCAGAATGCTGAGTGCAGAATGCGAATGCGAATACAGAATGTATAGAATACAGAATGCTGAGTGCAGAATGTGAATACAAAATGTATGAAGAACGCAGAATGCTGAATGCAGAATGCTGAGTGTAGAATGTTGTGTGCAATGTGTAGTATACAGAATGTATAGGAAGTACAGAATGCGAAGTACAGAATGCTGATTGCAGAATGTAGAGTGCAAAATGTAATGTGTGTCATGTGCAGTGTACAGATAATGAAAAGCAGAAATGTAAAACAAGAGGGCAGAATGTACCTCCCAGGCTCGCCAGTAGCTGCCTACTATGGTCCCTCGCTCTCGGGAAGTTGCGCTCATGTAGCAGTAAAGGGTAGCGAGGCCAGCGCCACCCCAATCATACTGACTGACTTATGATAGGTATACCAGAGCACTGAGCAGGTAAAGCCCAACTGTGTTCCCCCTGTCGGAGAACAGAGTGGTCCCGAGGAGGAACATCAAAAATCCTCGGGCATACTGCTGTATGGCCTCAATGGTCTCGGGTGTAGTCCCCCTGTACCGCTCAGAGAACCAGGTGTACCTGACCCTGCCTGATGATCTGTCGATCGGCGGACGGGCTCCAAGCAGATAAATCCAAGCGGCCTCCCACTCACCCATATCTGCATCGTATGGGATCGGCCGGCCTGCCACGTCAAGGCCCGTCAGCATGGAGAAGTCATATGGGGTCATCGTCATGTCCCCGGTAGCTGAAAAATGGAAGGAGTTGGTGGTGTCCCACCATCTCTCTACAAGTGCCCCCAGGAGGGTCCTACTCGCTGGATGACGTGATAATCCCGCACAGAAAGGGCCAAATCCTGCCTCGTCCACGATGTGGCGAACAGCATCTGGGAGCTCCATGTACCACTCCCTAGCAATAATAGATCCGTAACCCCGTGTGAAACGGGAGGATACCTGCATTCAGAACGAAATGTATGAGCTGTGTGTTCAGAATGAAAAGTATGAGCTGTGTGTTCAGAATGAAATATATGAGCTGTGTGTTCAGAACGAAATGTATGAGCTGTGTGTTCAGAATGAAATGTACGAGCTGTGTGTTCAGAATGAAATGTACGAGCTGTGTGTTCAGAATGAAATGTACGAGCTGTGTGTTCAGAATGAAATGTCCGAGCTGTGTGTTCAGAATGAAATGTATGAGCTGTGTGTTCATAATGAAATGTATGAGCTGTGTGTTCAGAATGAAATGTATGAGCTGTGTGTTCAGAATGAAATGTGCGAGCTCTGTGTTCAGAACGAAATGTACGAGCTGTGTTCAAAATGAAATGTACGAGCTGTGTGTTCAGAATGAAATGTATGAGCTGTGTGTTCATAATGAAATGTACGAGCTGTGTGTTTAGAACGAAATATATGAGCAGTGTGTTCAGAATGAAATGTACGAGCTGTGTGTTCAGAATGAAATGTATGAGCTGTGTGTTCAGAATGAAATGTATGAGATGTGTGTTCAGAATGAAAAGTATGAGCTGTGCGTTCAGAATGAAAAGTATGAGCTGTGTGTTCAGAACAAAATGTATGAGCTGTGTGTTCAAATTGAAAAGTGTGAGCCATGTGTTCAAAATGAAAAATACGAGCTGCGTGCCAATGAAAAAGTGTACTGCATTATGGACTGCGTGTTCAGATTGAGCAATGTGCTATAAAACCAAATACCGTGTTATCAACTGCGTGTTCAGATTGAGCGGTGTGCTATGTTATGAAAAAGTGTACTGCGCTATGGACTGTGTGTTCAGATTGAGCAGTGTGCTATAAAACCGAATACCGTGTTATGAACTGCGTGTTCAGATTGAGCGGTGTGCTATGTTATGAAAAAGTGTACTGCGTTATGGACTATGTGTTCAGACTGAGCAGTGTGCTACAAAACCGAATACCGTGTTATGAACTGCATATTCAGATTGAGCGGTGTGCTATGTTATGAAAAGGTGTACTGCGTTATGGACTGCGTGTTCAGATTGAGCAGTGTGCTATAAAACCGAATACCGTGTTATGAACTGCATGTTCAGATTGAGCGGTGTGCTATGTTATGAAAAAGTGTACTGCGTTATGAACTGTGTGTTCAGATTAAGCAGTGTGCTATAAAATCGAATACCGTGTTATGAACTGCTTGTTCAGATTGAGCGGTGTGCTATGTTATGAAAAAGTGTACTGCATTATGGACTGCGTGTTCAGATTGAGCAGTGTGCTATAAACCGAATACCGTGTTATGAACTGCGTGTTCAGATTGAACGGTGTGCTATGTTATGAAAAAGTGTACTGCGTTATGGACTGCGTGTTTAGATTGAGCAGTGTGCTATAAACCAAATACCGTGTTATGAACTGCGTGTTCAGATTGAGCGGTGTGCTAAGATAACAACCCTTGGTATTACGACATATGGAACTTCTTGGAAAAGGAGGCATATCCACCAGGGGCGAATGCCAAGGACAAAAGGGCAATTAGAAGAATGGCTGTTCAGTTTATCATCTGCGGGGGTAAGTTGTACAAAAGAGGTCATCTGGGAATGCACAAGCTGTGTGTGGAAGCCGAAGAGTCGAAGCGCCTGATGGAGGCCATCCATGGAGGAGAATGTGGGGCACATATGAATGGGGTGATGCTGGCACGGAAGATCCTCAGACAGGGCTACTACTGGTCTACCATGGAGGAAGATTGTATCGGCTTTGTTCGGCGATGCCACAAATGCCAGATTCACGCAAACCGCATGAACATCCCGCCGTCAAAGCTGTACAACATGACGTCGCCATGGCCATTTTCAGTTTGGGGGATCGATGTGATTGGAGCTGTTACTCCTAAAGGGTCGAATGGGCATGAGTTTATCTTGGTAGCAATAGACTATTTCACGAAGTGGGTCGAGGCCCAATCTTATGCCGTGTTGAAGGCTTCGCATGTCGCAAAGTTTATCAGAAACAACATCATCTGCCGTTATGGAGTCCCGAATGAGATCATTTCAGACAATGGTTCTCACTTCAAGAAGGAGGTGATTGATCTGTTGGAGAAGTATAATGTGGCTTTTCATAAGTCATCCACATATCGGCCGCAGACCAACGGAGCAGTTGAGGCCGCTAACAAGAACATCAAACACATACTGTGGAAGATGGTGGAAACCTATCGGGACTGGCCAGATAAGTTGCCGTTTGCTCTGTGGGGCTACCGAACGTCGATTAGAACTTCTACCGGGGCGACTCCGTATTCCTTGGTATATGGGATGGAGGCCGTCCTACCTATAGAGATTGAGGTTCCGTCTCTACGAGTATTGGTTGAGTGTCAGATAGCCGAGGCAGATTGGCAGCAGAGCAGATTCGAGGAACTCATGCTTTTCAATGAAAGAAGACTGAAAGCACTGTACCACGTCCAAGGATATCAACGCAGAATCGCCCGGGCTTTTAACAAGAAAGTTAAGTCTAGGAACTTGAAGGAAGGAGATTTGGTACTCAAAGACAACCGAGCTCCCATCCACGACCCAAGGGGCAAGTTCAGACCCAATTGGACTGGTCCCTATATCATCAAGTCTATCTGGTCAGGTGGAGCTGTGGTTCTGATGGACCTAGATGGCCTGGAGTTCTCCCAACCGATCAACATGGACAAGTTGAAGAAATATTACCCCTGAGAGGCTTGCTAGGCCGAAAACCCGAAAGGGCGACCTAGGCAAAATTCAGAGCACAAAAAATTAGAAAATATAAAAACTGAGCTCGCAAGGTTGAAAACCCGCAAAGGGCGGCCTTGGCAAAAGTTAGAGCGCAAAAGGAGAGTGAAAATACTCGAGTGAACCCAAGCCTGAACTACGTAAGGCTTGATTCCCATCTTTGGGATACGTAGGCAGCTTCATCCTGAAGTTCAGCCATAAACTCTTCCCCGATCAATTTTGTCCATTTGATCATCTCGGTCATCTTTGCTCATCAACATTTATCGCAATCTTCGGTACAGGGTTATTCAGACTAGGGGCAACTTTCCGTTGCCATAACAGTGCCGCGGTATCAGTTAAACAAGGGGCAACTTCCAGTTGCCAGCATCCGGGGTTGTGCATCTCAACGACAGATCTCAAGCGTGTTCAGTTTTGATCCATATCGAAAATAGTTTTGAAAAGTTTTAATAAAAGTTGACTTTGCTCAAATAAATCTTTTTACAACTAAGACCATTTCTGGACCAAAGTGGGAAATTTTCAGTACCACAACCTTCAATTTCATTGATTTCAAATAGAGTTCTCTTGCTCTTGCATACAATCGAAGTTGCTTTTTATTACATTCATAAAGAAAACTTGAAAGTACTAATAAAGCAATAAACCCGGGGCATAGTCAAGTCAAATGTCACTGCGCCCCCTCCCAGAGCTAGCTGGAGCCTCTGATACCAAGCTGGGCCCAATCTGTGCCTCTTCATTAAGCCAATCCAAGCACTCATCAGACAAAGTGCAACTGAAAGCGGGAGCGGGAGCCAGGAGTTCTCTCGTCCTCCATGCTGTGGCATACCGGGCCAGCTGTGCGCCTCGAATCGGGAATGTAACCGGGTACTCTATCCCTTCCGGCGGACAAGTCTGATTATGACCAAACTGGCGCAGGATACGGAATGGGAAATAGAAGACACAGTGAGTCAAGCCAACCAATTGGATCCCGGGTTGACGGGTCATGCTGTAACTCATCACCGGAAGATTGAGCCAAGGGCACCGCCAAGCAATGCGGTCTGCGGACAAGTTGCACATCCATTCAAACCACCAACCCTCATCAAGGGCGTCAACTAGGCGTTGCCTGAAGAAGTAGCCACGAGCTGAATATGCCGGACAAGAGTCCACAACCTGCAGTTTATCCATCAACCATACCTGGGGAGGGATGAAAAATGAGAGAATAAAGAATAGAGAGATGTATGATGAGAGAAAAAGTGAGGAAGGGGTTTTTGTGAGAAAAACCGAGCTTGAGAGCCGAGTGATGTGAGCATATGTATGCGAGATTAGGTGGGGAACATTACCTGCAGTAATAGTGGACTCCCTGCTAATCTGATCGTCTCTCGACGATAAAAGGCGTCTAAGCCCAGCAGTGTCTCAGCCAGAATCATGGCAATGCAGCTTTTGCCCCCCTTCAAGCCTTGGGCAACCTCAATCAACCGGACACTGGGCCCTCCAGAACCAGAGATAAACAGAAAATGGGATAGCAGGCATAAACAAAGGGCGTGTCGCCGAAAACCTTGCCAGTGATGGTCGCCGCGATCACCAGTCTCAGAAAAGCGACAAACCAAGCTCGGAACATCTAATGTCCCGTCACAAATTAGAGAACGAGCGTCGGGCATTGAAAGCCCGCACATTTCTCCCAAGGCTTGAGCATGGCCAAAACGAAGTTGGGGCAGGATCTCCTCATCACGCTCAGATTCCATTAGAGTTCGGAAATCTTCAAAAGTGGGACACACCTCTTGTCCGCTAAAGCTAAAGACATGTGTTGCCGGGTTCCAAAACCTTGCCGCGGCATGGAGGAATGGAAAATGCAGCGGGGTACGGCGCAAAGTGAATAGTACGTTTATGCCGAAAGCCCGAAAATTAAGCTTTTCCGAGCCGTCCAAGTTGTTAATCCAAGTCGTGAGATTTTGGGCTAAAAATGCTTCCATTTGGAGTAAATCAGTGTGGAAATGAAAGAACCACGAAGTTGAGACCTTTTTGAAGAAGATAAGGTTGAGTGAAGGACAGATGTCAACATTCTGCTGGTACTGACAATTTAGTGCCGACCGGCCAATTATTGTGCCGACCGCCATCTGTTTTGGCCGATTAATCACTATTTTGGCCGATGGCCTTTACACACAGCCGGTGGGCTTTCTACTAGGCCGGTGGTTCTCACCCTTGCCCTCTGAGCTGTTTATGCTAAGAATTTGGGAAGTCCCACTACTTTCGATGCCCTCCAGTGATCAATTCTTACGAGGGCACGCCCATTTGCTTATCGAGTTGTTGCATATTTGCTTATCGAGTTGTATCTCACTCTCGTTGAGTCTTTGTAAATGTTTGTCAAGGTGTGCTCGCATTTGGCTAGTTTGCTGAGTCACCCTATTTTGCTTATCGAGTTGTAATTGGTTTACTACCTGATTATTACGATGCGATGCTTTGATTTTCAAAAACAAGGTTTCAATTTCAGTCACATTGTTGTGTGATGCCTTGCGATGCGATGCATAGAACGTGCGAATATAGCACTTTTGAACAAACAGTTGTTTCATTTCCATCATATGATTTGCAAAAACACGCGCTTTTGAGAAATAAAACCTGCCTAAGGCAGTGCAATGTGCTTAAACTCCTAGTAAAAAGGGAAGTAAAGTAGAAGAATAGCAGGGTAGCAAAGTGCTGGGTTTGACACCGGTAACCTCCCCCTTTCGGTCATCGTACCTTTTGCGCCCTTGTTCGGGTCAATCATGGGGTCTGGCACCTTCATTATTCAAGACAATATAAGAAAATGCACTGTCAGAATGCAAGTGGAGCTTCGAGTTGACCTCGTACCACAACTCTCGCGAGCAATGCTCGGAACATGCGAAGGATGTCCCTTCCCGTATCCTTTTATATCTTGTGAATTCTCTAAATCATTTCAATTACACGGAGTTGCAGTACGTTGCGTTCCAGCATCATGTCTAACATGATCAATTTCAAATCCCTTTTTATACACATTGCATTGTATGCGTGCCTTGCTTTACTGATATGTGTTCAAGTTTCCTTTTTTTATACACATTGCATGGTATGCGTGCCTTGCTTTACTGATATGTGTTCAAGTTTCTTTTTTATATACACATTGCATGGTATGCGTGCCTTGCTTTACTGATATGTGTTCAAGTTTCTTTTTTATATACACATTGCATGGTATGCGTGCCTTGCTTTACTGATATGTGTTCAAGTTTCTTTTTATACACATTGCATTGTATGCGTGCCTTGCTTTACTGATATGT
Source organism: Camellia japonica (assembly GCA_030407325.1). Classification (NCBI taxonomy): domain Eukaryota; kingdom Viridiplantae; phylum Streptophyta; class Magnoliopsida; order Ericales; family Theaceae; genus Camellia; species Camellia japonica. Next base: position 6,766,670 of record JAPPVO010000010.1, read on the forward strand.
GTTCAAGTTCCCTTTTTATACACATTTCATGGTATGCGTGCCTTGCTTTACTGATATGTGTTCAAGTTCCTATATACACATTGCATGGTATGCGTGCACTGCTTTACTGATATGTGTTCAAGTTCCTATATACACATTGCATGGTATGCGTGCCTTGCTTTACTGATATGTGTTCAAGTTTCTTTTTTATATACACATTGCATGGTATGCGTGCCTTGCTTTACTGATATGTGTTCAAGTTTCTTTTTATACACATTGCATGGTATGCGTGCCTTGCTTTACTGATATGTGTTCAAGTTCCCTTTTTATACACATTGCATGGTATGCGTGCCTTGCTTTACTGATATGTGTTCAAGTTCCCTTTTTATACACATTGCATGGTATGCGTGCCTTGCTTTACTGATATGTGTTCAAGTTCCTATATACACATTGCATTGTATGCGTGCACTGCTTTACTGATATGTGTTCAAGTTCCTATATACACATTGCATTGTATGCGTGCTTTGCTTTACTGATATGTGTTCAAATTCCTTTTTATACACATTGCATTGTATGCGTGCCTTGCTTTACTGATATGTGTTCAAGTTCCTTTATATACACATTGCGTGCACGTGTGCATTGCTTTACCGACATGTGTTCAAGTTCCTTTTCATACACATTGTGTGCCGTGTGCATTACTTCACTCACATGTGTTCAATTCTACTATCTTGCTGTACACATTGCATGCATTGTCACGCACTTTCGACTGCATTGTTATGCATATTGCTACCGATGTTGTATCTGTCAAGTTTGCTTTCTTTGCAGGCACGATATTGTATGTACGGCTCATTCGAGGCCGGTGCAACCGGACGAACCGCGCAGGTATTGTATCTCCCGAGTGAGACGTGTTGAGAATTCCATAATTCTCTTACACCCTTTCTGCATTGTGGTGTAGTTTGGTATGCTAGCTTATAACTGTCGCATGTGTGCTTCGTTACAGCTTTCTTTGCATGATCATAAGTTATGCTCGGCCTTTTGCATCGTCAGTTGCATCTTGCCCCCGCCTACGGGCGCATACCTTATCTGCGGCTTGTATGCCTGTGCCTGAACTACGCTGGTTTGATTCCTAAGGGATACGTAGGCAGCTTGCGAGTTCAACCATTTGCGCTTTGTATGTTTGTCCAAGTCTTCGGCCTTGTCAAAAATGGGTCGTCTCTGGGCTTTGACATTCACTCCCGTCATTGTTATGACTTTCGAGTTCTGTCAAAGAGGGGCAACTGTAGACACCCCATTTTTGACCGTCCTCTAGACTCGGACGTCACCGTTGGAACACTCGGTGATTATCCATGTTTGTGTTCGTTTGGAGATTCCCGGAGTTCTCGGCTACGCGCGCCTTGCCTCAGGACCTCCGAACTCGACCGTTTGGTGTTTGGTTTTGCACCAAACACTTGTGTTTTGCCTTGGGAAGGCAGGGAATGCTTTGTGAGGCATCCCCACACACCACCGGCAGTGGCTAGAGGCCACCGGCTGTTTGGTGTTGCCATCGGCACTTTATTGTGCCGGTCGGCACTATTTTGTGCCGGTCGGCACTCTTTTTGGCAAAATGACCATTTTGCCCTGCCGACTACTGTGCGGTTGCTTTTTGAGATATTTTTAAGCAGCTGTGTACCACTTTCTTCCCCTCCATACACGTGTATGGAGGGATGAGCCTCTTGTTTGCTTGGTTGCTAAGCTTACAAGATTGCCTCCTCTATAAGAGGAGGCCTTGTCTTCTTGGCTAAGGGTTGGCCATTTTGAGAGATCAAAAACCAGAGCTTATACATTCTCTCTCTCTCTATATCTCACTCTCTCTCACCCTTGTGTGTGTTTTGTGGCCAAATAGTGCACTTTTACCTTACTTTTGCACCATTACACACACTATTACACCTTATTTCGAGATTGAGGGACTTGGAGGGTTGTTTGTTGTGATTTTGGACTGATTTTGACCACTAGGGAGTGGCTGGACCACTTGTTCTTCAAGGGATCTTCAAGGGTAAACTCTTTACTTTAGTTTCCCCATTCTTGCAACTAGTTTCTACCCCTCTTGCTTTGTGTTTTAAGCTTTGTATATAACATAAAAACATCTTGTTTTTACTTGCTTAAGAACTTTCATTAAGGTCACCTTTTGATTTGAGTAAGAACTCACCCTCTTAGGCCTTGTTTTGGCCCTTTTTGTGCCTTTTCCTTAGGCTTTGTTTGCTTGTTGTTTTTGGCCTTCTCACCACTGAAAACCAGTGGGTTTTCAGTGGTGAGGGAGGTGTTTTGAAGTCTCATAAAGGGGAGGGACACCCCTCTCCCCTTTGTCTCTCTTTGGCCCTCATTCTTGGCTCATGAGGTAGCATGCATGCATGCTTGCATTTAGCTTCATTTCAGAGCTTTCTAGGGTGTTTTAGGTCATGTTTGATCTCTGTTTTAGGTTGGTTTTATGGCCCTTAACATGCCTCTCATACTTGCTTTGAAATGCTCCTTTATGCTTAGAAGAATGCCATGCATTTGAACCACGTTCTTTGCATGTTTTTAGCTTGGTTTCATGGAGATACTAGCACCATCTTGTCATGTGAGGGGGCTGTGATCCACTGTTTTTGACACATTTGGCATGCTTGGTTTGGTTGTCTTGCATGTTGGCTTGTAAGCCTTGCTTGTATGGAGCTCTAGCATGTTTAGCTTGTCTTGACCTCATGATTTGGCATCATTGTGGGTGGTATTTCAGTCCTTATGCCATGTTCAAGAACCTCTATTTACCATCCTATCCATGCTTTGAATTGTTGGTCTTTTATGCATTAAGGAGAGCATTGTGCATGCTTCCATGTTTAATGCACTTTGGGGCTGCCATCAAGGGGGTTTGGGTGTCATTTTGCATGCTGAAATTCTGTTTTTGGTTATTAGATTCATGCCATGAGTGGTTGTGTAAGTGATGGTTAGATGCTCTCTTGAGTGCCCTTGGTTTTGGGCTTATTGGCTCGCATGCTTGTAAGGCATTTTGTCCTTGATTTCAGTCCATTTCGGCCACTGTTTTGGGGAGGTTTGAGGCCTCCCCTATGGTGGTTAAGGCCACCATTGTATGCTCATTATATGCTTGTTGCATGTTTGGTTCATTGGGTGTTATAGTAGGTTGGTCCCATTGCTTGATTGGCTCATGTTTGTATGCCACTTATACCTTGTATGCTCTAGCATTTTGCATGCCCATTGTGATAGTTGCATGATACTTGGTGTGGTTGCATCATATTTCTCATTGTTGCATCATTTGAGCCATTTTGCATACATGCATTCCATGGCTTGGCTTGGGGATTGTCAAGCCAAGCATAGGATTGAGAGGAGTTCACACTCCAAGTGGTGCAACTCATCTCAATTCTTGGTCACCAAGACCTTTGACCAACACATGATAAGGCCTTGGATTTCATTTGTTTGTTTGCATGCATTTTTACATCAAAATGCAACCTTGGTTCCTTAGGCTATCATGCACCAAGATGCACCATTGATGGCCCAAGAACCAAGGGTCATACCTCCTTGAGTCCCCAAGCATGATAGGAGGCAATGGCCATGCATACATATGCCCAAAATCCATGCCATGCACTGCTGGTTTGCTGCTGCTGTCAAACTGTCCTCTGTAGGAACTTTCTGCCGACCGGCAGTATAATGTGCCGACCGGCACTATATTGGTGCCGATAAACCCTACAAGAAGCCGGTGGCCAATTCAAGAAGCCGGTGATCACTTCCTCCAGCCGGTGGGATACTTCAGATCATGTAGAAGGTGTTCTGAGACTTTGGGAATTTTTGGAGAGGACAGGGCAGTAAAAACAGATGCAGCAGTGCTACGGTGTGAGTTTTCCGGGCAGGTTGGATCGAACATGCATCATTCACGCATCCCGAGGCAGGGCTGAGGCCCCTTTCTCTTTTGTTAATATTTAATTTGATAATTAGAAATTTCTGTAATAATTAATTTATTCTGTATTTGGACTGTATTATTTTTGGACTGTATATTCTTTTGGGTCCCTCCGTGTGAGGGCATATTTGTAATAAGGGTGTGTGAGTGTGTGTATGTCTTCCAACCCCCATTTCTTTCTCCCTTTTATTTACCTGCTTATGATGGTAGATTAGGGCATATTTAATTTAGCATACCTTATGCAATGCATGCGTGCATCCATGCATTTGTTGACATGCATCGGGCTCGGCACATCATACAAACTGCATCGTACTTTCAATTCCAAATTGAATACGTGTTATTTGTAACATTCCATATGCCACGTTTAGGATAGCCGAGCCTGCCTAGATTACATCTTTGCATGTGTTGCATTAGACATTTCAGTATGCTTAGGTCCATGCATGGATTTCTAATAAGCTTCTGTTTTGGCTTGGAGTACTATGTGAGCTTTTATGCTTTAGCATATCGCATGTGTGTGAATGTTGCCATAATAGCATGCTTACCATGAGGCTAAGTGCTTATGCGATATAACTGCATGAATGCCTGTGGATGGAGGTTGAATTACCTAAATTGGGACAACACATTAAAACTGTGAGTTTTAAAGCCCACTAGATAGTGGCAAAACCGTCTTTTCTAAAAGCCCGCTTGAGAGTGGCAAAACCTGCATTTTAGCCTACTTGTGAGTAGCAAATCATTTTCAAAACAAACATGTGGTGTTTTGTTCCAACTTAGGCGATTTGGTCTATACTTGTTTGCTGTGCGCATAATATAGTAATTCTAGGCTAATAACCGGAATAAGAACGCATAAAGTTTTCAAAAACGGATATCACGGTTAGTAGAGGCCGGTCTTCGGACCGGGCGAAAGGGGGTGCTCATAGCTGACCTTCCCCGATCGTACCCAAGCTCCCGAGCCAAGACCACTTTGGTGATGACGGACATGTGGCCTTCGGCACCGAGTCAGGGTTTCCTAAATTTCCCATTTTAAAATATTTAGGTGGCGACTCTGTAATCTGGCAAAGCAGTCCATGTTTGGCACTACTTTTTCAAAAATCTGTTTTTCTTCAAAACGATTTGCCGGATTTGGACTCTTTGGTTCAGATTTAGAACCGCGACACAAATCGAGTCCGAACTGTAGCGAGGACCCACGCGGGCGCTGTTACAACCTATTAAGCATTACTACAAAACAATTAGGGCTTTACTTCTCTCTACCCATAACATGTTAAACCAATTTCCCCCAAATTAACCCAACAACCATCTATTTCCCAAATCTCAACCTTACACATCAACACTTAGATCCCCCTATATGATTTTCCAAAACGATCCATAACAACATGGTTTTTATGCAATTGAATATACCACATGTCTATCTATAAGAGAGGTATTGAAAAAGATCAAAGAAACCACTACCTCAAGAGAGTAGAGGAGAAAAGCCCCAAAAATCAACTTCGCTGGAATTCGATCTCCACCGGTCAAGACAAAGCCCTCGATATCCTCATCATTTTGATATAAGGAACTAGTACCAAAATCCCAATGGATTCTTGGGATCAAAAGACAATGTAGAGTTTTGAGAGTTTGGGTAGAGAGAGATAAGAGAAAAAGAGAGAAAGATTGTATAGAGAGAGAGAGACATATTCATAAAATGAAATGAAAAGGGGCAAAAGATCTAAACATAGTTGAAATGCATGAAAAATGAAACAGTTCATGCGCCTGGCCGCACGTACGGCGCCTTCTCCCGCACATGCGGAGCGTCCTCCCGCATGTGCGGCTCTCACCCCCGCACGTGCAGTCCTCCTCCGTACCTGCATATATTGCAGTGTGCTCACAACCTTCCCTTATTTCCCACATGTGCCGCCCAAGGCCCCGCACGTGCGGCTTTGGCCCTCAAGCCCGAAAAATCCTCAGCTTCTCTCCCGACACTCTGGAGTCGACCTCGCACCCTCCGCGACAAGTGAAAACTCGGAATTCGAAACAAACAAGGACGAATTTTTTTTTTAAAGAAAAGTTCTCAAAAACAACGAACTCAACTGTTGACTGGACAACACTTTGAAATCCGATATTTTAACGAAGGTAAATCCAACATAACCCGAGAGAACAAGGAAAAATACGCACCGGTCATCACACCCTTTGGGGATGACTCCCACACCCCAAAGCGATCTTGACTCTCCATGTATGTGTGGAGTGCACTCATATCTGTGTTGGGTCCACATCATGTGTGGTCCAGATTTATAGGAGTCTTGTGGGGTGGGTCTCAATCATTACTTTCTATTTTCACACATGCCCCCTCTTTGGTCTCCCAATTTTCTCTTGTTCACATTTACATAAAAATTCTATTGTTTGTCTCATATATATATATATATATATATATTTATGACTGAATATCTGGGTCTCGGCTAATCTTAGGATCCATACAAAGTGCCCTTTCACGTGAATTGGGCAAATCTCGAGCAAAACTCGCAGATGTGGCACCAAGAAGTGAATTGCTCCTAATGGGAGTTGAACCTAAGATCTAAAGAGTGCACACCCCTAAACCCTAAGTTGCACTCACTAGGCCAATCCCTTAGGGTTTGTCTCATATATATATATACATATATAATAATTTTAAATAATTATATTAGAATATATCGATATTAGTGATACAGTTAAATTTTAATCTATATCAGACATTATTAATTTGTATGACAATATCATAAGTTAAAAATACTAATAGGTATCGACTGATATTTAAAACTTTGGGTTGTTTTGGGAAATTGGTTAAAAACTGATTTTTTAAACTTTTTTTTTGAAAAAAACATGTAAAAAAAAGTAGAGAGGATGATATGACCCAAAATATATTAGAAGCTAGCTTTTTGACTTTTTATGTTCTTCCCAAAAAAAGCCTTTATATATATATATATATATATATATATTTCATTTTTGGAATATTGACCACATTTTTTAATCCCAATTTGTATTTTAATGATTTTATGAGTTGGTCTAGCACAAGAAGTTATGGGAAAAAGTATACTACAGTTTATTTAATTTGTCATTTGGAACAAATTATTTTAGTATTTTTTTGATTTTTTATGAAAAATGTGCAAAAAAATAAAAAAAAATGATATGACGACTTATTTTGACTTTTTGACTAAAATACTTAATTCCCAAACGAGGCAGTTATGTTTCTATTACGAGACCAAAAAATAAATAAATAAAAGAATTGGCTTAAATTCATGTTTGGATTTGTTGGGCTCACCATAGATCCCATTTCAATAATATGAATTATTTATTTTATCAGTTCCTGCATGTATATTATTCATGAAAAAAATTATGTCAACTTGATAATTCTAACATTTTTATTTTATCACGTTTGTTTAAAAAAAATAAATGAAATGTATATTTTTGAAAATACACTGTCTAATTTTGTATGATAAATGCAATAAAATGAAAAAAATTATGATTATCGGATTGTTTTTATGAATAATATATACGAAAATCTACAAAATAAATGATTTAAATTATTGAAAGGAGACCTATAATGAGCTCAAGAGCATGAACTTGACGGTCAAGTGCAAATTTGAATTTAAGAAAAACTTAATCCATAAATAAGAAGACTAAAAAAAATGACTTTTTTTTTATTATTATTAATTTTTTTTTTTTTGACTTCCATGAACTACAATGGATCTTTCTAATAAGGGTAAATTACAAATACACCCCATGAGGTTTGCTTAAAATATAAATTACCTCATGTGATTTGAAAAATTACAAATTACTCCCTGTTAGAATTTTTTATTTAACAGAATTAATTGAAAAAGTGAATTTCTAATTGTTCACCTATACAATAATAAAATTATCTGAATTATTAATTAAAATAAAATTTTACATTATTAAAAACTGTTAACTAACTTGATGATTTATTAATAAAAGAACATATTTGTTATGAAATTATAAACCTTAAGGAGCATATTATAATTTCTAAAACTATAAAGAGTAATTTATAATTTAAGTAAATCTCAGGTATGTTTGTAATTTACCCCTCTAAAAATAAAGTTACCGGGGCTTTCAAATATTCTATTTGAATTTTGCAATGATTCGGATATTTTGGTCGTTTCAATGAGAACAATGCTAGGGATTAAAAGAGTTGCATCAATTTTTTTTTTAAATCCATAAATTAAACCCAACCTAAAATGACATATTCTAAAATTTTAGGATAAATTACAACTACACCCCCTGTAATTTAGAAAATTACAAATATTTCTTTGTCAGAATTTTTCATTTAACAGAATTAATTGAAAAAGTGAAATTTCTAACTGTTCACCTATACAATAATAAAATTATCTCATTTATTAATTGAAATAAAATTTTAACATTATTAAAAACTGTTATTTAACTTAATGATTTATTAATAAAAAGACCTATTTATTATGAAATTAGGAATCATAGGGGGGCATAATGCAATTTCTAGAACCACATGGGGTAATTTGTAAATTAAGTAAACCTCAAGGGGTGTGTTTGTAATTTACCGTAATTTTTTCAGAGTAAAGGGACTAATTTGATACAAATTGGACACCAGATAAAATTTCACAACAAAATAACACATAATAAATAAATAAATAAAATTAATATTAAAATAATTATAATACTAACTCAAAATAAAACAGCACCATATTGACCACGTGCCGCGTGATTTATGGGTAGCACAATTAAGACTGCAAACAAACCAAATTGTTCATAAAGAGTTCGAGTTTGGCTCATTTAAAGATTGAGCTTGATTTTTAAACTCGTTTATTAATTGAGTCGAGTTTGAGTAATGTCAATTTACTTTTAATAACATATCAAATAAAGTTTCAATAATTTATTTTAATTTTTTATTTGTGTTTGATATTTGTGTAAATTGACATATTTAATTGATGAAATTTATTATTAATATAAGTATTCTTGAATATTTTGCTCATAATTTTTTATTTATTTTTATCTTAATAAGTAAATTAATTTAAGTTTTTTTTTTTTTTTTTAAGCTCGAGTTCGAACTTGGTTTGTTTATGTAATTGAGCGAACTCAAGCCGAGCTCAAGTTTATAAAATATTTAACATTTAAGCTTGACTTGAACTTGGCTCAAGCTTGAGCTTGATTAATTCGTAATAAACAAGTCTTAACACTAAAAAATTCGGTTCAACTCAACTCGTTTGTAGCCTTAAGCACAATATCTTTACTTTTGAGATATCTTGTAGGAAGAATTACTTAACAATTGAGCAGAGAAAAAAAAATTACAAATACAGGAGGAGTGCAAGTAATTCTATAATGAGATACAAATGAAAAATTATAAAGGTACAAGTCTCACTTACATCCCATATTTGTATTTTTTTTTTTTTTTTTACATTACACTTTTAAGTAATTCCCTCTATCTTCTAATATATCCATATAATGATTGACTCTTCCCATAAAAAAATTTAAAAAAAAAAAATTTTTGATTCTCTCTGCTTGGTTTTGGTTATCAGAATTTATTTTTTAAAAATTTTACTTTTTTATTTTTCGTATTTTTTTTGTTTCCATTGATTTTTTTTAATATTTTAAGTAATTTTTTAAACTTGTAGACATGCCTAACTTAAATACACTTAAAAGTATAATTTTTATAAAAAAAAAAAAAAACTTTAAAAAATTCACTAAATACCAAAAATATAAAAATAAAAAAAATACGAAAATTGAATATATTTTTTATATTTTATGTATTTATTAATTTTTAAAAATATTTTTTTACAAATATTTTAATTTTTAGATACATTTAAGTAAGATACATTTAAAAAAGTAAAAAAATTATTTAAAATTTTATAAATACTCAATAAAAACAAATTAATTTTAAAAAAATTAAATTAAAAAAATTAAACCTAAACACACCGATTGACGCCATAGATTTCTTTGACCAATGGCACAAAGTCAGACTTTCTTTTAATGGGTCCAGACTTGACGTTCACAAAAGGAACTGCTTGGAAGTTGGAGACGATTATTTGTTCTTTTTTATATTTTTTCCAAATATTATATTTAAGATAAATTACAAAGACGAGATTTACTTAAATTATAAATTATCTTTTGTGATTTTAAAAATTATATTATGTCTCCTAAGATTTTTAATTTCATAATAAATAAGTTCTTTTATTAATAAATCATCAAGTTAATTAACAGTTTTTAATAATGTTAAAATTTTATTTCAATTAATAATTCAGATAATTTTATTATTGTATAGATGAACAGTTAAAAATTTCACTTTTTCAATTAATTTTGTTAAATAAAAAAATTCTAGTAGGGAGGTATTTGTAATTTTTCAAACCACATAAGACAATTCATATTTTAAGCAAACCTTAGGAGGTGAATTTTTAATTTACCGTATTATTTAATATAGACCGATTGGGTCAATTAAATAAAGGAAAATTACATACAAATGAGAGAAGGTGAAAAAAATTACAAACATATTGTGGGTATCTATACTATACTTGGCACGTAGCGAGCCCAACGGGCGTCACGTCAGCACCACTACACATCCACGTGGCAGACCCCTGAGACACCACGATGAGTATGTCATCACCATTACGCATTCACGTGGTAGACCCCTGAGGCACCACGATGAGTCGAGATTGTATGCCTAGCCTAAGCGGGGGCATGCACACCACCAAGAATGAAACAAGGCCGCATGGAGCTGGCTCACTTAGAGCTCTTCATGGCCCTTCATAACTCAAGAAATGTATTGTCTACCCACTCACCCAGCTCCATAACAACATAGCCAGACTCTTGGCTCACATATGTTTGGCTCACCTATGTTTACTTGGCTACTGAGGTAAGCCCTTGGCTCACCCATGCATTCACCCTCTTGGCTGCCTAGGTCGTGAGCAGGACCTAGGCACTCCCGCTTGGGATCATTGGAGGATTGTGGATTGAAGGCTAAGACCTCGGGATCGTCAAGGTCGTGTAGTTATCTCTCTGTAATGATAGCTCCTCCTTTGACCTGGCTTAGAGAAAGAGACGTTGACCTTACACTTACATCTGATGCACATATGATACGCCTCGAAAGATATCACACCTACCCCTGCAGTTCCTGTGATACAACCTCCCCGAGGGCCTGAATCATAGGACACAGCTAGTAGGGCTGATATCACCCTCCTCTCGAGTTGAGGAGAACTTGCCACCTGTCTTGAGGTTGCTTAGGCTCCAATACTCCTGGAGTCTATATAACGGCATCATAAGTGCAGCCCAAAACACACAGCAACAGCAACAAGAATCACATAACATACATTAAGTGTTCAAGGTCTCTCACTGCCACCTCTTCCCTCTCTAAGCTTGCTTTGGTCTTCTACTCCTCCACCTCCGGTGATCTTAAGTCATTGAAGTGCCTACCATCTTCCCAGAGGTCAACGACCGATCGCCTCTAATCTCTATCACCCACATTATACTCCACTGGGAAAGAGTGGTGCCCACTTCACATGGCACCCAAAAAGAATACCAGAACCAGTACAGCGACATCCCAAGGTGGCGGTAGGGAGGCTCTGGTGGAGACCTCGGAACACAACCCCGACGGCTTTCTGGAGGAACAATCCTCTCAACCGGCCATAGCGGAACAACTCCGTGCTTTGGTTGAGAATGTCACCTCTCTCCAACAGAACCAACAACTCTTGATGGATGCCTTATTAGCCTTACAAAGGGCGCCTACACTTCCATCAACATCTAACCCCCTTTCGTCATCACAAAATGGAGTTTTGCCATCAGCTCAGAATGGCTCAGAGGCTAACCCCGCCCTTCGAAACAACTTGCAAAACCAAGTAGGAGGGCAGACAGCCGTTCTGCACCCTCCACAGGCTCCAAGCCAAGCACCCTTGCCACCAGTCGGTTTGGTCGGCAGAACTCCCGCCGTAGTGGTTTCAACTTGCTCTCCGGCTCTCCCGTCAAACCAGGTTCTTTCAGTCCAACCCCTGACATTGGACAAAGTGAAGGAACACATACACAACCTCCTTCAGACAAACAAAGGTCACATCCTTACCTCTCCAGAACTGGATCTCCGTCCCCCATACCCTATTAATATCACAAGTCTCTCATATCTGGCAAAATACACTGTACCAAAGTTTGTTCATTTTGACGGACGGAAAGGGAACGCTAGGGAGCAGGTTTCGCGCTTCCTCGACGCCTTTGGTGCCCATTGAGAAGACCAAAACCTCCGCATGAGAGAATCCTCCAAGTCCCTTACAGATCGAGCGTTCTCATGGTACGCAAACCTCGCTGTTGGCTCTATTTCTTCGGGGGAGGACTTAGTAAAAAAATTCTATATCAAGTTCTTTTACGTTGAAGAAAGGCTAACCACTCTTCATCTTATGAGGGAAACACAGCGACTTGGGGAGGACATCCTTGTTTATGTTCGCCGCTTCAGGGAAAAAGCAGTAGACATTCAAGACCCGATGGAAGAGCATCAACTAGTGTCAATGTGCATCGAAGGGATGCTCACAACTTACAAGCTCCAGTTGGTCAATCACCACTTCCCTGACTTTTCTGCCTTATGCGCTGCGGCTCGAAACATAAGCGAAACAGTAAGATCAGGGGCACGAAGGGAAGCTCCACAGCCACATTCATGGCGGGCAACGGCACCTCCACCTTCCTCATGGAGGCCTAACAGACGCAACCACGCCGTATATGCAGCGGGAGGTTCCAATGGAGGAAGAACAAATCTCCAAGCAAAGAAAAGAAAATTTGATCAAGTTCCCCCACCGTTGCCTATCTCGGTGGACGAGGCACAAGCACTCCTCAACGCCTGGGTAGAAGATGGAAAAGTTCATCTCCCTGAACCAAGGCAACCTGTCACCAAAAAAGATCAAGCTCGGGCGGACTACTGCATATACCACCGCTCCGTTAAACATCCTACCGCTGAATGTTGGGCGCTCAGATCCTTAGTTCGAAAGATGATGGCTGACGACGCTTTGGAGCTACCTCGTCGCCAGACAGAGGACGTCTTAAAAGATCCTCTCCCCCGTCACAAAGATAACGGCAAGACGGTCATGATGCTTTCGCATTATAACGAGACGGAAGAACCAATGGTGTGTGAGCTCTCTGAGCTCGCAGCTCCCACTTGTCCAGACTTTGAGACCCGGCGCGCGATAGCACTTAAGAAATCAACAAAGTTCAAATGGTTCTTCGACCAATTCGGTTTGTCTGAAGCAACACGTTTCGAAGCCACCAAGGCCTTTCTAAGGCTTGCGGAGCAAAATGGTGAGGCATGCATGAGTGTAAGCGGATCGGTTAGGAAAGTGTTCCGAGATAACTCCTTGGCAATAACCTTTACTGAAGCAAACAAGCAAGTACCGTTCCCACACAATCGTCCCCTCTACGTCCCGGTGTTCATCAATGGGATGGAGTTTCAAAGAAGATTCATGGATGGAGGGGCTTCACTAAATGTAATGCCCTATTCTACTTTCCAGGCAGCCGGGATCTCACAAAAACACCTAGTCAGACAACCCATTTCTATCACCGGTTTTGGAAATCAAAAAATCAAAACCATAGCACATGTCCAACTAGACTTAGCAGTTGGCCCGATCCGTTCCACCACTAAGTTCCATGTCATAGAGGCTGAGACGACCTACCAGGCTCTTTTAGGGAGAACTTGGCTCCATAGATATGCCGCAATCCCCTCCACCTACCATCAATGTGTCAAAGCAATTTACAACAATGAGGTAGTGGCCATAACTGGCTCTCAAAAACCCTTTCGAGTGGATGAAGCTCATATGGCGGATGCAGTATTTTACAATCATGTCGATGAGGACGAGCCCCCCTTGCCACTCCGAGGAACTCCCATACCAAATTGGGATGACCTCTCGGAAGAAGATGCATCACCACCTCGTAGAAAGACGTTCGCCAGATCAGAACCCTCAAGAAAGCTCCCTAAAGTGACGAGGCTCCAAACAGAAGATGGCAGAGTGGTATACCGTTTATGACGGTCTCTGGGGTTGGCAAGTGTCACCAATGCCAACCCCCAGCCAGACGAAGTGGCAATCGCTTGTCACGAACCAAATGAAAGAGATTATCTTTGTTGCACTCTATCTACACTGGCCCAACGCCCTCCAAGGGCAAAGAATAAAAAAAAGCAAGGACAAGAGAAACAGAAAGGAAAAGAAAGTCATGGCTCTCCCAGTAACAGAAAAGCATTTCGACAAATTCAATGGTCCATCAACAAGTCACTTGGATAGAGCTGGGGGGTCAAAAGTCGAATCTAAGGCAGCCACTTCATCCCCTGACCAAGCCCCTACTAACTCAGTTGCAACCCCAAAGAAAGATGGACTACAAGAAGTTAGGACTACTCCAGAATGCTTACAAGACGGCCCTTGGCCCCAAAAGCAAGAACTGGAAGAAATCAACATAGCCCCTGAAGGAAAACCCAGACGTCCTATCTTCATTTGCAAAGATTTGCCAGAAGAACAGAGAGGGCCCCTCGTCAAGCTAATCAAGAAGTATTCGGACGTATTTGCGTGGACATATGAAGAAATGCCAGGCCTAGACAAAGAAGTTACCATGCACCGCTTGAACGTCATCCCCCTGGCTCGCCCAGTCAAGCAAGGTGTCAGATTTTATAAGCCTGAGGTAGAGCTCAACATCAAGGACGAAGTAGTAAAGCTGCTTGGAGCAGGATTCATTAAACCTATCCAGCACCCCACATGGCTTTCTAGCATCGTCCCAATCATAAAAAAGAATGGACAGATTCGAGTATGCGTTGACTTTAGAGACCTAAACAAATCTTGCCCCAAAGATGAGTTCCCACTCCCAAACATAGACACCTTGGTTGATTCGGCAGCTGGACACCATATGTTTTCATTCATGGACGGTTTCAGTGGCTACAACCAGATTAAGATGGCTCTAGAGGATGCCCCCAAGACGGCATTTTGCACTCCCATAGGTAACTTTTTCTATACCGTAATGCCTTTTGGATTGAAAAATGCGGGAGCAACATACCAAAGAGCTATGACAGCCATCTTCCACAATATGTTGCACAAAACCCTAGAGTGTTACATTGATGATTTGGTTGTAAAATCTAAAGAAGAAGCTAATCACTTCAAAGACCTTCAAAAAGTCTTTGAACGTTGCAAGAAATACAGACTTTGAATGAACCTGCTTAAGTGCGCATTCGGAGTCATTGCCGGCAAGTTCCTTGGCTCCATTGTTCACCGCCATGGGATAGACCCCGACCTAGCAAAGGTTGCCGCCATCAGAAATATGCCACGACCAACGAGTATAGACGAGCTGAGAACCTTCCTTGGTCGGGCATCTTATCTAAGAAGATTTATCCCTGCTATGGCTGAAATAACACAACCCTTCAACTCATTGCTAAAGAAAGATGTCAGGTTCACATGGAATGAGGAGCACCAACAAGCGTTCAAAGAGGTGAAGTTAGCTTTGACCTCCCCTCTCTCCATGACTCCTCCTCAACCAGCAAGGCCTTTACTCCTCTACATCACTTCCACACCGAAGTCAGTCAGAGCTTTGCTCGCCCAAGAAATCGACAGACTTGAACGACCCGTATACTACATAAGCAGGGTTATCCAAGGGGCTGAAATCCGATACTCTCCCATCGAGCGGCATTGCCTCGCCCTGGTCTTCGCTGCTAAAAAGCTCTGACATTACCTCCTTTCTTACCCCATTCATCTCATGACCAGGAGTGATCCCATCCGATTCCTCCTCACCAGACCTGCTCTCTCCAGTAGGCCAGCCCACTGGCTCCTCTCGCTAGCAAAATATGATATAACCTGTAAAGCTCCCAAGGCCATTAAGAGCCAAGCGCTAGCCGACCTCCTGGCTCATTTCCCCAGCGGAGAACATGAGCCGCCCTCGGATGAGCTGCCAGGAGATGAGTTCCAAACTACTGAAGTAAACGCTGAAGGAGAATGAAGTCTGAGTTTCGATGGGTCATCCACCTCCGAAAGGGGAGGAGCTGGAATAGTCCTTACTTCCCCAAACCTAACCGAAGTCAATTTGTCATATAAACTGGATTTTCGATGCTCTAACAATGAGGCAGAGTATGAAGCCCTGATACTGGGGCTCTTGGCGGCACTCCATCTAGGAGTAAGTCTCTTATGTATCAAAGGCGACTCTAATCTGGTGGTCAAGCAGACCAATGGAGACTATGCAATCAAAGAGCCCCCTTTGGCTTCATACAAAACCATCGTCCAAAGGTTGACAGACAAATTCGACACGGTAAGGATAGAACACGCTCCTCGCTCCAACAATCGACACCCGGACGCCCTCGCCACCTTGGCCTCTAAGGTGGAATTCTCAGAAGAATCAACCAAGATAGAAGTCCTGAAACACTCCGTGCCATGCTCAGTAATAACTATCTTCCCTGAAAAAGAACCCGCCGATTGGAGAGCCCCAATCATCGATGAGCTCCGTGCCCCCTCAAGTAAACTACCTTTGAGTGAGACCAAACACTTCACAATTTATCAAGGAGTCCTCTACTATAGAGGGCCCGGTGGTTTATTGGCACGATGCATTGACCTTATCGAAGCCAAGTCCAAATTAGAAGGGGTGCACAACCGCTCCTGTGGGACAGGAGATGTAAGCCTCTACAAGAGGCTACAATGACAAGGATATTATTGGCCTACCATGGCCAAGGAAGTGAATGACCTTCAAGGGAAGTGCACCAAATGTCAGGAATTCCCTCCAAAGGCTGAATGCAACTTCATAGAAATCACCTCCGACTAGCATCAGGTATACATAGATTACCTCAAAGAAGAATCATTGCCACCAGAATGCTCTGCAGCCGCAATAATCAAGAAGCGAGCTCCGAAATTCTTTTTGCAAGGAGAGCAACTTTTCAGGCATGGCTTCGATGGAAAGCCATTACGTTGCCTGTCAGGAGCCGAAATCCATAAGGTTTTGGAACTTACTCATGGATCAGAGCACCAAGCTGGAACGAAACTATTTCAACATCTTCTACATTTAGGGTATTATTGGCCTACCATGGAGGCAGATGCCAAAATGTACGCCAAACGCTGCAAACCTTGCCAACTCCATGGAAATCTCATTCATGCACCCGCCACTGATCTACATTGTTCGAGCCCACCATGGCCTTTCCACACGTGGGCTATGGATCTCATTGGCCCCATCTCTCCGCCATCAAGGGGACATATATGGATTGTAACGGCTACAGAGACCTATACTAAATGGGTAGAAGCCATCCCTCTAAAAAAGGCAACAGGAGCTGCTATCTCCAACTTCATCCGAGAATTCATCATATGTCGTTTCGACATACCTAGAGTAATTCTTTCAGACAATGGGACCCCTTTTGTCAACCACCAAGTCAGACAACTCCTTGTCTCCTATGACATCACGCACCATAGATCAACGCCTTACTATCCCCAAGGGAATGGGCAAGCAGAAGCGACCAACAAAACACTCCTTAGAATCCTTTCACGGACTCTCAAGGATTATCAAAGGGATTGGGCGCACGTACTCCCAATGGCGCTCTGGGCTTACAGAACATCCAAAAGACGGCCAACTCAAATGACCCCATTCTCATTGGTATACGGCACGGAAGCAGTTCTTCCAGTGGAAATTGCCATACCCTAAGCTCGCATGGCCCTCCGAAGTGAAGTTACTCCAGACTCCAGATCCTCTGAATTGGAGATCCTTGATGAAAGAAGGGATAAGGCCCTGGCTAATCTCAAAGTTTACCAAAGTCGCATAGCTCGAGCCTATGATACCTTGGTGTGCCCCAGACAATTCCAAGAAGGTGACTTGGTACTTCGTGCTACACCTCATGTCATGAGAGGAACCTCTACCCACAAGTTCACTCCTAAGTAGCAAGGACCTTACGTAGTAAGAGAGGCCAACGAGAATGGTTATTATAGAATTTCTGAACCAAACTCGCAAGCTCTCTTGAGCCCTATCAATGCCAAATGGCTAAAGGCCTATTTCCCTTAAGATAAGAGTGAGGAATCACCCCTGAGAAATTTACTCTTACTGATGCAATGGCAATGTAAGACATCAGCTCATGCTTATGTTAAATAAACAATCATTTGCTATCTCCATTCTCATTACGTTTTGTGTAACTATTAATAAATCAAAAAAAAAAAAAAAAGATAGAGAGAGAAAATAAAAATATATACAGTACTTGGGGTTTTAGCTCAACCAGTATAAGAAATTCTTCAGCTTGTCTAACTTGGACCTATCTAGCTATCTAAGTCAAAAGCCACATCTTCCACACTAATAAGTTGAGCCTCTACCACGGCTCTCCTCTTTCTCAAACTCGATATCGCTAAGTCCACATCAGCCAATGCCTTGGTTGCCCGCTCTAACTCCACCACAGCCTTCTCCCTAGAAGACGTCGATTCCATCAAAGCCCTGTCCATTTCCGCTAGCTCAAACTTGAGATGGCGATTCTTTACCTGCACCTCCATATGAGACAAACTCTCTCTCAGCCAGCTCACCTCAAACTCATGCCGCTGAAACTCAGCCACAGCAACCTGAAATGACTGAAACGTATCAATAGAAGTCTCCGGAGTAAGACCATGAAACCCGCTGAGCATATCACAGAACGCCTCTAACAAATAGCGTCGTAAGAACATAGCCTCCAAACGCATGAAAGTGCTGGGCCTATGATAAAAAATAAAGCTCAGTTTAGGCAAACACTCATCTCGCACGCCAGCAAACAGTACCTTGGGATCGAGGACTTGCTCCTTGCCATCAGCCCCTGCCAAGGATACGCAACCACCATCAAGACGGGTCATGGTATACTCGCCATCCAAGAAAGGCAAACTCACCCGACCATTGGGAGCAATAGTATCATCATGGACATAACTACCACTCTCACCAAGTGGCAAACTAGAAGCAACTCCCAACGAAGCAGGCAAAGTACTAGGCTGAACATCCACCAAAGGAAGGCTAGTCTGAGCACGAACTGAAGACACAACTGAAGGCACACTAAGACGAGCATCAACTGATGAAAAACCACTACTCCCACCAAATAAAGATATGGTAGGGACTCCACCAGGAGGCAAGCGAGACTGAACATCAGACAAAGGCAACGGACCAGTCGGGTCATCAACATCGGACTCCCCAAGCCTAACTGACTGTGCCACCGGATGCCCTAACTGCAATAGAGGAGGCGCAAAAGTCACTCTACTCTCACCACATGGCGCAACAACCTCAGATCTCATCCTATCAAGAGGAACATCTGCCTGCTCGAATGTAACTTTAACAACATCATCATCCCTCGCATTCAAATTGGCCTCTGAGCTATCCCCATCGTCACCTTCACTTTCGGAATCACTAAAACCATCAGCATTACTTTGTTTCCGTAACCGCCGACGCTGAAGCAAATCATCAGCAGAGTTCTCCTCCTCATAAAGCACGCCCGCCACCCTGGGTGCCACAGAAACATCATGATGGATAGCTGACCTTTGTACCTGAAGAAACAAAGCGCCCAACTTAGAAGCACATAAAGGAAACACAACAAGAAAGAAAATCACGAAAAATAGAATAAAAGCTAACCTTCATTCTCTGGGAAGGTTCTTTCCTGGGCTGGCTCAGGCGTCGTTTAGTTGTGCCAACTTCCCCTCGAAAACCATCTGTATCAACCACCCTCGCCTGACTCAACATATCAGAGAGTAACTCTAAGCGTGCAAATCGAGACAACTCACCCCTAGCCAATTCAGTCCGGCCCTTCACACACGGTTGACACAGTTCGTTATCCGATGGAATGCATATAAACTCTAAGTCCCCAATATCACCCCCGGGAAACTTTTGAAAGGCGGCAAAAGTCTCCTTCCAATAATGTCGCCAACCAACTGTCACCCCACCTACACGATCAGCCCTCGTCCGAATAAACTTGCCACACTTCTGGAGTCTCTGAAGATGAGTATGATAGAAAAACTGCTCAAAAATATCAGCTATAGGAAGGACTACGCTAGGACTAGGGACCCCCTGATCAAATCCAAATTGGCGAGCCACTCTCACCAAATTATAGGATATAGAGCCATAAGCTCCTCCTATAAAATAAGGCAAGGAACATGACAAGAAGCTACAAGCCGTCATTGTCTCGGCATTACACAGTCGACCATCAAAAGCCACCTCAGAATCGCTCGAGTCATACATTCGAAACGGAACCACCCCGACCACAGGTGGAACGTACGGACGAGCTATAAACTCACTCTCATCATCAAAAATATCCATCAGCGGTCCCCGAATGCGTGTCCTGTACCACCTAGTAGCTCGGCGCTCTCGCCCCTCTCCAGGCTCAAAATCCGTCGGTCTAGGAGCAAGCTTGGGAAATTGCTCATACAAGAACATCTGCAGGAAGGAAGTCGATACATAACTAATAGCATCATACCAACCCTTCGACTTCTGTGCTCCAACCTGATACATATCAAGCCGTCTATATAGAGTCCCCAAAAATAGTGGCCCAAGTGCAACCGAAAGACCACTCGCAAGATAAGCAGCAATATCAAACACAGACAGGTCTACTCCATCCTTGGGTGCTCTCTCCAAGATATACCGACTCAACCAATATGCAAGGAAAGCAGCAAGGTAGGTGGAACTATGCTTATACTTTTCATATCCAGGCCCATTTACCCCATTTTCTTCTATCTCGGTTCCTTCTGCCAGAGATGGATTCAAATCTTGATACCAATATCGCAGCCATCCCCCAAAGGTATTCTTACAATGCTCCCGACGCTGCGGCCCAAGATACACTCCTCCTTTATCGTAGCCGCTCAATAAGAATCCTACCTCTAAAATTGAGGCTTTCAAAATCGATACAATCTTTAGATGACTCGGAACAGATGTATTAGCAAGTGGATCTGCAACACCAAGTATAGGCAAACCAGTCAATGCGTAGACATCCTCCAATGTAGGTGTCAATTCCCCTCACCGAGTAACAAAGGTGTGAGAACTAGAACTCCAATGGGAAAAAGCCACACTCAACCATGATGGCTCCCTTCTCACATTCAACCCCACACTTGCCACTATAGCACCATATACACTTGCGTTCTTTAAAACCTTTTTAGAAGAAGGATTAGTCAGCACTTCCTCAGCCCAAGTATCAAAACCCCCACCATTCTTGGTAAAAGCATAATTGTCATGAGCTTGGAATGCATATGGGTAGAGGCCGCGCTCTATGTGTAACCGCATAATAGATTCGGGAGCTATCATCCCCTCTGCTCCTTCTTCTGCCTCAGGTACCCCCAACAAAACTTGAGATGGATTAACACTCTATGTGTAACCGCATAATAGATTCGGGAGCTATCATCCCCTCTGCTCCTTCTTCTGCCTCAGGTACCCCCAACAAAACTTGAGATGGATTAACAGTCCTCTTATCCTCCAACTGTTGCCAGAATCTGTCCCCGACTCCAAAATAAGGAGCATGGAACCAGTGCTCGACAGAAGGCACCTCAGCAGCCTCTTCCCCACTTGCTTTGCTTGGCAACTTTTTGGCCACTTTCTTCGACGAACATACAACGGCTTTCCGCTTCATTCTGAGCAAACAATTTCTACCTGCATCATCCCAAATTGCAACAAGTAAGTTTTGTATTGATGAATCACACTTATACTTTAAAAAAAAAATTAAAAAAAAAATTTAATTAATTAATTAATTAATTAATTAATAAAAATAATTATTATTTATTTCTTTATTAATAAATAAGAATAACTCTTCTAATTTTTAGCTCTTTGATTTCACTTCATGTTCTCTCAAATCCCTCAAACCCGCTCTCTGATTTTATTAGCTCACATTTCATTAGCTCACCAATATGAATAGAGTTACTCTCCTCAATGGCCTCCTCAAGTCACCCAGGTCCTAGCTCCCAACAAGGGGCGAACCAGATTTTAGTTCTGCCTCCCCAACATGTGACGGATCAAAGTCGGATGCGGTTCTCCTAATTCTTGGCTCACCATGTGATGCTAACTAGACTTTCAATTTTACAACTCTAATATTTTATTAATTTTTGTTAGAGCTTCATAATTTTATAGCTCTCCTATTATGTTTAGAGCTCGTTCCCAATCCTCATGAATTTTCCTAAGTGTTAGAGTTAGAGCCATATGTGATAGCTCACCAATTTCATAGCTCTCCATGTCATAGCTCACCAATTTCATGGCTCACTAATATTTTATTATTATTTTCTCAGCTCTTCTATTATGTTTAGAGCTCGTTCCCAATCTTCATGAATTTTCCTAAGTTTTAGAGTTAGAGCCATATGTGTTAGTTCACCAATTTCATAGCTCTCCATGTCATAGCTCACCAATTTCATGGCTCACCAATATTTTATTATTATTTTCTCAGCTCTCCTATTATGTTTAGAGCTCGTTCCCAATCTTCATGAATTTTCCTAAGTATTAGAGTTAGAGCCATATGTGTTAGTTCACCAATTTCATAATTCTCCATATCATATCTCACCAATTTCATGGCTCACCAATATTTTATTATTATTTTCTTAGCTCACCAATTTCATGGCTCACTAATATTTTTTTAATTTTTGTTAGAGTTCTCCAATTCCATAACTTTCCATGGGTTAGCTCACCATTCTCATAGATCACTAATATTTTATTATTATTTTCTTAGCTCACCAACTTCATGGCTCACCAATATTTATTAATTTTTTGTTAGAGTTCTCCAAGTCCATGACTCTTCATGTGTTAGCTCACCATTCTCATAGCTCACTAATATTTTATTATTATTTTCTTAGCTCACCAATTTCATGGCTCACCAATATTTTTTTCAATTTTTGTTAGAGTTCTCCATGACTTTCCATGGGTTAGCTCACCATTCTCATAGATCACTAATATTTTATTATTATCTTCTTAGCTCACCAACTTCATGGCTCACCAATATTTTATTAATTTTTTGTTAGAGTTCTCCAAGTCCATAACTCTTCATGTGTTAGCTCACCATTCTCATAGCTCACTAATATTTTATTATTATTTTCTTAGCTCACCAATTTCATGGCTCACCAATATTTTATTAATTTTTGTTAGAATTCTCCAATTCCACAACTCTTCATGTGTTAGCTCACCATTCTCATAGCTCACCAATTTCATGACTCACCAATATTTTATTAATTTTTGTTAGAGTTCTCCAATTTCATAACTCTCCATGGGTTAGCTCACCATTCTCATAGATCACTAATATTTTTATTATTATTTTCTTAGCTCACCAACTTCATAACTCACCAATATTTTATTAATTTTTGTTAGAGTTCTCCAATTCCATAACTCTTTATGTGTTAGCTCACCATTCTCATAGCTCACTAATATTTTATTATTATCTTCTTAGCTCACCAATTTCATGGCTCACCAATATTTTATTAATTTTTGTTAGAGTTCTCCAATTTCATAATTCTCCATGGGTTAGCTCACCATTCTCATAGATCACTAATATTTTATTATTATTTTCTTAGCTCACCAACTTCATGGCTCACCAATATTTTATTAATTTTTTGTTAGAGTTCTCCAAGTCCATAACTCTTCATGTGTTAGCTCACCATTCTCATAGCTCACTAATATTTTATTATTATCTTCTTAGCTCACCAATTTCATGGCTCACTAACATTTTATTAATTTTTGTTAGAGTTCTCCAATTTCATAACTCTCCATGGGTTAGCTCACCATTCTCATATATCACTAATATCTTATTATTATTTTCTTAGCTCACCAACTTCATGGCTCACCAATATTTTATTAATTTTTGTTAGAATTCTCCAATTTCATAACTGTTCATGTGTTAGCTCACCATTCTCATAGCTCACTAATATTTTATTATTATCTTCGTAGCTCACCAATTTCATGACTCACCAATATTTTATTAATTAGAGTTCTCCAATTTCATAACTCTCCATGGGTTAGCTCACCATTCCCATATATCACTAATATCTTATTATTATTTTCTTAACTCACCAACTTCATTCACCAATATTTTATTAATTTTTGTTAGAGTTCTCCAATTTCATAACTCTCCATGGGTTAGCTCACCATTCTCATAGATCACTAATATTTTAATATTATCTTCTTAGCTCACCAATTTCATGGCTCACCAATATTTTATTAATTTTTGTTAGAGTTCTCCAATTTCATAATTCTTCATGTGTTAGCTCACCATTCTCATAGCTCACTAATATTTTATTATTATTTTCTTAGCTCACCAATTACATGGCTCACCAATATTTTATTAATTTTTGTTAGAGTTCTCAAATTTCATAACTCTTCCATGGGTTAGCTCACCATTCTCGTAGCTCACTAATATTTTATTACTAGTTTCTTAGCTCTCCATGACATAGCTCACCAATTTCTTAGCTCACTAATATTTTATTATTAATTTTAGAGCTCTTCATTTTTCAACTCTCCAACATTTTTCAAACTCTCAAAAATCACGGCTCTCCTAATATTTTTATGGCTCACCAATTCCATAGCTCCCCACAATTCTAATATTTTATTCGAAATCTCCAATCTTATAACTCCCTAATATTCTAAGCGTAGAACTCCACTTTTGTAACTCCCTAATATCTTATTCTAATATTTTATTTTTATTTCCCGACTATTTCTCCAATATGTATCAAAAACAAAAAAAGAGGTTCTCAAACCCTTGGCTCTTTACCAAAATAATAACAATTTTATTATTATACAACTCTCCAAAATGCAACCTTCATTTTTTACTTACCTCGTCATTTATTTATTTATTATTATTTTTTTTACAGCAGTCTGCCCTCTTTTCTTTTTCTTTGTTTCATCACAAAACAGACAAAACATATATATATATAGCAAATAAATAAACACATACATAGCCAATCTATGGGAGATTTGAAGCATACCTCACGGAAGACAACTCCAAGAAGACGATACCCAGATTGTGTTGTAGCTTCCAACACACCAAGTCCTCCTCACCCAACTCGCAACCGTGGCTCGCCACTTCCCAACTCACCCTCCTCGCTTCTCACCTTCTCTATCGCCTGTCAATTACCCAAATTTTGCCCCTTCCCTCGAGAATCGACGACAGCAACTAACCCCCAAAATCCTTTAACAAAGAAATCAAAACCCTAGCCTTCCTCTAGTGTCAGCTCACACTCCTTCACTTGTGCTGTAACGCCCTCAAAATAATACATAAATCCCATCATTTCAGACATGCAATGGTATAAAGAAATCAACACCTTTTCATTCATCAGAGTAATTCTTACAACAGTATTACATGTTAACAACAAAACCAAGTGCCCTTTAGGCTTACAGCTTTCCAAGTTAACACTTGGTTACACAAAAGAAGAGTACTAACTCTATACAAAATAAGCCCGTGGCTTGATGTACATGTAATACAACAAAATAATCAAAAAGAGTCTTCAACTCCCATATCCTTCCAAGCTAAGTCCTTGGAGGTGGCATGCTACCTGTACCTGAAAAGAATGTCCCATATAGGGTGAGCCAATGCCCAGTAGAGATATGCTAAACACAATATGAGCAGTAACTAAGACATTAGCAATTGATAAATGTTCGATTACCATAAATCAATTCATAACCCATTTCCATTACATGACCACAATGTTCATATTTCATTTCATTTTCCATTTCTCATCATTTTCTCAATTTACATCAACGACTCAAAACCTGGCCAACCACTTATATGAGACAGTGACTCATATTAAACGCTTCCCGTTTTACAATAGATAAACATACTAGTTGTACCAACATCTCAACAGATAAGCATACAAGCTGTATCCACATTTCAACAGATAAGCATATTAGCTATATCAACACTTCCAAAGATAAGCATATGAGCTATATCAACACTTTAACTGACAAGCATATGAGCTGTATCAGTGGAGTCCATCCCATATCTCCTCCCAAACAACATCCGGTTTAGAGGTTCATCATCTATCTTCCCCTAAATCGTGGAGTACATCTCCTATCTTCTCCCACACACACAAAGTATATACACATAGGTCATATACACAATCAATCAATACAAAACGTTAATGTATTCTATCAACCGTCATACTCTATGACATATCCGATTGATTAGTTTTAGTTTGCCTAATTATCATGCATTGTCTACAATAATCAAAACTACCCTCCACCGGTAGCCCAAGCAATTATTTCTAAACAGATAATAAAAGCTCCAACAGATAAAATATCAATGTTTTCAAAACTGAGCGATTAATAAATCCAACTCCACCATTTTACAATATAATGAGCCAATTTCATTATTTCCATCTCAAATTCCAAACAACAACATTTTTCCCAAATTAATTATATCAATTAATTTATACTACAACTTAGGGTTTTCTACCCCTTTTTCCAACAAGAACCCCATGGTCCATAAATCAACAACCAACAACAATAACACCATTTTGAAGCCCAAAATACATATTTAAGAACCAAAATGACAAAACCCCCATTACACTTTTCGAAACCCTAGATCCCAAAATCAAACCATTTAACCAAATGCTCAATAATCTAGGTTACAACCCATAAGAGTGAGTAGGAATCCCTACCTCAAATTTCGGAGCCCAAGGAAGAAGATGAAGAAAATCAAAATGCTCCAAACTCCAAGATCCACGGATCAAAACGAAGCCCTCGATGATCAACACAACTTTTACAAAGACCGAAGGAAAGGAAAGCACTCTAACTAGATCAAACCTTAGAGAGAAGGGAGTTTCTAGAGAGAGAGGCTCTCAAAAATGCTTTTGGAAAAGTAAAAGAGAGAGAGAGAGAGAATGTAAAAAGTGATCTCAAAATGCCCAGCTGCCAACTGATATACGACATTCCCGCTCGAGCGGAGAACACAACGCTCGAGCGTCAAGAACAAAAGACTAGGTCCGCTCGAGCGCAAGAAAGCCTGCTCGAGCGCCAAGACACAGGAATAAAGCACATCCGCTCGAGCGCAAAAACCATTCCGCTCGAGCGTAGATTTCCCCCTCCCAGAACCTACACCAAAAATGTACTACCCGCTCGAGCGCCAACAAGCCGCTCGAGCGCGACCCGCTCGAGCGCAGAGAACCCGCTCGAGCGTAGAAAATACACCTGCAGAAGTTTTGTAGGAACACGAAATGCTGGGAGTGTGTAAACCCCGCTCGAGCGCAAGAAGGCCCGCTCGAGCGGACAACCAAAAACCAAACTCCACTCGAGCGTAGAATAACCCGCTCGAGCGCAACCCCAAAAACCCGGGCGACTAGAATTGAGACTTAGGCTCAATCAACCTGTAACACACCTGCCCAAAACATCCCCAAAACCCAAACACAAAGAGTAAAGGGCGTAAACAAGATAATTACCACTATCAACTTCACGGAACCGAGTCCGGAATACAACTGAACAGTAAAGGGACAACCGGGATCGCTATATGTGCGCAGGATCTTTGATCAAGATCCAAACCCACTTCCTTCGGCAAAACACTGTGTTCGCAGAACCTTTTAAAAATCGATTTCAAACATCGACAATATAGACGACCAACCCCAGCGGCAGACCCAGAACCACCCTTACGGCTCGCCGACGACAACCTCTGCACTTCGCAGGTACCTCTCTTCCTTCTCGCCTCTCTTCTCTCTTCGTGCCTTCTCAGAGCTCGTCGGCAGCAAGCTTTTTCCCCTCTTTCATGGCTGTCAACCTTTCTCTCCCAGTTGAACTTTGGATTTTCTAGTCTTTCACTCTAAATGGGATTCTAGGTTTTGTTTAGAGAGAAAACCAAAGGTATACCCAGACACAAATCTTCCCAAACAGTTTTCCTAATGGTATAGGAAACCTAGTTGCAGATAACCATGTCAGTAAAACATCCTTGCACACCTTGGGTAAAGGGAGAAGACGTGGGCAGCAACCGAATAATACAGAGTCCCTCCCCGATCC
Source organism: Camellia japonica (assembly GCA_030407325.1). Classification (NCBI taxonomy): domain Eukaryota; kingdom Viridiplantae; phylum Streptophyta; class Magnoliopsida; order Ericales; family Theaceae; genus Camellia; species Camellia japonica. The sequence continues at coordinate 6,794,418 of JAPPVO010000010.1, forward strand.
AGTTTCAAAAAAAAAAGGCACAATGGATAAAAGGAGAAAGTGGACAAAGTAACCAGATTTTGCACAACTCTAGGCGAGCTCCCCATTCGAACAATTTCGAACAGGTTGAAGTAGAAGGAGGCACTAAAATAAAATATTGGACATAATAAGGTAATGTTCAAGTAGAAGGAGGCACTAAAATAAAACATAAAAAAATATATATATATATATAAATAAATTAAATAATGTGTATATATACACACATATTCAGGATTGCACCTTTAATCCTTAAACCAATCAAACTCTTTGCTACAGACTGCAAATACCTTAAAGTCTTCAAAAAGTCACTTTACTAATAGCTACACAAGCTATCACATTATACTATAAGCAACTCCAAAATCAGTAGGTCTGCTCTAAACCTATAACTTCAATTCATGAGTTGTCTTCTCCATGGATCGCCCATTCCCAATGTAAAGCTGCAAAAGTTAGTAAATTCACCTCCTCTTTTCCAATACAATCTCATCTTTATAAGAGAGCAAATACGGGACAGTAACAAAAAAACACAAGCAAATTCATATCCACTCGCCAACATTCTCCTCTCAACTTCAACAACCCATTCTCTCTAAATGGCTTCCGGATGAGAGGGGCACCGAGATAATACCATTTGGCGGCCGATGGACAAGGCTCCAAACCAAAGAGGCTCAAACTATAGAGCTTCAAGCTCCAACTCCAAAGCTTCAAGCTCCACTCCTGCTCACTGTCGCCGCCCGGTGTGTGAGTTCTTTCGAAAGATGCTCTCCATGCCTCCATGGCAATTCCAAGATCTGCTATTCGAATCCCCTTGGATCCAACACCCAATATTTTCTCATACAGTCGTAGAGGTACCGGAAGAATTTCAGGGTAAAATAAGAGGATGGTACAAGGCACTAACCATTCCAGAACTTTACACAATACCACTGTTCCACACTTGGTTTTTGCGAAACCAAGAAATCAACCTCACTCTCCAAGGATCCACCTGCCAGGCAAATCAGGTATTAATCCCACATTTCAAAAGGATCCGCATCAATATCCTCTCGCAAAGACCGACAGAGAAAGATCTAGACCACCACATCTCCATCATGTCAGCACCATTAGAAAACCCAAATGAAGATTTGGGACTTGGGTGGGACATAGAGAACTTTGCAGATCTCAACATGGGAGAAAAGAGCGCTTTCCGCAACGCTCAGCCAAACATCTCCTACAACATTCCATTTAACATCCTCTTCTTCAACACTGAGGGCGTCGCTCGCCCTAACTTTCTCCAACACTACATGCACCTACATTCTAGCGGACGCTTCCACCTCGTCATCATCACAAACACAAAAAAAAAGGGGAAGCGAGGCCCAGTTCATGAGCCAAATCATGGGTTACTCCAACACCAAGACCATGAACCCACCTCCCAGCGGCATGGAAAGAGTAACAGGCGGAATTTGGTGCCTATGGAATGAAGCTGAAATCTCATGTGATGTAATAGAGATCCCGTGGAATGAGGCTATCGCCCAACAAGCCCATATTTTCGTCCAGCCAGTTCGTGCCAGATGAAATTGAAATTTATCTCTCCCTTTAATTCAAAAGAAATCAAAACTTTTTTTAACTGCATGAGTTATATTTTCGACACCTTTATCATACATGTACAGACACTCTCACGAGAATATCTGTACAGGGGGGCATTAATGTGGGTATCTATACTATACTTGGCACGTGGCGAGCCTAACGGGCGTCACGTCAGCACCACTACACATCCACGTAGCAGACCCCTGAGGCACCACGATGAGTATGTCATCACCATTACGCATTCACGTGGCAGACCCCTGAGGCACCACGATGAGTCGAGATTGTATGCCTAGCCTAAGTGGGGGCATGCACACCACCAAGAATGAAGTAAGGCCGCGTGGAGCTGGCTCACTTAGAGCTCTTCATGGCCCTTCATAACTCAAGAAATGTATTGTCTACCCACTCATCCAGCTCCATAACAACATAGCCAGACTCTTGGCTCACATATTGTAGACGTCCCCGAACGTCCTGGGAGAAATCCCGTTTTGTTCATTGGGCTCACTACAGTTCGGACTCGAATATCATAGTTCTGAATCTAATCCCACAAAGTGCAATGCGAGACCGATAAATCACCAAAGAGTCCAAATCCGGCAAATCGTTTTGAAAAATAGATTTTTAGAAAGAAGTGCCAAACATGGACTGATTTGCCAGATACAGAGTCGCCACCTAAATATTTTGTTTTGGGGGAATTTAGGAAATCCTGACTCGTGCCTAAGGCCACGTGTCCGTCATCACCAAAGTTGCCTCGACTCGGGAACTTGGGTACGATTAGGGAAGGTCATTTCATGAGCACCCCCGCTCGCCCGATCAAAGATCGGCCACTACTAAACATGATATCAAGTTTTTTTGAAAACATATGCGTTCTTATTACGGTTTATTAGCCTAAGATTACTATGTGATGTACATAGCATACAAGTATAGACTAGATCCCCTAACTTTGAACAAAGCATCGCATATCCGTTTGTTTGGAAATGGTTTTGAATTTTGCTACTCGCAAGTAGGCTAAAATACGGATTTCGATGAATTATCCCAATTCAAGCAACCCAACCTTCACCCACAGGCATTCAGGCAGTTATATCACATAAGCAGATAGCCTCATGGCAAGCATGCGATCATGGCAACACTCACACTCATGCAAGATGCTAAAGCATAAAAGCTTACCTAGTACTCCGAGCCAAAACAAGAAACTAGTTAGGAATCATGCATGATCCTAGTTCATGTTAAGATGGCTAATGCAACACATGCAAAATGCAACTAAAATAGGCTCGGCTATTCTAAGAATGGCATGTGAAATGCGGCAACTCGATACACGTATTCAAGTTGGAATTGAAATGCTATGCAATTAGTATGATGTGCCGAGCCCGGTGCATGCAATACGAATGAATGTATGCAAACATGCTAACATAAGGTATGCTAATCGAAACTTGACCTAAAACTAACCATCAAAAGCAGTTAAGTAAAAGGGAGAAAGACGTGGGTTTGGAAGACATGCATCACACACACACGCACACTTATTACAACATTGCCCTCCTCGGAGGGTCCGAATGAATAGTACAGAATAAACTAGCTAATCTAAGCTAATTAAACTAATTATTACACAACATTAATTAATTAACGAATTAACTAAGTAAGTACGGAAACTAGCATGCAAATTAAACAAAATGGACTGCCTCAGCTTTGTTCCGAATGATAGGGATGCATGCATGCTCAAGTCGCATTGTCAGGAAATCCATCGCGATGCCCCGATTTGCCTCTGTTTGCAACTGGTCCCAGAACACTGTACAAAGCTCCAGAAGGCTGCTAACCAGTTTTTGTTGCTGGTTTCCGGTTTGCTGCAACAGAGAGTGAGAAAGGGGCATGGCAAAGTATTTTCAACATATGTGTGCATGACCACTCTCCCCATCATTGCACAAGCTCCAGGGAGTGTAGTCCTCAATCCTCGTGCCACCAATCACGCATCTCGATGCATGATGGCTGAGGAGTTGGATTGCACGACTCGACGTAAAATGAATACACATATAAACACAACAAGGCCTAAACTCCATCATGGGTAATCCGGAGTGTCGGCGACCGAGAATCGAGGCACGTTTCGTCACTTGGAGTACGAAACGTCCCTCGTTTCCCGTGTTTGGACTAAACCCTATTCCAAACACAATGCAATATACATGGCATACACAATACGACTAGCATGCAACCCTAAACGCAATGCAACCTAATCATGCTAGTATACGAGGGATGACATGAAAACATGCAACTAGCATACACAATGCTATGAACTAAGAATGGCATACTCAATGCACATGGACTATATGGCATACGCAATGCACATACGAAGATGGACATGCACGAAGACATGAACAAAGCATACACAATGCGACGATCAAGCATGCGACAACATGGATATGGCATACATAATACAAGATGGACTTAAACTAAAATGAATGGGCCTCAGCCACACTCAAATCAGTGGCCATACATGATGAAAATGAAGCAACAACACACATGCAAACATGCACAAATGCAAGGGACCAAACCTAAGGCACAAAGTGCAACTCCACCAAAGCATGGTAAGCATGAAATATGGCATACAATCACATATTTTCCAGCTCTGAAATGACATGCAAGATGGTCCCGAATCATGCAAACACCTCACACAATGCATGCTAGATGGCCCAAATACCGAAACTAGTGAAGTGGATTACACTATAGGCATGCAAAGCAATACTCAAATGGCCAAACCAGCCCCAAACAGTCCCTATGCAGGCCAAAACAGTAGCAAATATGGACTAAAATGATGGCTCGCAAAGCGTGGAAATGAAGCTCATGCAATGGTCCAAAAATGAGGTATTCATGCATAACTCTCAAACACATTTAAAGAGTGGAAAACATGGGAATATGGCATACATATAAGCTCTAAAATATGATTCACAATGATGCCAAAACATGGAAACACCTCAAAATACGCATGCAATAGGCTTCAAAACTCAAAGCTAGGCAAGGGTATTGAACTACAACCATGCATAGCAAACATCATTCGACCATGAGGCCCAAAAACAGAGCTAAGGAAGTCCAAAACATGCACAAAATCAGTTTAAGGCATGGCCAAAAAGTGCTAGAATCAAAGGCCAAAATAGCATGCAATGTAAGCTAGTAAAGAGGATTTGCACTACAAGCATGTGAGGCAATCAAGAGGCCACTAAACCAGAAAAAGTTAGAGGTATGACATGCCAAATAAAGCCCAAAAATCCACTGAAACATGATCAATGCATGCAAGAATGACATGCTCCTTTGATAGGCTATAAGAGGGGTTATTCTACACATGCAAGATGGACATCCAATATGGCAAAACAAGATCTGGACAGAGTCTATGCAGGTCCTAAAACTCATCAAAAATGGCCTGAAACATAGCTTGGAAGCATGCAAACAAGGGCTCCTTTGTAAGGCCAAAAATGCTAGAAAACAAAACAAGGAGAGAGAGGGTCACCCCTCTCTGATTTTGGCACTCAAAACAGCATGCTAGCCACTGAAAATCCACTGGATTTCAGTGGCTAAAAGGCCAAACAAAGGTCAACACAAATGCTCTAAGGCATGGCTCAAAACAAGGTAAAATGAAGCATGCAAGGGGGTAGATGACCCCCAACAGAAAAATGATCTTAAACAAACATGTTAAGGGCCTCAAAATAAGACTTTTTTCAGTTTACACCGAAGCTCAAATATGCTTGAAAGTAAGGCTAAGAGATGGATCAAAATAATGCTAAAAAGAGGGAATAGTGTGTTACCCTTGTAGCTTCAGCAAAACCAGCAGCTTCTTGGACCAAAAACCAGCTCTTTGAGACCTCTCAAGACCCTCCAAGAACCTTAGATCAATGGTGGAGGTGTGTGGCTATGAGGTGTGGTGTTAAAGGCCAAGAACAAACACCTTTTCTAAGCCTAGAATGTAGAGATATAGAGAGATATATGTGCTTTTCCTTAGACAAATTTTTTTCAACCTCTCTAAAGGAGAGGGAGGCCCTCTCTTATAGAGAAACAAGAGGGTTCAAGCTTCTTGGAGAAGCTAGAGTAAAGGTACAAGAGGTTCAAACTTCCTCAAGAAGCTAAAACAAAGGTTCAAAAGGTTCAAGCTTCCTCAAGAAGCTAAAACAAGTGTTCAAAAGGTTCAAGCTTCCTCAAGAAGCTAAAACGAAGGGTTCAAAAGGTTCAAGCTTCCTCAAGAAACTAAAACGAAGGTTCAAAATGTTCAAGCTCCCTCAAGAAGCTAAAATGAAGGTTCAAAAGGTTCAAGCTTCCTCAAGAAGCTAAAACAAAGGTTCAAAATGTTCAAGCTCTCCAAAAACCATGCCAAACGGAGAAAGTTAAGCGGTCCCGAACCGAGGCGCACGACCGGCGGCCCCGAAAATCGAAAACTAGTCTCCAAATGGGAACAGTGGCCTACGACCATGAAAAGTAGTCTACGACTACTGAGAGATGGTCTACAAGATTTCTCCCTCCCTCCGAGAAGAGAAAGCAAGACCTGGTCCACAAACCGAGGCAAAGCATAAAAGGGTCCCGAGGTCCGGGGGTAAGGCTCTCAGCCGAAACTCCGAAACCTCAGAACAAGCACAACATGCACCATCACCGAGCGCTCAATCGATGACGTCTGAGTCTTAAGGTTAGTCAAAAATGGGGTGTCTACAGTTGTCCCTCTTTGACAGAACTCGAAAGTCATAACAATGACGGGAGTGAATGTCAAAGCCCAGAGATGACCCATTTTTGACAAGGCCGAAGACTTAGACAAACAGGCGAGATAAACAAAGAGCTGTGCCCGCAGGCAGGGGCAAAATGCAAATGACATGCATAATACAAGAGCATAACTTATGATTATGCAAAGAGGGCTGTAATGAAACAATTATGCAAAATAAATGCAACATTTTAAGCGAATGCTATGCAAGCAAGTAAACACAAACCAAACTACATCTCATGCAGGAAGGATGTAAGAAAATTATTCAATTCTCGTTACGTCTCACGCGGAGAACAATACCATCTGGTTCGTCTAGTCGCATCAGCTTCAAATGAACCATACATACAATATCGTGCCTGTAAAAGAAAGAAACTTAACAGGTACAATATTGTTAGAAACGTGCGTAATAATGCAAATGAAAAGTGCGTTTCGCATATGGAAAGGTGCATGACAATGCGACCTAAGTGTGACGCATAACAATGCGAGCGAGATGTGCATAACGATTCAAGAAGGGTGCGTGACAACGCAGGTAGAGTGTGCATAACAATGCGATTGAAACAAGCATCATAATGCAAGTAAAATGCACAAAACAGTGCGGTGCACAAAAGAGCGCGAGTGTAAACTGCACAAAATAGTGTGATGCGCAAGAGAGCGCGAGTGTGAACTGCACAAAACAATGTGATGCGCAAGAGAGCGCGAGTGTGAACTGCACAAAATAGTGCGATGCGCAAGAGAGCGCGAGTGTAAACTGCACAAAACAGTGCGATGCGCAAGAGAGCGCGAGTGTAAACTGCACAAAACAGTGCGATGCGTAAGAGAGCGCGAGTGTAAACTGCACAAAACAGTGCGATGCGCAAGAGAGCGCGAGTGTAAACTGCACAAGACAGTGCGATGCGCAAGAGAGCGTGAGTGTAAACTGCACAAGACAGTGTGATGCGCAAGAAAGCGCGAGTGTAAACTGCATAAAATAGTACGATGCGCAAGAAAGCGCGAGTGATAAACTGCACAAAATAGTGCGATGCGCAAGAAAGCGCGAGTGTAAACTGCACAAAATAGTGCGATGCGCAAGAAAGCGCGAGTGATAAACTGCACAAAATAGTGCGATGCGCAAGAATGCGTGAGTGATAAACGGCACAAAACAGTGCGATGCGTAAGAAAGCGCGAGTGTAAACTGCACAAAATAGTGCAATGCGCAAGAAAGCGCGAGTGTAAACTGCACAAAATAATGCGATGCGTAAGAAAGCGCGAGTGATAAATTGCACAAAATAGTGCGATGCACAAGAAAGCGCGAGTGATAAACGGCACAATACAGTGCGATGCGCAAGAAAGCGTGAGTGGTTTGAAATGCGCTAGACAGTGCGATGCGCTAAATAGTGCGAGTGATTTTGAAATGCACTAAACAGTGCGATGCGCTAAACAGCGCGAGTGATTTTGAAATGCACTAAACAATGCGATGCGCTAAATAGCGCGAGTGATTTTGAAATGCACTAAACAGTGCGAGTGAAACACAACCACAAGGTGCACAAGACAGTGCGAGTGATATGAAATGTGAAAGTGCACAAGATAGTGCGAGAGAGATGCAATGCACAAGAAAGTGCGAGGAAGGTGCACAAAAGAAGTGCGATAAAATGCATCTTCTGTGCAAGTATGGGGGCATTTTCTATGCAACATGGAAAGCATATTCTATGCAATATTGAAAGCATATTCTATGCATGAGACAGGCATATTCTATGCAACATTGAAAGCATATTCTATGCATGATTGAAAGCAAAGCATATTCTATGTGGAATCGAAAGCAAGCACATTCTATGCATGAATCATAACGATGCGCGGCACGCATGAAACAAAAGCGTATATGAAGGTGCACATTCTATACAATAGAGGGGCATCAAACATGTACTCTGGCGCCTCCAATTTATCTCTCGGAGGGCTTTGCAACACACTCTGCTCGAAAAGGGGACACCTTGTTTATATTGGTGAGAGATAACATCTGCTACTGCTTTAATTGCCATTCTGACTTGAAGCAGGGTTAAGCTTGGAGTAGAGGCACACTCATTCTTCAGAGCACTGACAAGGCCTGAAGAGGTACACTCGGAGTACAATCACGGCATATGCCGAAGTCGAAACACACTAAGATGCTCTGATTTTCCTTCTTTTCTTTTGTTTTGCAGTTTGGAACCCATATAGCTTCAGATAGGTCCTGGTTTTACTGTCCTCACACGACCTGGGTTGAACCCTGCGGTTTTATGAAAGAATAAATCTTGTTTTGCACAAATATGGAGAACGACACAGCACTCTGAGCACAAAACGATTCATTTTTGAGATTGAAATGAGAAAAGGGTTCTCAACCGGGTATCGAGCCTACAACTGACCACAGCCAAAACGACTCAACAACGGAAAACAAAGGTAGAACAACCTAAACACCACTCGACAAAGGAAAAACATGGTAAAACAACCTAAACACATCTATTGACACTCAAACGACTCAAAACAAGAATCGAGACAAACAAAAACACATAAACACAACACTCAGCTGTGTTACAAAGGCAAGAGACCTCTCGGTGCACGAGGAGCCAGTTCTCTTCGGGTATTGTTTCCCACCCTTTCTCATTTGTGATTCTCACATCACTCGGCCCTCAGGCTCTGTTTTTTTCTGAAAAAGCCCTTTCCTCACTTTTCTCTCAACGCACATCTCTCTATTCTTCAATCTCTCATTTTTTATCCCTCCCCTGGGTGGTTGATGGATAAACAAGAAGTTGCGGGCTCTTGCCCCTAGCATTCTGCTAGATTTTCTTTCTTCTGCTCACAACAGTGAACTTCCCCCATAGAGGGATTGTGATGCGGCTGGATGTGCAGCAGATCTGCAATTGACATTGGTTAACGATGCTCTACTGGGGAGTTTGGACGTGATTAGATCTGTCCAGATGAGGGAATGGAATATCCTGCTCCATTCCAGTTCGTGCTTCGCACTTAGCTTGATACCTCGCTGCTTAGAGGATGAGAGAGCTTTCAACCCTTTGTTGTTAGCTTCAGTTGTGCCCTTTCTGGCGAATACGGTGCCCTTTCCGGCAAGTATGGTGCCCTTTCTGGCAAATGCATTGACAACGGGGGAAAGACAGGAAGCCTGACTCAACTATGCCCCTAGTTCATTATTTTGACCATTTTTTGTTTTTGGCTTCTGCTAAAACAATTTTGACCAAAATGAGAGTTAAATTAACATGCTTGTTCGATTTTCTGATTTCAAAATCATGCAAGTCAGGTTATAAGCACTGAAAATTTTCCTTTTTTGGGTCCAAGAAATGGTCCAGTTTTGGAAAAATGGAGTAATTTTCGAGAAAATTAGTCAACCTCAGTAAAAATTCTCAAAACTGTTTTTGCAAACGGCCACTGCTCAAAGAGCACGGAACCTACTCTTGAGATGCACAACCTCAGATCCGAAGGAGAATTGCCCCTTGTCGGAACGGCACTGCTTGGCAACTGAAAGTTGCCCCTAGTCTGAATAGCACCGCAGCACATTGTATGGCAACGGAAAGTTGCCCCTTGTTTGAATGGTACCGCAGCGCATTGTAATCAGTCTTTAGAGTAACGATCACAACCGAACTCTCGGATACAGAGAAGACAAAGATGACCAAAACCATCACATGGACACAATCAAATTTGAAGTGTTTTACGGCTGGACTTCAGATTGAAGTTGCCTACGTATCCCAAAGATGGGAATCAAGCCTTACGTAGTTCGGGGATAAGGTACACTCGGGTATTAACCTCTCCTTTTGCGCTCTAACTTTTGCCAAGGCCGCCCTTCCGGGTTTTCAACCTTGCGAGCTTTGTTTTTCTTTTCTTTTCTTTTCAATTCTTTTCATTTCTTTTTCATCTTTTCTTTTCATTTTCTTCATTTTTCTTCTTTTCTTCTTTTTTCTTCATTCTTTGCATTTTTCTTTTTTTTTTTGTTCTTTTTGTTCTTTTTCTTGCTCTACCTTTTGCCTAGGTCGCCCTTCCGCGTTTTCGGCCCAGCGAGCCTCTCAAGGGTAAAAGTGTAGCTTTGTCCATGTTGAATGGTTTGAGATCTCGTAGTCATCCGAATCCAGGAGAGTGGCTTCTGTTTGCTAATGATGTAGACGTCCATCCAATGGAGGGTGAATTTGCCCCTAGTGCTGCGGATAAGAACTTGGTTGTTCTTCAACAAAACTTTCTTCTTTCCTCCCTTCTGGGATTTGGCATTCTTGCCTATCTTCGTTAGCTTGAACAATGTCCCAAGTTTGACTCTTCGAGTGCATCTGACATTTTTTGCCCCTAGTTCGAGGGCTGCTTCTGATCCAACTTTGCAAGCTTCTTGATCTGACTTTCTTGCCCCTAGTTCGTGGGCTGCTTCAAGTCTGGCCACACAGGCCTCCTTTGATGGTTGACCATTGAACATTCTGAATTTAAGTCCAAGGTTTGAAAATGAGGGGTCGAGTCTCGAGGCTGAGAGCGATCCTAAGCTGCACAATCTCAAGAGCGATTCCACACAGGTCTTCGCAGGACTGCGCAAAACATTTTTTGAAATCTTTTAAGAAAGCGACTAGTCGCTCGCGCTGAAGACAGTGCGGAACCAATCTGGATCAAGCCAGGATCCTTCCCAGTACTCACACTAACAAGCATGATCTCATTCATTAAGGGCTTAGCATGCCTCTCTTTCTCTTACTTGATCAAATTTTTGCAAATCCCAAGGAATTCCTTCCTCTTTGTTTTCACCGCAGTGTTCAAAAAGAGTTTTTGAAAAACTTAGGTCGATGTAATGAATTCAAGGCACAAAAGAGGTGGTGAAATGCACTGCCGTTTCATTCAAGTTTCTGGCACAACTGGCGCAAGGCAGAAGCAAACACAAGAGTGTGAAAATCACTGCTGTTTCATTCAGATCTACTGTCGTAACTAGCTCCCCGGTAGAAACAGACTCAAAAGACAGTGAAAAAAAACAAACACAAAACAAAAATAGTGATATCCGAGGTAACGCCCCCGGGATCACCCGACTCTAACAAAACAGGACTGACTCGATACAACAAGACAGACCCAACTGACTCAGTATGAAAAGACTGACTTTATACAACGGAACAGACTCTAAACGACATAACAAAACTGACTCAATACCCGAGTCAGAAAGTACAAAAACCAGCATTCACAAATGCTCAAAACAGTGCGTGCCATACGCCATATCTGGAGTAAACTGAGTGCCGTCCGCAGTCGGTTCATCCCCTGATCACATATTCGTACTATCCCCCAAGTACCCGGGGGATATTGAGCCCTCTGAAGCTATAGTTCCACGACTACCTTGCAAAAGAGAAAACAGACAGCATCTCAGCTTGATTTCACCAAAACCAAAATGAGCAAAGCTGAATGACTGTGCCCCCTCTACAAATTTTGCCACAAGTTCTGTCTGTAAACGGATACCCTCAGGTAAAACTGATCCCAAAAATACTGATGCCCTCAGGCCTGATACCCAGACTTGCAAACTGATACATGCATTCCTATAGAGACGCACTCTAAAAGCACATAGCAAGCAAGTGAGAGTGAAAACACCCCTATGTTGGGGTAAGGTTTCCCTGTCCTATTTTGACAGAAGCTAGGGTTTCACTACGCACGCAACGGTTTCAAACAACCTATAATCGGGTAAGCAACCTGTCCTAGCTTGGAATGGTCACTATGGATTCCGAATATGCACTAGGTCGAATGGTCAAAAGGGTGCCCCGGTAACAACCGGGGTTTGTGTTCCCATCGTAGCAGAGCCCGTAACCGGTCAGCCTTATGGCACGCAGCCTCCGGCAAACCGTTCAGGAATAGCAGATGGCAAACACGCTGTCTTAGGTGCACCAATGCAAATGCAATGCAAAAAAACACATAAGTGTAATCAAAACAAGATATCATGAGTTCGAGTCAAGTTCTCTAACTCCCCAGCAGAGTCGCCAGAAACTGTAGACGTCCCCGAACGTCCCGGGAGGGAATCCTGTTTTGTTCATTGGGCTCACTACAGTTCAGGACTCAATGTCACGGTCCTGTATCTAATCTCGCAGAGTGCAATGCAAGACCGATGAATCATCAAAGAGTCCAAATCCGGCAAATCGTTTTTGAAAACAGATTTTTTTGAAAGAAGTGCCAAACATGGACTGCTTTGCCAGATACAGAGTCGCCACCTAAATATTTATTTTGGGGGAATTTAGGAAACCCTGACTCGTTGCCTAAGGCCACATGTCCGTCATCACCAAAGTTGTCTCGGCTCGGGAACTTGGGTACGATTGGGAAAGGTCACTTCGTGAGCACCCCCGCTCGCCCGATCAAAGATCGGCCTCTACTAACCATGATATCGAGTTTTGAAAACATTATATGCTCTTATTCTGGTTATCAGCCTAGAATTACTATGTGGTGCGCACAGCATACAAGTATAGACTGGATCGCCTGAGTTGGAACAAAACATTTTATGTTTGTTTTTTAAAGCGGTTTGCTACTCGCAAGTAGGCTAAAATGCGGATTTTGCCATCCTCAAGTGGGCTTAGAAAATATGGTGATTTGCCACTATCTAGTGGGCTTAAAACTCGCAATCAATGAATTGATCCAATTCAGATAATCCAACCTCCACCCACAGACATTCAGGCAGTTATATCACATAAGCACATAGCCACATGGTAAGCATGCTATCATGGCAGTCACTCACACGCATGCAAGGATGCTAAAGCATAAACACTTACCAAGTACTCCAAGTCAAAGAAAGAAGCTAATTAGAAATCATGCATGAATCCTAACTATGCTGAGATGCCTAATGCAACACATACAGGTATGCAACTGAGATAGGCTCGGCTATTCTAAGATGGCATATGAAATGCAACAAATGATACACGTATTCAACTTGGAATTGAAATACGATGCAGTTAGCATGATGCGCCGAGCCCGGTGCATGCAAGATAGATGAATGGATGTAAACATGCGAGCATAAGTATGCTAATTGAAACGTGCCCTAAACTAACTATCATAAGCTGGTATATAAAAGGGAGAAAGACATGGGGTTGGAAGACATACATCACATGCACGCACACTTATTACAGAATTGCCCTCCTCTGAGGGTCCGAATAAGTATTACACAACCAAAATGAATAACTAATTATTACACAACACTAGCTAATTAACAAATTAACTAAGAAAGCGAGTAAATTAGCATGCAATGCTTCATGAAGTAGACTGCCTCAGCTCTGTTTGGAATGATGAAAGATGCATGCATGCTCGAGTCGCCTTGCTGGAAAATCCGTCGCGATGCCCCGATTTGCCTCTGTTTGCAATTGATCCCGGAATATTGTACAAAGCTCTAGAAGGCTGCTGGTTTCTGGTTTGCTGCAACAGAGAGTAAGAAAGGGGCATGGCAAAGAATTTTCAACACATGTGCGCACGACCACTCTCCCCATCATTGCACAAGCTCTAGGGAGTGTAGTCCTCGATCCTCGTGCCACCAATCACGCATCTCAATGCATGATGGCCGAGGAGTCGAATTGCACGACTCAATGTGAAATGAATGCACACATAAACACAACGAGGCCTAAACTCCATCATGGGTAATCCGGAGTGTCGGCGACTGAGAATCGAGACACGTTTCGTCACTTGGAGTACGAAACGTCCCTCGTTTCCCGTGTTTGGACTAAACCCTACTCCAAACACAACGCAATACACATGGCATGCATGAATGCAACTCTAACATGCAACCTAAACATAATGCCACTAAATGATGCAAACATGCAAATGATGACATGCAGACATGCAAACATGCTACTAGCATACACAATGCTATGAAATAATCTATGGCATACTCAATGCACATGAAAACAATACGGCATACGCAATGCACACATGGAGGCTAACAATGAAATGATCAAGGCATACACAATGCAATGGTCAATCATGCAACAACATGGACTAAATGGCATATACAATGCAAGATGGACTTAAACCAAGATAGGCGAGCCTCAACCACACCCAAATCAGTGGCCAAACATGATGGAATGAAAGGTAGGAACACTCATGCAAACATGCCCGATGCAAGGGACCGAACTTAAGGCATCAAATGCCACTCTACCAAAGCATGGCAAGGGATGAAACATGGCATTCAATCATACATTTTCTAGCTCTAAAATGATATGCAAGATGGTCCCAAATCATGCAAATATGTCACACAATGCATGCTAGATGGCCCGAATACCGAAACTAGTGAAGTGCGTTACACTAGAGGTACACAAAGCAATGCACAAATGGAAAAATCAACCCCAAACAGACCCTAGGCAGGTCCAAGACAGTGGGAAAATGGCCTAAAAAGATGGCTCAACATGGATAGAAATGAAGCTCATGCAATGATCCAAAAAATGAGGCAAACTAGCACGACTCTCAAACGCATTTAAAGAGTGAAAAACATTGGAATATGGCATACATGTAAGCTCTGAAATATGATACACAATGGTCCTAAAACATGGAAACACCTCAACATAAGCATGCAATAGGCCCCAAAACTCAAAGCTAGGCAAGGGTATTGCACTACAACCATGCAAAGCAAGAATCATTCGACCATGAGGCATAAAAATAGAGCTAAGGAAGTCCAAAACATGCACAAAATCAGTTTAAGGCATGGCCAAAAAGTGCTAGAATCAAGGACCAAAATAGCATGCAATATAAGCTAGTAAAGAGGGTTTATACTACAAGCATATGAGGCATTCAAGGGGTCACTAAACCAGAAAAAATCAGAGGTATGACATGCCAAATAAAGCCCAAAAAACCACTAAAACATGATCTATGCATGCAAGAATGATAGGCTCCTTTGATAGGCTATGAATGGGATTACTCTACACATGCAAGATATATGACAAAAAAAGCTCTGGACAGAGCTTATGCAGGTCATAAAACTCACAAATAATAGCCTGAAACATGGCTTGAAAACATGCAAATAGGGGCTCCTTTGTAAGGCCAAGAAAGCTAGTAAACAAGACAAGGGGTGAGAGGATCACCCCTCCCTGATTTTGATGCTCAAAAATACATAATAACCACTGAAAATCCGCTAGATTTTAGTGGTCAAAAGGGCCAACAAAGCTCAACACAAAAGCCCTAATGCATGGCTCAAAACAAAGAGAAATGAAGCATGCAAAGGGGGTAGATGACCCCCATCGGAAAAGAGGTCTTAAACAAACATGTTAAGAAGCTTAAAACAAGACTTTTTTCAGTTTATAATAATGCCCAAATATGCTTGCAAATGGGGCTAAGATGTGAAGCAAAATAATGCTTAAAAGGGGAAAATGAGTGTTACCCTTGTAGAGAAGACCTCCAGCAGCTTCTGGACCAAAGTAGCAAACCTTTAACCTCTGAAAACCAACTCCAAGGTGCTTGGATGAATGGTGGAAGGGTTAAGCTAAGGGTTAGTGTGCAAAGGGCCAAGAACTATGGAGTATTTGAGCACAAAAGAGAGATATAGAGAGGTGTATATTGTATGCCTTAGAAACAAAGTCTGAACCCTTGCAATGGAAGAGGACCTCTTCCTTTATAGAGCTAAGGGTCCAAAGCTTCTTGGAGAAGCTTCAAACCAAGATTAAACATCCTCCATACACGTGTATGGAGGATGCAACAAATGCCTCCCAGTTGGCACAGCTGGAACCAACTCAGGAAGACAAAATAGGAAGGAGTAGGCTGACCAGTTCAAGTGGTCGGCTAGCTACTTTTAGTGGTCGGCCAGCCAGGTCAAAAGGTCCAACTCAAAACAAGGTGGTCGGCAGCCCCATTTGGTGGTCTCCCAACTGAATGCAAGCTAGTGGTATGGTGAGAGACCAGTAAATGTGGCTCAAAGATCAGGGAGACCAATTTCCCGACAAGAAAACTGGCTGGAGGAGAGAGAAAAGTGGTCTCCAAGGAAAAGCTGGTCTCAAGGGTAATTGGTGGTCTCTACATTGAAACAAAGCCAGTGGTATGGTGGGAAACCAGTAAATGTGGCCCAAAGATCATCAGGAGACCAGTTTCCCGACAAGAAAACCGGCTGGTGGAGTGAGAAGTGGTCTCCAAGAGAATTGCTGGTCTCCCACCCTTGTACCACCTTCCAAACATGGAAAAGAAGGGTTGTGCTAAAAATGAACCAAGACGGATGCAAAACGAGGGTTCGGGGGCCAAAATGCGCAGCCGGGTGCCCCGAAAACTGACTGTTAAGCATCGAAAGTGGCGTGCGACCACGAAGGTACTCTCCCAGGCCACAGTGTCCCTCTAGAGAGAGGAAACAAGGTATGTGCCAAAAATCGGAGCAAACGGAGAAAGTTAATCGGTCCCGAACCGAGGCGCACGGCTGACGGCTCCGAAAATCGAAAACTGGTCTCCAAACGAGAAAAACGGCCTACGACCACAAAACGTAGCCTACGGCCACTGAGAGATGGTCTACGAGACCTCTCCCTCCCTTTGGGAAGAGAAAATAGAACCTGATTCGCAAACCGAGGCGAAGCACAAAAGAGTCCCGAAGTCCGGAGGCAAGGCTCTCAGCCGAGACTCCGTAACCTCAGAACGAGCACAATATGCGCAATCACCGAGCGCTCAATCGATGACGTCTGAGTCTTAAGGTCGGTCAAAAATGGGGTGTCTACACATATGTTTGGCTCACCTATGTTTACTTGGCTACTGAGGTGAGCCCTTGGCTCACCCATGCATTCACCCTCTTGGCTGCCTAGGTCGGGAACAGGACCTAGGCACTCCCGCTTGGGATCATTGGAGGATTGTGGATTAGAGGCTAAGACCTCGGGATCGTCAAGGTCGTGTAGCTATCTCCCTGCAGTGATAGCTCCCCTTTTGACCTGGCTTAGAGAAAGAGACGTTGACCTTACACTTACATCTGATGCACATATGATACGCCTCAAAAGATATCACACCTACCCCTGCAGTTCCTATGATACAACCTCCCTGAGGACCTGAATCATAGGACACAGCTAGTAGGGCTGATATCACCCTCCTCTTGAGTTGAGGAGAACTTGCCACCTGTCTTGAGGTTGCTTGGGCTCCAATACTCCTGGAGTCTATATAACGGCATCATAAGTGCAGCCCAAAACACACAGCAAGAGTAACAAGAATCACATAACATACATTAAGTGTTCAAGGTCTCTCACTGCTACCTCTTCCCTCTCTAAGCTTGCTTTGGTCTTCTACTCCTCCACCTCCAATGATCTTAAGTCATTGAAGTGCCTACCATCTTCCCAGAGGTCAACGACCGATCGTCTCTAATCTCTATCACCCACACATATAAATGATTATGGTGAGGTGTAAATGAAAGGTTATAGGGGTGTAAGTGTCACTTATACCTTTTCATATGTGGATGATTTTTTTTTTCCTTTTTTCCAGGGAAATTCTATTTCCACATACCAAATTATCTCTGTGTACATCTTTTCTTAATCTACACATTTAGTAATTTGATTTTTACTTCTTTATCTCAATTCACACACTTCACATTCCAAATATACCCTCACATTCTCTGTGCACATTCTCTCCTTCCTTCTTTTCTCACTCTAAAAACCTTAACCCTAACTACACAAGCTACTGATGATGGCGGCAGCAACGACATCAACCACCGCCACTTCCCAGCCTTTCATTCATTTTCACACAGCCTCTCACACTGCCGTCACCTCTATCGCGATCATCACCGGTCATCATCACCTCTGCGAACAACCTTCTCATCCCTTCCCCAGTCTTCTATGCCCCCTCTCCAGTCCCCTCTGTCTTATCCATCGAGATGCAACCTCCCTTCTTCACCACGATCGATCGATTAACAGATAAGGAAAAAGTGACAGAGAGAGATTGTAACAACCCCGATCTGCAATTAGCTACTAATTCATAATTAAGGATGTTAATTAAGTGGATAAAATAAATTATGTATATATTATGTATTTTACATGATTTTTGACTTTCTATCTGTTACTTGTAGAAATATCTGTCTGGAATTCTTCTTTAATATGAAAATTGAAAGCCTTATCGGCATCCAAAATCGGAATTGGTTACATGAATATGTTATTCGGAATTTTTAGAACCATATGGAAATTTTGTTATAAAAAAAAAAAAATTGATTCAATCTAATTAATTAAGTTGCGTTTGGCAAGCCTTATGTTCTAATTAATGTATTATGGCATCAT
Source organism: Camellia japonica (assembly GCA_030407325.1). Taxonomy (NCBI): domain Eukaryota; kingdom Viridiplantae; phylum Streptophyta; class Magnoliopsida; order Ericales; family Theaceae; genus Camellia; species Camellia japonica. Next base: position 6,812,856 of record JAPPVO010000010.1, read on the forward strand.
GACTATATATATGGCCCTTTAAGCTCATTCTTAAGCTCATTCTTAAGCTCATTTCTTCAACACTTTGAGCTCCCAAAATCTGAGATTTACATTGTAGAGAGAGAAACTCTCATTTTAGAAGAGAAAGGAAGAGATGAAGAGGAATTGAAGGTTTTGAGTTGAACTCATCAAGATTGTGTAAGAACAAGTGTGTTTAAAGATTCTAGGTAAGAATTCAACCCCCAATTTATGAATCTAAGTTATCAACTTGAAGATTATGGTTTAGATGTGTAAATTGAACTTTGAATGAAGAATTTGGTTGTAATTCATACATGCATAAACATGAAGAGTCTTGCCATGTGAGTTAATTTTGAGCATCTAAGTTATTATCATAAGTTATTTGGCACATGCATGTTTGAATTATCATGTTTTGAACCTTGATTTCATGTTTTGGAAAATAATTTCTTACATGCGTGGAGCTTATAAGCTCAAATTTGCTAACTTCATGAGTTTTGGAGAAAAGAGCTTGAAAGGTTTTACATGCATGAATGTCGAACTCAATTTTGACTAAAATCATGAGTTTTGAGCAAAAAGGTTTATAAAGGATCACGTGTTCATGTTTATGAATAAATTTTCCAAGTTTATGAACAAGCCATGCACGAATTTGCCATTGAATTTGCATTTGGAAGCTCAAACTCTGTTTTGGAAATCCAGAATTTTTGAAGGTCGCTCAAGCGGGGGATTTGCCGCTCGAGCGGACATTTCGTGCATCCAGTAGTTTTGCAGGGTATTACAGCCCGCTCGAGCGACCACTTGGACGCTCGAGCGAACCCTTTGTATATTGTTGATCCGCTCGCACGTAGGAGTTGTGGCTCGAGCGTAGATTGAGACCATCCAGTATTTTTGCAGGCAAACCAGTCTCGAGCGACCAAAGATACGCTCGAGCGGCCAGGCCAAATTCAACATATTTTCAAAAGGCATTCAGTGTTCATATTTTTGTTCCCATCCTTTTCTGAGCATGTTTAGGCATGAATTGTGAGTCCTTTAAGAGTAATGAGCTAAGAAATAACATGAGTGATTGATTTAGAAAATATGAGGCTAATCCGAGACTCAAGAATGTGATTCACGTGTTTATGAGATGAGAATTAGACCGAATAAGAAAAACAACGTAAAGAAAGCTAAGCCGTGATGGCCATATGAATGTGTAATGATATGATATGTTTGTGTTATGTACTTTTGTGTTTGTAGGTCAACGTCCGAAGATTGATTGACCGTTTACGGGAGCCACTGTGAGTAACGTTATTGTAAAGATATGTTCATATGAATTATGTTCCAACTGTGATATGTTAAGTCATGATTTCTGAAATGATTATTTACGTGAACGAATGTCCTATGCTTGAAATCTATTATGGCATCCATAGATAACCCCAAGTCATGGGGGACGGCATGTAAGTGCGGGTCCATGAAATATATGTGAGTACGAGATCTCGTTAGCCACTTCATTGTGGTGATATGTGTTTAATCGGTATCCAGAACCGACTACTCTAGTCGGAAGACGATATGTGATGTGTTCTATGGGATGTACCATTAGTATGTTCAGATATGAGAATGATTATGTTATAATTTGTCTTATGATTATGAAATGTTCGGAATTCGTTCACTAACCTCTTTACCTTAATGTTATTCATTGGGCTTTAGCTCACTGTGTGTATATATATGTATAGGTGGGCATTTTGGAGATCGACCCTGAAGGCTTTTGTCTGGATCTGTGTTCTGTTGTCAGCCAACCATTGTGCCTCACGTGGAGGTTCCGGAAGTGTCATGTGTTATAAGTTCTGGTCGTTTTTGTATGTGAGACTTATTTTGTTTTTGTTGGTTGTACTCAAGACGCTATAATGTGTGTGGGTATAATGTAAGAATGACTTTTGGATATGTATATAAAGTTTTAAATATTCTGTTCATATAAGTTAGCACAGCTCATTGGACAATTATATTTATGTATTTGCTTCCGCTAGCCCCTTATTTATGTTTATCTGTTTAGAGGCCTTCGATAATCCAAGGATTACTAGCCGGTTATGATGCTCAACCTATAGGGGCGGGTTTGGGTCGTGACAAAGATTCGATGGTTGATGCTCGAACAAACCCTATAGATTCAATAGTTGATATTTGTACATACTCAATTGGTTCGGCGATTGATATCCGAACGGCGGTGATCTGTTCGGCACTAGTTGTCCGAACAATCACGATTTCTCTAGCGATATAAAGAAAGAAAAAAGAAGAAATAGGAAGGTTATGGACTGAAAAGAGTGGGGAAAGTGAAAGGAAATGTTGTGTATGGTTGAAGTTTGGGCATGAGAGGGGATAGTCGGCAGTAAAGTGGTTAGTGAGATGGTGGTAGGTGAGATGGTAATTTTGTTAAAGTATAAAATTGTGATTCTGAAAAAATTCATAAGTGTGTGGAGTAAGGAAACTTGGTGTGTGGAAATAGAATTTCCTCTTTTTCTACCCATACGTAGTTCCCCCATTAAATTGTCAAAGAGACTTCATTTTCACTTCTCATAAGCTTATGTACTTTGGCCCATAAAATTTTAAAAGTGATGCAATTGAAAAACACTATAAGAGTACATATAAAATAAAATAAAAAATTGTTTAACATAATTTCATACCATCTAAATATACAAGATTCCCTGTTTTTGTAAGGTTTTTTTTAGATGTGGTTACCAATGATTTGTTTTAATAGGAAAACATATTAAAATTTGAAAAGCAATCCTTACACAAACTTTATAGGGAGTGAGATTTTAAATTTTTTGACGGTTTCAGAAGTCATTACTACATGAGATACGATGTTTTTTTTTTTTTCTTTTTTTTAAGGTAAAGGATTGCACTGGTAGAAAAATAGGTTTTACCAAAATTTTCACAAGTTTTGTTTATTGACATAAGAGTACCTTCTGCTTATGATTTTTTAATCTTGTGTCAGTTGTTGAAATCTCACTATTGAAAATTCTATGTGATAAAGTTATGGGTAAAATCAAAAGAAGCTAGAAAAGAGAATTGTGACACCACGATTGAAATGCAAAAAAAAAAACAGTTTTGATTGAGACCCCCAGTCTTCAACCACCCCTACCCCCCCTCCCCCACACACACGTGGGGGTTGGTCATTGGATCAAAAAAAAAAAAAAACAGACCAATCACAGTCCACTGGGGGCCTTGGGGGTCACCCCTAGTAGAGGTCTGGGGCATTTTCTAGAAAAAAAAAATTCCAAAAACAAATAATAGATGGGAAAATGTTCTTTTAATTATTTATTTTTTTTAGATTGGGGGAAAATACGTTATTAAAGGACTAAAATGTCATTTTACTCCTGAAAGTGATAAAGAGTATGAAAAAAGATTCATGTAAATGGAAGATTAAAAAGAGAAAAACAAAAGCGACAAACGTCAAACTTGTAGTCACTACAAAAAATTCAAGTTTTTGCGATGCTAATACTCCTAATGCCGTCTCAAAAAAATTTTAGTGACGGCAAATGGGCGGTCACTGTAACGCCCTCCAAATAATAACATTAGAGCCCATCAATTTAGACATGCGTTGATATAAAAGGTAAATATTCTTCTATTCATCAGAGTAATTCTTACAACAGTATTACATGTTAACAACAAAAGCAAATGCCCTACGGGCTTACAGCTTTCCAAGTTAACACTTGGTTGCACAAAAGAAGAGTACTAACTCTATACAAAAGAAGCCCTTGGCTTGATATACATGTAATACAAACAAAATAAACAAAAAGAGTCTTCAACTCTCATCCTCATCCAAGCTATGTCCTTGGAGGTGGCATGTTACCTGTACCTAAAAATAATGTCCCATATAGGGTGAGCCAACGCCCAGTAGAAATACACTAAACCAGCTATGAATAATGACTAAAAGATTAGCAGTTGATAGATGGTCAACACAGATACATCCACTTATATCACATTCCGGTTTCATGACATTAAGTCCATGTTACATTTCATTTCCCATTTCCTTCTCAACTTTGAGTTTGAAAACAAGGCTCAACACTTAGCCAAATAACGTAATGAGATTTAGACTCATCTTTAAAACACTTTTATAATTCATGGTGGATACACATTTCAATGCTGTATCATTAACACACAAACCATTTCCACACTTTACAAAAGATACACATTTCGGTGCTGTATCAACATAACATAAAATCACTTCTATACTCCACAATTGATAACGATATACATTTTAGTGTTATATCAAATCAATTCGAACACTTCCATAATCAACACTTGATACACATTGTAGTGCTGTATCAATGTCACACATAATCCGGTTTAGAGGTCCATCCCCTATCTTCCCCTAAACCGTGGAGTACATCCCCTATCTCCTCCCACACAACACATGCATATAAACATAGATCATATACAATCATTCAATACAATCATTCAATACATAAAGTTAATGTATTATTCCAACCGCTATGTTCGATAGCATACTCAATCGATCAGTTTTAGTTGCCTAATCATCATGCATTGTCTACAACAATCAAGACTATCCTCCACCGATAGCCCAAAGTAGTTATTTCTAAACAGAAAATAAATGCACCAATGGATAAATTATCAACATTTCAATTAGGTGAGTGATAAATAATCCAACTACACCCTTTAATCCCACACATTCCCAATTCCTACATTCTCAATTCATTTCTTCATTTCTCCAAATTAATTATACAAATTAATTAAACTATGTAATTAGGGCATTCTCCCATAAGTTACATAACAACCCTAAGGTTCCATTTTCTTCCATAATCCATCATCTATCTCATTTCTCTATGCCAATCATGCATATAGGTTTATTATAAATAAAACCCCATCTTTTGTAAAATTACACAAAGACCCAAACTTTCTCAAAACTACACAACAACTCCCAACATATCAAAAGACTAAAATTTAAAGACAAAGCTCATAAATAGGAGTAGGGTATCCCTACCTCGAAGATTGAGCTCAAACGGAGAAGAGACCAAAACCAAAAAGCTCTAAACTCCAAACTTTTCGGATCAAAACGATGCCCTCGACGATCAACACAACTTTTACAAAGGCCGAAGGAAGGGAGAACACTCTAACTAGATCAAACCCTAGAGAGAAGGGAGTTTCTAGAGAGAGGAGCTCTCAAAATGGCTTTTTGAAAAGTAAGAGAGAGAGTGTGAATGGAAAAAGTGATTCAAAAATGCCCAGGTGCCCTCTGTTATACGACAGGTCCGCTCGAGCGGAAAACACAACGCTCGAGCGTCAAGAACAAAAAGCTGGGTACGCTCGAGCGCAATAAGTCTCGCTCGAGTGCCAAGACACAAGAGTGAAACACATCCGCTCGAGCGTGAAAAACCAGTCCGCTCGAGCGCAATTTTCCCCCTCCCAGAACTTACACCAAAGATGCACTGTCCGCTCGAGCGCCAACAAGTCCGCTCAAGCGCGACCCGCTCGAGCGTAGGGAACCCGCTCGAGCGTAGAAATCACACCTGCAGAAGTTTTGCAGAGCACAAAATACTGGGAGTGTGCAATCCCCGCTCGAGCGCTCCAAGACCCGCTCGAGCGGAATGACCAAAAACACAGCAACAAGATTTTGGACCAAGGCTCAACCCACCTGCTCGAAACATGCCCAACACATCCTAAAACTCAATCAAATGGAATTAAAGGACGACAACAAGGTAGACACAACTACCAATTTCGCGGGACCGAGTCCGGAATACAACTGAACAGTAAAGGGAATACCGGGATCGCTATAGTCACAATAGAGGGCGTTGCAAAAACTTTTTAGCGACAGTATCATGTCGTCGCCTTTTTTTTTGCGACGGCAATTGTTGCTTTTTACGACGGCATTTTACTGTCGCTAATAATATGTAAAAAAGTGAGAACTTTTGCGACGGCACTGTTTTATCGTCGCTAAAAGTCTTATTTGAGACGGCAACTAATGCTGTCACGAATTGTTTTTTTTTTATGACGGTGTGGTGCCGTTGCAAAAAAAAAAAAATTGCAATATAATTATTAAAATTACCTTCTTTTTTTTTTTGGGACGGCGTGGTGCCATTGCAAAAAAAAAAAACGTACAATATAATTATTAAAAATATTAAAATTACCTGTATTAAATGAAAAACAATTGAAAAAGAAACCAATAATTGCAAAATAATATAAAAATTCCTGTATAGAAATAATAATTTCTCCATAATAAAGACATTCTTGCATCCATAACTACACATCAACAAAATTATCTCACTACATAATTTTCCATAATACATATATAATGTTTAAATACATAAAGTTGTTCATAATTCAAAATAACATAAACCAAAATTAAAAGTTTTCCTCATCATTCTCCGTGGGTAACAAAAACAAAAGTTAGTCGCCTTTTTCACAGGCACGCATTCCACAAGAAGCAAACTCTTACTTGGAAAATATCTGAAAACAAAAAATAAAAATAATTAGTGACAATATAATTATGTATTAATATGTTAATTACAAAAAAAAATACAAAAATTTAACTACTATACAATTATAAAGATAATTAAGTAAATAATTTTGCCTAGACCGAAATCCGACTCTAACTCCCAAACCGAGAACGCGATTCGAGTCTCGTCCTCTTCCACAAGTCTCTCGTGCCTAAGTGGTCGTGTGTGCCAAGTTTCATGCTAATCCGACGCCGTTTGGTGATTTTGGGGTGTCAACATCTCGAATTCTAAGTTTCTTAAGGAACTAGTTTGCCTAGCGTGAAATCTGGCTCTAACTCCCAAACTGAGAACCCGATTCTAGTCCCGTCTTCTCCACAAGTCTCTCGTGCCTAGGTGGTCGTGTGTGCCATGTTTCGTGCTACTCCAACGCCGTTTGATGATTTTGGGGCGTCAACACCTCGAATTCTAAGTTTCTTAAGAAACTAATTTGTCTAGAGTGAAATCCGGCTCTAACTCCCAAACCAGGAATTTAATTCGAGTCTCGTCTTCTCCCACATATCTCTCGTGCCTAGGTGGTCGTGTGTGCCAAGCTCATGCTACTCTGACGCCATTTGGTGATTTTGAGGTGTTAACACCTCGAATTCTAAGTTTCTTAAAAAACTAGTTTGTCTAGAGTGAAATCTGGCTCTAACTCCCAAACCGAGAACCCGATTCAAGTCCCGTCTTCTTCCACAAGTCTCTCGTGCATAGGCGGTTGTGTATGCCAAGTTTCGTGCTACTCCGACGCCGTTTGGTGATTTTAGGGCGTCAACACCTCAAATTCTAAGTTTCAACTAGTTTGTCTAGAGTGAAATCTGACTCTAACTGCAATTAAATTGCAATTAAATTCATAACCATGTTTTCTCAGTTACCCAATCTTCTTACCCATATATTACTTTAGATTATAGCATGTCAAGATTATCCCTCAAGATACTTCGGTCATAGTTGTGATGTGTAGTAGCCTAACAGGAATAAAAGGGAAAAATTGCACAAATGTGGTTCTGAAAGGGTTCAAAGGTATTATTGTCTTGTAGATGCAAAATTGTGAAACACAATTCACACAGACAACCAAATATAGCTGGAACTAGATTTACTGATTGCATTCTAAGATGGCAAATTCAAATATTCATGTTTAGAACCTTTTCAAATCATGCTCTTGATGACATCTTATAAATAACCTAAAAAACAATGACTTCAAGATGCAGGATGCTATTGAGCTGAGCATGTAGCCCCATACAGAGAAAGCAGAGTAGCTTACATATTAATTAAGCAACAATTATTATGACTCTCAAGTAGGGAAAATTAAGAAAACTCATCACCAAAATCAGGTGGTCAAGTTATACAACCCTCCCTTAATAATATAGCCTTTCTACAATTGCAAGAGCTACTTTTGGAAATCAAGCTAGGAACTCATATTTTTAATACTTATCCTACAAGGAATGCCACAAATATTGTCATGGTTAACCAAGCTATTGCTCTGTAATTAGATATAACATGAAAAGGTAACACTTATAATAAATAAATTAACCACACAAATAGCAACAAACTAGCAAAAAGTTAAACAAACTACGAACCTGTACAGGTATAATGGTCCAGCTTCATCAACTGATTTCCCTAATCATCAAATATAGCCCGAACCTGAAAATGGAAATGAAAGGTCAAGTTTTTCAAAGATGGGCACCAAAATGAAACCAACTCTACTGTTTTTTTTAGTACATTAAACAATGACTTTTAGCTTAAAAAAGTTTCCTAAAGCTAGCTCTTTTGCAAACCTTTCCAAAGGCTTCACCACAAACAACTACATCTCCTCTTTTAAGGGTGCCATTCTGCACAATGAATGTAGCTACTGGTCTTTAGATTTATGAAGACCTGCCACCCTTTGCACTCTTATAAGGATTAGCCTTCAAATCTTGCAACTTCAATTAAAAACAGCACAAAAAGTTAGATACATGGAAAGCAAATGCTAAGAAGCAAGAAAAACAAACTGATTATCATTAAAATTCCAAGAATTAATATACAATTTTGTTAAAGTAAAGCCTACTTGAAATCAATGAAAAATGCACAACCTAATGACCTTTTTAATAATTATAATATTTAACAGAGAAGGCAACAAGAGAAACAGAGAAAACACATCAAGCCTGAATATGCATTGTATCTGAATATGCATTAGAGCACCTACAATAAAGATTAAGAAGAGAACTAAATTAGCTCTAGGCAACACAATTGGCAGTTTTGCACATAATAGTGGTTTATCATACTAAAGTTTGAAACAAGAAATCAAACGCTTTTGGCATTTGAGAAAACTATATACTGCTCTCTCTCAACTTGTAAGAAATCCAAGCTCATGTAAATGCATCAAGAAGCATGTAACAAGATAGTGAATGAGTGACACGTAGACTAAATCTATTGAAGTGGTCTCTGTATTTTCTTGTGGATTGACTAAAATAAATAAATTTGAAAGAAGAAATTGTCAAGAGATTCATGGGGGAAAAAATGCAACAAGAAGAAAGAAAGAAATAATTGCTCACCACTGAAAAGCCACATCAATTCTGGTTCCTGGATCAAAGAACTATCAGTCACTTTACAGTCAAGACTCAAGCATCATGCAATGGAAATTTAATACTATTTTCGTGGAGCTTTCATATGAAATGGATTTGCTTCATTTAATGCTATTTTCGTGGATCTATCTAAGAATTCTTGCTCTCCAGTGGTGATTGACGTAATATTCTTTCCATTTTTTAGTTACAAATCATGTGTTATATCCAAATCCTCTAAAATTTATTGAAATTTTAATATCGTCAAATTTAATAATCAGAAATTAGAAAACGATTTATGGAAAAAAAAATCAGACAAATCAAAAATTATATACGATTGATTTATACATGTAGAGAAAGAGCGTGTAAAGAGAGAGAGACGATGAATCGAACTCACAAAGAAATCAGATTCTAACGACCTCGACTGTACATGTACAAGAAGCAAATATAACTAACGAACCAGATTAATGATGAATATAAGTCTCACGCTGCTCCCCGTCGCTTGATGTCGTCGTCTGTCGCTGCTCGATGCCATCTCAGGTTGTCGTTGCCATTGCTCGACGCCGTCGTCTGCCGCTGCTCGCCATCGCTCGATGCCATCGTCTGCCCTGCTCACAATCGAGAGAGAGAGAGAGATAGAGAGAGAGAGAGAGAGAGAAAGAGATGGGGATCTTTGGTTCAAAAATTAGGGATTTGAGATTTGGGGATCTTTGGTTGAGGGGGGAAAAACGAGCAGGAATCAGATTTTGGGTTTTTTTTTTTTTTTTTGCGACATCAAGTATAACCGTCTCAAATGAAAATTTAAGGTAGTTTTTGGTAACATTTACGTTTTTGGTTTATGTTTATTTTTAGAAAAATATAAATTACAAACGCGTTTGGTTTGAACAAAATGTTTAAAAAATTTTAAAAACATAAACTAAAAGACATGTTTATCCAGGCCTAAAATATTTATATTTATTTTTTTATTATTTATGACAATGAGATCATATACATTATAATTGAAACAAAATTAATTGAAAAATATTTATTTGAAAAAAAATTAATTGAAAAAAAATAATTGAAAAAACAATTAATTAAAAAAAATTTGTCAGTCAAAATTTTAAATTTCTGTTTAAAAATCAACGTAAACTCATTTTTTGAGTTTACAATTTTTCCTTAAATTTATAAATTGAGACAACCATTTATAAACCAAAAAAATTATCAAACAAGTTTTTTTGACAGTTTTGTAAATTTTTGTAAATATAAACTAAAAACTAAAAACGAAATGGTTACCAAACAGGCCCTAAACAATGAATCCATGGCTTGTTTAGTAATTTTTTTTTATTTGCGACGGGGGTATTGTCGTCGCCGATAACCTGTATTTGCGACGGGAGAAGGTTGCCGTAGCAAAAAAAAAAACTCATTTTTTTGTCAAAAACCTCTGTGTCCATTTTGCTGCGCAATGAAAGCTAGAAACAGGGAGAAACAAGAGATGATCAGCGAAAGAAAGAGAGAAAGAGGGAGATGAACGAGAGAGATATAGAGAGAGACATAAAAAAAAAAAAAAGAGAGATGAGCAAGGGAAATAGAGGGTGGAAAGAGATGAGAGAGCCAGAGAGAAAAGTGATGAGTGAAAGAGACAGAGACAGAAACAGAAACAGAGAGAGAGAGAAAGAGAGAGGGCCATTTCATTTTTGACTTTTTTTCTCTTTCGACAAGTGATTAAGAGAAATGAGATATGAGCGATTGAAAGAAGAGAGAGAGAGAGAGAGAGAGAGAGAGAGAAAAGAGATCGATAAATCAAGAGGGAGATCGGTAAATCGAGAAGAGGGGATGGAGAGAGTGAGCAACGCGAGAATAGTGTAGGAGAGAGAGATGGAGAGAGAGACAGAGACAGAGAGACAGAGAAACACACAGACAGAAAGACAAAGAGTGATAAGTGAGTGAGAGAAAGAGAAAGAGAAGAGAGATGAGTAAGAGAGAGAGACAGAGAGACAAGAAGATGAAAAAATAGGTGAAACACTACAAAAATTTCAGTTTTTGCGATGGCAAAATGCCGTTGCTAATACTTCTAATGTCGTCTCATCAAAACAATCTCTTTTTTTTTTTTTTTTTTTTTCCTTTTTTTTTTTTTTTTTTTTTGGTGCAACGACACCTATTACCATCGCAAAAACTCTCTTATTTGCAACTGCAATTTATGCCGCCGCAAAAAACAGTTTTATTTGTGATAGCATAGGTTACCGTCGCAAAAAATGCACACTATTTGCGACAGCAGTTGTTACCGTCGCAAAAAAGTTGCTTTTTTGTGACAGGAATGGGTGTCATCGCTAAAAACCCCTTTATTGGTGACGGCAAGCGGTGCCGTCGCAAAAAATCACTTTTTGCGACAGTAAGTGATGCCGTCGCAAATGCTTCCGTGCTATAAAGCCCCTTTTCTTGTAGTGAGTGTTTCATTTAGCTTTCTAACAAGCTTAGAAAATGTTCTATTACTGAGACTGGGCTACAGTTATTCATTTAATATGGGCATTGTTGCTTCAAAATTATGTCTCTTTAGACTGGTGTTTTTATTATTGATTTGCGTAAGAATTTACAAAGGAAAAGAGAAAAAGTAGTGAAATATAAATGAAATACATGTACATTTCACTCACTTTTTTTCTTTTCCTTTCTAAATTTCTATCCAGACATAGCCTCAGTTAATGGTGTGTTGTTATGTTTAGCAGGTGGAAAGAAACAATTGACCTTGAATGTTGCCATAGGTATCCTACTAAAATTTTATTCTATGTCTTTCCTTAATTTAGTAATACATAAAAACTTTAATCATTTTGTTTTCTTTGTTCAAGGTTTGATCAATTTCATTATAACTAGAACATAGTTTATGATTCATATTTGTTCGCAGTAATTTTCTGTGAACAACTGAGTTAGTTTTGATTTTTGTTAACATAATTCTTGCATTACTTCACAAATTTGTTTTTGGCTGGTCAGAGATTTTAACACTACTTGACTTTTTTCATTCTCACAGTAGTCATTTTAATCGTTGTTGAAGCAACAATTTTAGTCACTTGTCCATCTCTGATTTTCTGGTTTACAAAGAAAACCTCTACATACAAAGCGATATTCTTTTGGAGGAAATCAACAATGGCAGATGATAATGTGGAAGCTTTCTTGAAAATTAATGGATCCCTTCTGCCACAAAGATATAGTTACTCAAGAATAAAGAAAGTAACAAATTCTTTCCAAGTTAAACTCGGGAAAAGCGGCTATGGTGATGTGTACAAAGGCAAGCTTCTTGATGGACGTCTGGTAGCTGTCAAGCTTCTAAATAGAACAAAAGGCAGTAATGGAGAAGAGTTCATAAATGAGGTTGCAAGCATTAGCAGGACTTTCCATGTCAACATTGTAAGCCTTGTAGGGTATTGTTTGGAGGGTTGCAAAAGAGCTCTTATCTACAAGTACATGCCAAATGGATCTCTTGAGAAGTTCTTACACCTAACAAATCTCAGGAGAGAAATGACAACTTAGAATGGAAAATAATGCACAAGATTGCAATAGGGATTGCTCGAGGATTGGAGTACTTGCACTGTGGTTGTACAACGTGCATTTTTCATTTTGACATTAAACCCCACAACATTTTTCTAGATGAAGATTTTTGTCCAAAGATTTCTGATTTTGGGCTTGCTAAATTGTGTTCCAACAAAGAGAGCATTGTATCCATGTTGCATGCATGAAGAACTATTGGGTATATAGCACCTGAAGTCTTCTCTATAATTTTTGGAAGAGTATCGCACAAGGCTGACGTCTATAGCTATGGAATGGTAGTCCTAGAGATGGTTCATGGAAGGGAAAACATTGGCAAATCAACTGAGCACACTAGCGACTTACATTTCCCACATTCGATCTACAAGAAGCTAGAATGTGATGGAGATATAGGACTTCATGGGATTGAATCTGAAGAGAATGAAAAAGTTGCGCGAAAGATGATATTAGTCGGTCTATGTTTCATACTAGCTAATCCATCAGATAGACCGGCAATTAACAAGGTGATTGAGATGCGTGAAGGAAATCTAGAATCTTTGCAAATTCCCCCGAACCATTCTTATCTTCACCTTCAAGAACACCAATCGCATCTTCTACTATTCAAATATCACAAGAGAATGAATCCTGTGAGGTTAAATCAATGTAATGATGTTTTTCTAAGTTAAAAACATTGTGGACTGCAAAGCTTATGTAGAATAATATCATGTGAAGTAGATTCATCAAGACCCTCAAAGTAGTAAAATTTTGTTCGAAGTTGCTTTGTTAATTGCTGTCCAAGTATGTCTCACTATGAATTACTGCTATAAATTTTTTCTAGTAAAAACAGAGCAAGATGTCTACTGTGGTTGTAAATTTCCTTTTCTTTTCTTTTTCTTGTTACCCTGTTTTTCTTCTACTACACAAAAGCTACAATAAATCAATTTGAACAAAAATTAGAATTCTTTCCATGAACAAAACATCGAATTCTTATATTATGAGGTATGGAGAACGCTAATGGATTGTGGGATTGGTTCCCGGATTAGTTGGTCCATTGGACCGGATACCGAGTTATCAAAAAAAATAAGATATGGGAATTTTTTTTCTTTTGCTATCATGAATTCGGGAATGAACAAAAATTAGTCTAATCTCATCATCCCATAGTCTACAGAAATTATACTAATATCTCTGCCACATTGATATGATTCTCCTATTTCTTTGCATAACATAGCGAGCCAAAAATAGCATATCTTTCCCACTTTTTTTGTTTCTTTTTTTTTTCCCCCCAGAAAAATGATTGATCAATAATTGTATCTTAGATATTTAGCCGCAACTGGATCTTGGATCTTACTCCTTTAACAGAAAAAGCACCTCTGACATGATCGACTACAAGAGATTAGCATTAGCACTGTGTGGCGTCAAAAAATCTAGGAAAAACATAATAATAACGATAATAAGGCGTTAACTTCATATGCAACCTCTTTAGCAGTAGATTTTTTCATCTGGTTCCCTATGACAAAATTTATCCATGATCACATTTCCCATATCTCCGGCTCATTATAACAAGAAATCATTGGATGTACTTGGAATGTCACGTGACCTTCATATTGTACTGTGGTATTCCTACAACAAGTGCACGTGTTGATCCGACAACACCCAATAAATTCTTCATTTATATTATGAAATTATCATTGGTAGACCATGAAAATGAAAGCAAATATCATGACATTATCACATATATGGTCTAGTTTTTGTTTTAACATTTTTCCCAATAATTTTTTCATTTTCCCTTCTGCATTGTGAAAAAATTCTCTCCATCGACACAAATTTATCAACATGACAATTAGTCCAGGAAATTGGGCATGGTTCATTGCCTAGTTTTATGAACAAATAATAACAATGAAAAAATGAATAGAAACAAAACAAAAAAAAAAAAAATCAATTGACTTATACAATGAATGATTTTATCACTATATACAAAGGCATTAATATAATTCAAAGTGACTTTCATATTCATGATGGAAATAAGATGGCATTATAACCCAAAATTTACTATATAATGGATCTTGACTGCATTAAAATGATACATTAACTTAGCTACCACTAGTATTAGATGTGCTACTTCCCCTGCTAACCCAATTTTGCCTCAAAGAATTATGCGAAAGCGTTGGTGGATCACTCTTCAACAACACAACATCATCTGCTGGTATAACCATCTCGTCTGCAACCTTCCTATCATAACCCACACTACTGATTTCCTTCAAAACCTCCAACACTTCTTTTTATGATGGCCTCATATCGCTCTCATTCTGCAAACACTGAAACGCCAGCTCAGCAACCACCTTGATCATCTCCGTCACCTTGTAATCCAAGTTAAACCCAAGACATGGGTCAACAAGCTCATGAAGTTCATGATTTTGAATCTTATTAATCGCCATATTAGACAAATTAATTTCGTGGCAATGCCTTGTAATGTCCACAGCTGGGTTAGACCATATAAGATCGATCAAAACAACCCCAAAGCTATAAATATCACTCTTATCAGTAGCATTCATGGTACTTGGGGTCTACATAACCCAGAGTACCTTGTGGGGTCGTGGACACATGGGTCACATCTGTTGGGAAAAGACGAGAAAGTCTGAAATCAGCAACTCTAATGCAAAAGTTGTTGTCGAGCAAGATGTTATTAGTTTTGACATTGTGGTGAATGACATTAGAAGCATGGAGGTAAGCCAACGTGCTAACGGTTTAAAATGCAATGCTCATTCTTGTCGTCCAAGAGAGGAAACCGGGTTTTGCGCGATCGCCGTGGAGGTGATTAGCAACAGTGCCATTGGGGATTATTCATAGACGAAGAGAAGCTCGTGGCAGTGGCGGGAGGTGTAGCCGTAGAGGAGACGAGGTTTGGGTGGCGGAGGCGGGCGAGGATCTCTATTTCGTTCATGAATTGCTCCACTCTTTTGAAATTGTGTTCATAAAATTGCTTCACTGTAACTACACACCCATCTCGAAGTTTGCCTGGTTAAGATTATATGAAAAAAGTGGTTGAGCTCAATCAAATGGTGCATGTAAGTATGCTTTTCATTACAATAAACCGTAGGAAAGAAAGGGAACTCTATAATATACAACTCAAGAAACAAGTTGTGTCATATACTCTAGAGTTTTTGTAATTTTTTACTATCATTCATTAGAATATTGGTTAACAATTTAGACGACTTACTTGAAAATTGGATCAAATTGACTCAATTTAAAACTTCGAGTACAACTTTTACAAAATTGAAACTTAGACGACCCGAGTGACACAATGCATAATTCAGGGACTATAAAAATATTTTATCCTACAAAATATTTCCAAAAAAAAAAAGGGGATATTACCCATAGGTCCCATGTGAAACATGTGGTCTCCATTTAATCCCAAAACTTTTTCACTGCACCCAAAAGTCCTTTCCCCTCTCTCTCTCTCTTTTTTGCTTCCCTTCCTCTCTCGTTTTTTTTTCTGATTTTTTGCTTCCCTCTTTACGACCTTCCGATCTGAACATCTATGCCGATCTGAACCTCTGCGTCACCACCGTCGCCACTTTCTCCACCACGCAGATCGATTATTGACGCCGAAGATCTGATCAGAGTGACCAGATTTGGTACGATGCAGAACTGAAGAACAAGAAGACGATGAAGAACAAGAACAAGAAGACGCTCATCCTCAGATCTGTGTTTAGATTGAACAGATTTGTGTATATATCTTTGTCAATTTCTCTCTCTTTCTCTCTCTATTTACAGATTTTTTTTGGGATAGTTGTTGATCTATGGTTGTTGTTGTTGATGATGAAATAGATCTATAATATCATTGAAACAGATCTGTAATGACTCAGATTTGTACAGCTATCACACAGATTTGTAATGAGAAAATTTTCGAATTCTGAACAAGTAATTTTCGAGTTTTAGTTACAGGCGGTGAAAACTGTAAAATTTTGCAGTTTGAATTTTTTTTTTTTGGTGCTGGAATGAATCATGGTTTAAAACTGTAAAATTTTGCAGTTTTATAACATGCTTTAGAACTGTAAAATTTTACAGTTTCATAACATGTTTTAAACATTCCGACGACTTTCCGGCGATGTTGAACATTCCGACGAGTCTCCGGCGACCGTTTGACGGAAGTCCGACGATAGTAAGATGTGAACAGTGTCTGTAAATTAAAAAAAAAAAAAGGATTTTTTGGTAACAATTAAAAATATGTTGGACTAATTGGTGCAAGTATTTTGTTTTGGGATTAGCTGGATCTTGAACTTAGTACATGAGACTTATCAGTAAGTTCCCCAAAAAAAAAAGTAGCTTGTGAGGATTGGACGGTCTAGTGTAGGCTCATGGGCTCTCTAAGGGCCTCAGTTCGATGATTTATTGATAGTCTATCTGCATAGATTATCCACATAAGTACATACGCGCGCACACATACACCAAAAAAAAAGATTGATTGATCATTTTAACCAAAAGATTTCATCACATTAGTTTTACAAAGTGGCGATGATAAATGTGATTTTGAAAATTATTTATCTATTTTTTAAAAATAAATATGATAAAATTGTGTAGGGAAAAAAAAACTAAAAATCTTCTTTTTTTTCTTTTTATGAATGATTATATATGAAGGTCTAAAAAATTTTATGGATTAAATCATCAAAGTGAGACTTGTGGTGAGCCTACGGCCTTATTGGATAGTCCAACTCTTTTGAGAACCAAAAATAAGCATTATTCTTTAAATATATATATATATATATAGAATATAATATTGCCAACATTATTCATTAAAAAAGTTGATATTGTAAGATAGTTTTGAGTCGATAAATACCTTGGTATACAGTGCCAAATCCTCCATCTCCAACTTCTTTCTTGGAATCAAAATTGTTGGTGGCTTTTTGGAGTTCATTATAGCTGAAAGTTTGGACTCCATAGTAGCTTGCTTCCTTTTCAATATCGTTCATTGAAGATGTATGAGAAGTGTATTGAGATATCCAAGACAACGTCGCATTGTATTTTTTGTTCCTACGATGATAGATGATGAAAACAATAGCCACCACAAGGAGAGTACCTACTCCTGCCCCAAACCCTGCATTGGAAAAAAAACCGAGTGAGAATATACTCTATAACAAGAAGTTGGACCATTGTTCTCCTATAAACCAATTATAGAATCAAGCACAAAATTTATATCAACAGTGCTAAGAGTACAAAATAAATCATAGAATAGTTCATAAAAAGTGTAATGAAAAACTGAGATAAACCCAATTATAAAAGGATCCACATTCATATTAAATCTCAGCCTACCATTACACTTTATATGATCCTTTTTATATTTTAATTATGAATGATCCATTCTATATTTTAATTATGTGTTTTTAGCGTTAGTGAATCTATATTAATTTATCTTTTATGTCAATTTGGTCATCGATTTTCTAATTATATTAATTTTACTCTTGAATTTTTCACGTTGTATCAGTTTACTACAATTGATAATATAGCTTCAGAAATTAGATTAATCAATGGGTAAAATAATTCATTCATTCTCTTCAAAGTGATTGAAGAGTTATTGTTAAATTTAAATTTGTCCATTTCCTTTTGAAAGTTCATTTTACCCTTGCTTGTTGTCTAATTCTTAATGGATGTTATCAATTTGTCTAAATTCACAAAATGTCAAAAGTTAAAGACAAAACTGATATAATTGAAACTATATATCTAACTTGGCATAGGACACAAATTATAAGAATCACACGTATAATTTTTTTTACATGTAAATTCCACTATTCATTTTTTTTATTATAAATATTGTTCATTTATATATATTTTATGTTTAATTTTGTGATCGATTTCTTACCAGAATGGAAAACAATAGAAGATGGGAGAGGCATATTTACTCATACCAAGCGCTGCTGGCAACTTAATTTTTTTATGCCCTGTAGATAATCATGAAACATGATAAACCATTAGCCCAAATATTATCACAATGCAAACTCTAATAGTGGAATATATGAGAATTCTATCTCTACCCTAATTTCCATTTTAATGGTCTACTTGTAAAAATTTACTTACATATATAAAAGAAAAAAAGAAAGAGCGAATGGACATAAGATTATGGATGCAAGTTCTTGTCTCTAGGACTAAAATTTGCACCAAGAAAGATAGAAATAATTGAAAAATGTTGGATACACAACATGACTCTACAACTACTCCTAAAAACAAGCATGCGGACCTTGGATGGATTTAGGCGAATGTCATAAAAAACACAAGTGAATTACTTTTTAAACACCAGTTGATTTTAGAAGAGATAGTGAAACAAAGTCCGACCAGAAAGAAAGATAAAAAGGACTAAGTTTCACTACACTTACCGTTGTCACAGGCTTTGGAATGTTGTTTATCAGAGCAAAAATAGATAAATTTGTTATTAAAAGAACCACCGTTCCCTCCACTTCTATTGCAATCCCTACAACAATCTTCACTCCATTGCACAGCAAACCCTCTTCTCAAAACATCAGTGAAATTCATTTCCAACAATGTCTTGATATCTCCACTCTCCACAGGTGTATTCACCCAAGAATTCTGTTAGGTTTTTGTAATTGATAATTCCGTTTGACAAAATTCCTTTCAGTTGTAATTTTATTCACTCTTTCGTTTCAGTAAGGATGTAAGTGTTTAGATGCAAATCCAACCCGAATTGTGTCTATGAAGAAGAATTTGTGATTTTGATCATTTCATGTTTGTCACTTCACTGACTATATACGAGGATCGAGCTAGCAGGTCTGGGGCAGCGCCCCCATAGCTAAAGTTATTTGACCGCACAAGCAGTCATTTATGTGCTCGAGCGGTGAATGGCATCATCCAGCATTTTTGCAGAGCAGACTGAACTTCTGAAAGAATCCTTTATGCGCTCAAGCGGTGGAGTCTTGGCTCAAGTGATGGGCACGCGTTTTAGTGAGTTCACTTGAGTGATGAAGTGGTCGCTCGAGTGGTCTTCGTGATCCTGTTTTCTATATAGTGCGTTGTTCGCTGTTTTTAAAATTTAAGTCGTCCAAATTCTAGGCAAGCAAAGCTACCAAGATTTTCTATATTTGAGGGTATTTTTATGAGTGTTTCCTTGATGATTTGAGAATGATCAATGGATCTATGAACTTCATATTAACATCATCAAAGGGTTTGTTTGTTTTCTTTTATTCACGAAAGAGAGAGTTGTTCTTTGGTGGATTTTGGAGAACTTGGACCAAAAGCTTTGATGGATTTCGGAGTGGCTCATCATCGTAGATTCGACATCGGTGTTGTGGATTCAACATTGGGCAAGACAATTACAAGGTGAAGACGGTAGTAGAAGAGGCACATTGGAGTCAATTCAATTCGGGTGTGGATTCACTAGGTAATTGAGGGTACAAATGTGTAATTCTTTTTTTTGTCTTTTTAGTGGATTATTTTCTGATTTTAGCCCGTGGTTTTTTTTATTACAATTGGAGGCGCTCCAATTGTGATTTTTTTCACATTAAATCATTGTGTCAATTTATCTTTGATTATTTGATTGAGATTGTTATTCACTATTAAAAATCGAAACATAATCATGAATCAATATCTTGAGAATTTTAGATTTTTCAAATTCCAAAAACAATTTAGAAAGGGAAAAATGTGTTATTAAATGAATTTTACTCAAGCTCATAAAATGTTCTATTATAGGAGACTAGGCTACAGTTATTCATTTAATGGTGTGTTATTTTTTTGTTGCAGGTGGAAAGAAACTATTGAACGTGGAACACTGCCATGGGTATCCTACTGAAATTTTGTTTTCTTTGTTCAAAATACTTTAATCATTTTGTTTTCTTTGTTCAAGGTTTGATAAGTTTCATTATAACTAGAACATAGTTTATGATTCATATTTATTTGTAGTAATTTTCTTTGAACAACTAGTTTTGATTTTTATCAACATAATTCTTGCATTACTTCACAATTTTTTTTTTTTTTTTTTTTTGGCTGGTCAGAGATTATAACACTACTTCAGTTCTTTCATTCTCGTAGTAGTCATTTCAATGGTGGTTGGAGTAGCAATTTTAGTCACTTGTGCATCTCTGATTTTCTGGTTTAGAAAGAAAACCTCTACATACAAATTGATATTCTTTTGGAGGAAATCAACAATGACATATGATGATGTGGACGCTCGCTTGAAAATTAATGGATCTCTGATGCCAAAAAGATATAGTTACTCAAGCATAAAGAAAGTAACAAATTCTTTCCAAGATAAACTCGAGAAAGGTGGTTATGGTGATGTGTACAAAGGCGAGCTTCTTGATGGACGTTTGGTGGTTGTCAAGCTTCTAAATGAAACAAAAGACAATAATGGAGAAGAGTTCATAAATGAGGTTGTAAGCATTAGTAGGACTTCCCATGTCAACATTGTAAGCCTTGTAGGGTATTGTTTCGAGGGTCACAAAAGAGCTCTTATCTACGAGTACATGCCAAATGGATCTCTTGAGAAATTCATATACACAACAACAAATCACAGGAGACAAATAACCACTTGGAATGGAAAACAATGCACAAAATTGCAGTAGAGGTTGCTTGGGGATTGGAATATTTGCATCGTGGATGTACAACATGCATTTTTCATTTTGACATAAAACCCCATAACATTCTTCTAAACGAAGACTTTTGTCCAAAGATTTCTGATTTCGTGCTTACTAAATTATGTCCCAAGAAAGGTAGCATTGTATCCATGTTGCATGCTTGCAGAACTATTGGATGTATAGTGCCTAAAGTCTTCTCTAGGCATTTTGGGAGAGTCTCACACAAGGCTGATTTATATAGCTATGGAATGCTAGTCCTAGAGATGGTTCAGGGAAAGGAAAACATTGGACAATCAATTAAGGACACTAGCGACTTATCTTTTCCACATTCGATCTACAAGAAGCTAGAATGTGATAGAGATATAGGACTTCATGGGATTGAATCTGAAGACGATGAAAAAGTTGCACAAAATATGATATTAGTTGGGCTATGTTGCATACAAGCTAATCCGTCAGAGAGACCGGCAATTAACAAGGTGATTGAGATTCTTGAAGGAAATCTATATAGGAAAATATTTTTGGAAAAATCAATTTAATGCAAATAAATAATAAAATAAAACACATGAAATTTCTTACAGAAATTCTGTAAATTTAATACAGATTGTGACCAAGGCCAGTGTTTGAACATCGTGTCTTTAAGACAGAATTTCGCTATCGCTTCTGGTGCTTGCGATTGATGGATGTCCAGCCTCCAAGATACAATGATCACCCTACACAGAAATTGCACAACTTTCTCTGTGTATAGCAAACAAATTTGTGTTATGCACTCTCTCTTTTATACTTGAATATGACTTGTGTATGAATCCTAACACTTGTTTTTTCAAATGAATGCCATGGGAATGGTATTTATAGAAATATTTGTGACCATTCATAAGGGTCATGACTCTAGGGTCACACCTTTTCATATGAAGAGACACAATGAAGGATTGCACCCTTTTATTTGAATGGAGTCAATTCCCATGCACGTTTAAAATTTTCTAACAATCCCCCACATGAATGAAATTGACGATACAATGCAAATGAAATGCAGACATTGACAAAGAGAGTACAAAATGAAAATATCCTGTATCAGGATAGATAGCTTTCAGCCTTGAACCTTCCTTACTGAAAGACTATCAGACTTACTAGCTAAACCAGTGGACATTATGCCTTGAACTGTTTAGCTGTTTAAGTAAGCGAAGACTATAGAAATCACACAAAATATCTCTGAACATAGCTTGGTTCTTTCGATTGTGTCCATTTTGGCCTTGGGTAGTTTTTGGTTTTCATGAGTGCTTTAAAGAATATAGCCTTATTCAATTCTCATAGAAGTGGCCCTTTTACACTCATATAGGTGATTCTTATATCGAGTCTCTTAAATACTCCTCTTGAAAGATACCGCTCTAGGTTTTTCAAGATATAAGTAATCATTAAAAACATAGCTTACACTAAGTCCTCTACATACAACATATGTTGCAGATATCACTCTCATCATAGGAATGGATAGGAGATAGACTCCATTAGTGATTTTTGGTGAGTCATCCATAATTCGGTTGTCCATTTGAACCAAGATCTTGGGATCTCCAATCAGTTAGATTGGGTTTGCCGTTATGGCGACTCGAAATTAATAAGTTTTAATCACATTCCCTTCGATGAACTTTCCTTCATTTGTTCTCCGATCAAACTTTTTGTTTAGTGGCCGCTATTTTTTGGTTGACCTTCTTTGTTATATATTATTGAGTAGTTAGTGGATCCACTATATTGTTCTCAAGCAATACTCACATTTGAGAGTAAATGTCATACGATATTAAGTCTATGAATAAGTTGAGACTTACCATTACTCTATGTCACTCCCATTTTTTAAATCAAATAATAAATATAGAGGTGTTTCTTAAGAGTTAATGAAATCATTTTTACTTTTACTTCAACTTTGTTTTATAGAAATAATTGAGATTCTTTGTGGGCCTACTATCGGAACTGTTACTTTGGTAAAATCCTCCAAGCACCCCCACATTTTAAATAGTCTAAGAAAAATTAATTTCCTTGTTAGGATATTACCACACGAAAATATACACCCCCACAATTTTGATACAAATCAGAATATAACATTCATCACTTATTAACTATGGTGTGCTTGAATAATAAAATTCTAAATCAAATTTATGAAATGAAAAACTTAGAATAATTATGATTATACAAGTCAAAATTAACGCGTAAACAAAATTATATTTTCATAAAAATTTTGCCCAAGAATCAAACAATTCAAAATTTTCATTTAATTGTATAAATCTTACAACTCATTCGAGTTTCTGTAGGTAATTTGTCATGAATCAAGATTAGCAAACAACTATGTTTCTCTCCACCATATTTATCGTAATACATAAACTAGCATAAACAACATGACTCATTTAAGAACAAGAATTACTATCATAAAAATATTTGTGATAAAAGAAAATTGAATTATCTCTTATAATTCAAGAGATAAACTCCCACCAAGAGTAGTCTTTATTTACTCTTAAACCATAGTTTTCATACTAAGTGTTTAACTAGGCATTTATCCTTTCAAAAAACCAAATACCCACTTTAACATATAAACAAACCATTCTTAATAAATTTGAGAAATTAAAAATTGTGAGACTTAAATAATCAAATACTTTAGATATGAAGAACTAACACTTTCTTATATCTCAAGTTTCATGACTTGCATATGTATTTGTTTTGAGTCATAAATTGACCAACTAATATGAAACTTTCATTCAAATACAAGTTACATAAATTAGAAATTCTAACTTAATTCCATTCAAAAAAATTCTAAGTATATAATTTATACTCCATGTTTTCTCAAGTTTCAAGAGTTCACAAAAAATCATACCTATTTCAAAAATACATTCTTAATACTTTCACAAAATATATTTCAAATATTTTGTGCCTTTTCTTAAATCCAAAACAATGATTTAAGTTTAATTTTTGATCTTGTGGATTTTAAATGTTAAATTCATACCATAAATTTAAGCAAACGCAACTAGTAGATCCAACCAATCCAAAGGATTATTTTGAACTGACTTGCGCCCACAACTAGACTTAGTAAAGGGAACAATGAAAACGATGGAAGTTGAAAAATCGGTGAGTTCAAAAAATAACTATATGATCCATATTCTCCATTGTTGCACTTGATTAAACAAATCAATCATTAGGATCACCATACATAAATATTGTGACTAATTTGGGAGAACAAGTTATGATAACCAAGGTATGGAAAACTATCCCATAGTGGGTAAAACTAGTGCCGAAAAGCACTATGATGGGTTTTGACGATGTGTCAAAACATTAAAACTCATAATCATGACTTCTGGATAAAAAAAATTAAATTGTCACTGAATCAAACCGATTCCCTTCAATCACATTGTAGTGAGTATTATGCGTGAAAATTTATCACCCTACCTACTTTCCGCAGAGTTTTTGTGCCATAAACTTTGCAAAACATAGAATCTGAAATTAATAGCATACAAAACATGATGGATATTACTTTAACCACTGAAACTAAAGATTCCAGTTTACATATTGATAAAAAAATAAAAAATAAAAATAAAAAAAATCTCAACAGCACTCAATACTTATCCAAATCATTAAAAAATATTCCAATTTTCCGAATAACAAAATTTTCTCAGATTTTCCTTTTCCAACTTCCAGTTATGAAAAGACCATGCTTATCGACTTTTAGATATATACACAAACATATAGCCTAACTATATAAACAGTTTTAATAAAACATTCAAACAAATCAAATTAACGATATCCTATAATTCTTGCAAAATTTAAAGTTTCAGGTATATTAAAAATATATATAAACAACAAAATCACGTGTTTCACAAATAACGTGCAAAATGTGGCAGAAATTATAGTTTAACCAAGTTCTGGTCACCCAATGTAACGCCCCAAGAAAAATATAGATAACATCCATTGCTCCTTACGGCAAACCGAAATAAATCCCCAATGCTTGTATTAAAAGATCATGAGGTTCGAACAAAATAGTTCCACATGCGGATATACATTCATTGAATTCTAGCACATGAATCTATAGCATGTAGAACGTTTAGTCAAAAATAAATAAATGCCTTCAAGGGCTTACAAGTTCTAAGGCTTAAGCCCGGTTACACAAAAGATGCTTTCTCGAACCCATACATAGTTAGCCCTTGGCTTGCAAAAATACAATCACAACAAAATATAGAGCTTTGTGCTCTCATTACATACATCCACGCCCTAGTTTGGCGGGTTCACTACGTCTTTTTTTGCACCAAAATCTCATAGGGTGAGCATAAAGCCCAGTAAAAAACTCTTAACAAAGTATATATATTTTATGCAAACTTTATCAAATGAAATGCAAATGCCATGTCATGCCATGCCTTCGAAGAAAAATCACATTTTTTGTCTTTTTAAAAAAAACATCATGCTCAGCGATAACTTGAAATCTCAACAATTCAAAAATTATCAATTTAGTTCAAAGGGCGGTAAATACGATTCAGGTAATCCCTAGGTTGGTGTCTGCAAGTAGGCATAATTAGCACTACCCAGAATTCCACTTTACCGGTTGCTAACTGGAAGGGAAGTGGTACCTCCTCCGCGCATATTTTCGGTCTTTCACCGTGGACACTCAGGCCAATTTAATCAATTTCATCTACACCTCCTATTCGGACTTACCAACGTATTTACCCCAAAACAATTCCATGAAAACTTATTTCACAACATACTTTTCTCAATGCAAAAGTTTTCAAATCCAATAATCAAAATTTACCATAATCAAATGAATTGAGATGAAAATGCAACAATCATCAATGCAATGCAATATCCCTTCCATTTACAATTCCATTCCATGATTCAACTATGAAGATCCATATCACTAATTTCCTTATTTCCAAGGTGATCTCACAAGATAACCATCTATCTATCCAAGTTCATCAAAAATAACAATGTTTCCACACTTCTTGTGTTCTCAACAAATTAGTCATTTCAAGACTAAAACAACATTTGAACAACAATTTCCAATATCAACACATTTTCATTTTTCGTGAAACTCATCATCATCATCATATATATATATATATAAGAAATTTCCTCATCCTTTACTCTTTTTGGCAGACAAAATAGTATTTATACAATGCCAACCATGTGTTCTCAACCTATTTTAAAAACCCCTAAATTCTAGGTTTTTCTCACCACAATAACACACCCAAATCACTTGTAAGAATTTCTTCAAAAACAACTCTTCCTCAATCAATTGTAGTTCAAGGCCCTCAAGAAATTATTTCAAAAGAAACATAAAACCAAATCTACCCCAAACTACCCACATTGTTGAGCCACCCATCAAGTTTCAAAAATTCACAAGAGAAATTCCAAAAATTCAACCAAAATCTTGCAAAAAATATATATATATATAACTCTAAGAAATCCCCTACCTTAAGCTTGGAGAGGAAAAGAGATGAAACCCTTAAATTCATTGGTGTTGAAACTTGATCTCCACCGCACAAAACGTAGCCCCCAAGAAATTAACCAACTTTGATGAAGGAACAAAGATCAAAACCCAATAGATTGCAAGAAATCAAGAGTTTTTGGTGTTTGGTGGAGGTTTTTAGAGAGAAGGAGGAGCAAAAATGATTTTAGAGTGAGAAAGCCACTACAACATTTTCTTAGTTTAGTGACATTTGAAAGTGCCACAAAACTATTCTTCTAATGACATTTTTTGGTCTTGTGACATTTTGAACAAGTGCCACTTCTATCGGTGCCACGGTAGATACGAGTGCCACGGTAGATACTTGCAAGTGGCACTGCACCATCATAGCTAAAAACTTTGAATGAAATTTTAATGTCATGGTAGATATTATTTGTGGCACTATCAAGCGCCATTAAAAAAAGAGTTAGTGACACTTATAAGTGTCATTACACCATCAAGACTAAAACCTTTCAGTGACACTTTAATGTCATGGTAGGCACTATTCGTGACGCTATCAAGTGCCATTCGTGACGATAATTCGTTGTAGAACAATTTGATCCGCTCTTGCGGAGACTCGAACCGCCAACCCTCTTGCACCATAAACCTTATACACCACACTCATCCCACTACACCTCTATAGTACCACATGATTATATATCCAACATATATTATTTATATAATACATACATCTATATTAATATGTATAAACATAATTATTTTATTGAACATAATTTATGTAAAATAAACTATTTACTACCAAAATTAAAAAATACCACTTTTGGCGACTAAAAATATTTTTTAGTCGCCAATTCTATACTTTTGGCTACTAATTATTTTTTAGTTGCTAAAAAACTTAACTTTTGTCGACCAAAATTGGATTTGGTTGCCGAAGATGCACTTTCAGCTACCAAAATTTTGGTCACCAAAAATTTTTATTCCCGCCTTAGGATTTTAGTTCTCCCGCGCTAAAAATGACCACTTTTGGCGACTAAACTTATTTTTTAGTCGCCAATTGTAGACTTTTGGCTACTAAAATTTTTTTTGGCACCAAAAAGCTTTACTTTTGGCTACTAAAATTTTTTTAGTCGGTAAAACCCATATAATCAGCGACCAAACTTATTTTTAGTCGCCAATTGTAGACTTTTGGCTACTAAATTTTTTTAGTCGCCAAAAAGCTTTACTTTGGGCTACTAAAAATTTTTTTGTCACTAAAACTCATATAATCAGCGACCAAACTTAGTTTTAGTCGCCAATTGTAGACTTTTGGCTACTAAAATTGTTTAGTCGCCAAAAGCTTTACTTTTGGCAACTAATGCTGTTTTGGTCGCTAAAAGCTATACTTTCAGCGACCAAATTTTTTTGGTCTGGAAATTTAGTCGCCGAATATGCTTTTTCCTATAGTGTATATTGAGTTTAATTCATTTATTTTTAATCATTTACTGCATTTTAAAATTTTAGAAAATATATTGGCATTTTTTGTTTTTTCAAAAATGTCATTATAAGCTTGGAAAGTTTTTGGCTTAGTGGCATTTCTCAAAATGCTATAAAATATTTGTTTATGACACTTTTCACCTAAGTGCCATAAAAAGTAATTTGCACCTACCTAGTGTCCTGACATTTTTTTAAAAATGCCATTGCAACTAAAGTTTAGTGGCATCTGTTGGTAAATGTCACGAACATAATTTTTTGTGTCATTATTTTATAAAATGCCATAAAATTGATGTGACATTTCTTTATTGAAATACCACTAGAGCCTTATATGTTTTGTGGTTCTGTGGCATTTTTCTAAAACATTTAATGCCAATTTTTATTTTTGTGGCATTTTCTAAAAACATGCTATTAGTGTAGTGTCACTAAAGTGTAAATTTGTTGTAGTGACATTTTTGTTGTAGTGAAATGACACTTTTTTTAATTGAAATGCCACTAGAGCCTTGTATGTTTGTGACTCTATGACATTTTTCTAAAAAATGCCACCAAATATTCTTTTTGTGACATTTTTTAAGAACATGCCACTAGTATGGTGTCACTAAAATATGTTTTTGTTGTAATGTTGTGACACTTGTTCATTGAAATGTCACTAGAGCCTTTTATGTTTGTCGTTTTGTGGCATTTTTCAAAAACGTGCCACTAAATATCATTTTTGTGGCATTTTCTAAAAATATGCCACTAGTGTAGTGCCACTAAAGTATGTTTTTGTTGTAGTTTTGTGACACTTGTTCATTGAAATGTCACTAAAGTCTTTTATGTTTGTCGTTTTGTGGTATTTTTCAAAAACATGCC
Organism: Camellia japonica; assembly: GCA_030407325.1. Classification (NCBI taxonomy): domain Eukaryota; kingdom Viridiplantae; phylum Streptophyta; class Magnoliopsida; order Ericales; family Theaceae; genus Camellia; species Camellia japonica. The sequence continues at coordinate 6,841,666 of JAPPVO010000010.1, forward strand.
ACTAAATATAATTTTTTGTGGCATTTTCTAAAAATATGCCACTAGTGTAGTGCCACTAAAGTATGTTTTTGTTGTAGTGAGCAATGTATAAAAGTGATATACGCAATCCAAAAGAAAGAAATAAAAACAGAGTTTTCGGACCTAGGCCCGTCCCGCACATACGAAGCATGCCTCCCGCACGTGCGGTACTGATCCCCTCACGTGCGGTGCCTCCCCTGCACTTCCTCCCGCACCTGCATATATTGCAGTAGCCAAACTCAGAAAACTCCTCCCTCACCGCACGTGAAACTCAGAATCGAAATAAATGAGAATGAGAATTTTGAGAGTAAGTTTCCAAAAAGACAATAACTTAATGGTTAATCAAAACCTCGCACTAAAACCTGACACTATAATGGGAGTAAACCCAACACAATTCAAGAGGGCGAGATGAATAACGTACCCAGTCATCACACCGAACATTGAAAGTCACAAAGATTTTATTTTCTTAATTACACCTCATTGATTGTAAACATATACCAACAAAAATTAAATTTATCATGCAATAGAATTCTACTTAAACATAACTTTGGATAAAAAAATTACCAATCATATTTATTAATTTTATTACCTGAGAAAAGTTGTAGTAACAATACTCGAGTTTTACCAAAAACAGGAAACAAATTTTGCAGGAAATCAAATTTGCAAAAAATTAATTTTTTTAACCTGAAAAAAAATACTAAATTTGTATCACATAGTCTGAAACTGTAAACAGATTAAAGTTCTGTCTTAAAATTGTAAGAAAATATTTTTGAAAAATTCAATTTAATAATTATAAATAATAAAATAAAACACAAGAAATTTCTTACAGAAATTCTGTAAATTTAATACAGATTATGACTAAGGCCAGTGTTTGAACACTGTGTCTTTAAAACAGAATTTTGTTCTTGCCACTAGTATTTGCGATTAATAGAAATCTTACCTCCAGGATACAATGATCACCCCACACAAAAATTGTAACGCCCCGAAATAATCCAACATGAATATAATACATCAACCCACATCCACTAAACAATAATGGCAAATCCCCAACCTTTACATCATTAATCAACAAAGTTTACACAAAAGTTCCACATGCGATTTATACATTCAACGATATGAAAATATATGAATCTATAGCATGTGAAGTGATTAAGGCCGAAATGTACATCATTGAGGCCGTTAATTAGAATCTCTTAACTTCACTTGCTGGTCAAACCGTGTATTTTATGTGTGTTGAATGTCAATCAGGTTGTACATCGTCAAAGCATAAAATGGGCAAAAAGACAAAATTTGGAGAGAGTTGACTTTTTCTGGAAAAGTCAAACTGATGTTTTAAACTTGTTTGGAAGTAAAGTAGAAGTATAAAAAGAAAAGGAAAAGGCTTTTCTAGGGTTCTGAAATTGTTTGACCTAAAGAGAGGGCTAGGGTTTGGAAGGGAAAGGAACTAAAAGCTTCAAGGATGTCTCCAATGGTGGTTTCTTCTTCATCTTCCTCCTTCCACTCCTCCATGAGTGGCTAGTCATCTTTTCTAGGGTTTTGATGAAACCCTAGCCATGTAATTATGTAGTTTTCTTTTTGATTTTAAATTATGTAAAGGTTTGAATCATTGTATGGTGATTTAGAAGTTTCTTTTATATAATTTTCATTATTCCTTCGAATATTTGACTTTCTGTGATTGTTGAATGTTATCCATACAATTGTTTTCTTTTCCTTCACATTCAAGGTATGGGACGAACCATACTACGAGAACGAGTCGTATCACTACCCTAGTTTAGAGTGAACGATTCGTATTACTTGAGATGGTTCGTGCTCGTACATTGAATGTGATGATCTTCTTGTCAAATGCTTCGAACTTGTAGTTGCGAAACATTAATCCGTTCAAACCATAGCATAATTGATTTCAATTAGAAACCCTAATTATGTGGTTAGTGGTGAATTCTCTACCCTAGGATTTTTCCCCAATTCAGTAAACCTAATTTCAATTATTCTTGATAATTTAATTTCTTAGTTTAATTTATTTATTATTAAATTAGGTTATAATCATTCAATCTTTTTATCAAAATTAATTTAGGAATTTATCAATTAAATTAGTTTAATTTCACAATAGTCCCTGTGGATCGATACCTGGACTTGCCATTATTCTGATTGAATTTGGTATAGTTTAGTATTTAATTTTGGTGTGTTCAACGACCCATCAAATTTTGGCGCCGTTGCCGGGGACTTCTGGCGAAATTAGTTAATTTAAAGTTACATTCTTATTTTAATTTTTAGTTTAGGATTTTATGCTTTTGGTGTTGCTAAGTGTGCAGAGCGTTTGAAATTGGAGCTATCATTGAAGTGCAAGCGGAGCGCAGCCGAGCTTAAAAAAAAACCGCAGCACTAAAGTGAGTAAACAGAAGCAAACACTCACAAGCAAAGCACCAAAGTGCTAAAACGAAAGTCAAAGCTCAACTGGGGGTTGGAGACAACGTCTACACGTCAAGCATCCGCAAGACGAGTAAAGCGTTTTCGTTAAACCGCTGTGAGTATTTCTTCCTTTGGTATTTTGCTTTCATACTTAGTGCACAGAGTCGAACTTGTTGTGTGTGTTTGGGTAGTGTATGCACGGGCGTCGTTCTTGTCGCCCTGAATTGTGGAGTTTGGACCTTGAACTAGAAAGGACCCTTAGGAGACTTAGGGCTTCTGCCCGTGTTCCTAGGCTTGAATATTCATACATTGAGCCATTAGAGATGGCAGATCCTAATGTCCCGAATGTGCCCAACCGGACACTTAAGGATTATTTTACACCCACTGCATATACATCACCATCATGCATCCAATTGCCCAACACCACTGCTGCTCATTATGAGATTAAGTCCAGCACCATACAAATGCTCCCATCATTCCATGGACTAACTCATGATGACCCTTATAAGCATTTGAATGAATTTCTGGAAATTTGCTCGACAGTGAGGATCCAGAATTTCACAAATGAGGCCTTAATGTTGCGATTGTTTCCATTCTCGTTAAAGGATAAAGCCAAACACTGGCTAAATTCTTTACCTGCTAATTCAATCACAACTTGGGACCAATTACAGCAACGGTTCTTGGAGAAGTACTTTCCCATAGGTAAAACCAACCAACTTAGGCGAGCCATCACAAACTTTGCTCAAATGGATGGCGAGCAATTCCATGAGACGTGGGAAAGACTTAGAGACCTTCTCCAACAGTGTCCCCACCACCAAGTGCCTGATTGGCAACTTGTTCAAACATTCTATTATGGCTTAACTGAGCCACACCGCCAAATGGTGGATTCGTCCTGTGGTGGGACATTTATGTCTAAAAATGATGCCGAGGCATGGCAATTGTTTGAGAACTTAAGTGATAATTCCCTTCACCATGCCTCCGCAGCCCGGCAAGTCCGGCAACCCGTAGTTGGAGCCCCGAAAAGAGGGGGCATTTATGAGGTCGGGCAAAACTTAGAGTTAGCCCAACAAGTAGAGGCACTATCCCGCAAGATAGACCACTTATTAGCTACGGGACATGCCCCTACCCAGCAAGATCAGCCTCAATTCCGTGAGGCATGTGTTATATGTGCGAGCCCTGCTCATGACTTGAGTGAGTGCCCTTCGGCATCACAATTTCCGGAGTTAGTCCAAGAGCATGTGAATGTGGCTCAAGGATTCTCCAACCCGGGTAATGACCCATACTCCAACACATATAATCCGGGATGGAGAAATCACCCTAATTTCTCATGGAGACCCCCTTCACAAGGCACTTCTTACAATCCTCCACCACCAAGGCAGAATTTCAATAATTTTGCCAACCAATCATCCTACCAACCACCGCAACCTTATCGACCCCCACAACCGTACCGGCAACCACAACCCCCGCCTGTTCCTCAGGGCAACTCTGCCTTTGAGACTCAGGTGTTGGAAGTTCTCTCAGAACTTAAGGGGTTAGCACCGATAGTTCACTCCCACACTCACTCTATTGCCAAGATAGAGACCCAATTGGGTCAAATAGCTAACAACATGAATCGGAGAGAGGAGGGAAAATTACCAAGTCAAACTGTGGCCAACCCTAAGGGACAATACGGGGCAGAGAGTTCGGGTGGGAATGGAAAGCAACATGAGCAAGTGCAGGCGGTGGTTGCTTTGAGAAGTGGTAGGGAGTTAGAGCCTCAGTCAGTTGCGTCTGATGCAACTAGAGTTAGGAGGGTGACCACGGTGGTTCACCAGTGAGAGCAAGGGTGAGGGGGAAACACTTAAGAGGGATGACTTAGTCCCTAGTACTTCATTTGAGCCCAAGGCACCATATGTGCCTAAGGCACCCTTTCCCCAGTGCCTTGATACACCGTCCCCTTTTAATAAGAAGGCGGCATCTATGGAGGCAATGATGGATGTCTTTAAACAGGTAAAAATCAACCTCCCCCTGTTGGAGGCGATTAAGCAAGTACCATCATATGCCAAATTTCTGAAGGACCTTTGTACGCAAAAGCGTAAATCTAGGACACATGTGTCCCAAAAGGTCCTACTCACGGAGCAAGTAAGCTCCATCTTGTTGAATGACACACCTCCTAAGCTTAAGGACCCGGGTGCCCCAACCATTGCATGCATTATAGGGGACCATTTCATTGATAGGGCCTTATTGGATTTAGGGGCTAGTGTCAATTTGTTGCCGTACTCTGTGTACGAGGAATTTGGGCTTGGCGAGTTGAAGCCCACTACTGTCACTCTTCAATTGGCTGACCGGTCCCTCAGAGTGCCACGTGGCATGATTGAGGATGTGCTAGTTAAGGTTGATAGGTTCTACTTCCCTGTTGACTTTTTGGTGTTAGATATGGAACCGGTAGCCAGTTCTAAGAAACAAATCCCGGTGATCTTAGGTCGACCTTTCTTGGCTACGGCCAATGCATGCATCAATTGTCGGACCGGGGTTATGGAAGTTTCATTTGGCAACATGCAAGTGAAACTTAATATTTTCCAAGCATCCCAACAACCTCATGAGAGAGAGGAGTGCTTATTAGTGGATGTTGTGGATGAGATTGTGGAGGAGGCTTTGCCCTCCATTCTTGTAGAGGACCCTTTAGAGAAGGTATTAAAATTGTTGGATGCGGGTATTATATACCCCATCTCAGATAGCAAGTGGGTGAGTCCCACACAAGTGGTGCCCAAGAAATCGGGCATCACCGTTGTTGAGAATGAGGGAGGAGAGTTAGTCCCCACACGAACCACTACTGGGTGGCGAGTGTGCATTGATTATAGGAGACTAAATTCCTCGACTAGGAAGGATCATTTTCCTTTACCCAGGGGTTTGATGGACCCATTTTATTATGCTTGATAGATTGATTCCTTATTTTATTTTTATTTTTTTTTTTCTCTTTCTTCTTTTCCTTCTATGCTATTTGTTTTTCTTTATTCTCGTTCATGTTTTTTAGCGTCTAGGAGACTTTAAATCCTCTAAAGGTGTAATTCCTTTGGTGTTTGCCGTGCCCGAACGGCATCTGACGGTCTGGTATAGCCACCTAACCGTGTTTGTAGTGAGTTCCTAGGAGACCAACTGAGACGGTGGAAACTAGAGTTCGAATGGCAAAGCCTAGAACACAAAGGTTTGGGATTTCCGAGACTAGAGTCTGGTTTAAATACCCAGGGGTGTGGAGATTGCTTCAAAACTACCTCGGCTTGAACTCTGTATGGCAGCCCCATAGGTTGAGGTAGCTTTATGCGCCTCGATTCTGGATACCGAATCAACCTAGTCTGTCACCCTGTTGGAGAATAGGGAAAGTTACAAACACAGTTAGGGAGAAAAGTAGTACCCGTGGTTTTCGCGTGAAGATTATACCTTTAGTGGGCATTCCGTTATTTTCTTATGTGCTATATTTATTTCGGATGTCAATTGAAGGTAGAAATGCTAGTTTTTGATTAAAAAATAAAATAAAATAAAAAAAGCGGGGTTATACTTCTTCATTTTAACATTAAAAAAAAAATCATGTTTTCATGTTTATTTTCTTTATTTAAAAAAAAAAAAATTTGTTGTTATAGATGTTCATTTGTAAAAAAATAAAATATAAAATATATATAAAAAAAAAAATTTCATATAAAAAAATATATATATATTAACACAAACATCAAAGTGGTGCACTGCTAAATAAGCAAGTGCGGAGGCATGAACGGTTGACCAAGCCGCACGTGCGGCTTGGACCCGCACGTGCGGGACGACGAAAACAAAAAAAAAAAAAAAAAAATTCGCGAGGATTGAAATCGCCGCACGTGCGCCTGGGCCCCGCACGTGCGGGACATTTGTGAGCTTGAGACGCGCACTCTGCTATTAAAACAGGTGCGCCACCAAGTGCGGCCACATCTTTGTTTTATTTTTTTATTTTATTTTAATTTATTTAAGTAAATAAATACATAAATAAATTTTAAAATAAATAAATAAATATACAATTATTTTATTTATAATTTTTTATTAAAAAAAAATTTCGTATTTTATTTATTTTGTTTTTAATTTTTTATTTTCTATTTTTTTTTTTAAAAAAAAAAAAAAAAAACCTTTCAGAAATCATGGTGCTAACATTAATCTTAATTTAGTTTTTTTTTTTAATTTGCTATATTTGTTTAGTTTAAATTGCTTCGTAGTGATTCTGGTTAGTTTAATTAGTTAGTAGATTTTGGTTTTATTTTTATTTTTATTATACTTGTATAGTTAGTGATGTTATTTTTATTTTTCTTCTATACTGTAATTGTTCATTTAATTAATAAGTAGTTTAGTTTTTTATTTTATTTCATTTTATTTTCTTCTCTTCTATTAAAAAAATAATAATAATAATAATAAATGTTAGTTTAGGTTATTTTATTCCATACTTTAGGCTCTTTTGTAGTTTAGTTTAGTTTATAATTTAGTTAATTTAATTTAAAGTCATTTTTATTCATTTATTTAATTATTTTCGTTTTTATTTCCAAAAAAAAAAAAAAATGTGTCTATGTTACTCTCTGCCTACCTGGATGTGCACCTACAATTCTGGTAATATTCTCTCATTTCTCTTTACTTTTCCATTGAGGACAATGTCATATTCAAGTTGGGGATGAGGGTTATATTTTCTTTTGTGCATTCTATTTGGCTCATAATTCATGCTTATACCTGTTTCACTTGATTGCATTACTTCACTTGATGTGACTTTTTGCTAGTAGGGTGATGATATTTGCATATGTTAATTGGAGAGCATAGTAGACTTGTATGAAAAGGGTTTATTGGGTAGATACTTGCATGTGATGTTTGCACGAGGAGAGTTGTCTGTGTTTGTGATTTTAGTACACTTGTCATGAGTATGCCTTAATCACATGAACACACTATCATAGCGGTGATCTTTTTGTTATAATCCCTGGCGTACATCATTGATAATAGCTAGAGTTGCAAAAAAGAATAAATGAGGAGCCAAGATTCTATCTAAAAAAAAAAACACTTGACTTGTTTGGGTTTGTAGCCTTTTTAACTCGAGTTATTAAGTCCGTAGGGGTGTCTTTACACCTAATGCCCTAAAACCGTCTGGTTTGGGAGTCATTGGCCCAAAACTTGCTACATGGGTTAATTAGAAAGCTTAAGGGACTTGGACATTGCACAGTTAAGGAAAAATAAGAAGAATGACTTGTTCGGATTCGTAGCCTTTTCAACTCGAGTTATTAAGTCCGTAGGGGTGTCTTTACACCTAGTGCCCTAAAACCATCTGGTTTGGGAGTCATTGGCCCAATGCTTGTTACATGGGTTGATTAGAAAGCTTAATGGATCAGGACATTGCACAGTCATTTAAAAAAAAAAAAAAAAAAACTACTTTGAGAATCTTGGCTGCAACAGGTTGGTTTTTCTGTATATGTTGGGTGTTATTATGAGTTACACTAGGCTATTATAGTGGATAGTTAACTAATATGGAGGTTGCACTTTACACACTAAGGTACTCATGACTTGTCTACTAACATGCACAAGTATAGGGAACTTTACTTTTGTATTAACTGAATATTGTGGTTTTGACTCAATAGGTTCCTTCATGCTTGTCCACTGTGTCTTTAATGACTCATGATGTCTCAATATCACACTATAGTGGCACATAAGTTGATTTTCAGGTGGAGTAGTGTGGTCATTTGTTGTTGAGTATATATGAATATATTAATGTTTGTGGGTATCATTTCTGGAAACCCTCACGAGACTTTACTCGTCCACTTGGGGTAACCTTGTGGTTTAAAGGCTTGTTGCATATGCTAAATGCAACCGTTTTCCCACGAAAGAAGAAATAGATAGATTTTGTTTTATTTTATTTTATTTTACTTACTTGAGGACTAGCAAGTAGTAAGTTGGGGATGTGATTAAGGCCGAAATGTACATCATTGAGGCCGTTAATTAGAATCTCTTAACTTCACTTGCTGGTCAAACCGTGTATTTTATGTGTGTTGAATGTCAATCAGGTTGTACATCGTCGAAGCATAAAATGGGCAAAAAGACAAAATTTGGAGAGAGTTGACTTTTTCTGGAAAAGTCAAACTGATGTTTTAAACTTGTTTGGCAGTGAATAGAAGTATAAATAGAAAAGGAAAAGGCTTTTCTAGGGTTCTGAAATTGTTTGACCTAAAGAGAGGGGCTAGGGTTTGGAAGGGAAAGGAACTAAAAGCTTCAAGATGTCTCCAATGGTGGTTTCTTCTTCATCTTTCTCCTTCCACTCCTCCATGAGTGGCTAGTCATCTTTTCTAGGGTTTTGATGAAACCCTAGCCATGTAATTATGTAGTTTTCTTTTTGATTTTAAATTATTAAAGGTTTGAACCGTTGTATGGTGATTTAGAAGTTTCTTTTATATAATTTTCATTATTCCTTCGAATATTTGACTTTCTGTGATTGTTGAATGTTATCCATACAATTGTTTTCTTTTCCTTCACATTCAAGGTATGGGACGAACCATACTACAAGAACGAGTCGTATCACTACCCTAGTTTAGAGTGAACGATTCGTATTACTTGAGATGGTTCGTGCTCGTACATTGAATGTGATGATCTTCTTGTCAAATGTTTCGAACTTGTAGTTGCGAAATATTAATTCGTTCAAACCATAGCATAATTGATTTCAATTAGAAACCCTAATTATGTGGTTAGTGGTGAATTCTCTACCCTAGGATTTTTCCCCAATTCAGTAAACCTAGATTTCAATTATTCTTGATAATTCAATTTCTTAGTTTAATTTATTTATTATTAAATTAGGTTATAATCATTCAATCTTTTTATCAAAATTAATTTAGGAATTTATCAATTGAATTAGTTTAATTTCACAATAGTCCCTGTGGATCGATACCTGGACTTGCCATTATTCTGATTGAATCTATAGCATGTGAAGCATCTAGTCTCAAGTAATTAAAATACCCATAAGGGCTTACATCTTCCAAGGCATTAAGCCCGGTTACACAAAAATGGTTTCACGAACCCATACATCTAAAGCCCTTGGCTGACAAGTAAATTTATAACAAAATAGAGTCATCTACTCTTCACAAAATATGTCATCACCCTCAATTCGACGGGATCACCACATCTTTTCCTGCATCAAAATCCCACAGGGGTGAGCATAAAGCCCAATAGAGAATCCTTACAAAGTATATACAGTTATGCAAATTTCCAATGTTAAATGCCAACGCCAATGTTTAATGCAAATGCCATGCAATACCATTTAAAGAGAATTTCTTTTACATGCTCTTTGAAAATCACCATGTTTCAATAATAACTTGGAATCTCAACGATTCCGATATTTTCAATTTTATTCAATAGGGGCGGTAAATACGACTCAAGTAATCCCTAGGTTGGTGCCTGGAAGTAGGCTCAACAAGCACTACCAATAACCCCACTTTATCGATTGCTAACCGGAAGGGAAGTTATACCTCCTCCGCGCGTGTTTTCGGTTTTTCACCTTGGACACTCAAGCCAACTTATCATTTTCATCTACACCCCTATCCGGACTTACCAACGTATTTACCCCATAACATTTCAATAGTTCTCATTCAAAGATATTCTTTTCTCAATGTAACGTTTCCAACTCAATTCAAGATGCGCAAAAATAATAATAAATTGAATGAGTATATGATGCAATAATTAATATCTCATAACATTTCTCCATTTCTCCTCCCTCCAATGCCATTTCACAAAAATAACCATATGCTCAACCGGTGCTATCAACACATAGCAAGAACTTCTTATCATGAACAATTCTTAGCATTTTAGTCTCTTCAAGACTATATGTAATTTTTCAAACATCAATTTCCAAGATTGCAATTCTCATAATCCATGGTACTCAACAATTATCACTTCACAATTATACATGTTCATGCATTTAATAATAGTTTGAAAATAAATCCTTAACTCTCATATACCAAGAAGATTACTATTTTTCTTACCATATTGTGAAATCCACACTCATTCATTCTTTTAACACAAGAAAAGAAATAATTCCATAGGCTTTTCCATACTTTCTAAAAACCCCAATTTCTAGGGTTCTTCATTAAAACCAAAACATTTCCCATTTTCTTGGTAAAACCCCACCAAAATCATCTCTCTTAAGTTAATGAAAGAGAACCCTCAAGCATTTACAAAAAAGTTGAGATTTAAACCCACTTTTAAAAAAAAAATCTCCACATTTTGAACCACAAAATCAAAGCAATGTAATAACTTCAAGAAGACCCTTAAAAATACAACATCATAGCAAAACATATATATATATATATATATAACTCAAGGAAATCCCTACCTCAAGATTTGATGAAGAAAAGAAGATAAAACCCTAGATTTGATGGTGTTGAAAAGAGATCTCTACCGTGCACACAATGTAGCTCTTGAGGGGTTCTTAATCTTTGATGAAGGAGCTAAGGTTGAATCTCAAATGGATGGAAGAAGATCAAGGGTTTTGATCTTGTTTTGAGGAAGGAGTATAGAGAGAAGGGAGAGCAATATATTTTTAGAGAGAGAGAGAGAGATACATAAGAAGTGATACCCACAGCCAAAAAGAGAAGAAAAAATAGAGCCCCTCGGACTCAGGCCCGACTGCACGTGTGGCATTTGCCCCCGCACGTGCGGCTCTGATCCCCGTACGTGCAGCTGCCTCCATACCTCCTCCTCCGCACCTACAATTTAGGCAGTGTGCAACTCCTTGAAACTCACCCCTCCCCGCACGTGTGGCCCTGGCCCAACAGCCCAAAAATTTTTGGTTCGACCCCTAGGCACTTTGGACTTGACGGTGCACCCTCCGGAACAAGTGAAATTCAACACCGAACAAAAACAAGAACAAGAATTTTATTTTAAGAACAACTTCTGAACGTTTCAAACCTGATGAGAACAAAAAGAGAACGGAGCGAAGAGAAAAATACACTCGGTCATCACAAAACTTGTACAATTTTTTATGTATACAGTGAACTAATTTATATTATACACTCTTTCTCTTTTATACTTGATTATAACTTGTGTATAAATCCTAACACTTACTTTTTAAAATAAATGCCATGAAAATGATACTTATAGAAATATTTATGATCATTTATAAGAATCGTGACTCTAAGGTCACAGAATGATTGCTTTTTTATCTTCACACCCTTTCCCGCGGAGCCATTCTTATCCTTACCTTTAAGATCAATAACTGCTTCTTCCCTGTTTAAGGCCCTGTTTGGTAGGGCTTATTTCCAGCTTATTTCAGTTTTTACCTTAATTTAAGTTATTTTAATGTGTTTGGTTCAGCTTAAGAACACAGTTTATAGCTTTTTGTAAGTCAAAAATCAACTTATTCTTTGAGTGGGGGAGGAGAAGCTTAATTTATAAGTCAAAAATCAGTTTATGTTCACAGTTATAAGCTATAAGCTGTTAAACTATAAGTTATAATCACTTTCCCACAGCTTTACCAAACGAGGCCTAAATATTGGAAGAAAATGAATCCTTGAGGTTGAATCAATGTAATAATGATTATTTTCAATTCGTTTTTTTTTTTTTTTTTAAGGAATTTTTTAATATATCTAATTTAGATGTATTTTAAAAAAATTAATAACTATAAAAAAATATATTATTTCATTATTTTATATTTAGTGAATTTAAAAAGTTAAAAATTTTATAACTTTTAAATATATTTAGATTTCGTTTGGGAAATAATTATTTTAGCTAAGAAGTCAAAATATTATTATAAGTTGTCATATTACTCTCTATTTTTTTACACATCTTTTTATAAAAAATCAAAAACTTATCAAGATAGTTTGTTTCCAAATGAAACCTTAGACTAAGTGAATCTATGAATAAAATAAAAAAATTGTTTCAAATATTAAAAAAATTTACTAGAAATTTGCATTAGTAGGATGTGATGTTTGCTTCAATAGTATCACAAGATAACCCAGCAAATGTTAAAGTAGAGGCCGGGTTCACACTATATAATATATATGTCATTTTAAGTTTGGCTTAGATTAACATTGGGCTTAATCAATCATCTCAAATTTGACTCTAAAAAATTTTCAAATTTTAAGCCTACACTCAATCCACTATTATTTTTTATTTTTATTTTTTAAAATTTGTCTTGAAGATATATTAAATTATTTAGATCATTTTAATTATTATTTAATGTGACTCAAAAAAAAATTTTAAAAAAAATAAAAAATTAATTTTTAGCCAAATTTTTAAAATAAACAATTTATTAAAATATTTAAAACAATTCTCTCTTTCATATGTTCTATAATAACCAATCAAACAAAGCCTTGCGTACCTTACCCGTTGGGGCCATTACGTGCTCACGGGTCGGTTTTGGCGGGTTGCGGGTCAAAACCGACCCGACCCGCACTTATGCGGTTGGGGAAAAATGGACCCGCAACCGCCCGCGATGCGGTTCGCGGTTTGTGCGGGCGGGTGCGGTTCGGTTTGCGGTTTTGATTTTTTTTTTTTTTTTTTTTTTTTTTTTTTTTTTTTTTATAACTTAAGCAAATTTGACATTTTTTGTTACTTTCTAAACACTTTTTTTTTTTTTTTAGAAGAGTTATAAATTAAATTACAAGATATACAATTCATGATCATAATAAATAGTCCACATGTTAGATAAGATGATATGGAACCATGCTTGAAGATAGTGGATTAATCTTCCTCCTTAGCTTGCAAAAACAAATTCTTAAAAGTCGAACTAGTAACACTAATTTAAATATGCAAAAATAAACCCTTAAAATTCAAACTAGTAACACTAATTTTAATAGTGGATTAATCTTCACTGTTTAGTTTTTAATATGCAATAATGTGATAATAGAATGACAATTCAAAATATCATATTTAACTGTGTCTACTAGACTAATGGAATATAATGATTTTATATATATATATATATATATATAAATAAAAGTCAAACTAGTAACACTAATTTAAATATCATTAGATCATGATAATGTATATAAGTACCCATATAATAAATTTTACTTTCATCCAAAATGTAAAAATAAAAATAATAACTAGTTATCTCCATGTATCCAAAATGCCAAAAAAAAAAATAATAACTAGTTATTTTTTCTTAAAAAAAAAAAAAAAAAAAAAACTGCGGGTTGCGGGCGGGTCGGGTTCGACCCGAACCCGATCTTTTGTGAATTTCTTGACCCGCACCCGCCCGCATACCTACATCGAAACCGCCCAAAGCACTGCGGGTAGGGTAGGGTCGGGCGGTTTGTGCGGGCGGGTGGGTTGGTTGCCCAGCCCTAATTACGTCCATCAAAGCCAAGGCTGAATGTCTCTCCCCCTTGGAAAATGCCCAGAAGCACACTTTTCTTCTTGAAAACAATTGCTCTGCTTTCTTACAAAATTATAATCATTGTCTGTTTGGAAACATTTACGTTTTCAATTTATATTTATAAAAATTTTATAAATTAGTTTTTGTTTATTTTTTTATTTATTTTTAGAAAAACATAAAGTACAAATGCGTTTGGTAATTGACAAAATGTTTAAAAAAATTTAAAATATAAAAAAGAGTGAGAAATGACAAGTGGCGGCAGAAAACCACTACAAGAAAATACACCTTTGGCGACTAAATTTTTAGTCGCCAAAAGTCGTTTTTTAGTCGCCAAAGGTCGAATTTCCACTTTCCGCGACAAAAACTTTTAGTCACCACTGTTGTCGCCAATGGATGGTCGCCAATACCTTTGGCGACTAAAAACTTCTTAGTCGGCAATGTACAGGTCTTCAGCGACGAAAAAAATTGTCGCCAAATGCAATATAATTTTTGGAAATTCGACCTTTGGCGACTAAACTTTTAGTCGCCAATAGTATTTTTTTTTTTATTATTTAAACCTTTCGGCGACTAAAGTCGTTGGTCGCCAAAACCATTTCCAGACAAAAAAAAAAAAAGGTTGCCTTGGCTGCTCCCAAGGTTCGAACCTGGGACGTCGAAGCCATGCTCCCCACTGTGCCTTCACCCACACGCGTTCCCCACTAGACCACCCCAACCTCACATGCGTAATAGTGCAATATATATTATTTATATAGCATATTAACCGCAATTAATAGAAAATAATATTTATAAATATAATTTTTTTAATTCAAATAATTTATGTCAAAAAATAAAATATTTACTAAAAAAAAAATTAGTCAACTTGTGGCGACTAAAACCATTATTTAGTCGCTAATTGTATTATTTTCGGCTACTAATTATTTATTTGTCGCTAAAAAAACAGGTTCTGAATTAAAAAGCAGCAGTTTTGGCGACTAAACTGAAATTTCGTCGCCAGAAACCCTACTTTGGGCGACTAAAATGGATTTTGGTCGGCAAAACCCCCACTTTCAGCGACTAAATTGTTTTTAGTCGGCAAAACTGCTATAATCAGCGACTAAACCTGTTTTTAGTCGCCAAAACCATACCTTTTCGCTACTAAATTATTTTAGTCGCTAAAAACCATGACTTTTGGCTACTAAACAAACTTTAGTCGCTGAAAACCCTATATTAGGCGACAAAACTTCCTTTCAGTCGCTAAAAACCTGTTGTTCGGCGACTAAACTTTTTTAGTCGCTAAAAATCTACTTTTCGGCGACAAATTCCAATTTAGTCGCCATTTCCCTCACTTTCAGCGACTAAATTTCATATTTTGGTCGCCAATTCTGTTTTTTGTTGTAGTGAACGGTGGTGGAAAGTGGTAAAGGTGGGTGGTTGGTAGCGGGTGGTGGGCGGTGGTGGGTGGGTGGGTGACGGTGGCGGTGGTGGGTGGGTGGGTGGGTGGGTGACGGTGGCGGGTGGTGAGTGGTAGCGAGTGGGTGGTGGTGGTGGTGGTGGTGGTGGTAGTGGCAGGTGGTGAGTGGTAGTGGCAGGTGGGTGGCGGATGGCGGGTGGTGGTGGGTGGTAGCGGGTGGGTGGTGGTGGCAGGTAGCTGGCGGGTGGTGGCAGGTAGCTGGCGGGTGGTGGTGGTGGTGGTGGTGGTGGTGGTGGTGGTGGTGGTGGGTGGGTGGGTGACGGTGGTGGGTGGTAGCGAGTGGGTGGTGGTGGTGGTGGTGGTGGTGGCGGGTGGATGGCGGGTGGTGGCGGGTAGGTGGCGGGTGGTGGTGGTGGCGAGTAGGTGGCAGGTGGTAATGGTGGGTGAGTGGGTGGGTGACGGTGGCAGGTAGTGGGTGGTAGCAAGTGGGTGGTGGTGGTGGTGGCGGTGGCGGTGGCGGTGGCGGTGGCAAGTGGGTGGTGGATAGCGGGTGGTGGTGGTGGTGGGTGGGTGGGTGACGGTGGCGGGTGGTGGGTGGTAACGAGTGGGTGGTGGTGGTGGTAGGTTGGTGGTGGTGGTGGTGATGGTAGGTGGGTGGTGGTGGTGGTGGGTGGTGGGTGGTGGTGGCGGGTGGCTGGTAGCTAGTGATGGGGGGTGGCTAGTGGTGGCAGGTGGTGGATGTGGTGGCAAGTGGATGGTGAGTGGTGGTGGCGGGCGGTGGATGGTAGTGGCGGGTGGTGGGTAGTGGCGGGTGGATGGCAGGTGGGTGGTGGTGGTGGTGGTTGTGGTGGTGGTGGCGAGTGGGTGGTGGGTGGCGGTAGCAGGTGGTGGTGAGGGATGGGTGGTGAGTGGTGGTGGCGGAAGACAGTGGTGGAAAATTGTGGCGGGTGGTGGCTAGTGTCTAGTGGCTAGTGACTAGTGTTGAGTGGTAAAAAAAAAAAAAAAAACTTAAAACTCAAAACGGAGACATTTTTTGAATTTACATTTTTTGACTAAATTTATAAACTGAGACCGCTGATTTATAAATAAAAAATTTACCAAATAAATTTTTATTTGAGTTTTTAAAATTTTTATAAATATAAACAGAAAACTGAAAACATAAGTGTTACCAAACACCATATAATTGCAAATGACCTGATCTGTATTAACCCACAACAACATGCCTCTTCTCAGTATGCCGCCTCTTCGTGTTAATTTCATCATAACCATCTTCTTGTTCATCGTCAGTAGTCCAACATCACATGGCGCCGACTATGAAACTTACACGACTTGCCACGACAAAAAATGCGACTGCGGAGAGCAAATAAAAGGAATTGGATATCCCTTATGGAGAGAAGATCGACCTCCGTTCTGCGGCGTTCAAGGTTTTGAGCTCACGTGCTATGGCAATCAAAGCACAACCATAGTTACCCAAAAACAAAATATATTAATTAATATACACGATGTCTAATTCTATTACCACTTTGTATTTCTCGATTCATTCATTCTAGGGTAAACTACTAATAGGTCCTATTTGGGAGACTTATTACCCAATAGGTCCTACTTTGAGACTTATTACCCATTAAGTCCTATTTGATATAATTTATTAAGTGATAAAGACAAATTTTATCAGTTTTTTTTTTTTATGAATAATTTTATAGTGATAAATTTATCAGTCTTTTTTTTTATGAATAATTTTTTAGTGATAAATTTATCACTCTCTTATTTTTATAGTGTTAAATTTATTAGTTAGTACCTGTAGGTAAATAAGTCTAGTGAATAGGACTAATTGGTAAGTACCCCTTCATTCTATAATGTTTCAAAACTCAATAAAATTCTTGTCCAAATAGTACATAATCAACGAAATGACAAATACAAACATAACCTCACTGAAACAAAAAAACGAATAAAATTATAACTCAAAAGAATTTTATCAAACGAGATTATCAATTACATAAACGGAACATACACTTATTACTTGACACTGGTCATCTTCTAAAAAATCAACAAAAATGACTAATCTTATTATTTTAACTTATAAATATTAAATTGGGACATTATATAAATTTATCCTAAAATTACTAAATAATTTTTCCACAACTATCTTATGGTCCAGCTTTAATGTTGAACAAGTCAATGAAATTGGTCTGATGTAAAATAGGGTTGAAAAATGTTTGGGGACCCTAATTTTTGTGGCTCAAATAGTTCAAAATTGCCAAAACGACGTCGTTTTGGCAATTTTGATGTTGTTTTGTACTCAAAACGACGTCGTTTTGACAAATTCGAGCTATTTAAGTCACAAAAATTAAAGCCCTCTACCATTGCTGAATAGGGTTAGTCTGATGTAAAATAGGGTTAGGTCCGCATTTGGCGTTCAATATTGAGACTGTTTTGTACTATGAAAAATAAATAAATAGAAAGTGTAGTTTTTAGTCTAAGCCGACTACGACAACGCCTAATTTAAATGATTTTGTGTAATGGATTTATATGGTAATTTTAATCTCATTATTTTAATATATTTAATTAAAAATATATATATAATATATTTTTAAAATTATATTTATTATAATTGTTTTAAAGACAAATATGCTAAAATTATTTAATTATAATTATATCATTAATTTTATTTTTTTAATAACTAATTTACACATTTAAAGATTGGAGGTTAAAAAAAAGCGAACTACTCGAATTATATTAACTATGTGGGCAATTGGAGATTAGTTTATGCCAAAAATACAAATTTAAAATAGTGTAAGTTGTGTTTAAAATTTTGATAGTATTTTTTTTCTCTCGAATATATAGTATTGATACAACTAATTGCTTTACTTGATAGTTGGATTGAAACATGTCACCTCACTCATAGAAAGAAAAAAAAAATCATAAATAGAATTAGAAAGGAAGTTTCCTACCCAATGTTAATATAGATTGACTTTAAGATTGGTCTGGAAAAATGATTAGTGACTTTTTAATTAAAATATCAATAATGCTACATACCACTAATTTAGTATTTCTAACCCACCACTAATGAGGTAGAAAAGGGGAACAAAAAAAAAAAAAAAACAAGGCACAACAAATGATGTGCCCACTGCCACATCATTAGTGATAGCACTAATTAGTGCTCTCAAGAATTATTGTTAAAATATTAGATGAAAAAAATAAAATAGCTGAGAGTGACTTCCCTTCATACGGAAAAAACATATTAAAAAAAAATAGAGATGATGAGAAGTAAATTTTAACTTTTTGTATAATTTTTTGACTTTTTAATTTCTTGAATAAAAATGTTAGAAATTCTAAATAAATTATCAAATATTCTACACAATGCTTATATGGTGTCATGTGAATATTGCTCTTTTCTAATAACTTATTAATTTTTAATTTTTTAAATATTTTTTAAATTTTTTAATCATAATAATTTAGGAAGATTGACCAATATGTCTCATATTTTGGATTTGTAATCCATATAATCCTATATTTTTTTATTGTGAACCATTTAGTCCTTTTAGATGTGTAATAGCTCATTTATTCACCACATTAGAGTGTCGCATTTGGGGGGAAAAAAATGTATATTAAAGAGTTTTTTATTTTTTTAGAGTGTCACATCATATCTGCCACGTTGGAGTATCACATGTCACGTTTGGAAAAAGTATACCAAGGAGTTTTTAATTTTTTTTTAGAATGTCACAACATACCCGCCACGTTGTCATGTTTGAGAAAAGTACACTAAAGAGTTTTTGTTTTTTTTTGGAGTATCACATCATACCCGCCACAATGTCACGTTTGAAAAAAGTACACTAAGAATTTTTTTTTAAGTGTCACATCATACCCATCACGTTGTCACATTTGGGAAAAGTATGAGTTTTTATTTTTTTGGAGTGTTGTATCATACTCGCCACGTTGTTACATTTAGGTGTTTTTATTTTTTTTTAGAGCGTCACACCATACTTACCACGTTATCACGTTTGAGAAAAAAGTACACTAAGGAATTTTTATTTTTTTTGAAATGTCACATCATACCCATTACGTTGTCACATCTGGAAAAAATACACTAAAGAGTTTTTATTTTTTTTGGAGTAAAAATTTTAGAGTGTTGCATCATATCCGCCACATTGTCACATTTAGGAAAAGTACATTAAGGAGTATTTAATTTTTTTAGAGTGTCATATTAATACCTGTCACGGTAGAATATCACATCATACCTATCACGTTAATAAAAAAGGGTATAACTGTTCACCAAAATACTACCAAAATAAAAAATAGGACTACACGAAAAGAAACTCTCCATTAATAGGACTTAACAATTTAATAAAAAAAAATGAAACTAATTAGAGTATTTGTTTGTGAGATGCGATTTATTGGTAAATATCTCAATCTATTACTAAAGACACCACCTGACCATATTCTAAAATTACAACTAATCTCCCCCCACTAATATTGTGTTTGATTTAGAGATTTGAGAAAGGATTTGAAAATATAAATAGAAAATGTAGGTAAAATATAAATAAAATATACTTATATTTTACTTAATTTTACACATATTTTTTCTTTATCTTTCTAAATTTTTTTCTAAATCTCTCAATCAAATACAGCGTGGGTCTTACCAACTCCCTTCAAATTGTTTTTTTATAATGAGAAATAAAGAAAGTAAAAACTGCCCCAAAGATTTTTGTGTAATCTTTCTGCCACCACCGGAGCTTTTCTTTTCTTTTGCCCACTCATCTTACTTCACTATTATCTAACTTTTCCCACTTTGAGCACCATATTGTTTTTTCTTAAATTTTTCTATTTCAATGTGTTTTTAGGTGCAAGATAAAATTTAAAAATTTCTTAGATCTCTAGAATCGAGAATCTCATTATATTATGTAATTAAAAATACCTTTAGATATTAGAATAAAAAAACATAGGAATGGGGTGTGTTTGATTGGACGAACTGCATAAGGGGGATTAGAATCTATCGGACTTGAGTCCTGGGACTGTGAATCCCACGGACTATTTGGTTGGATTAGATATGTATCATGTGTTTGGTTTTTTTATGGGATTAGATGTCTGGAAAGGATTATTTTTAGTGAATCCGACGTTAGGTTGGACGGACTGGATAGGATAAATGAACAAAAGACTATTTTATCATTTCTCAATTATTTACTAAGTAATAGCAATATTAAACATATCTTTAATATTTTAATTATTTTTAGCTAGATTAAATAAAATTTTATTTTATTTTATTTTATTTTTTACACAATTAAATAAATTTATTTTTTTTAAATTAAATAAATAAAATATCAATAAAATATATGTTATTTTTTAAATTAAAATTTTAAATAAATTTGTTTTTAAAAATAATAATAATTAAACAATGAAATTAAATAAAAAATAAAATATCAATAAAATATCTATAAAAAATTATTTTAAAAATTAAATAAATAAAACATCAATAAAAAGTTAAATAAAATTATTTTATTTTTAAGGGAGACTTATTTATAAGTCCTTTTTCAGACACTTATGCTGGGCTAAGTCCTGTATAATTTCTTATAGAGTCTCAAGTCTTATTTAGATAGGAATGTATTCCACAAGATCTTACATAAACGTAACGTGACGTGACACTTACATAAACGTAACGTAACGTGACACTTATATAAACGTAATGTAACGTGACACCTACATAAACGTAACGTAATGTGTCACATTACATTTCGCAAACTTAATGAGTTTTTATTTTTTTAAATTGAATGTGAAAATGTTGCTAGCTTATGTTAGTGTCACGTTACGTTTCATATAAATATAATAGGAAATTGAATGTTACCATAGATCATAGGTATCACGTTACGTTTATGTACGTGTCACGTTACATTATGTTGATGTAGATATATCATGTTACGTTTATGTAGGTGTCACGTTATATTTATGTAAGTGTCACGTTACATTATGTTTATATAGATATGATCTATGGTAACATTCAATTTCCTATATATGGTTTTACTATTATTTATGATTTTAACAACTAATATTGAGGGTAAATGTATCAACAAACTTCCCACAGGACTTATGAGAACATAAATTTTTTAGTAAGACTATATGTAACATAAGTCTCCCTAATAGGATTTATAAATAATTTTTCCTATTTGTAAATTGAGACATTTAAATTTTATTGAATTTTACTACATATAATACATAATTAAATAGTAGATGGTCAAAATGGTCATTTTATCACCTAATCCCAACAGTAAATAATCCCTCCAAAACTGTCCCACACCCCCCCGGGATAGTATAATCCCCCATATGGGGGATAAGGAGTCCGGCCGGACTCCATGTCCAGCAGACTAAAAAAAAAACAAACGATGGACTACTCACTCCTTCGAATAAATAATCCGAATAGTAAATAATCCCCCCAAATCTCCCTAATCAAACACACCCATAGAGTTAATTTCGACAACCACATCCATTAGCTATAATACTTGTTAGTCATTCGTTGACATTTTCTGTACGGTGTGTACTTTTTCTTATAATCTTTAATATAATTGTATTAATAATGTGACAATTTTTTTTTTTATTCAAATAAAAGTGAGCCATTATATATTATATTACCGATACCAATTGCTAAGTTTTAATAGTCCCAATACTCAATTAGGCCATGGTTGCATTAGTTTATAACACGCTTTAATTTTTTTGTTGGTATATGCTATATAGTCTATTTTTATTGTTTGTCGATTTTAAAATTCTTGTATATAAATTATTTATAAAAAAATAAATAAATTTGATAATTTTGGTAACATGATTTTATAATTTTATTTTGTAATAAATAAATAGTACATATAATTTTAAAAATATAATATAAAATAAATCTGATGTGGCTATATACTTATAATTATTTTGTTATAAATAATTAAAAGAAGTTTAAAATATATATATATATATATATAAATAATAAAAACAGCAACAATTTGTTGGTCCTCCAATCCTTTAGAAGACTACGGGCCGGTTGGGAAGTTAGCTATTTTAGCTTGGTTAAAATAATTGTGCTTAAAAAGATAATTAAATTTTTTTATAGTTAGATATAATATTTGTGAGATAAAAAAATGAAACAATTATGAATTTAATACGATATTTTGTTTTATTAATTATTTCAACTTATTTTATCTTTTAATACTATTTTAATCTAAAAAAAAAAAAACCCTCTTCCGAAACACCCCTATAAAGACAAGCTTAAACCCATTCTGTGTAGATTAGGCATAATACTTGCGTGTACGTGTCTCCCTCACCATTGTGTCATCCTCACATTACATTTCACTTGCAATGCATTTGAAATTGGGAAAAATATACCACTCCGCGTCTTCTTATCGCTTAATAAAAAGAAAATTATAAATAAAATTAAATAAAAAGTTTTATTTTAAGAATATTTATCAATAAATTTTATCTCACAAA
Source organism: Camellia japonica (assembly GCA_030407325.1). Lineage (NCBI taxonomy): Eukaryota > Viridiplantae > Streptophyta > Magnoliopsida > Ericales > Theaceae > Camellia > Camellia japonica. The sequence goes on from JAPPVO010000010.1 coordinate 6,864,267, forward strand.
TAAATATTTTAATTAGTACACTTTTCTTAAATGTGACAACGTGGCGGGTATGATGTGATACTCCAAAACTTTTACTCTAAAAAAAATAAAAACCCTTTAGTGTACTTTTCCCTAATGTGACAACGTGGTGGGTATAATATGACATTTCAAAAAAAAAAACTCTTTAGTGTACTTTCTCCTAATGTGCCAACGTGACGGGTATGATGTGACACTTCAAAAAAAAAACTCTTTAGTATACTTTTTTCAAACGTGACAACGTGACAGGTATGATGTGACACTCTAAAAAAAATATACTCCAATGTGACAGGTATTATGTAACACTCCAACAATGTGACACTCTAAAAAAATTAAAAACTCCTTAATTTACTTTTTCTAAATGTGACAACACGGCGGGTATGATGTGATACTGCAAAACTTTTGCTTAAAAAAAAAATAAAAAACTCTTTGTTGTATTTTTTTCTAATGTGACAACGTGGCGGGTATGATGTAACATTTCAAAAAAAAATCTTTAGTGTAGTTTTTTCTAATGTGACAACGTGGCGAATATGATGTGATACATCAAAAAAAATAAAAACTTATTACTGTATTTTTCTCAAACGTAACAACGTGGCGAGTGTGATGAGACACTCTAAAAAAAATAAAAAACTCCTTAGTGTACTTTTATCAAACGTGACATGTAACACTCCAACATGGCGGGTATGATATGACACTTTAAAAAAATTAAAAATTCTTTAGTATATTTTTTTCCAAATGTGACATTCTAACGTGACGGGTCGAGTAATGAGAGGAGAGTAGTCTGTGTGTCACGCGCAATGTATCAACCCACAAAGCAAAGAGTATAGTGTGCTTTTGTGTTGTATGTCACCCAACCACGCGCATAACGTGGCAAGTTTTAAGCATATACCGAATAAAAATCGTACATAAAGTAGCCCGTGATTAATCAAATGACACTTTTGTCTTTTCTACAATAGCGAGGACCAAATAGATCACAAGAAAAAAACTGTGACCAAATGGAACACAAAGATCAACATTTAGGATTTACAAGTAACTTCCATTTTATTTTATAATAATCTAATAATATTATAATTTTTATTGTAAACTAAGATTGTTCGGTCACTTAGGTCTCGTTGGGAAATAACATATTTTAGTCAAAATGTCAAAAAATGACTATAAGTTGTTACATCACTCTTTCTATTTTTTTATATATCTTTTCATAAAAAGTCTAAAATTATTAAAATAACATATTCTCAAACAAAGCCTTAACCGTTAGACCATCACCTATTGACAATTTTTTTATTATAAATTTTTATTGTTGAAAGTTTTAATTTTATTAAATAAAATTTTATTTTAATATTTAATCTGAAATTTTTAAAAATCTTAAATTATTATTACCACGGTGTGATATCACTATTATATCTTTTTTTTTTTTTTTTTGAAAATGGTTTTGAAAAATCCCCCTCTTTTCCACACGTTTTCGGTCACCACCATCTCTCCACTTACCAATCATCACACTCTCATCTCATTTTTTTTTTATTTTTCTTCACACGTGTCCTTTTTCTTTTTTTTTTTTTTTTTTTTTTTGGAGGACAGTGTCCCCTCTTTGGTCTCCCAATGTTCTCTTGTTTACATTTACATAAAAATTCTATTGTTTGTCTTATGTATATTTTTGTGATCGAATATATGATCTCGACCAATATTAAGACTCATATAAAGCGTTCTTTCACGTGGATTGAATAAATTTTGAGCAAAACTCAAAGGTGTGGCACCAAGTAGTGGATTGTTTCTAATAAGAGTTGAACCTAAGATATAAAGAGTGCACATCCCTAAACCTTAAGTTGTCCCTACTAGGCCAATCCCTTAGGATTTATCTCATATATATATATATATACATATAATAATTTTAAATAATTATATTAGAATATATCGGTATTAGTGATACAGTTAAATATTAATCTGTATCCGACGTTATTAATTAGCATGACAATATCATAAGTTAAAAATACTAATAGGTATCGACTGATATTTAAAACTTTGGATTGTTTTGGGAAGGGGTTAAAAACAGGCTTTTTAATTTTTTTTTTTTTTAAAAACGTATAAAAAAAAAATAGAGGGAATGATATAATCAAAAATAGGTTAAAAACTAGTTTTGACTTTTTAGATTCTCCCCAGAAAAGGCCCTTAATATATATCATTTTTGAAATACTGACCACATTTTTTTTAATTCCAATTTGCATTTTATGAGTTGGTATAGTACAAGAAGTTTTAGGAAAAAGTATATTACAGTTTATTTAATTCGTCGTTTGGGAACAAGTAACTTGGTTCCATTTTTTTAAAAATATTTTTCAGAAAATTCTATCTTTTTATTTTTCGTATTTTTATATTTTTATTGAATTTTTTTAATATTTTAAGTAATTTTTTTACTTTTTAGACACACCTAACATGAATACACCTAAAAAGTAAAAAAAATGTAAAAAAAATCTTTAAAAAATTCACTAAATACCAAAAATATTAAAAAAATACAAGAATTTAATACATTTTTTGTATTTTTATGTATTTATTAATTTTTTAAAATATTTTTTCACAAATTTTTTACTTTTTAGATACATCTAAGTAAGGTGCATATAAAAAAGTAAAAAAAAAATGTTTAAAATTTAAAAAATATTCACTAAAAACATAAAAAACATGAAAATCAAAAAACTCAATTTTTAAAAAACTTAATTCAGAAAATTCAAATCAAACACTCATTAGTATTTTTTTTACTTCTTATAAAAAGATGTGTAAAAAAATAAAGAGAATGATGTGATAACTTATAATGACTTTTTAACTTTTTGAATAAAATACTTAACCTGCAAAAGAGGCAGTTATGTTTCTATTAAGAGACCAAAAAATAAATAAATAAAAGAATTGGCTTAAATTCATGTTTTGGTTTGTTGGTGTAACAATCCAGATTTTTAGTTATTCTGTAGAATTTATACTAATATTATTTAATCTCAGTTCGGAAATATATCATTTATTATATATTATTATGTATAATTTTGTAAAATAATATAATTATTAAAAGTTTATGAGTCAAAATATAAATAATAATAATATAGATAATATAAATAATAATAATAATAATAGGTGTGGTACTAAAATAAATAATTAATTTTCTGTTAGTATACGATAGAGTGTAATTTATTTAAGAATTAATTTATTTATATAATTATATTAAAATATTAGGTCAAAAATATAATTATTTTAAATATCTATTAAAGTTAAGATTGAATCTTTATAATTATTATCGAATCTCGGAAAAAGGAGCGGCCTGGCCACGTGTTGGCCAAGCAATGGTCTCACCTCCTTATAAATAGGAGGTGATTCGGCTGAAGGAAAGAAAAGAAGAAAGAAAAAGAAAGAAGGAAGAGGAGAAAGAAAGAGAGAGAGAGAGGGGAAAGGAAGGAAAGAATGGTAAAAGTTGAGAAGGTCTTTAATAGTAAAAAAGAAGAGTAAAGTATTAAAGTTAAGGTGAGTTATATTATACCTTGAGTTACCAAAATGTATTTTACGTATGTTTTGACTTACCAAAATCTGTTTTATACAAGTTATGTTTTATTAGTATATTAATAAAAGTTATGTTTTATAAAGATTTCAGTTACGTGGTTTTATTTCTTAACCCTATTTGTTTAAAAGGAAACCCATTGATATGTTTGCTTATATTTTAAAGAATATTTGACTATAACCTTATAAACAATTATGTTTTGTAAGTACCACCACGGGAGTCTCACGCCTTGGGGGATTTAAATAACCATTGGCCTCTGTTTGGTTACCTTGTGGCCCTCTGATCCATTGACCTCTGTTCTGTGCGAAACAAAGTGCTGTGCGGAACTAAGTGCTACACTATTGTAAGAGCCACCTCTAGAATCCGTACAAGCCACCTCTTGAATCCGTACCTCTGTTTTGTGCGGAACAAAGTGCTGTGCGGAGCTAAGTGCTACACTTTTGTGGGAGTCACCTCTAGAATCCGTACGAGCCACCTCTTGAATCCGTACCTCTGTTCTGACTGTCACTTTTGTGACCTCTGTTCTATTCTGTTCAGTACCGTGGTTATAGTCATTTACTTACATAATTTATGTATTCCAATTTCTGTCACTTAAATGATTTGTTTACCAAATTACCATGGTTATGGTTATTTATTAACATAATTTATGTATTTCAGTTTCTGTTACTTAAAGGATTTATTTACTAAACTGAGTTATGTAAATGTTTTGACCTAACTAACTATCCATGGTTATTTCGTGTCCCTTATACTCTTGATATAATATTTCTCACTCTGCCATGTGCTTATAGTTGTTTACCAATTTTCAGGAAACAATGCACTTCAGAAATAGCTTTTTGAAAAGTCGGATTGCGGAATAGACACAAACACAGTATTTTTATGATATTTCCCTATGTAAATATCGACTTTTTGGGTCAATAAATTTTGTAATAAAAATAGAAGCTCCGATGATTATTTTGGTACCCTTATTTAAATATTACTTCCACTTGCGTTTATTGATTTGTTTAAGAATTGGCCGGAGGTAACCTCAGTTACTTGCCATCACGATGCTTAACCCTTGGGTACGGGAAGCGGGTCGTGACAGTTGGGCTCACCATGGATCCCATGAATAATTCATTTTATAAGTTCCTACATGTATATTATTTATGAAAAAAATCATGTCAACTTGATAATTGTAACATTTCTATTTATCACGTTTGTTTAAAAAAAATAAAATAAATGACATGTATATTTTTTAAAATAGACCGTCTAGTTTTTTATGATAAACTCGGTAAAATGAAAAAATTATGATTATCGGATTATTTTTATGAATAATATACGCGGAGAATCTGCAAAACAAATGGTTCAAATTATTGAAACGAGACGCATAACGGGCCCGAGTGCATGAACTTGACGATCAAGTTCAAATTTGAATTTAAGAAAAACTTAATCCATAAATAAGAAGACTAGAAAAAAATGACTTGATTTTTGTTTTTGTTTTTGTTTTTGTTTTTGTTCGTGCTTTCTTCTTAAAATATTTGTTTTATTTTATTTATTTATTTTTTTTTTGACTTCCATGAACTACAATGGATCATTCTAATAAAGTTACCAGAGGTTTCAACTATTCTATTTGAATTTTCCAATGATTCGGATGTTTTGGTCATTTCAATGAGAATAATGCCAGGGATTAAAAGAGTTGCATCAAATCTTTTCTTAAATATGTATGAACACGAAATAATCTTCTCATAATCTTGTTGACCAAGTTTGTATTCCTCCAAACGTCATTGCTTTGCTGCCTAAAAACACGAGTGAGCTAGCCGGCTGGTGTGTGCCAGAAACCCCTCTGATGCCTAAGTCAACAAGTAGACAATAGACAATAAACTTTATGTATTTGAGAGTAAGAATTGCAATACCTGTGCATAGGTTCTGTCATGAGCTCTTATAGATTCCACGTGGAACAATCCTAATAGAATTCTATATCTCCTTAGCAGAGTCCTCTTGAGAATCACATTCCTAAACGATAATGCTTATCCTTAGAATACCCTTCTCTCTACCAACTAGGTGAAATGGTTTAAACTTTTTTGCTCAGCAATCGTTGCGGTCAACTCAGCTATCTCGGCTCTGTGCTCCCCTTGGCAGAGTCGTGATAACCCTAGCTATAGGATGGCACCCTGCTGAGCTACACATAGCTCGGCCCTCTTTATTGACAACATCTCAGTCCGCTAAAGGACTTCCTTCAAATACGTAGGTCCAGGCCCTAGCAACACATCTCTAACTGGCCTAGTGCCAGCTTAACCCAAGACCGAGCTACACAAGCTCTTATTTCAGCCCATTGCACAGCCCAACTTTCGAAGAGGATTTTACCTAGCCTTGTCCAATTTGCCTACACAAATTACCCTCTCAATTGCTCATTAATTCCATCTACACTGCATGATTGGGATTACTTACCTCTAGCTGAGCTAAGAATGCTCAAATTAACAGAGCTAAAACATTTGCTCAGTCCCACAAATTACTCAGTTCTCAGAAGTCTTTTCAATTGCACAACATGTCCATCTACCAGCCTGGTACTCATAGCACGTCTGACATACCTGACACGTCTGAAACACGTGGCAGTCCCCCATTATGCTCTTATCCCTGCTACAGCCATCATACACTACCTAAATATTTGAACAGTCCCGCCTTTTCAAGTCGTATGTATATAATGCCCATATATACGAACAAACCATTCACTGTTCATCATCTTCAACCAAACCCTAGAACCTATGCCTCCGCCTCGCATCTGGATTCTTCCATTATTGCCTCGAACTCATTCACCATTGAACTCGCAATCGCCTAGAGAATCATTTTTGCTGTCTGGGACTCGATTCTGCCCTCAAATCCCTAAGTTTCCTTCATTCTCTTCTGCTATTCCACTATTATGCAAGTTGTTCTTCATTTTTGGGTGCTTTAACGCTAATAGTTCTTCCACATAGGTTTTAAAATAACATATCCGTATGCTAATCTACCAAACGAGCATAATATGAACTTGAAATGGTCTTTAACACCACTGTAAGCCCTTAAAATCTCAAGCTCTATGATGAACCACCCATGGCTGGAACTAGAACCGGTCATAAGTTAGCGAATTTGATCCGAAATCAGGCTGAAACTGAAATAAAAATCAGTTTGCATTATTTTTCTAGGAATCACAACCGGGCTAACCAGAACCAATTTAAAACCTTGCCCATTTCTTCGGCTGAGATAAAAATGATGCATAGGGTCATGTAGCCGAGCGAACAAACCTGATTGATTTACACTGTCGCCTTAGCTCGGCCAACACTTGGGCATAACAAAATTTATTTTCCACCTTGAAGACTTGACTAGGTTGGCCAAGCACTCCCTTTCACATAACCCCTTAGTGGTGCTGCTCAACCGAGCAACCAGATCAAAGCTGAGCTAGACAGTTAAGCAAAACTTAGTACCCATTAATTTAAGACCATGGGCAAGTACCTCTTTATGGTAAGCTTTCCAGGCGCGATAGTCGAATTCCGAAAGGAAATACACCATTCCAGACGACGAACAATTCAGTCTGGCCGAGCAAGACACCATACCCTGGGACAAGCCCGGTTGTTACCCCTTCACCGTAATATCAATAGTAGAGGGTGGACTCCGCTTCCCAATCCAACCCTTATTTGTGAATTCCTTAGGCAAACCAGACTTTGCCCCACCCAATTATTCACCAACACACATAGGATTATAAATGGCATCGCCAAGCTCAACCATCGTCTCGGCCTTAACCATGGACTGGCCGAGATATTCCATCAATACTCACTCGGTCAAAATGATAACAGTTGGTTCTACTACCTCAAAGTCAAAAGAGGTTAAGAGAAAGTCGTCAAGCACACACCGGAAAAAGACTTGCACGACGATGACTTTCTCCCGATCTTTGGAAATTACGAGGACAAGAAGGCCAGGATACCGGGCTATAACATAAACTGGAATAAAGGCAATGTCAGTATGAGTAACTCGGTTTTACTCTTCTTAGCTATTTAATCACTTACTACCGTGTTCACCCTTCAGCTTTTTGCAGATCTAAACGTGCTCAAGGAGAATTACCCAGACGCTAAGCAAGGCGCACTCCGCACCACGCTAAGATATCGGCATAGGGATTGGACCGAGCTGCTAAGCTTTGAGCCGACTTACCGGTATAGTAACAAGAGGAAGAGCAAAGTCACTAACTTCCTCCTCGAACCTTCGCTAGAAATAGACCTAAGCCTTCCTCAAATCAATCTCGTCCCCCTTACCGAAAAGCAAGAAATGGCAAAAAAGAGAGTTGTCCGTGCCCTCATTACTGAGCAGGCTCCTGCTACCACTGCCGAGGTTGAAACCAAGCTGCGCACAACCGAGCAACCGCGTGAAACCGTCATCGCTCTCCCAACCACAATGGCATCTACATCTTGGCCGAGCAAAAGGCCTCGCACTTCGTCCACTGAACAACAACGGCTGGTGGACAAAGTAGAAATCGAGCAGCCTGAGGCCGAGCAACTTGAAACCGCACAACCCCAGGGGGGGCGCCACTATGGCCATGCTAACCCGTCTCCCCCTTAGTGTGGGCACCGGCCGTGACCTTTAAAGGTCGTGCTATGACCACCACCAACTCAGTGTGGCCCGAGAAGAACCACCAACTAGCCTTCAATTTGGCGAAGAGCATCTATCTGCCGACTGACATGGAGTGGCATGTGCAATTGACCGAACTCAAGGCAATTCGATCGGCCACCAAATCTCTTGTTCTGGTAAGTGCAAATTCTACGTTTCGTCTCCAACGCTTTGTTCAATTTTGCTAATGTTTTCTCATAATTTGCAGGTCGTACAGAAAAACTACTAGGGTAGCCATTGTGGATAGCGAGGCTAAGGGGGCCAAGCTAAAGAAGATCCAGGCAAAACTGGCCGAGATAGTCGCCAATGTAACCAAATGGCCGAACAAGTTAAATCAATTGAAGACGACAAACAAAAGGCCCTAGCTGAGGAAAAAAACTGTTATCTGCGCGAACTCACCAAGCTTGAAAAGAAGGAAGACGCCAAAATAAAGGCACCAGAGAAAAAGATGGAGGATGCTGAGGATAAAGGTTACAAAGAAGGCGAAGAAACCTACGTCCAACAATGCGAAGTGGCCAAGGATATCATTTTCAAGTGTGGCTGGAAGGCAATAGTGGAGAAGCTCAGTCAGCCTGCGAACTCTGAGATCTTCCTCAACCCTCCTTCTCATTTCTTTCCAAGTTACATGGCAACTTATGCCAACACCGTGCAACAATAGTTCCTTGCTGTGGAAGAGGAAGAGAGCCTTGCACCGAATTCTGCAGCTCCATTGGCCACTGCTAATCCCATTTGTCAACCCCTTTCGCCAGCTCGGTTGGAAGTACCCAACTAGATCCAGCCAAACATCGATTTGACCATTGATGACGATGTTGGGGCTAAGCTGGTAGTAACAAAAATCGGTACGGATGTCGATGCCGAGTTGGATGATCTGTTTACGTAACCATGATGAGACTTGCTCTTATTCTCTGTTTTTGAAGTAGTTTTTATGTATTTTTATTTTTTTTACTTTTTTCATGTAACCGGGCTACATGCCCCTCCTTGTAATCATTCCTCTAATCAATGAAAAACTTCAAACTTTTTGCTTGCCAATTGTATCTTTCTTATGTTCCTCTCTGAATGTGCTCCCCCATTGTGAAGGCATACTCTATCGCGCTCATCTGTTCAGTCACACATGATAGTTCTAATCTTCTTTGGCTGAGATAACCATCTCAATTAAGGAGTCCAAAAATTTGTTGGTCAAACCTGTCAATCCTCTGTGGCCGAGATAACCATCTCGGCTAAAGAGTGCAAAGAATTATGTTGGTCAATCCTGCCAACCTTCTTTAGTCGAGATAACCATCTCGGCTAAAGAGTGCAAAAATGGTGTTGGTCAATCTTGCTAACCTTCTTTGGTTGACATAACCATCTTGGCTAAAGAGTGCAAAAAATATATTGGTTAATCCTGCCAACCTTCTTTAGTCGAGATAACCATCTTGGCTAAAGAGTGCGAAAATTGTGTTGGTTAACCCCGCCAACCTTCTTTAGTCGAGATAACCATCTTAACTAAAGAGTGCAAAAATTGTGTTGGTCAATCCTGCCAACCATCTTTGACCAAAATAATCAACTCGGCTAAAGAGTGCAAAAATGGTATTAGTCAAACCTACCAACCTTCTTTGCCCCCAGTCAAGCAAAGATTTACACACAGATCAAAATAAATACAAGCATAGAAAAATTTACAAAATTATCTACTTGTTTTATTTGAATGTTGGACCAAAACGTAAAAGAAAATTACAAGTATAAAGAGCTAAAATAGAATATCTTGAGATTGGCCATGTTCCACGGACTTGGGATAGCTCGACCGTCTACTTCTTCTAAGTGGTAGGCTCATTTTCCTACTAATCCCACTACTTTGTACAACCCCTCCCAGTTGGGCCCTAATTTACTATCCCCAGGTACCAAAGTATTGCCCATTACTTTGTGTAGCACCCAATCTCCAATCTTGAATTGTCTTGGATGCACTGCCTTGTTATATTTTCTAGACAGTTCCTGCTGATATGAGGCGATGTGAACCAGTGCCCTTTCTCTTCGTTCTTCGGCTAGATTAAGCCCCAAGGCTATGGCCTCTCTATTCAAATTCGGATCAGAATTTTTGCTTCTAATAGTGGGGAGGCCGACTTCCAAGGAGATTACTACTTCCATGCCATAGGCCAAGGCAAAAGACATTTCCCGGTCAATTGCCTAGTTGTAATTTGGTAAGCCCATAAGAAGTGGGGAAGTTCTTCAGCGCATTTCCCTTTCGCTTTTTCTAGCCTCTTCTTCAAATCATCTAAGACTACTTTGTTGAAGGCTTCGGCCTGGCCGTTGGTTTAAGGGTACGCCAACGTGGAGTTGTAGAATTCGATCTTGTAATCTTTGCAAAAATCCCTTCTGGGTTATGATGTTTTGCCAAACAAACTTCTTGACGTCTTTTTCTTTGATGGATGCAAGCACCTCTGCCTCTATCCATTTTGTGAAGTAGTCTGTCGCCACGATGAAGAACTTTCTGTTGCCCGACTCAATTGGGATTGGTCCCACTATGCCTAAGCCCCACATTGCAAAAAGCCAAGGGCTGGTCAGAGGTAGGAGCTCTCTTGCTGGTTGATGGGTTTGATGTGCGAACTTCTAACATTTTTTGCATTTCTTGACATATTTTTCTACGTCTTCTTGCATGTATGGCCATTAATACCCTTGTGAAATAACTCGATAGGCCAGAGATCTCCCCCCTTGGTGGCTTCCACAAATACCCTCATGAATTTCAAACAAGGATGCCTCGACTTTGCTAGGATGGATGCATTTCAAGTATGGTCCTGTGAAGGACTTTTTGTATAGTGCTAGAGATGGGAAAAGCCAAAGCTGTTACGACTTTGCATGAATCATGTTGGCCTCCTTCTTGTCTTCTGGCAGAATGCCATCTTTTAAGAACACGATGACGGGGTCCATCCAAGAGAGACCTATCTCGGCGTAGCATACCTCAGCCACTTCAAGTTCCTCGATGCTCGGTCTTAGCAGGAAGTTAACTAGAAAAGGGTGTGAGATAGAAGTGTCTGCCATCGACACCAAACCAGCCAATTCATTTGCCTTGCTATTTTCTTCTAGGCCAATTTGCTCTATCCTCATGACTTCGAATTTCATGACTTTGTTCCTGACCAGCTCCTGATACTTGGCCATTATGTCATCCTTCGCGTCGTACTCGTAGGGTATCTGGTTGACTACTAGTTGGGAGTCGTTCTACACCATTAGCTCGGTGGCCTTCATTTGATAGGCTGACTTTAAACCGGCTAACTATGCTTTGTACTCAGCCTCATTATTGGATGCTGGAAATCCAAATATGATTGTATGTTCAATGGTTAAGCCATCTGGCAAGATGAGGACTATCTCAAGTCCTGCTCCATGTCTGTTAGACACGTCATCCACAAAAAGCTTCCACATCTCTCCCACAAATAACTTCCAGCAAGTGGATGCGTCTGAGGAGGTTATAATTTCCAAGTGTTTGTCTGATGTTTTAGCTTTCAAGTGTTCCTCCCCTTCTGGCAATGCACTATTGGCCTCAATGAAGGCTACAAACATTGTTTTAACTTGTACGGGTTGCGCTATTCGCGCGACACTTCCTCCTCTTTAGTTCTTGAATGGCTTTGATCTGAGAGGGATCGGCTTTTATACCATGGTTGGTTACTAGAAAGCCAAGAAATTTATCTAACCCTATATCAAATGCGTATTTGGATGCATTCAGTCGTAGCTTGTGGGTCTTTAAAAATTGAAACATCTCAACTAGGTTGTTGAGATGGTCTCTTTCATTCTTACTCTTGACCACCATGTCGTCTATGTAAGTTTCCATTGTTCTGCCTAACAATGGCTCAAACATTTTGGTGACGCTGCCCCTATATTCTTTAGGCCAAAGAGCATGACCTTGTAATAATACAACCCCCTAGCGTTGTAAAGGATGTAACCTCCTGATCCAGTTCATACATAGCAATCTGATGGTATCCACGATATGCATCAAGAAAGCTAAGTCGGTTGTGACCTGCAGTTAGGTCCATTAGTTGGTCTATCTATGGCAGAGGAAAACTATCTTTTGGGCATGCTTTGTTAACTGTCTTATAGTCCACACAAACGCACCATTTGTTGTTCTTCTTCGGCATCACTACAGTGTTGGAGATCCACTTGGGATAATGAACCTCTCTGATTGCCCCTGCTTCCAACAGGTTCTCCACTTCCTTAGCAACTATCTCAACGTGGTGAAGTGCCGATCGGCAAGTTCGCTGTATAATCGGTCTAGCGGTCGGGTTGACATTAAGTTGATGGCAGATGAAGTTTGGATCAATGCCAGACATGTCGTACGACGTCCAGGCAAACACTTCGATGTTAGAGATCAAGAATTCCATGATCTCTGTTCTCTTGGTGTTGGACAAAGATGAGCCAAGCAAAAAGAACTTCTCTAGGACGTTTTCGTCTATTCTCACCTCTACTAGATCTTTCGCTGCCTTCTGTTCAGTTGCCTTGCCGATCCGCAAATAACTCGTTGCTTTATGGTTCCTCTACCATTTGCACGAACCCTTTGGTAGCTCGGCTGCCATTCACGATAACGAAGCATTGCTTGGACATGATTTGGTCTCCCAAGACCTCTTCAATCACTCCAGCTTCATTAGGGAATCGCATCACCTGATGGTAGGTTGATGCTACAGCTCGCATGGCTTGCAACCATTCTCTTCCCAAAATAATGTTGTAAGTGGAAAGGACTTTCAGCACCCAAAATTCCACTTGTCTCGTCATCGTCCTAGCTCTGACTAGTAAAATTATCTTGCCAATCGGCCATTCTGGCATTGAGTTGAAATCGACCAAGGGAGATGTCGCAGATGCTAAGTCTTTGTCCTTTAATTTGAGTTGCTTGAAGATCTCATTGTACATTATCTCGCACGAGCTTCCTTGGTCTATCAAGATTCGCTTGATGTCAAAGTTCTTGACACACAAAGTGACCACTAGCGCATGACCAGGAGCCCTATTTTTCTCTCTCACTCGCCCCTTCGTGGGTTCCGTCGTTGGGGGTCCAAGTTTGTCATGGGTGGGACAAAAGGCAAATCCTTGCACCTCTTGTCCCCTTCTGGAGTTTGTCCATCGACAATAGACTAAGGCAAGTCTTCGTTGTGCGCCATTGAAATCAGTTGAAGGAAAACTTCAATTAAAAGGTTTGTTTCTGTGACATTTCCCACAGACGGTGCCAATTGTATGAGTACAAAATAATCTTCTCCTATAATCCTGTGGACCAAGTTTGCACTCCTCCAAACGTCGTTGCTTTGCTACCTGAAAATAAACATGAGCTAGCCAGTAGGTGTGTACCAGAAACCCCCCCGATGACTAAGTCAGCAAACAGACAATAGACAATAAACTCTATGTATTTAAGAGTGAGAATTGTAATACCTATGTATAGGTTTTATCATGAGCTCCTATAGATTCCGCGTGGAACAATCCTAGTAGTATCTCTCCTTAGCAGAGTCCTCTTAGGAATCACATTCCTAAAGGATAATACTTATCCTTAGAACACCTTTCTCTCTACCAACCAGGTGAAATGGTTCAAACTCTTTTGCTCGGCGGTCGTTGCGGTCAACCGAGCTATCTCGACTCTGTGCTCCCCTTGGCAGAGCCGTGATAACCCTAGCTACAAGATGACACCCTACTAAACTACACATAGCTCGGCCCTCTTTATTGATAACATCTCGCTCCGCTAAATGACTGCCTTCAGATACCGAGGTCCAAGCCCTAGCAACACATCTCTGACCGGCTTAGTGTCTGCTTAGCCCAAGACCAAGCTACACAAGCTCTTATTTCAGCCCATTGTGCGGCCCAACTTTCAAAGAGGATTTTACCTAGCTCAGTCCAATTTGTCTACACAAATTACTCTCTCAAAATCCATGAATTAAACACAACCTAAAATGACATATCCTAAAATTTTAGAGTAAAGGGACTAATTTGATACAAATTGAACACCAGATAAAAATTTCACAACAAAATAACAGATAAAAATAAATAATATTAATATTAAAATAATTATAATACTAACTCAAAATAACACGGCACCATATTGAACACGTACCGCGTGATCTATGGGCAACCCAATTAAGATTGCAAACAAACCGAGCTGTTCATAAACAGTTCGAGTTTGGCTCGTTTAAAGTTCAAGCTTGATTTTTAAACTCGTTTATTAATTGAGCTAAGTTCGAGTAGTCTCAAGCTCAATTCAATAAGGCTCGTGAACATGCGAAAAAAATTAATATCTACTTTTAATAATATATCAAATAAATTTTTAATAATTTATTTTAGTTTTTATTTGTGTTTGATATTTGTGTAAATTTACATATTTAATTGATGAAATTTATTATTAATATAAGTATTCTTATATATTTTGCTATTAATTTTTAATTTATTTTTATCTTAATAAGTAAATTAAATTAAGTTTAATTTTTTTTTTCAAGCTCGAGTTCGAACTTGGCTTGTTTGTGTAATTGAGCGAACTCAAGCCAAGCTCGAGTTTATCAAATATTTAACGTTTAAGCTTTACTTGAACTTGGCTCAAGCTTGAGGTTGATTAATTCTTAATAAACAAGTCTGAACACTAAAAAATTCGGTTCAACTCAACTCATTTGTAGCCTTAAGCATAATATCTTTACTGTCACGACCCAAACCTGCCCCTGTAAGTTTTACGTCGTAACCAGCCAGTAATCGTCGGATTACCAAAGGCCTCTAACCTGAATATCATAAAAGATAAGGGGCTAGTGGAAGCAAATAAAGAATCATACATGGTCCATTGAGCTGTGTAGACATAGATGGGACAGAAATTCGAAAACTTATATACAAAGCCGTGATGTCATACGTATAGTAGTCTTACGTCACATACATTACAGATAAAGCAAAAAGGGAACTTAGCCCATTATACAGATAAACCAAAGCTTGTTCATGTACCAAAAGAAAACAAAATCTTAAACGATCACAAAACATGGCTACAAGACTTGACTTAATCCGGAACCTCCTTGGGAGGCGCAAAAGGGTGGCTGATAAACTAAACTCTAGGTCATCAACTCTATGCTTGGTCACGCGCCTGGTCACCTACATATATAATATAATAGAGTGAGCGAAACCCAGTGAATAATAACGGAGTAAAGCATTTAATGAATGATATCCCATAGCAGATTGCAAATCAGATACAAATTCAAATTTGCATACTTAACCAGAAATCATAGCAGTTATATGTGGTACATCCATTTAGCTATCATATCATTCCCATTTTGCATAGTCGGTACCGACGACCACATAGGTCCACATCTTGTGCACAACTAGCCATGGTATTGTTACCCCCAGGCGAGGGCCACGTGAACATAAGCCTCGGTATTGTTACCCTCGAGCAAGGGCCATATGAACATAAGCCACGGTATTGTTACCCCCGGGTGAGGGCCACGTGAACTAAGGATGCCACAAATATATTTCAAAAACATAGATATTCATTCATGATTCATAAAATAGAATTTCAGAAAACAGATACACAGATTGAAACACACACTCAGAATCAAACATAGTTTTACAGAGTTATTACTCATAGATGGCTCCGGATGCAAACAGACAGAGCAAACTAATCAAATGGCTTATGGTGCATGACCTAAACAAACATAACAGATACACAGATTGAAACACACACTCAGAATATACTTAACTCATTACGTTTCGTTCTTAGTGTGTTTTTAAGTCTTATCCTCATTATTATGTCTTAATCTTGGCTTAGGAATGATTAGAATGTAATGAGGATGCAAAAAGTGCACTTGAGAACACTTAGGCAATTATGCTGAAAATAGGGCCTCGCTCGAGCTCAACTTCCTTCGCTCGAGCGGAGGGTCAAAGATGTGAGTGGTCGCTCAAGCGCAACTTCCTTCGCTCGAGCGGTCTGTAAACTTTGCAAAAGTACTGGTTGTGTGAATTCTCCGCTCGACAAACGCTCGACGGTCGCTCGAGCGTAAGACTGAGGTCTTCGCTCGAGCGCAACTCTTGTCACTCGAGTGGTTTGCAAAACATGAAAACTTCTAGGAGCATGCAATTTACGCTCGAATGGAAGTGCACAACTTAGAGTGGTCGCTCGAGTGCAAGATCTGTCGCTCGAGCGGAGAGACAGAATTCTAGAATTTCCAGATTGCTCTACCAGGCTCAAAACTCAAATTCAATGTTGCAAAACATGCTTTCTTAGGCCAAAAAATCAAAGAAGCTTATGTAAACTTGGAAAACATCATGAATTCAAAACCATTTCGCAAAATCAAAGCCCAAGAGTAAGTCAATTATGCAAATTCAAGCTTAAAGTTTAAAGAACATAACATACATGTATTGATATGAATTCAAGCCTTCCAAAACATGATCAATTAAGGTGAATTGATAGGAAATGTGATGAATTCTTAAAACCAAGCTAGAATTATTACATGCATGAGGGAATTCTCTTGAAAACAACATCAAAACTCCATGAAATGCACATGTATGCATGGTATGATTTAAACTCCTTCCTTCCTAGCTTAATTCTCAAGTTAATTCACCTATCTCACTTGATTCCTTGCATTAACCAACTAAATTTCAAAGTTAGAGGCTTGATTTCATACCTTAGATGTCTAGTTGAGCTCTAGTTAGCTAATTTTTGAGTCTCCAAGCCAAATCTTCCAAGTCTCTACAACATCCAAGTGTTTGAACTCAATTTCCTAAGTCTCTCTCTCTCTCTCTCTCTCTCTCTCTCTCTCTCTCTCACGTTTATGAGCTCAAGTATGAGGGGATAGAAGTGTGTAACTTGAATGTCTTGAGTCAAAGAAGCCTTATATAGGCTTGATTAAGAGTTGGTTAATTAAACTCTAATTAATCTAAGCAATGGCCATTAATTATTTTAATTAATTCGTTCCGAATCGAATTTCAATTCAACCTACCATAATGTTTTAAAAATTCTAAATGACACATATACCAAGTCAATTTCGTGATCGGATGCCAATAAAGCTTTCAATTCACAAAACAAAACAGAAACACAAACAGATATTCCTACAGCAGACAGATATAAACACAAACAATGGAATGCACATGTAATTAACTCAAAATTTCATCTTAATTACTTATTAGACATACTTAATTATGACTTAACAGTTAATCATAGGTCGGGATTGTTATATTTACTTTAAGATATCTTGTAGGGAGAATACTTAACAGTTGAGAAAAAAAAAATTACAAATACATGAAGAGTGCAAGTGATTCTGTAATGAGATACAAATGAAAAATTGTGAAGGTGCAAGTCTTACACACACCCCATATTTGTATTTTTTTTTTTTTTTAACATTACACTTTTAAGTAATTCCCTTTATCTTCTAATATATCTATATAATGATTGACTCTTCCCATAAAATATATATATATATACATACTCTCCGCTTGGTTTTGGTTTTCATAATTTATTTTGTAGAAAATTTTATTTTTTTATTTTCTGTATATTTTTGTTTTCAAATGTATTTTTTTTAATATTTTAAGCAATTTTTTTAATTTTTAGACACACATAACATAAATACACTTAAAATATATAATTTTTGTGAAAAAAATTATTAAAAAATTTACTAAATACAAAAAAAATTTTAAAAATACAAAAATTCAATATATTTTTCATATTTTTGTGTATTTATTTATTTTTAAAAATATTTTTTCACAAATATTTTACTTTTTAGATACATCTAAAAAAATAAAAAAAATTACTTAAATTTTAAAAATATTCACTAAAAATAAATTAATTTTAAAAAAATTAAATTTTAAAAATTGAAACTAAACAGGCGAATTGACTCATAGATTTCTTTAACCAATGGCATGAAGTCAGACTTTCTTTTAATGGGTCCAGACTTGACGTTGACAAAAGGAACTGCTTGGAAGTTGGATAGGATTATATGTTCTTTTTTATAATTTTTTCCAAATATTATTAATATAGGGTAATTTGGTCAATTAAATAAGAGAGAATTATATACAAATAAGAGAAAGTGAAAAAAATTATAAATATATAAATAATTCTAGTGGAGTATAAATGAAAGACTGTATGGATGTAAGCACCTGCACCCTTTCATATGTTGATAATTTTTTTTTTTCATTTTTTCAGCTATACGTAATTCCCACATTAAATTATCAAAGAGACTTCCTTTTCACTTCTCATCAACTTATGTACTTCGTACCATAAAATTTTAAAAGTGATGCAATTGAAAAAAAACTATAAGACTACATATAAAATAAAATAAAAAATTATAAAAAGTTGTTTAATATAATTTTATACCAACTAAATATATTGTATTCCCTGTTTATTGTAAAGTTTTTTAAGATGTGGTTACCAATAATTTGTTTTAATAGGAAAACATATTAAAATTTGAAGAGCAATCCTTACACAAACTTTATAGGGGGTGCGATTTTAAATTTTTTGATGGTGATTAAATTTCAAAAGTCATTACTACAGTAGATACAATTTTTTTTTTTCCCTTTTTTTGAAGGATTGCACTGGTACAAAAATAGGTTTTACCAAAATCTTCACAAGTTTTGTTTAATGGCACAAGAGTACCTTCTGCTCATGAGTCTTTAATCTTGGGTCAATTGTTGAAATCCCACTATTGAAAATTCGATTTGATAAAGTTATGGGTAAAATCAAAAGAAGCTAGAAAAGTGAATTGTGACACCATGATTGAAATGAAAAAAATTCCAAAAACAAATAATAGAGGAAAAAATGTACTATTTAATTATTTATTTTTTTAGATTGGGGGAAAATGTGTTATTAAAGGACTAAAATGTCATTTTACTGCCGAAAGTGATAAAGAGTACGAAAAAAGATTCATGTAAATGGAAGATTAAAAAGAGAAAAACAAAAGCGACAAACATCAAACTTGTACTGTTTCATTTAGCCTTCTAACAAGCTTAGAAAATGTTCTATTACCGAGACTGGGCTGCAGTTATTCATTTAATATGGGCATTGTTGCTTCAAAATTATGTCTCTTTAGACTGGTGTTTTTATTGTTGATTTGCGCAGGAATTTACAAAGGAAAAGAGAAAAAGTAGTGAAATATAAATGAAATACATGTATATTTCACTCACCTTTTTTCTTTTCCTTTCTAAATTTCTATCTAAACACGGCCTTAGTTAATGGTGTGTTGTTATGTTTTGCAGATGGAAAGAAACAATTGACCTTGAAAGTTGCCATAGGTATTATACTGAAATTTTATTCTATGCCTTTCCTTAATTTAGTAATGCATAAAAACTTTAATCATTTTGTTTTCTTTGTTCAAGGTTTGATCAATTTAATTATAACTAGAACATAGTTTATGATTCATATTTGTTCGTAGTAATTTTTTGTGAACAACTAAGTTAGTTTTGATTTTTGTTAACATAATTTTTGCATTACTTCAAAAAAAAAAAAAAAATTGGTTGGTCTAAGATTTTAACACTACTTGACTTCTTTCATTCTTTATGTAGTCATTTCAATGGTTGGAGCAGCAATTTTGTGTGCATTTCTAATTTTCTGCTTTAGAAAGAAAACCTCAACAAACAAATCGATATTCTTTTGGAGGAAATCAACGATGGCAGATGATCATGTGGAAGCTTTCTTGAAAATTAATGGATCCCTTTTGCCACAAAGATATAGTTACTCAAGAATAAAGAAAGTAACAAATTCTTTCCAATATAAACTCGGGAAAGGCGGCTATGGTGATGTGTACAAAGGCAAGCTTTTTGATGGATGTCTGGTGGCTGTCAAGCTTCTAAATGAAATAAAAGACAGTAATGGACAAGAGTTCATAAATGAGGTCACAAGCATTAGTAGGACTTCCCATGTCAACATTGTAAGCCTTGTAGGGTATTGTTTCAAGGGTCGCAAAAAAGCTCTTATCTACGAGTACATGCCAAATGGATCTATTGAGAAGGTCATACACAACAACAAATCACAGGAGACAAATGACCACTTGGAATGGAAAAAAATGCACAAAATTGCATTAGGGGTTGCTCGGGGATTGGAATACTTGCATCGTGGATGTACAGCATGCATTTTCCATTTTGACATAAAACCACATAACATTCATCTAAACGAAGATTTTTGTCCAAAGATTTTTGATTTTGGGCTTGCTAAATTATGTCCCAAGAAAGAGAGCATTGTATCCATGTTGCATGCTCGAGGAACTATTGGATATATAGCGCCTGAAGTCTTCTCTAGGCATTTTGGAAGAGTCTCACGCAAGGCTGATATGTATAGCTATGGAATGCTAGTTCTAGAGATGGTTTGGGGAAGGGAAAACATTGGACAATCAGTTGAGGACACTGGCGACTTATATTTCCCACATTTGATCTACAAGAAGCTACAATGTGATGGAGATATAGGACTTCATGAGATTGAATTTGAAGATGATGAAAAAGTTGCACGAAAGATGATATTAGTTTAGCTATGTTGCATACAAGCTAATCCATCAGAGAGACCAGCAATTAACAAGGTGATTGAGATGCTTGAAGGAAATCTAGAATCTTTGCAAGTTCCCCCGGAACCATTCTTATATTTACCTTCAAGAACACCAATCCCATCTTCTATTATTCAAATATCAGAAGAGAATGAATCCTGTGGGGTTGAATCAATGTAATGATGTTTTTTTAGGTTAAAAAAATCATGGACTGCAAAGCTTATGTAGAATAATATCATGCAAAGTAGATTCCTCAAGACCCTCAAAGTAGTGAAATTTTGTTTGAAATTGCTATGTTAATTGCTGTCCAAGTATATCTTGGATTCTTCACTATGAATTGCTGCACTAAATTTTTTCTAGTAAAAACAGAGCAAGATGTCTACTGTGGTTGTAAATTTCCTTTTCTTTTTCTTGTTACTCTTTTTTTCTTCTATTACACAAAAGTTGCAATAAATTAGTTTGAACAGAAATTAGAATTCTTTCCATGAACAAAACTTCGAATTCTTTTATTATAAGGTATGGGGAACGCTAATGGACTGTGAGATTGGTCCGCTGATTAGTTGGTCCAATGGACCGAATATCGAGTTATGAAAAATAAAATAAAAAAGATATGGGAAATTTTTTTTTGCTATCATGAATTCAGGAATGAACAAAAATTAGTCTAATCTCATCATCCCATAGTCTACAGAAATTAGACTAATATCTCTGCCACATTGATATGATTCTTCCCTTTCTATGCATAACATAGTGAGCCCAAAATAATATCTCTCTTTTTTTCTTTTTCTGTTAAAGGAGTAAGATCCAAGATCCTATGATATTATCATCAGCACTGTAAGTGTGGCGTCGAAAAATCTACGAAAAAGATAATAATAACGATAATAAAGCATTAACTTCACATGCAACCTCTTTAGCAGTAGATTTTTTTCATCTGATTCCCTATGATGAAATTTATCCATAATCACATTTCCCATATCTCTGACTCATTATAACAAGAAATCATTGGATGTACTTGGAATGTCACGTGACCTTAATATTGTATTGTGGTATTCCTACAACACGTGCACGTGTTGATCCGTGAACACCCAATAAATTCTTCGATTATATTATGACATTATCATTGGTAGACCATGAAAATGAAAGCAAATATCATGACATTATCACATATATGGTCTAGTTTTTATTTTAACATTTTTCCCAATAATTTTTTCATTTTCCCTTCTGCTTTGTGAAAAAAATTCTCTCCATCGACACACACATTTATCAACATGACAATTTAAGACCAAGAAATTGGGCGTGGCTCATAGCCTAGTTTTAAGAACAAATAATAACAATGAAACAATGAATAGAACTAAAAAAAAATATTCAATCGACTTATACAATGAATGATTTAATCACTATATACAAAGGCATTAATATAATTCATAGTAACTTTCATATTCATTATGGAAATAAGATGGCATTATCACCCAAAATTTACTATAAAATGGATCTTGACTGCATTAAAATGATACATTAACTTAGCTACTACTAGCATTAGATGTGGTACTTCCCCTGCTAACCCAATTTTGCGTCAAAGAATTAGGCGAAAGGGTTGGTGGATCACTCTTCAACAACACAACATCATCTGCTGGTATGTCCATCTCGTCAGCAACCTTCCTATCATAACCCACACTGCTGATTTCCTTCAAAACCTCCAACACTTCTTTCATCGATGGCCTCATATCGCTCTCATTTTGCAAACATTGAAACGCCAGCTCAGCAACCACCTTGATCATCTCCGTCACCTTATAATCTGAGTTAAACCCAAGACACGGGTCAACAAGCTCATGAAGTTCATGATTTTGAATCTTATTAATCGCCATATTAGACAAATTAATTTCATGGCGATGCCGTGTAATGTCCACAGCTGGCTTAGACGATATAAGCTCGATCAAAACAACTCCAAAACTATAAACGTCACTCTTATTAGTAAGTTGGTAGCATTCATGGTACTCGGGGTCCACATAACCCGCAGTACCTTGTGGGGCCGTGGACACATGGGTCACATCAGTTGGGAAAAGACGAGAAAGTCCAAAATCAGCAACTTTAACGCAAAAACTGTTGTCGAGCAAGATGTTGTTAGTTTTGACATCGCGGTGAATGACGTCGGAAGCATGGAGGTAAGCCAACGCGCTAGCAGTTTCGAATGCAATGCTCATTCTTGTAGTCCAAGAGAGGGAACCGGGCTTTGCGCGGTCATCGTGGAGGTGATCGGCGACAGTGCCATTGGGGATGTATTCATAGACAAGGAGGAGCTCACGGCAGTGGCGGGAGGTGAAGCCGTAGAGAGAGACGAGGTTTGGGTGGCGGAGGCGGGTGAGGATCTCTATTTCGTTCATGAATTGTTCCACTCTTTTGAAATTGTGTTCGTATAATCGCTTCACTGCAACTACACGCCTGTCTCGAAGTTTGCCTAGTTAAGATTATATGAAAAAAGTGGTTGATCTCAATCAAATTGGGCATGTAAGTATGCTTTTCATTACAATAAACCATAGGAAACAAAGGGAAATTCTATAATATACAACTCAAGAAACTAAATGTGTCATATGCTCCCAGTTATGAGTTTTTGTAATTTTTCATTATGATTCATTGAAATATTGGTTAACGATGCAGCTTGTTTGAAATTGAATCAAATTGACTCAATTTAGAACTTTGTGTACAACTTTAATAAAATTGAAACTTAGACAACCCAAGTGACACGATGCATAATTTAGGGATTATAAAAATATTTTATCCTACAAAATATTTCAAAAAAAAGGTATCTTGTGAGGACTGGACAGTCCAATGTAGGCTTGTGGGCTCTCCAAGGGGCCTCAGTTCGATGATTTATTAATAGTCTGCCTATGTAGATTATCCACACAAGTGCGCACGCGCGCACATACACCCAAAAAAAAAAAGATTAGTCTAATAATTTTAAGCATAAGATTTCATCACATTAGTTTTAAAAAATGGGGATGATAAATGTGATTTTGAAAATTATTTATCTATTTTTTAAAAATAGATGTGATAAAATTGTGTAGAAAAAAAAAAAACTAAAAATCTTCTTTTTTTTTTTTTTTTTTTGTGAATGATTACATATGAAGGTCTAAAAAAATTTATAGATTAAATCATCAAAGTGAGACTTACAGTAAGTCCATGAGCCTAATTGGACAGTCCAACTCTTTTGAAGACTAAAAAGAAGCATTACTCTTTTAAAAAATATATATATACATATATAGAATATGATATTGCAACACTGTATTCATTAAAAAATGTTGAGTTTGTAAGATAGTTTTGAGTTGATAAATACCTTGGTATACAGTGCCAAATCCTCCATCTCCAACTTCTTTCTTGGAATCAAAATTGTTGGTGGCTTTTTGGAGTTCATTATAGCTGAAAGTTTGGACTCCATAGTAGCTTGCTTCCTTTTCAATATCATTCATTGAAGATGTATGAGAAGTGTATCGAGATATCCAAGACGATGCTGCATTATATTTTTTGTTCCTGCGATGATAGATGATGCAAACAATAGCCCCCACCACAATAACTCCCACTGCCCCAAGCCCTGCATTGGAAGAAGAAAAAAAAAAAAAGCCAAGTGAGAATATGCTCTATAACAAGAAGTTTAGACAATTATTGGCACAAAAATCAATCATAAAATTTATCCAAGTGAATATAACTTTGAACAAATTACATTTGTAGTAGTACTTGCAATTTACTTTTTCTGTCAATTTGGTCATTGCAGTTCTAATTGTATCAATATTACTCTCGAATTTTTTTACGTTATGTTAGTTTAGTCTCTCTTTAGAAATTAGATGGATCAATGGGTAAAATAGTCCATTCACTATCTTCAAAAGTAATTGAGGAGTTATTGTCAAATTTGATTTGGTTCATTCACTTTTACTGGTCCAGTCCCTTTTGAATTCACTTCACCTTTAATTTTTGTCTAATTTTTTAATAGATGTTATTAATTTGTCTAAATTGACAAAATGTCAAAAATTAAAGACAAAATTGATATAATTGAAACTAGATTGACCAAATTAGTATAAGAGACAAATTGAAAGAATCACATGTATAATTTGCCTTACAATTTTTTTACATGTAAATACTAATTTTTCTAAAATTTTGTTCATTGTTATATATATTTTATATTTGATTATGTGATCAATTTCTAGAATGTAAAACAATAGATGAAACTTAATGGGTGGGGCATATTTACCTATACCAAGCTTTGTTGTCCACTTCATATGCCCTGTATATGATCATGAAACATAATAAACCATTAGTACAAATATTATCACAATGCAAACTCTAATAGTGAAATATATGAGAATTTTGATGTAATCTCTACCCTAATTTTCATTTTAATGGTCTACTTGTAAAAATTTACTTATATACATAAAAGAAAGAAAGAAAAAAAGAGCGAATGGACACAAGATTATGGATACAAGTTCTTGCCTCTAGGACTAAAATTTGCACCAAGAAAGAAAGAAAGAATTAATTGAAAAATGTTGGATACACAACACGACTCTACAACCACTCTAAAAACAGGCATGCGGACCATGGATGGATCTAGACGAATGTCATAAAAAAACATAAGTGGATTATTTTTTAAACACCAATTGATTTTAGAAAGGATAGTGAAACATGGTCCAACCAGAAAGAATGATAAAAAGGACTAAGTTTCACTACGCTTACCGTCGTCACAGGTTTTGGAATGTTGTTTATCAGAGCAAAAACAGGTAAATTTGTTATTAATAGAACCACAGTTCCCTCCACTTCTCTTGCAATCACTACAATAATCTTCACTCCATTCCAAAACAAACCCTCTTCTCAAAACATCAGTGAAATTCATTTCCAACAATTTCTTGATATCTCCACTCTCCACAGGCGCATTCACCCAAGAATTGCACGAGTCAATCGAATAATTCTCGTACTCCAAAACCTCCTTGTGAAAAGCAGCAAATGAGAAATTGGTAGCATTGCTTGCACAATCAACTTGATATGTCGGATCTTTAATAGGATAAGTTGAACAATTGTAGAAGAAGAAGAGATCGACATAGCTAAGACTATAGTTGTATGGAGTTCCCTTAATGCTAAAATTATGCAGAGGAATTGGACATGTGTTTTCAAAATCATAGACCATGTAATTGGCCAAGAGAAATGAATTATTGGCGTAGAATATTTCTTCGATGATATAATCATCATCAGATATCGCGACAACCGGGTTTCCGCCATTGCAAGTGACCTTAAAGTTTGGTTGGCCACAGTAAGACTCATGCAAATTAGTAATCCAAAAAGGGTAACTTATATTTGGACCATTCCCGCAATTTCGAGGGATACAGGCCTCGAAATTCGGGTCTACGGATAGAGTTTCATTTGTGAAGACGGAAAATATGATGAAAATGACAAGAATATGGAAAGATTTGTTGAATTTGAGATGCATTTGGAGGAGAAAGAATGGAGAAAAAACAGAAAAACAGGGGAGGCGAGAAAACAGAGGAAACCAGGGGAGGAGAGGAGAGAGGTGTGAAAGTGCAGAAGAGAAGCATTTGTGGAAGAATTACCTTTGTGTTGTTTTGTTGTTTTGGGTTTAATGATTGGGAGTTTTGAAAATGTTAGCTTAGTTGCACAAGAAAGACAAACTTTAGTTCAAGCAAAAGCAAGTGTCTTGCTTTTTCTTCAACTACCTCTAAAGTCAGGGATAGAACAGGGTACAATCAATGGGCTTTAATTTCAACCATATGTACATGACCTTGGATGCTTATATTAAAAGTTAAGTATTTTGAAAAAATAAATATTATGAAAATTGTTTAAAAAAGAAAATGTATGGTGAAATTCAATAATGCGGTATGAGTCACATCAAAAAATAAATACGATCCACTTATTTAATTTTCTGAGTAATTTTTTTGTGTGTGCAATGTTATCAATGTTGTTGTTAACTTGAATTTTGTTAATTGAAGACATAATTTTTAAAATTGGCAAGTAATTGGCTTTTGTCCTCTAGTATGGTTAACTTAATCTAGATTTTAACAAATGAACAGTGATTGTGTACAAGTCTTTTAAATATTTAATATTGGACAAATTTTGATTTATTGTGTATTCAACAGATGAATGTCAACATTCTCGAGTTGCTTGAAGATTTAATAATTTGCCAATATTCAAATTACAAGTCATTAGAAGATTACTGTAAAATGCAGTCTATCAAATAGATAATTTGTTATTTGGTAAGAGTAGAATTAATTAAAACAAAAAATATAGAATACTTAAAATATGTAAAATAAATTTAAATTTAATATTATGTAAACTACACCAGAATGAATCTGACCTGCACAAATTTTTTTTGGCAGCTTTTGATTCAACTTTTTTAATCCCTAGCATTGTTCTCATTGAAAAGACTAAAATATCTGAATAATTGGAAAATTCAAATAGATATTTGAAAGCTCTGGAAACTTTAACTGGTTGTCAGTAAGTTTGAAGAAGATTCAAATATTTGAATGATCCATTGTAGTTCATGGAAGTCATAAAAAAAACACCAAATATTTTGAGAAGAAATCAAAAACAAAAATCAAGTCATTTTTTTTTAGTCTTCTTATTTATGGATTAAGTTTTTCTTAAATTCAAATTTGGACTTCACCGTCAGGTTCATACTCTTGGGACTCATCACAGGTCTCATTTCAATAAATTAAACCATTTATTTTGTAGATTTTCTATGTATACTATCCATAAAAATAATTCACTAATCGTAATTTTTTTATTTTATAGCGTTTATCATAAAAAATTAGATAGTCTATTTTTAAAAATATGCATGGCATTTATTTTTTTAAAACAAACGCGACAAAATAAAAATGTTACAATTATCAAATTGACATAATTTTTTTATCTTATAAAATAAATTATACATATAATCGAAATGAAACAAACTCAAACATGAAACATAACTAAGTACACGAATTAAATAAACTGTAATATACTTTTCCCTATAACTTCTTGTACTAGACCAACTCATAAAATGCAAATTGGGATAAAAAAAAAAATGTGGTCAATATCCCAAAATGATATATATATATATATATATATATTAAAGTCTTAAATATCAGCCTATACATGTTAGTATCTTTAACTGATGATATTGTCATACCAACTAATAATGTCCGATACAGATTAATATTTAACTGTATCATCAATATTGATATGTATTTTAATATTATTATTTAAAATTATTATATATATATATATATATATGAGACAAATTTTAAGGGGTTAGTTTAGTGAGTTTAACTTAGAGTTTAAAGGTGTGCTCTCTTTAAATTTTAGATTCAACTCTTATTAGAAGCAATCCGTTACTTGGTGTCACACTTGTAAATTTTACTCGAGATTTGCTTAATTCGCATAAAGGAACACTTTATGTGAATCCTAAAATTAGTTAAGGTATACATAAACTCACTTGAATATGTGATTATCAATATATATATACACATAAGACAAACAATAGAATTTTTATGTAAATGTGAACAAGAGAACATTCGGAGGCCAAAGTGGGGACGTGTGATGAAAAACAAAATAATAAATAAATAAATAAAATAAAATAAAATAAAAATTTGAGATGTGAATGTAGATTGGTAAGTGGAAAGACAGGGAAAGCGTGGGGAAAAGAGAGGAACTTTCCTAAACCATTTTCACAAAAAAAATATTAGACATGACAGTGACATCACAAGGTGGCAATAGTAGTTTAAGATTTCAGCAATGATTCATCCCACTAAAAACACCACCACTAATAGCACTAATGCATTAAAAAAAAAAAAAAAAAAAAATACAACTCCAAGACCAAAACATCACATCATTACTGGCGGGACCCACTGCCACCTAATTAGTGGGAGCACTAATTAGTGCTCCCAAGCATTTTTCTTAAGATTTTTAAAAATTTTAGGTTGGTAATTGTTTGGTATTTATTAAAAAAGTGTATTTTTTTTGTATATATATATATTTATTTAGGTCACATTAATTAATATTTATCAATATATTATCCTTATTTTTCTACCTACTTTTTTTATTTTTCTACATATTTTTTTATTATAAAAAGTCAAAAAGTACACTTATTTAGAACATCTCAAACCACTCTTAAATATTAAAATAAAATCTTATTTAATAAAATTTTTAAAAAATTAAAACTTTTGACAATAAAAATTTATAATAAAAAAATTGTCAGTAGGTGAGAGTATAATGGTTAAGTCACCCAACAATCTCAATTACAATAAAAATTATAATATTATGAGATTAGTATAAAATAAAACTTTTTATAAATTTTATTTATAATTTTTTTATTAAGCGATAATAAGTAGTGGAATGTAATCAATATTTTTCCCAATTTCAAATGCATTGAAAGTGAAATGTAATGTGAGGATGACACGGGGGTGTTTTTGGCAAGCCCCAAAAAAGCCAATTTTTTGATTTTTTTTAGTTCTTTTTAGTTCATATCACCTTCTTATTTTTTTTTATAATAAAAAAGTTTAAAAGTCACAAAAAAATTTAAAAATTAATTTTTTACCAACTTTTCAAAACACCACACAATGGTAATAAAGACCCGTACACGCAAGTATTATGAGTAATCTACACAACACGGGTGTAAGCTTTGACTCCGTGATGGTGTTTGGGAGAGGCTTTTTTATTTTTATTTTTTGAGTTAAAATAGTATTAAAAGATAAAATAAATTAAAATAGTTAATAAAATAAAATGACACATCGAATTCTTAATTATTTCATTTTTTCTCTCATAAATAACACATCTAGCTATCAAAAAATTTAACCATCTTTCTAAATATAACTATTTTAATAACCTAATAAAATAGCCAATTTTTCAAACGAGGGCCATAGTCTTCTAAAGGATTGGAGGACCAACCAATTGTTTTTTTATTTTTGGTTTTTTTTAATTATTTATAACAAAATAATTATAAGTATATAGCCACATCAGATTTATTTTATATTATATTTTTAAAATTATATGTACTATTTATTTATTACAAAATCAAATTATAAAATTATCTTACTAAAATTATCAAATTTATCTTTATTTTTTTATAAATAATTCATATACAAAATTTTAAAATTGAACAAATAACAAAAATAGACTATATAGCATATCCCAACAAAAAATTAAAGCGTTTTATAAACTAATGCAACCATGGCCTAATTGGGACTATTAAAATTTAGCAATTAGTATCGGTAATATAATGTATAATGTCTCACTTTTATGTGAATAAAAACAATGTCTATCGTTTATTAATATAGTTTTTTTAATATTATAAGAAAAATACATACCGCATAGAGAAATGTTAAAGAATGACTAGCAAGCATTATAACTAACGGATGTGGTTGCCAAAATTAAGTCTATGTTCCCATGTTTTTTTTAGTCTGGATCCTCTTCAGCCTTCCTCTCCAACTCTCTCTCTAGTCAACGGCCAGGATTTGACCACGTCACCTCTAACAAAATCTAAGGCTCAAATTAGCTAAAAAGAAAAAAGAAAAAAAATTGTGCTATATTACTTGCTCTCTCTCACTTTCTTCTCCTTTCTTCTCTGTCTCTGTGTTCCCAACGGTCGACAACAACAACGGATCCACGCTGCTGACGACCAATCACTCTTCTCCCTCCCTTCCTTCCTCCCTCCCTTCCTCCCTCGTCTCTTCCCAACGGTGGCTGATCTAAAATATGCAAATTTACCACCAAAGTTTCAGAGATATAAAAAATTTGCAAATCTTTTCTTTGAATCATGGATTAAAATCATGATTTAAAAAATCTGGGTTTGTTTAAAAGTTAAAATCCCAGATTCAAAGAAACAGTTGGGTGTTAAAATTTAACAGCTTTTAAAATCATCAAATGTTAAAATTATCAAGCTACAAATTTGAAGTAAACCCACTTTCTCTCTCTAAAATTCAAGCCACATAAAGTCATCCAAATTCAACACTTTAGTTCTGGTTCAATTGCTTTCTTTTCTTTGATTTTTTGATTTCTTTCTTTATATTGTTTTTGGAGAGTTATTGATTTGTACATGAATTTTGCTCTGAAAAAATTCAGATCTAGAAGAACAATGGGAGAGGGTGGTGTTGGATCGGCCGAAGCTAGTAAGGGTGGAGGTGGGGGAGAGGAGTCCGGCGGGTCACGGTGGTGCGTGAGGGTTGCTGAAGGGTTTGGAAAAACTGAAGACCCAAATCTACCATGAATGTGAAAAGAAAAGAAGAGTCAAAGCACTTGTGAACACACGAACTGTCCATTGCTAAGCTTCTTGAAATTCAATTTTTTTTCTTTGTTTTTTTTGTTTAGCTAATCTGAGCCTTAGATTTTTTTAGGGGTGACGTGGCCAAATCCTAGCCGTTGATGGGAGGAAGGGCCGGAGAGGAAGGCTGTAGAGGATCCGGATTCTATTTTTTTATTATAGTATCTGAAGGTATTTTTAATTACATAGGCCTTGTTTGGGAAGTTGGCTATTTTAGTAGGTTATTTTAGTTTTTGGCCATTTTAGTAGGTTAAAATTTTTGTATTTGGGAAGATGGTTGGATTTTTTTATAATTAGATGTGATGTTTGTGAGAAAAAAAATGAAATGATTATAAGTTTGATGTGATATTTTGTTTTATTAATTATTTTAACCTATTTTATCTTTTTATGAATTTTAACCTAAAATTGGCTATTCTAACCTTTGCCAAAGAAGGCCTAAAATTGGCTGTTCTAACCTTTGCCAAAGAAGGCCATAATATAATGAGAGTCTCGATTCTTGAGATCTAAGAAATTTTTAGATTTTTGCACCTAAAAACACATTGAAATAGAAAATTTTAAGAAAAAATAATATGGTGCTCAAAGTGGGAAATGTTAGATAATAGTAAAGTAACATGACTGGGCAAAAGAAAAGAAAAGCTCTGGTAATGGAAGAATGTTTCGGGCAGTTTTTACTTTCTTTACTTCTTATTATAATAAAAAGGAAAATGCATTGCACCTCCAGTGGGGTGACCTCCACCACCCCATTATTTTTTGATTGATAAAAATATCTATATATATATATATTTTTCTAAGTCATGCTTGCACAGCCCCCACATGAAGGTAGGGGTGCCGTAATAAAAAAACAATTTGGGAGGAGTTGGTAAGATCCCTTTTAGTGGGGTGATTAGTCGGTAATTTCAGAATACGTCACGTGGTGTCTTTAGTAATATAGATTATGGTTAAAAATTTTAAAATTATTAAAAAATTAAAAATTAGGACAAATTACCAACACCTCTCAAAATTTGACTAAAATACAAATTTTTCTTTGAGATATGAGTAATTACATCCTGCCTTCTGAGATTTATATTTGCATAACAAATTGTCCCCTCATTTGTTATGCAAATATAAACCTTAGAAGGCAATTTGTAATTTCCCAAACCTTAAGGGAATCTGTATTTTAATCAAACCTCGAGAGAGGTGTTGGTAATTTGCCCTAAAAATTAATAGGTTGTTAAAAAAGAGCAATATTCACATGACACCATGTGAGTATTGCGTAATATTTGATAATTTGTTTAGAGTTTCTAACATTTTTATTTAAGAAATTAAAAAGTCAAAAAGTTATACAAAATGTTAAAAATTACTTCTCATAATCTCTATTTTTTTTTTATATATTTTTTCCGTAAGAAAGTAAGTCACTCTCAAATATTTTATTTTTTTAATCTCATATTTTAATTAAAAAATCACTAAAAAAAAGTCATTTTTCCAAACTAATCTTAAAGTCAATCTATATTAATAATCAATTAGTTATATCAATACTATATATTCGAGAAAGAAAAATATTATCACAATTTAAAATATATAAATTAAATCTATATTAAACACAACTTACACTATTTTAAATTTGTATTTTTGGCATAAACTAATCTCCAATTGAGTAAGCCCACATAGTTAATATAATTCAAGTAGTTCATTTTCTTTTTTACCTCCAATCTTTAAATGTGTAAATTATTCATCAAAAAAATAAAATTAATGAGATAATTATAATTAAATAATTTTGTCGTATTTATTTTTAAAACAATTATAATAAATATAATTTTAAAAAATATATTATATATATATTTTTAATTAAATATATTAAAATAATGAAATTAAAATTATCATATTAATCCCTTACACAAAATCATTTAAATTACACGTCGTTGTAGTCGGCTTAGACTAGACCACAGGGTGTTTTGGGAACTTGACTTTTAGTCACTTTTTTGGGTTTGGAGCAAAAGTCAAAAATTGGCTTTTTTTCATTTGGAAAGTTAGTTTTTAGCTACTGATAAAATTACAATTCTACCCCTTATGAGTCAAAATATGTTACGTGAGTGAAGTTATAAATATTTTAAATTGAATAGGATAATTTGGTCATTTTATTATGATTTAACATTATAAACAAATATTAATCCAAAAATTCAAAAGTAACTTTTACCAATTTCTAAAATTATTTATCTAAACAAATCAAAAACTTAATTAAAAATTAAAAAAACACTTTTTACCATCTTCCCAAAATAACTGTCCACACACAACGTACAAGACTTGACTGAAAGAAACTACACTTTTTATTTATTTATTAATTTATTTATTTTCATAGTACAAAACATTTTCGATAGTCAACGTCAAATGTGGACCCAACCCTATTTTACATCAGACCAATTTCATTGACTTGTTCAACAGCAAATCTGGACCATAAGATAGTTGTTGAAAAATTATTTAGTGATTTTAGGATAAATTTAAGTAATGTCCCAATTTAATATTTATTAATTAAAATAATAAGATAAGTCATTTAGTTAATTTTTGGAGAGATAAGTATGAAACACTAGTTTAAGAGAGAGATGACAATTTGAACCCGGTTCGACGAGGACCCGACCCCCAAACCCCAATTTGAGAGGTTTTTTTTTTCAAAAAATACTCTCGACGGGAC
Source organism: Camellia japonica (assembly GCA_030407325.1). NCBI lineage: Eukaryota > Viridiplantae > Streptophyta > Magnoliopsida > Ericales > Theaceae > Camellia > Camellia japonica. Next base: position 6,897,791 of record JAPPVO010000010.1, read on the forward strand.
GGGGATGGTACTAAAAAATCAATCTCCGATCAGTTTTGGGCCGGGGACGGGGATAAGTGTCCAAGCCCCGCCATCGGCCCACCTCCATCCCCGTCCCCGCCTCCGGCTCCGGTTTGTCCCCGACTCCGGTTTGTCCCCGAAGTAAAATTACCATTTTCCCATTTATATATATATATATATATAAAACTAAACCCTAAAACATTACACCATTTTACCGCCTCTCATTTTCTCTCTTTCCTCTCTCTCTTTCAGTAGATTGAGCCTCTCATTTTCTCTCTTCCCTCTTTCTCTTTCAGTAGATCGAGCAGCAGCGGTGTCGCAGTCTCCGATCGCCGGAACCTCGTAGATCGTCGGAACCACCATCATCTTCGTCGTCCCCCTCATTATCGAGATGGACCGCGAGCAGCAACTCAACGATCTAGAGTTGCAGCTCAACTCAACAATCTAGTGTCGCAGTCTCAAATTTTAGATTGTTGGTGATGATGATGAAAACAGATTAATTATTATTTTTTTTTTTCAGATTTCAGACTTTTTGTTTATGATGATGATGAAAACAAATTTTTTTTTTTTTTTTCAGATTTTAGATTTTTTGTTGATGATGATGATGAAAACAGATGAAGTGATTCTCTTCAATTTCAGTTTATTTTCTTTTATTTTATTTATTTATTTTTTTAAGTTGATGATTGTTGTTGATGATGATGATGAAAACAGATTATTTATTTATTTATTTATTTTTTTGTTCTTGTGTTGTGTTGAACAAATTTTTTTTTTAAAAAAGAAAAAGAAAAAGGAACGGGGATATTTTGGGGTCGAGGAAACCAGATCGAGGGGGGGCAATGGGCTCCCCGCCGGGATCGGGGGTAGAGAAGGGGAATTTATCACTTTCGGGGATCGGGGGACGGATATTGTAGTCCCCAGCCTCTCCTCGCCCCGTTGCCATTCCTAGTTTAAGACCACTAAATAATCTCTTATAATTGTGACTCAGTAAGTTTGGAAGCCATAATTATACTATCCAAATTTGTGACTAAAATTTATATGTGTGGTGAATATTGAATAAATGTATTATAAAAATTCATATATAAAATAAATTTAGATCACATAAATTTTTAAATTTGTAGTATAACTTGTTACCTCATGCTATTAGTTGAAGAAGTCTAAGGAAACCACCCTCCAATGGAAATTTCCAACTAATTACAAAATATCCCAAACAAGAGAGATATTCCATCATATGTTGCATCGCATGACATAACATATTCCTCTACACTAATAAAATTTTATAATTGCATTTGTTTATAGGATAATTATAAGAGTAAGATAAGACTAGCATCATAAATTAGCTTGACTTCGAACTAAAAGCCTTCACTGGTTTGATCTTTATTATTTTTATTTGAATATTAAATCAAGTTTTAATTTGATTATTCCAATCAAATTATTGTCCATATTTTTTTCTATCTCATCTTATTGATATGTGGTAGAAAAGCATGTGGTCCAATTGCTAAATTGAAATTTAACTTAGTTTAAAACTAATATTGTTAAAATTAAAAAGGTAAATCACAATTTGTTCTTTTTATGTTTGTCTATTTTCTCACTTTAATCCTTTGTGTTTCAATTTTTTCTCAACTTCGAAAGCTAACTTATGTTCAAAAATATACAGAAAATGACACAGTCATGTGTCATAATAGGGCTGTTCAAAAATTCATTCAAACAGGTAATCTAGACCGAACCGTATGGTTTGGTTTGGTTCTATTAAGAACCGGTTCGGTTTCGGTTCAAGAAAGATTGAGAACCGTAAAAACGGTTCGATTAATGAATTTTATGAAAAAACTATAATTCGAACTGAACCGAATCGAATTTTAAAAGATATATATATATATTTAATAAACAACAACAGTCTTTGAACCATGTGTAAGTGTTATTTAATAAGACACATATATATTTAATAAACAGCAGCAGTCATTGAACCATGCATAAGTGTTATTTAACAAGACACACATACATATATATATAATTTAATATTATCATATCAAGTTTTATTTTTATTAATTGATTTTTTTTGTAATTTTAATGATATTAGGATGTTATAGATATGTAATGTTGAGTAATGCCTTAATATTATTAGTTTTTATCATGAGTTAAATATAATCAGTTGAGTAATTATTTTGCTAATATTAACAATTTATTCTTGTAAATAGACATTTTTGGAACTGTGAACCAAACCGCAACTGAAACGTTATTTCAGCTTCGTTTTGATCCGATTTTATAAGTGTAATGGTTTGGTTTGGTTCTCAAAATCACAGAACCTTTAGGATCGGTTTGGTTCTTAGATTTTCTCAAAATTGAACCAATCCAAACTGTGTACACCGCTATGCCATAAAACTATTTAATTACACGTCTGAAAAAAAAAAAAAAAAATCCATATAATAATATATTTTTTAGTCATGTGACAGTTAAAATGTTATTTTCTATCTAACTTTAAACCGAAGTTAGTTTTAGGAGTAAATTGAAAAAAAAAAATTAAAATATGAAGGGTCAAAATAGGAAAAAAAAATTAAAGAAAAAAATGGTCAAATATAAAAGGGATAAAGTATAATATACTTAAATTAAAATAATAAAGACTAAAATAAAATTTAAATCGAGTAAGAAATGAGACACAGAGAAAAGTCATGAAATGTCTTAAAGATATTTTTTCATGCCATACATAAAGGAGCCGTCGATGGAGTAATTATGAAAAATGAATAGATCAACGAAACTTTAAAACAGAACAAAGTTGGCTATTATGGAGACCAAAGACTGTTGTTTGATTTGCCATTTGAATTGTCTTATATTTGTGTGAAAGAGAATGTGATCAACTAGAGCTATCTACAGGATATTTCGAGTAGGGTGTTGCTTCACTCTAGGCCGTGATCGGATCAGAGGGTACTGTTGGGTCTGTGGGGGTTCACCACGAGTCCTGTTTTGATAATCCGAATCGTTCAATATGTAGAACTCATCGAGTACTATATGCCTGTAAAAAATCACATTAATTAGATATCGATAGCTTCGTGATCAAATCAGATTTCTGTCAATCGTTTATTTTTTCACCGTCTATTTTTTTTAATACAAAACTGATTGATCACATAACTATCGATATCCGATCAACGTGATTTTATAGAAGCATATAGTACACGACGAGTTTTACATATTGAACGGTTCGGATTATCAAAATGGGACCCGTAGTGGGCTCCTAAAGACCCAACAGTGCCCTCTAGTCCGATCACGGACTGGAGGGAATCCATACCGTTTGAGTACTATTTGGACAAGAATTTTAGGCTTGGTTTGAGAAGCCTTGGGGCTTTTTTGGCTAGTTAGTCACAAAAAATAAAATAGATTTTTTAGTCCAATAAGACAAAATATCACATCTAATCCATAATCATTACATTATTTCTCTCACAAAAAAATCAAAAAAATTAAAAAAATCAAAAATCCTTCCAAATTAAACTTTTTAATCCCAAAATAAAATAGTCAAAAAAATTAAAGAGTACTTATTGGATTTTAAAACATTATAGAATGAAAAAATCTAGTTATTCGGTTTTGGACAAGACAGGACGGAAAGAAACTACACTTTTTATTTATTTATTAATTTATTTATTTATCATGGTACAAAACATTTTCGATATTCAACGTCCAATGTGGACCCAACTCTATTTTACATCAGACCAATTTCTTTGACTTGTTCAACATTAAATCTGGACCATAAGATAGTTGTGGAAAAATTATTTAGTAATTTTAGGATAAATTTATGTAATGTCCCAATCTAATATTTATTAATTACAATAATAAGATTAGTCATTTTAGTTGATTTTTGGAGTGATAACTTGACAAATGTCAAGTGATAAGTATGAAACAATAATTTAAGACCACCAAATAATATCTCATAATTGTGACTCAATAAGTTTGGGGGTCATAATTACTATCCAAATTTGGGACTAAAATTTAATAAATATGTGAAGGGTCAAAATAGGGGGAAAAAAATTTAGGAAAAAAATGGCCAAATATAAAAAGGATAAAGTATAATTTACTTAAATTAAAATAATAAAGAATAAAATAAAATTTAAATCGAGTAAAAAATGAGACAGAGAAAAGTCATGAAATGTCTTAAAGATATTTTTGCATGCCATACGCAGAGTAGCCGCCGGTGGAGTAATTATGAAAAATGAATGGATCAACGAAACTTCAGAACAGAACAAAGTTGGCTACAATGGAGACCAAAGACTGTTGTTTGATCTGCTATTTGAATTGTCTTATATTTGTGTGAAAGAGAATGTGATCAACTAGAGCTATCTGTAGGATATTTCGAGTACTATTGAGTGGTGTTACATGCACCAATTAGTGTACTAACTAGTGTATCAATACTAATTATGATATTATTATTGACCCCACTCATTATACAAATTATAAATACTAAAAATATCTTAAATTATGCTACATCATCAATTGGTACACTAATTAGTACATTAAATTGTGCATATAGCATTACTTAGTACTATTTGGACAAGAATTTTATTAGGTTTTGGAACATTATAGAATGAAAAAAAATCTAGGAATGCAAAGTGGTCATAGAATCGGACATAGTGTATATTAATTAATATATTTTGTGTTTTATTCTATATTTGTCTTCTCACGTAAGAATTAATTTGAGTACTAAAATTGGCTTTTTTTAAATATGACTCAAGGTTTTATATTTTCCCCTCCTATGAGCCCTTCTTATTTTTTTTAATCCATAAGATTCGAGCACTAATGTTTAATTCACAATGGGAAAAGTTAGGGATCATGAAAATTTTGTCATGAAAACGATCATAAAAAATTTATGATTCTTGGATTACCTTGATTAGTGTGTGGTGCTTTATTCTAAGTGTAATCCAAGGGTCACAAAGCTTTCATGATTATTTTTATGAAAATTTTTTCATAATACCTAGCATTGCTGATTCACAATAGCTTCCATATTATCACTATTTAGATTATTGATTTTTAGATAGAGATTTAGAAAGAGAAATAAAAAAAAAAAAATGAATGAAATATAACTGTATTTCATTCTTAATCCACTCACTTTTTCTTTTTTCATTTTTAAATTAGTACCAAAATTCATAATCCAATCAGCCTAAGAATATGCAAAAGTTGGGGAAAGAAAAGCAGATACACACCTGGCTCTGGGCACATATACGCTTGAAGTCCATTGTCGCAAAAGCAAATTGCTTGATTTGTAGTAGTGTTAGTCCCACATTTTCCTCCAGAGGCATGGCACACGACGCAGTCATAATCAACACCAAATCCCTGCTTCACCATTTCTTTCACAGTAATGGTATTATTCACCCAAAATGCATCAAGAGCCTCTTTGAAAGCCGGAACCTTGATTCTGCGCGTACAATTTTGCGGAATTATCGACTCATATGACTCGGGGACGAAGAAATTAATATTGCTACTCTGGCCACCCTCTCCCACCTGGCATTGAAAATGACTCCGTTCTTCTCCTGGATGAGCAGGAGGTCCGACAATAGGGGGGCAATCATAGACCAAAGCGAGATTTACAACAAGTGGATTCAAAGGGTAATTGAAAAGATACCAATTCAAAGTCGTGTCACTGAATTCCGCAGGGCAAATATTATCCCACAGATCGGCTCGAGCAATGGTCATGTAATGGGCAGATTGATTGATATGAAGAACATGAAATTTCTGGTTGTCGATAACTATGGTTGTGCTTTCATTGGCATAGCACGTGAGCTCAAAAACCTGAACGCCGCAGAACTGAGGTCGATCATTTCCCCAGAAGGGATATCCAATTTCTTTTATTTGCTCTCCGCAGTCGTATGTTTTATCGTGGCAAGTCGTGTTAACTTCATCGTCCACGCCATGTGATGTAGGACTACTAACCAGGAATAAGAAGATGGTGATGATGAGATTAACACAAAGAGGCGGCATGCTGAGAAGAGGCATGTTGTTGTGGGTTGATACAGATCAGGTCTCATTTGCAATTATGTAATGATTATACTTTCGTAAGAAAGCAGCGCAATTGTTTTCAAGAAGAAAAGTATATGACCTTCTGGGAATTTTCCAAAGGAGAGAGATATTCAACAACTACTGGTGCTGGTGTTGCCTTTGGAAAATTTTGTTTGTTGAAAAGTCAGTGCGTATGATGGACGTAATGGCCCCAACGGGTCAGGTAAGGTAAGGTAAGGTAAGGTTTTGTTTGGTTCATGGCCTTCGCATTCAACGACTTTTTTTTTTTTTTTTTTTTTAAGTAATGCTGGGTCAAGAAATATCAACTTCTTGTAAACATCACTCATACAAAGCAATCGGAAAATGATATGGAAATCTATTTTATAGACCCATTTTTTTGGGTATCACTTATTTAGGTTTTGTTTGGGAAGTCAAAGGTTAGGCTTTTTTTTGACTAAAATAGTTATAAAAATAAAATATCACATTCAATCCACAATCATTACATTTTTTTCTTATAAAAAAAGTCAAAAAAGTCAAAAGTTCTTTCCAAACGAGGTTTTTTAGCCCTAGGTTAAAATGGTCAAAAAAAAGTGAAAAAATCAAAAAACCAACCGACTTTCTAGACGAACCTTAGTGGTTTTTTTATTATATATTTTTTATAAAAAAAAAAATGTAAAAATGTGATAATTTATAACAAATAAGTTAATAGGCAGCTTACTCCTTGTTTAGGTGGTTGCCAAATCACCTCTCAGTGATATGTACAAGGTACATTTCATTGATTATTATATAACATATGAGAGAGAAAATTATTTTAAATATTCTAATAGACTGTCATATTATTAGATTTGAAAAGTGAGTCTAAATTTTGGACTAATATAGGACTATGTTAGCCATCTCATTTTTGCACAAAAAGATTTAAAGGCGAGAACACAAAAATGTTTGAGGAATCAAATATTTAAGTGATATTTGGATTACTATTTGTAGAAAATATTAAATATGTCTACGTTTATGTTTTTGGTAAAAATAAAAGGCAAAAAACGAAAATATAATCAGTATACAAATACATTTTTAAAAACAGATTTTGAAAATAAGGATAGTGACCAAGGGTGGTATCAGAGGTGGAGGAACTCGCTGAAAGTAGTATATGGTGTTGCCCGCAAAAATGGCTGGTGGTATGCCAACAACGATGATGGACAATGGGGTGGTAGCCAAAAAGAGTATAGAAGGGACGTGTTACGACCCAAACCGGCCCCTAAAAGTTTAAGACATGACCGGCTTGTACTTAGGCCTCAAATCAAAATCTAAGAATATAATCTATTCAACAAAGGGGCCTAAAGTGAAAGCAATTAAATAATACAATGTCCATCAAGCCGTGCGTATATGCCAGGATCATTACACAACTTCTGGTAACCGGAGAAGTTCACATGCACTATTCAGATATAAATATAGTCCAAGGCAGGTATATGTACAAATAGTTAATAACTCAAAAGTTACATGATCATAAAATGTTCGACAAAGCCACCAAAAACATTACAAAAATGTGGCACTAAACTCCTTAAGAAACAAAAAGACTCCACTTGGGCTTAACCAAAAATGTCCAAAAATAATACTTGTATGTAATACATGTATGTCATTTTTATCAATACATTTCAAAACGGCCTTGGGCCCAATCATAATAACAGAACGGCCTCAAGCCCAATAATAACAGAATTTTCCCTCTCTTCCCGCACGTGCGGAGAGGCGTGCCACAAGTGCATTTATTTCAGAAGCCAACATTTGCCTGCCCTGTTTTCCGCACATGCAGCTGTGAGCCCCATACGCGTGGTTGTGTATCCCGCACGTGCGGCCAGGAGCCCCGCACGTGCGGTCCTGGGCTCTGTTTAAGCAGTCCGAAATTCAACAATTTCAGCTTTCCAAAGGCATTTCAAGGCTCTAATTCAAGCAAGTTCCATTTCAAACATAATATATAATCATAATACACATAAACCTCAAGCTTGATTAGATCATAGCTCATTTTAATTGTACATACACAACACAAATTGCTACCTTTCTTCCACTTTTTCATCTTTTCATGGTTAATCAAAACAACCATAGATATACAATACAAACATATGCATAAATGAGTTCAAAGCATGTGAAACTAAAGATTAGAAGGTAATTTCTCTCAATCTTACTCAAACCAACTCAAAACCCAAGGATCAACCTTTTATTTAACCGAATCCAAAGATTACATGTTCAATTTCATGAAATAAATCCAACCATGATAGTAACTCATAAACCCTAACTTCTATGGGTTTAAAAACTTCATTCTAAGGCTTGATTCTAATCAATTGAGGAAAGGTTTAGAGTATTTGAGTTTACCTTGAGCCAATCCTTGAATTATTCTTCAATTTCCTTCAATCCTCCAACTTAGGTTGAGTTTTCTCCTCTTTCTTTCCTTTCTCTTCTTCTCTCTCTCTTTCTCCAGGAGATATCTGTATCTTATATGTCTAAGTGTTAACCTAGGCTCATATATGTATCTCTTATATCTACAAGACTTGACTTTTGGGTCCAAATAGTTTAATTAAGACTTATGGCCAAATTAAATCAATTTAATTCATTACGAATCAAATTTTTACAAAACTTCATATTATGTTCTAAAAATCATATTAATCATAACTATAAAGTCAATTTCGATTTATCGTGCCTATAAGGCTTTCAATTTACAGTCCAAAGGTCGTAATTTCAACAGATTTTCTCATAACCGACAGATATAATTTCATAATCTTATAATTCACACATTAAAGCATGGAATTTATAATCACACATCTAATGAGAGATTTAAGCATATGAAAGGGTCGGGTTATTACACTCTTCCCCCCTTTAAGAAGTTTGGTCCCTCAAACATATTTTACCTCCAGTTGAGAATAACTCCGAATACCGTTGTTTCATTTCCTCTTCTCTTTCCCAAGTGGCTTCCTTTTCATAGTGTTCTTGCCATTCAAATTTTACCACCGGAATTGTTTTGTTTCTTAATTGTTTCACTTGACGATCCAGAATTTGAATTGGTTTTTCCTCATAGATCAAGTTGTCATCCAAAGTAAGTTCATGGTAATCTATAATATAGGACGAATCTTGGAGGTAACCCCGTAACATGGATACATGACGGACGTTATGTACTTGTCCTATACTCAGTCGAAGAGTAATACGATAAGCCACCGGACCCATTTTTTCCAGAATTTGAAACGGACCTACATACCGGGGTGCTAATTTACCCTTCTTGCCAAATTTTGTGTGCCCTTTCATCGGGGTGACTTTCACAAAAACATAATTGCCCACCTCAAATTCCAAATCCCTTCATCGATGATCCGCGTAACTCTTTTGTCTGCTTTGAGCAGTTTTCAATCTTTCCCGAATGACTTCGATTTTCTCCGTCGTCATGTGTACAATTTCAGGCCCAAACAATGATCTATCACTAACTGCAGCCCAACACATTGGGGAGCAGCATTTCCTTCCGTACAAAACTTCATATGGTGACATCCCTATGTTTGAGTGAAAACTATTGTTGTATGTAAACTCTGCCAACGGTAGGTACGTTTCCCAATTCCCTTGGAAATCCAAGGCACACATCTGAAGCATATCCTCCAACGTTTGTATTGTTCTCTCTGATTGGCCATCTGTTTGAGGGTGGAATGCCGTACTGAATTTCAACTCTGTTCCCATGGCATTCTGTAAACTCTGCCAAAATTTGAATACAAATTTCAGATTTCTATTGGATACAATTGAAACTGGGACACCATGTAGCCAGATAATTTCATTCATATACACAGCAGCAAGTTTATCCGCATTATATTGAGTTTTCACTGGCAGAAAATAAGCAGATTTAGTTAATCTATCAACAATAACCCATACGGAATTCATACCTTGGGGTGATCGGGGCAAACCCACAATAAAATCCATCTCAGATGTTCCCACTTCCACTCCGAAATTGGGAGAGGTTGAAGTAGACCCGCCGGTTTTTGGTGCTCCGCTGTTACTGGTTGACATTGCAAACATTTCGAAACAAATTCTGCAATTTCTTTCTTCATGCTTGGCCACTGTAGACACCCAATTTTTGACCGCCTTTAAGACTTGGGCGCCTCAAGTTGATCACTTGATGATGAAAGTTATGCTGTACAAATGTTCAATTTCTTCAGCAAGAAGAACATCTAAATCCCAACCTTACACCCTATTTTGGACCAAAACTATTTTAGACCTTAAAATCCTCTTTTTCAAAATATTTTTCTAAATGTTTCTACGATGTTCTGAGGCTCACATTTTGTTTAAAATATTACACTTTTCGGTAAATTGAGTAAGGACAAGGTGGAAATAAATGAAAGGGAGGTGAACTCTTTGAAAAATATTTAAAAACATCTTCTTGATAGGCTTGGAGTTGAAGGAAATAGGAGGGGATGAAAGAAAACTAGTTGGGGAAGAGGTTGGGCATCAATATGTTAAGATAAGAATGAGCAGCCTTCACTAAATTGGGCATATCCCTTTGCACACTTAGAATTTAGTTGTGAGGCCACCACCATTGAAAATTGGACTTCCGGGGCTTCAATTTAGACTTAATAATTTCCTAAAGCCGAGTCCGGATGAGGGAGATGTGGTCATTTGAAGTTAGGCATCAATCCGGTTAAGATATAAATGAGCAGCATTCACTAAAATAGGCATATCTCTTTGCACACCTCCATTGGAAAGTAGACTTTGGGGCTTCAATTTAGACTCAAGAATGACTTGAAACCAAGTCCGGATGAGGGAGATATGCCTATTTGAAGTCGGGCCTGGAAGCAGAGTTTTGTGGCTGGCTGACCACTAGTGTAAAGTGCATATATTTGTTGCCACCTGTCCCCCAAAAGGTCCAACTATTCCTATACAGATATTTCCGACCTAAGATGCTGTTTTTCTATAAATACAAGGCCAACCCTCTTGTTTTTAGGTTACAAAAAAATCCAAAAACTAAAATTCTTGAAAATCTCTCTCTCTCGCTTGCAACCTACACTCTCTCTCTCCCTCTACACTTCCTAAACCAATATTGGAGCTCTCCTTACTGAGATTATTATCTAAATTTCAACCCTTGAGAGTGAGAACTTGTGGGTTTGTTAACAAAAGAGTTGCCTTGCTTCAAGATGTATAATTTTGAGCATCTTTACGCTACTTCTTTCCTATTTTTTCTTACTATTTTTGGGATGTTTTTACACTGTTTTTATGGGCTGAAACTTGTGGTTTAAAGTTACCAAAGGTGGAGAGGTTACTCACCCTTCTTTGAACCTTGTTCTCTAAGCTTTTGCCCTTGTATTTCTCATTCTTTTCTCAACTTTTTACCACTGAATTTTAGAGTTTTTCAGAGGCTAAATTTTTTTTTTTGTAGTCCCATTTTTTGTAGTCCCAAAAATGGAGGGGTTAGCCACCCCTCCTTATGCTTATTTGCTAGCTTAATTGCTCCATTATTTTAGCTTATTTTTTAGCTATTTTTACTTTAATTCCAGCATTTTTTTGAGCTAATTTAGGACTGTTTTTATGTGTTAATTTCATTTATGCTTTGTATTGCATACTTGTAGTGTAATGGTCCTCATAGGTTTGGTATTTTAGGCATTAGACACCAACCTATTTGAGTTGATAACATTTATTTCAAACTTTCCATAATTGTGATCACCTCTAATCATCTCTGTAACCTCCCATATTTCTTGGGTTTTCCTTTGCTTTGAGAATGGTTTCAAACCAATTGTTTGTTTAAGCTTGAGATTGAGGTCGTTGTGCTTAATGGTAATCTCTTCAGGGGTTCATTACCAACGGCATGACATCTCTCTCATGCCCAAAACAACCTTTTGCTTGACACTTCTTTTCATTAGTGGACTTAATGCTCATTTTTGGACTTAATTGACTAATGAATGGAAAGGTAATTAAAAGAGGTGTTAAAATTGGAATAAAATGGACCAAGATAATAAAATAATTTGGTGTTCAATTGGACGTTAATTGAACATATGGAGATTTGAGTCATTTCATAGTTGTTAGTCATGAAATGGTTCGAGTTTCCAAGGTCAACCACTTTCCTTGATCAATCCATGATAGGGAGGAGGTTTTGTTGGTCTTTCCTTACCATTTATTGAAATTGTATCCCTTGGTTCATAAGTCATCACGCAATAAAATTGTGTCGATTGATGGCTTGTGAATCAAGCTTACCCCTCCTTTGAGCTATTTGATGATAAAGAGAGATATGGTGGACAAACATCTCCTGCGAATACTCTGGTTTGTGCTCTGTTTGTTCGTTGTTACAGCAGGAAAGAACCAACATTAGTGGCCAGCAGATCACTTTTATTGGATGGCAACCCACTATTAGTGGCCGGCTAGCCACCACTTCTTTGTTGCCGGGCATTTTTTCCAGGCAGGCAGTGTCCCTTTTCCAGCAAAGCAGAGTAGAGGTTGAGGCAAAAAAATAGTGCAATTTTCTAACTGTGCAACAGAGGCATTCCGGTAGCAAAACGAAGAGCATTATCGGGTAGAAATCCACATCCATGCATGAGCCATCCCTCGATTCTCGGGATCCGTTAAAAAGGATGTTGTAATAATAGTATGTACTATTTAGAGTAGCGGACTTGTAACTAATTAGTTAGAATAATTAGTTAGTTGTGTTGTACTTAATTAATTAGCTAAAGTAGTTAGTTAATTTGTGGTGTTGTAATAATTAGCTAGTATAGTTAATTCATTTCCTTTAGGTTGTAATAGATTAGTTAATTCGTAGTAATTAACTAGGACATTCATTCGGACCCTCTTGTGCGAGGGCCAACTTGTAATAATGTGCATGTCTTCCAACCCCACGTCTTTCTCTCTTTTATTTACTTACTTATAATAGGTAGTTTAGAACATCATGTTTCTTTTAGCATTTCCCATGTTTGCATTCACTTATCTTGCATGCATTGAGGCTCGGTTCATCATTCTAACAAGCATTGTCGTTTATTACTTCGTTGAATATGTGTTTAAAACATATGCTTTCAAATTGATTTACATGTCTGTGGACTCGCCTTTTTCTGCGCCCCCACACCTTTCGGAAAGGGTTTTGAAAAGAAAGGCCCCCACAGTTTGGACTCTACTTATGGTTCTAAATCTAGTCTCACAAGTGCAATGTAAAAATGATAATCACCAAAGAGTCCAATCTAGCAAATCATTTTGGAAAATTGATTTGGAACCAAATAATGCCAAAACTGGACTGCTTTGCCAAATTACAGAGTTGCCACCTAAATATTTTATTTTTAAAAAATTTAGGAAACCCTAACTCGTGCCAAAGGCCACATGTCCGTCATCACCAAAGTTGCCTCGGCTCGAGAACTTGGGTAAGAGAGGGGAAGGTCCTGAAATGAGCACCCTCGCTCGCCCGATCAAAGATCGGCCTCTACTAATCATGATATGTTGTTTTATAAACCTCATATGTTCTTATTCTGGTTATTAGCTAACATTACTATGTGATGCACACAAGCAAGTATAGACTAAAATCGCAAGAATTGGAACAACTCAACTCATGTTTGCTTTTGAAAATGGTTTTAATTTGCCACCCTCAAGTGGGCTTGGAAATGCGGATTTGCCACTAAAAAATGTGGGCTTAAAACATGATTTGTCACAACAAAGTGGGCTTAAAACTCACACTCGTTGAATCGTTCCAATTCAAACAATCAAGCCTTCATCCACAGGCATTCATGCAATTTAGCAAATAAGCATATAGCCTCATGGCAAGCATGTAAAACATGGTAATATGGCAATCACACTCATACAAGGGCGCTAAAGCGTAAAAGCTTACCGAGTACTCCAAGCCAAAACAAAAACTAGTTAAAAACAATGCATGATCTTAACTATACAAGATGCCTAATGCAATACATGCAATATGCAATAAAATAGGCTTGACTACTTAATCATGGTATTTGCAACACTTTGATAGCATGTTTTGAAACACGTATTCAAAGAAGTATTGAAATAACGATGCAGTTTGAATGATGCACCGAGCCTCAGTGCATACAAGACAAATGAATGGGTGCAAACATGTGAGCATAAGGTATGCTATTTGAAAATGTCCCTGATCTAACCATCAAAAGTGGGTAAATAAAAGAAAGAAAGACGCGGGGTTGGAAAACACACACACACACACACGCACACTTATTACAACATTGTGGCCTCACGAAGGAGGGTCTGAATGAATAATTAGCTAAGCTACTCTAAGCTAAGCTAATCAAATTAATCTAATTAAACTAATTAGACTAATTATTACAAACCAATGAATAACTAGCAAACTAATTACTAGTTACTAATTATTACAACACTATAACTAATTAGAAACTAATTAATTAAAACAAATACGCACCAACTAAACATGCGAGATATTAAACTATGCTTCCACTGCTCTGCCTCGGGAAGTGGAATATGCATATGCTCGGTTCTCGCCCTGAAAATCCCTTAATTATGCTCTCGAGAGGCTCTGTTTGCAGGGTTGACCATACTCCAGAATCTTTATGCTCCAACTTAACAAAAACTTGTTGGGGATTGCACCAGTGGCCTGCCGGCCATCTGCTGGCCAAAAGTGTGCCTTGCTGACCAAGAATGAGGCATTGCCGGCCATCAATGAGCCACTGCCGGCCATTGGTGCTCTAAGTCACCACACTGTAACAAAGCACAAACAGAGGAAAAGGAAGGTTTTTCCAGGGGTTTATTTGTATTATGCCTCTCCTTATCATCTCAAATCCTCAAAGGAATGGCACACTTGGATACAAAACCACCAACCAAGCATCTACAATGCATGATGGTCAAAAAACCAAGGGGTACAATTTCATTGTATGCAAAAACAAGACTCAAGACCACCACTTTATCATGTGTGATCAAAGGCAGTGGAGACCAAGGAGATTGGCTCATTTTATCAGTTTGAGTATGAAATGCTCCAATCTTCCTTGTGTTCAATATAACGTCCGATTGAACACATGCAATGCAACACAGCATGCTTATCTTGCTCAAGTTTTACTTGTCACTTTTGTTTACTCATTTTAAGTTACCAACTCATTCTTTAATTGATTTAGTCCAATAGTGAGAGTCCTCTAGAGAAAAAGAAGCGTCAACCAAAGGATGATGTAAGGCAAGAGAGAGTTCATGCCGTTGGTTAGTAGAAACCCTCAAAAGAGGATTAAAACCATTAATCACAAACTCTATCTCAAGCTGAAAAGATCTCAAATTAAAGAGTGAAACAAATGAGAACATGACAGAGCTATATATGCTGAAATTACATGCAAAATGACACTACAACATGCTTTCAACTCAAAATAATGATGTTTAAAGCTTTAAAACACCAAGCTAGTGAATGAATTAACCCTACAACTATGCAATACAAGCCTCAAATGAATTAACCAACCCAAAACAGAGCCAAAATAGGTCAAAATAGTGGCGAAAACATGCTGGACAAAAGCTAAGTTAGGATAGAAAAACATGCTAACACACAAAGCTATCTAGGCATACAAACAAGACACAAGGGGGGGAGGCTAACCCCTCCTATTTTGGACTTCAAAACATGGTTTTTGCCACTGAAAATCCTTTGAAATTCAGTGGTTAAAAGGGCCAAAAAAGGTTGATTTGAAAGTGTTGGAAGATAGTACAAAAGCTTTAACAAGCCAAGGAACAAAATGGTGAACCACCCCTAACTCAAAAGGAACCTCAAACCACCATTTTTAAACCATAAAAACAAAAATTTTAAGAGGTCAAAACTAGCCTTAAAATGGTTTGTAAAGATGGCAAAACAAGTATTTAAATAAAGCTCAAAATACAAGTGTTCTACCTCTTGAAGACAAGATGCAATTTAGGCACCAAAACCAAGCTAAACCAAGCTAAAATCCTCTTCTAAAGCTTAAAGAGGGCCTCAAGTAACCTCAACACAATGGTGATCAAGTTTGATCAAGGGTTCATATGCAAGAGTGTAGAGAATTTAGGCTATAAGGCACAAAATATCAAGAGAGAGACAATTTTAGAGAGAGAGAGAGAGAGAATTTTTTTTGTCTTCAAAATTTTCTAACCCCCAAACTTGCAAGAGAGGGCTTCTATATATAGACAATGCAAAATCCCCTCATAAAGATCCAGCCACACACGTGTTGGAAGATGCTTCAATCTGTGCAAACAGCTGGCACAAAATATCAGAAAATATCTACTGATACACTGGTGGCCGACAGGGCTTCATTGATGGCCGACAGGGCATATCAATGGCCGACAAGCCAAGAGCCATGGCCGGTAGTACCTAAGGATGGCCGACAGGCCATCAACAACATCATGTTGAAAGGACCTAAACATGGTCCAAAGATGAGACAGAATGGATGCAGGGTTTGGAAAACTCAAACATGTGGCGTTTTGCCGCGAACTTTGAGCACTCGACTAGCAATCAAACTCATCATCGGATGTACCTACAAGAACATCTAAGTCTTGAGGACGGTAAAAAATGGAGTGTCTACAGTTGCCCTCTTTGACAGAGCTCGAAGTCATGAAGTGACGTGAGTGAATGTCAAAGCCCAGAGACGACCCATTTTGACAAGGCCGCAAGACTTAGACAAACATTCAAGAAAACAATATATAGTTGCGCCTGCAGGCTGGGGCAAAATGCAAATGGTATGCACAATGCAAGAACAGAACTTATGATCATGCAATAAGGCTGTAATGAAGCATTTACACGCAAATGTCATGCAAGGAAAATACCACATTTTAAACAAACCAATGAAGTACAGTAATCTCATACATGAGAAGAAGTAAGTAAATAAACATGCCACGCGTGAGAATCACAAGCCGAACCGCATTTCATGCAGAAAGGATGTAAGAAAATTATACAAACTTAACTACGCAACGCGCAGGAAAGGCTAAGAGCGACTGCTGGGCGCACCCGAGGTCTCAAACAAAATTCCAACGCGTTGCACGCGTAAGGAAAGAAGGGATGATGTGAACACCGGGACTCGCCCACATGTTTCTAAAGTGTAACGTCCTAACGCGTCGCACGTGAGAGGAGAAAAAACAACGAGAACACCGGGACGCACCCACGTGTCTCTAACCGAAACGTCCTAACGTGTCGCACGAAAGAGGAGAAAGGGCAACGAGAACATCGGGATGCACCCACGTGTCTCTAACCGAAAACGTCCTAACGCATCGCACGCGAGAGGAGTACGAGAGTGGTGTAAACACCGGAACTCGTCCAAATGCTTCTAACCAAAACAAGCAATGGTGTAAACACTGGGTGTACCTGAATGTTTCTAACCAGAAAGGGCGGTGTAAACACCGGGGGAGGTAGTATAAACATCGGAGCACGTCCCAATGTTTCTAACCAAAACAAGGTGGTATAAGCATTGGAACACGTCCAAAATGCTTCTAATCGAAACATGATGGTATAAGGATCGGAACACGTCCCAAATGCTTCTAACCAAAATAGGAAGTGGTGTAAACACCGGGTGTACCCGAATATTTCTAACCAAAATAAGTAGTGATGTAAACACCGAGTGTACCCGAATGTTTCTAACCAAAACAAGGCGAATCAAAGGGCAGGAGCGGTCACACCTGGAACTCCTATGAATGAACCGTACATACAATATCGTGCATGTAGAGAAAGACACTTAAAAAGTGTGATATGATAAGAACGCACATTCTATGCAAGCTAAACAATCGATATATGAAGGTGACGACATACTCTATGCAAAATTGAAAGCATATTCTATGCATGAGATAAGAGCATTTTCTATGTAAAGTTGAAAACAGGAGCACACTCCAAGCAACACCAAAAGGCATATTCTATGCAACTATGCAAATGCACATTCTATTCAAGATTAGCAAATGTAGCAAACGCAATAGCAAAATGCATGTGCAATGCAACAATAAAATGCAAATTCTATGCAAATGTAGCAAATGCATGTTCTATGCAACATCGGAAAATGCACATTCTTATGTAATAACGAAGATATAATCATTTAACCCAACTTCGAGAATAGCTACATACAATATCGTGCATGTAGAGAAAGACACTTAACAAGTGTGATATGATAAGAACGCACGTTCTATGCAAGCTAAACAACCGATATATGAAGGTGACGACATACTCTATGCAAAATTGAAAGCATATTCTATGCATGAGACAAGAGCATTTTTTATGTAAAGTTGAAAACAGGAGCACACTCCGAGCAACACCAAAAGGCATATTCTATGCAACTATGCAAATGCACATTCTATTCAAGATTAGCAAATGCAGCAAACGCAATAGCAAAATGCATGTGCAATGCAACAATAAAATGCAAATTCTATGCAAATGTAGCAAATGCATGTTCTATGCAACATCGAAAAATGCATATTCTTATGCAATAATGAAGATATAATCATTTAACCCAACTTCGAGAATAGCTTCCGATTTACCACTTGAAAGAGTTTTAATATGTTAAAAAGGATACACCTTGTTTGTGTTGATACCAGAAACTATGGGCTCGCCTTTTTCCGCGCCCCTGCACCTTTCAAAAAAGGGTTTGAAATGAAAGGCCCTCACAGTTCAGACTCTACCTGTGGTTCTGAATCTAGTCTCACAAGTGCAATGTGAAACTGATAATCACCAAAGAGTCCAATCCGGCAAATCATTTTGGAAAATCGATTTGGAACCAAATAATGCCAAAACTGGACTGTTTTTCCAGATTATAGAGTCGCCATCTAAATATTTTGTTTTTGGGAAATTTAGGAAACCCTGACGCGTGCCAAAGGCCACGTGTTCGTCATCACCAAAGTTGCCTCGGCTCGGGAACTTGGGTACGAGAGGGGAAGGTCCTGAAATAAGCACCCTCGCTCGCCCGATCAAAGATCGGCCTCTACTAATCATGATATGTTCTTTTATAAACCTCATATGTTCTTATTCCAGTTTAGGCATCAGTTCAGACACGACCAGACTTGCCCAGAAGAGGGGGTACAGTACCCGGCTTCATTTTCGATTCGAGGTTCACAACTAGCTCGATATCCCACTACTTGGAGGACAAGAGAATTTCTGACTCCCGCTTGCAATTTCAGTTGCGCTCTTTCTGGCGAATGCATAGCTTGGTTTGAAGATGAGGCACAAACCAGGTATACTTTAGCATCTGAAGCTTCCACAAGCTCTGGGAGGGGACGCAGGAACACTTGACTCATCGTTGCCCCGAGTTTATTGCTTTGATCTAACTTTCAAGTTTTCCTTCTGAATGTAATAAAAAGCAACTTTGATTTGTATCGAGAGTTGGAGAACTTTGTATTGAAATCAATGAAATTAAAGTTGTGGGCACTGAAAATTTCCCTTTTGGTCTAAAAATGGTCTAAGTTGTAAAAAGATTAATTTTTATTAAAACTTTTCAAAACCACTTTCGATAACTGGACACACTCAGAATATATCCTTAAGATGTACAACCCCGAACCCAGCAAATGGAAAGTTGCCCTTGTCTGAATAACACTGCATTGTACTGTAACTAGCTCTCATAGTGAAGACCACAACTGAACTCTTGGATGCCAAAAAGACAAAGATGACCAGAAGAATCTCATGGATACAGTTGATTTGGAAGTGTTTATGGCTGGACTTCAGAATGAATTTGCCTACATATCCCGAAGATGAGAATCAAGCCTTACGTAGTTCGATTTAGGTTCACTCGGGTATTAACACTCTCCTTTTGTGCTCTAACTTTTGCCAAGGCCGCCCTTTTCGGGTTTTTAACCTTGCGAGCTCAATTTTTCTTTTTTCTAATTTTTGTGCTCTAACTTTTGCCTAGGTTGCCCTTTCGGGTTTTCGGCCTAGAGAGCCACTCAAGGATAGTATTTCTTCAGTTTGTCCATGTTGATTGGTTGGGAGAATTCGAGGCCATCTAGGTCCATAAGAATGACAGCTCCACCTGACCTAATAGATTTGATGATGTAAGGACCAGTCCAATTGGGTTTGAACTTGCCCCTAGGGTCATGGATGGGAGCTCGGTTGTCTTTGAGAACCAAATCCCCTTTTTCAGATTCCTGGACTTAACTTTCTTGTTGAAAGCCCTGGCAATCCTGCTTTGATAACCTTGGACATGGTACAGTGCTTTCAACCTCCTCTCGTCGAACAGCATAAGTTCCTCGAACCTGTTCTGTTGCCAATCCGCTTCTGCTATCTGGCACTCAGCCATAACCCGCAGCGACGGAACCTCAACTTTAATCGGTAGAACAGCTTCCATTCCATAAACTAGAGAATACGGAGTTGCCCCAGTAGATGTTCGAATTGAAGTCCTGTAGCCCCAAAGAGCAAATGGCAACTTGTCTGGCTAGTCCCTGTAGGTTTCCACCATCTTCTGTAGAATGTGGTTGATGTTCTTGTTGGCGCCCTCAACAACTCTGTTGGTTTGCGACCGATATGTGGATGACTTAAGAAAAGACACGTTGTATTTCTCTAACAAGTCGATCATTTCTTTCTTGAAGTGGGAACCATTGTTTGAAATGATCTCATTCGGGACCCCATAACGACAGATGATATTATTCCTGATGAACTTGGCTACGTGCGATGCTTTCAACACTGCATAGGATTGGGCTTCGACCCACTTTGTAAAATAGTCTATTGCCACTAGGATATACTTATGCCCATTTGACCCCTTCGGAGTAATTGCCCCAATAACATCAATTCCCCAGACTGAAAATGGCCATGGTGAAGTCATGCTGTGCAGCTTCGACGGTGGGATGTTCATGCGATTTGCATGAATCTGACATTTGTGGCATCGCCAAACAAAACCGATACAATCCTCCTCCATGGTTGACCAGTAATAACCCTTCCTGAGAATCTTCCGAGCTAGCATCACTCCGCTCATGTATGATCCGCACTCTCCTCCGTAGATGGCCTCCATTAAGCACTTCGACTCTTCTGCATCAACACACAGCTTGTGCATTCCCAAATGGCCTCGTTTATACAATTTACCCCCGCAGATGATAAACTGAGTAGCCATTTGCCGTATTGCCCTTTTATCTTTGGCATTTGCCCCTAGTGGATAAGCCTCATTTTCCAAGAAGTTCCCAATGTCATGATACCAAGGGTTCTGATCTTGTACTTCATCTATTGCGGCAATCAACTCGTAGGCTGGCACATATCTCTGTTTAACAATGATCAGATGCATCCGGACTCCCAAAGGGATGTCTATCATGGAAGATAGAGTTGATAAAGCATTAGGGAACCTGTTGTTCTCTCTTAACAGATGAGTGAAGGTTAGCTTCTCAAACTTGGGAATCAGAACGTCCAGGGTTTGGTGATAGATTTTCATCCTTTCTTCTTTAACCTTCTAGTCTCCTTTCGCTTGAGACACAACCAGGTTCGAGTCCCCAATGACTTCCAACCGTTTTGCGCCTAATTCCAGGGCGGCTTCCAAGACAGCGATACATGCCTCGTATTCTGCTTCGTTGTTTGATACCTTGAACCGGAGTTTGAAAGCTAAAGGTATGTAGGAATTATCGGGTGCTATCAACAACACCCCTATCCCATAACCGTACTGGTTAGACTCTCTATCAAAATACATAGTCTAAATCTCTTCCACGACCTGTAGAATGGCCTCATCTGGGGAAAAATACCCTACTGCTTCGTCTCCTTCCACTGGGTGATCGGCTAAGAACTCCACTACCGCTCTTCTCTTGACAGACTTGCGAGTCATATACTTCAAATCAAATTCGGAGAGAAGAAGCAACGAACGGGCTAGCCTACCCGTAAGCGCTAGTTTCTCAAAGAGATATTTGACAGGATCTAATCTCGAAACCAGAATTACGGAGTGAGCTAACAGGTAGTGTCTCAACTTCCTAGTAGCCCATACCAAGGCCAAGCAAGCCTTCTTTAGCGGAGTGTAACAGGCCTCATATTCCAGCATCTTCTTGCTCAGGTAATAGATGGCTTTCTCCAGTCTATCCTCAGATTCCTGTGCAAGCATGTAGCCCATTGTCATGTCGGTTACTGACAGATACAAATTCAACGGCTTCCCTGGCTCCGGCGGGGACAACACGGGTGGGTTCTGTAGATACTGCTTGATCTGCTCAAAAGCAACTTGGCATCGGTCATCCCATTGGAATTTCTTTCCTTTCTTCAGGAGACCAAATAGTGGTTCACAAGTCAAGGTTTATTTTGCAATAAATCGTCTTATGAATTGCATTTTACCCAGAAAGTCTCGCACCTCCTTTTCAGTCCTTGGTGGTGACATTTCTAGGATGGCCTTGATTTTGGAAGGATCGACCTCAATGCCCCTTTTTATGATCAAGAACCCTAGCATCTTCCCTGCTGTGACACCGAAAGTGCACTTTTGTGGATTCAGTCGCAACCAATATTCTCTGATCCGTTAGAAAAATTTCTTCAAGGCGGTGTAGTAGCCCTCTCTTTCCTTGGACTTGACAATCATGTCGTCCACATACACCTTAACCTCCTTGTGGATCATATCATGCAAGATCGTGGTTGCAGCCCGTTGATAAGGAGCCCCAGCATTTTTCAGACCGAACGACATCACCCTGTAGCAGTAGGTTCCCCACGGCGTGGTGAAGGCAGTCTTCTCCCTATCCTCGGGTGCCATCGAAATCTTGATGTACCCGGAAAACCCATCCATAAAGGAGAGCAACGCATGGCCTGCGGTAAAGTCCACCAATTCATCGATGTGCGGTAGAGGAAAGTCATCATTCGGACTGGCTTTGTTTAAATCTCTGAAATCCACACACACTCGAATTTTGCCATCTTTCTTTGGCACCGGAACAATGTTAGCCAACCAAGTAGGATACTCAGATACTAGCAAAAACCCTACATCTATCTGCTTGGTGACCTCTTCCTTGATTTTCAAAGCCCAATCCGGGCGTATTCTCCGAAGCTTCTGCTTGACGGGTCGGGCCTCAAGGTCAAGAGGGATCCGATGCTGTATAATCTCAGGATCGATTCCAGGCATGTCTTCGTAGGACCACGCGAAAACATCTTTGAAATCTTTTAATAAAGCGACTAAGCGCTCGCGTTCCTCCGAAGACAACGTAGGCCCGATCTGGCCCAGACGCGGATCCTTCTCAGTACCCACATTAATTGAAATGATTTCATCAACCAGCGGTTTTACAAACCTCTCCTCCTTTCAATCAATCAAATGTTTCAAAACCAGAGGAATTCCTTCCTCGTCATTTTTATCAAAATTTTGAAAGTCGTGATCAATGCAATATACAAGTGGCACAGAAAAGTACTGAGAAACAGTAGTGGTACCATTCTCATTCAAAGCTTCTAGCTCGTCCAATTCCTCGGTTACAACTGACTCAAAACAAAAGGAAAAAGACGACTTGGACAAAACAACGGCATCCGGGTTATCAACCCCAGGAATACCGGACTCCGACTCAGAAGAACTGGAATCTGATTCTGACTACACAGACTCTATGGAATCAGATTCCGATTCACTACCTGATTCAGAACTGCTGAACAAAAAGCCCTCCTCGAACTGCCAAATAAGGGAGGGTGCGATAGATGCATCCAGAATACCATCAGAAGGGTCCACAGCCGATTGATATCCGATCATGGAAACGGTGAAGTCATCCCCCTAGCTCTCCGGTTTGATTTGAGGATCCAAAAGGAGACAAACCAGCGCTGCTCCTATCTTAAAGTTCACTGCCATTGGACTCATCCTCTATACTCTGTTTAGTCTCAACTAGTAGGTCAGTCTGTTCTTTTGCAACTTCATCCCCTTGCAACTGTAGGTTGAAAAAGATCTCAAAGCCGGGCAAACGCCGCTTCTTAGAGTTTAACCATGGCTCAAGAAAGCCGTAAAATGGGAAATCTTTCCCCTCCCGGACAAAGCGACCGTTCAAGGTTCCTTGAATGGGTCTATGCACCAACTCATAGTGCTTCCCACTTTGCTTAGATTTGGCTCTTCCTGCCATTTCCTTCCCTTTTCTTACCCAGTCTTCTTTGGTAGGCGTGTAACCTAGACCAAAGGTATGAGGGTTATGTGGCACTTCGGCCAATGCAGCAACGCCCTTCTGGCCGTTCTTTCCCAATCCCATTTTGGGTACATGTTGTAGCTTGTTCATGAGGTAGACTGATTGAGCACTGACGTACAACCCCTCATCAATAGCCAGGATATCTTGCACTACCCGGGCCTTAGCCAAGGTGAACCCAGACAAGAAGACATCCTCATCGCCGTCTACAATTTCCAGTACCAGTGTAGTGACTTCCGATGGAGGATGTATAGAAGAATTCCTAAAAACAATGGCTACCCCCTTCCCATGGGGGTACTTCAACATCTGATGTAGAATGAAAGAGACAGCTTTTACTTGGTGCACCCACGGTCGTCCAAGGAGTAAGTTAAAAGTGGTTGGAACATCTAGGACGTGAAACTCAACATCTTGTTGTGCCAGGCCAACCTGCGTTCTGATCCAAACTGTCCCCATCACTTCCCGACTTGTATTGTCATAAGCCCAAATCACCTAGGCCGTTGGTACAAAGTCTACTGTCTTCAAACCGATAACATAGGCCTTGCACGATGGACACACATTAATTACAGACCCGGTATCAACCAAGATGACTGGTATCCACTTCTCTTTATATTCAACAAAGATGTATAGTGGTTTGTTATGCGTAGAGCCCTCAGGCGGCAATTCTTTATCTGTGAAGGTCAAAGTCGGCAAAGCCCCTCCTGGGAAGACCAGTCCCACTAACTGCTCGGGGGTTGGGTCGATAGAGAGCTTAGCCTTATCCATTGTTGATAGGACGACTTGTCTGTGCACCCGTGAAGCCATGAGCAATCCCCAAATGGATATGTCTGCTTGAATCTTCTTTAGCTGCTTCAGTATAGCTTCTTCTTTTAGTAGTTTCTCCTTCTGCTTTTTTACTCCTTGTCTTTCCCCGATGCTTCTGGTTGATCCAGGTGTAGGGGCTTAAAGTACCGCCCGTTCCTGGTCATGTGATCCACTTCTTCGGAATACCAAGTATCGTCTGGCAGATTCTGTCCCCAATCTTCATCCATGTGGGCAAGATGCAAATCATCATCTTCCCACCACATTCCTCTGGCAACTGACAAGCAACTGTCCGGTTCCGTTGTAGATATTCCCATATCCGCATCACAATCAATCCCCGCAGGGCCTTTGGCTTTTCTAGCCTTCTGATCATTCTCAATTCTTTCATGCTCGAACCGCTTCTGTGCGGCCTCCCCGTTCTGTATCGGCTGTACTAACGCTGCTCAATTCTTAAGCAAAATTCTTAGTACAGGTGCTCTCCGGCAACTTTTCCTTGTCGTCGATCATTGCGGCCGTTGCAGCAGCTCCTGTTTCCAACTGTTCCTGCTTTGGTTGAGACCCCTCATCAACATCCGGTTCATCACTGAGCCACACCGTATTATCCGTTGATCCGTTCATATCAAACCAGTCAATTTGTACACTCCCCAAATCTTGTTCATCGAAGAACTGCAGATTACTGATGTCCTCCTCGAGCTCGACTAAGTCATCTAGTCCCTGGCTTGGTCCGTCCTCCCGGACTACATTAACCTCCATTCCCGTCGGCAACTCCACTCCTGGTCTGGCCTGACCGGTTGGCACAATGTAGTGACACGGGTTGTATTCCTCTTCAATTAAGCTCATGGGGCCCTCAGGCATGCCTTCTTCTACCACAGCCACCACCACAAGTTCAGGTTGGGATATGGATGCACTCATCATACACAAGTCAGTGCTTTTTAGGATGAACAGCGCCGGCTTGGGTAGGTGAGAGGGGGTGATGTATATACTGGGGTCGTAAGGGACAGCCAGTATTTGGATAAGGTTTATTTGCCTGGGTGGAGGGGTTTGGTTATGTGGTGGGAGAGGATTTGTAGTGACGTTAGGCTTTTGAGGGGGCGTTATCACCTTATTGTCAATGAGATCCTGAATCTCATGATGCAATCTGAAGCATAGGTCGGTATCATGACCATGCTGTTAGTAGAAGGTGCAGTATTTGGCTAGGTTGTGTGTAGGAGGGAGGGGATTAGGCAATGAGCGTAGCTCTAGGGGCTTTAGATGTCCTTTTTTGATCAGGACCCTCAAGGTCACAGATAGAGACATGTAGAGTGGGATGAAAACCCTCTGGTCTCGAGGTTGGTGTTTTGCAGGTTGTGAGGTGGTTTCGGATGTACCAACAAAAGGGGTGGCAGTTTTCAGTGTGGTGGTGACCATACTAACATCAGAGGTCCTTGTAGCTGCATTACTACTCGTAGCCGCGTTGGAACCGCGTGTAAAAGCCCTCTTAGGCTGCTCTTTCTCATGGTCTATCAGACCTTGCTTCATTGCATCCTCTATCTGCACCCCTATTTCATGGAGGTCAGCGAAAGTAGGCAGAGGTATGACTATCATTTTCTGTAGCAGCCTCGGTTGCAGATTACGGACGACCATTCTGATCTGGTCCTTTTCAGCTGGCCGGGTGGTCATCATGGAGGCCTTAGCCCTCCATCGAGTGACGAAATCGAAGAAGCCCTCCTTCGGCTCTTGGCGAGTTGCTTCAAGATCACGAGTTGTGACCTCGATTTGAGTGTTATATGAGTATTGAGCAATAAAGGCCTCAGCCATCTCTTCCCAGTTTGTTTTTACAAAATTCTCAAGCTTAGCATACCAAATGGCCACGATACTCGACAAGGTCCGGCCGAAGAGGGATAACTTTTACAGTCTAGTTAGGCCCATCGGCCGCAGAATATCTAAAAATAGCCGCAAGTGAACTATGGGATCACCCGAGCCATCAAAGCGGTCTATATGCGGCATTTTAAACCTGTCCGGCAAGGTCACCGCTGCATCGATATAACCGTCCTCTATATCTGGGATCGAATTGATGCCCTGAGCTCGTTTGAAAAGCTTCTCAAGCTTGCTCACTTTTAGTGCGGTAGGGTTGACCTTAAACTCAAACGATGCCTTCGTTGGGTAAACCGGTGCTTTGGAAGTCTGGGGTGGGATCAGATCCACTGGGATGTCTGCATTTTCCTGGACATTGGCTGTGGGAGAAGGAGCTCTGGGTACTGGAATATCTGCAGGAGGTGGATGGGATGCAGAGGATGTTGCCTGCTGCGGCTGTTGTTGCTGTAGCCTAGCAATCAATTCAGCCTGCTAGGCGGCAATTTCTGCTTGGCGAGCAGCATCCAACTGCATATTCTCGATAGTTTGTTGAAGTTGGCGCATCATATCCTCCATGTTGTCTAAGGGGTGCTGATTTATCAGAACTGGTGTGTTCTCCCTTTTTGAAGTTGAAGCAGATAACTGGGTTCAACTGAGCACAGGTGAAGTAGTCAGTAATTGTTGAATTGGCGACTGCTGAACCAGTGAGCTATGCCTAACTCCCCTCCGTCTAGTAACCGGGGGTAGCGAAGCAAACACTGGTTGTCCTCCAATAAGATCCTCAGATCGGTAAATCCGCCTTACTCGAGTCCAGAGTGCTTGGGGGTTAACTGCCTCGTTTGACGCAATTGTGAAACACTACCTTGCAAAAAGAAACATAAAGCAAAAAAAACAAAAATCAGAAAACGCACAGCACCTCGGCTCAGACAAAGATAACACATAGTTGAAATCTTAAGCTGGACGACTGTACTCAAACACTGATTTTTGCCCTAAATTTCTGCCTCAAAACTGATACCCTCAAACTGATACCCAGACTTGCAACTGATACATACATTCCTGCAGAGTTTCACTCTAAAAGCACATATCAAGCAAGTGAGAGCCAAAACACCCCTATGATGGGGTAGGGTTACCCTGTCCTAATCTCGTCAGGAACTAGGGGTTCACTACGCAAACAAGTGATTGCATACAATCCTGCATTCGGGTGAGCAACCTATCATGGTTTGGAACAGTCTCTATGGCTTCCGATATGCAACTAGGCCGATTGGTCAAAAAGGGTACCTCAGCAAGACTACCTAATATACTTCCCGTACCTAACACCGAAAAGTGAAAGGAGGATCAAACGGTATAGCGGTAGTCCAAATCCAAGGGTTATGTTCCCATCGTGGCAGAGCCCGCAACCGGTCAGCCTTTTGGCAAGCTTTTCCAAGCAAGCCTCTGGCAAACCGCTCAGGAATAGTAGATGGCAAACACTGTGACTTAGGCACACCAATGCAAATACAATGCAAAGAAACACATAAGTCTAGATAAAATAACATATCATGAGTTCGAGTTAAGTTTTCTAAATCCCCAGCAGAGTCGCCAGAAACTGTGGACTCTTCTTTTTTCGCGCCCCCGCACCTTCCGGAAAGGGGTTTGAAAAGAAAGGCCCTCACAGTTCGGACTCTACCTATGGTTCTGAATCTAGTCTCCCAAGTGCAATGTGAAACTGGTAATCACCAAAGAGTCCAATTCAGCAAATATTTTGGAAAATCGATTTGGAACCAAATAATGCCAAAACTGGACTGCTTTGTCAGATTATAGAGTTGCCACCTAAATATTTGTTTTTGGGAAATTTAGAAAACCCTAACTCGTGCCAAAGGCCGCATGTCTGTCATCACCAAAGTTGCCTCGGCTCGGGAACTTGGGTATGAGAGGAGAAGGTCCTGAAATGAGCACCCCTGCTCGCCCGATCAAAGATCGACCTCTACTAAACATGATATGTTGTTTTTGAAAACACATGTGTTCTTATTCCGGTTTATTAGCTAGCTTACTATGTGATGCGCACAGCATACAAGTATAGACTGAGTCACTCAAATTGGAACAAAACATCTCATGTTTGATGAATTGTTCCAATTCAAACAATGAAGCCTTCATCCACAAGCATTCATGCAGTTATAGTAGTTAAGCAAATAGCCTCATGGCAAGCATGCTATCATGGTAATCACTTACACACATGCAAGGATGCTAAAGCATAAACACTCACAGTGTACTCCGAGCCAAAAAAGAATCTATGTTAGAAATCAATGCATGACCCTAGCTATGTTAAGAATGCCTAATGCAACACATGCAAAAATGCAACTAAGATAGGCTCGACTATTCTAAGATGTCAAGTGAATGCAACTAGATAACATGTATTTAAATTGGTATTGAAATACAATGCAGTTTGTATGATGTGCCTAGCCCGGTGCATGCAAGACAGATGAATGGATGCACGCATGTAAGCATAAGGTATGCTAATCAAAATATGCCCTAAAACTAACCATCAAAAGCTGATAAGTAAAAGGGAGAAAGAAATGGGGTTGGAAGACATGCATCACACACACGCACACTTATTACAACAATGTGCCCTCTCAACGGAGGGTCCAAAAAATAAGCTAAGCTAATCTACGCTAAGCTACTTATTACAAGTAAACTAATTAACTAATCCTAGTTAATTAATTATTACAACACAAATTGAAACAAATAGCTATGCTAAGCTAATTAGAATATTACAAAACAAATCAAATGACTAGTTTACATGAACTAATCATAAGTAATGAAATGGCCTCGCGGGCAAGGAAAAGATGTATGCTCGGTCGGCTTCGCTCGGAAATCCACTACCGTGCCTCATGATGCCTCTGTTTGCACTCTTTTGGACTTCTGAAAATTGTGCCAACTTCCAAGATGCTTCTGATCCACCTTAGTAACATGCTGAGGGGTGGTCAGCCAAGAGGGATGGCCATTAGCCAAAGTTAATGGTCATCGGCCACTTTTGATAGCCGATCGGCAGACTTAGTGGCCGGTCGGCAACTTTGATGGCCGGTCAGCCACTGCTTCCTGCAATTTCTCCTTTTGCTGCAACAGAGCACAAACAGAGGCAAGGCAGTGTATTTACAAGGCAATGTGTGTGCAATTACACTCCTTATCATATCTCAAGCTCAAAGGAGTGTAGTACTCGGCTCTCGAGCCATCAATCCTGCATCTCAATGCATGATGGCCAAAGAGTCAAGCTTGCACAATGTTGATGAATGCACAAACAACACATGGGGGCCTTAACCTCTATCATGATTGATCAAGAGGGTTGTCGACCAAGAAACGCAACACGTTTCATCACTTCAACTATGAAACGTCCCTTGTTTCTCGTGTTTGGATTAACGTCCGATCCAAACACATGCAATGCAACACAAACATGTTATCTTGGCATGTTTTACTTCAATTCAATTTGTTTACTCATTTTAGATTACCAATTAATCCTTTAATCGGTTAAGTCCAAAAGTGAGAAGTCCTCTAAATAGAAAGACGGACTAAGCCGCAAGCATCTTGAGCATGAAAGAAGCATCGTGCCGTTGGTTAGTAGAAACCCTCAAGAGAAGGCTAAAACCATTAGGCATGAACGCCTCGATTTCGTGCTCAAACCAACAAAGGGCTTAAAACCTCTTTCAAAGTGATATAACAAATGAAGAATGGGATGCAATGACATATATTCCAGCACTGAAATAGTATGCTAAATGACATCAAAACACGAAAATGATGCATACAAGGCATACTCAAAGTCAAAAGCATTGAAACTAGTAAAGAGCATAGCACTATAGGCATACAATACTAAGCCTAAATGACCAAACCAACCCCGGACAGAGGTTAAATATGCCAAAACAGTGGCTGAAATATACTAAGATCAAGGCATATAACACAAGGAAAATATGCACATTTGATGGCTCGCAAACAAGGCATGAAGACACAACTCTCAAACACATTGAAGGAGTGGAAAATATGAGTGTAGCAATGACATAAGCTCTGAAATTTCATGCCAAATGATGCCAAGGCATGCAAACATCACAAGTATAGCATGGTAGGGGCCTCAAAACTCAAGACTAGTCAAGGCATTTGCACTATAGCTATACAAAACATGAGTCATATGACCAAGGCAGCCCAAAACAGTCCTAAAACAGCCCAAATGGAGTTCTAAAACATGCTTGAAATAAGCTAAGAATGGCTAGATTTAGAGGCCAAAACAATAGCACATGTTAGGCAATTTAGCACAATTGCACTACAAGTGCATAAACCAAGCAAGAGGTGAACTCACCAACCAAAATCAGAGTTAAAGCATGCCCAAAAAGTCACAAAAACATGCTCAAACTAAGCCTCAAGAAGGGAGAAATACATGCTCATTTGATAGGCCAACAACACATGCTAACAAGACAAGGGGAGGGGGGACCACCCCCTCCTATTTAGGACCTCAAAGCAACATTTCTACCACTAAAAATCCACTGGATTTCAATGGTTTTAAGGCCAAAAAGAAGTTGTTTGAAAAGCTTGAAAGATAGCTCAAAAGGCCTTACAAGCCAAGGAACAAAAGGGAGGAAACACCCCTTAGCCAAACAAGGCTCAAATCAACAGTTTTAGGACTGAAAAACAGAGGAAAAACTGAGGTTTTTTTAGTTCAACACCACCCCAAAAACAGCCCCAAAACAATGGAAAAAGAGTGGTGAAACAAGTGTGCAAAACAAATACAAAAGATGAGAGTTATACCTCTTGATGCACAGCAGCAAAACAGCCTCTTTTCTGAGCCAAACAACCTTTCAACAGCCCAAAAATAGGTTCCAAGGGACCTCAGCCCAATGACATGCAACTTTGATGAAGGGAGTGTATGCAAATATGTAAGGAATCCTCACTTTCAAGCCTAAAACAAGAGGAGAGAGAGAGAATTCTAGAGAGAGGGGAGAGTTTGCTCACAAAGCTTCTAGAGAGAGAGGATTCTAGAGTGAGAAGCTCTCAAATTTTCTCTAAGCCTTTAAAATGTTCTAACCTCTTGAATATATGAGATATGGCTTCATATATAGCAAAAAGCAAGAGTTGGCCGAAAATATCTCAATTGGAAATATCTGGAGCAGTGTACAACAGCTGGAGGAGAAATATCTGCCAATTCTGGGCTTTCTGGACATTTTTGGCCGACCGGCCACCATTTGTGGCCGATTAGGTTCACTCTTGGCCGACCTATGGCCGATGAGCTCCAATTGTGGCCGATGCACTCCCATAGAGGCCGACGGCAAAAACTAACCCTAGTCCCCAACTTGCACCAGGCATAAATCCTTCATCTGGACACCTTTTCAGGTCATTCTTATGTCCAGATTAAAGCCCCGGAAGTAAGCTTTCCAATGGTGGTGGCCTTGCATCAAAATTCAAACTGTGTTAAGAGATATGCCTCTTTTAGTGAAGACTGCTCAGTTTCAGTCCAACCAGATTGATGCCCAACTTCAACCAATCATATCTCCCCCATCTGAACTCGGCTTTAGGAGATTCTTGAGTGTAAAATGAAGCCCCATCTTTCCAATGGTGGTGGCCTCATAGCTGAAATACAAGGGTGCAAATAGATAGGCCTGATTTAGAGAGGACTGCTCGACTCTCTCTTAGCGATTCATGCCCATCTTCTTCTCCAACTTGGTTTCTTCCCTCTCCTCCAATTTTCTTCAACTCCAAACCCCTAAACAAGGTGTTTTGAAATATTTTTCAAAGATTTCATCTCTCTTTCATTCATTTCTACTTTGTCCTTGCTCGATTTACCGAAAAGCGCAACATTTAACAAAATGCGAGCGTTGGAACATCGTAGGAACTTTTTCAAAAGTGTTTTGAAAGAGAGGATTTTAAGATCTAAAATCTTTTGGTCCAAAAATGGGGTGTGAGATTTGGATTTGGCTCTCCTCTTGCTGAAGAAATCGAACCTTTGCACTGCACACCTTTCATTACCAAGTAAACCATCAGTAGCGCCCAAGTCTTCAGGGCGGTCAAAAATAGGGTGTCTACACTACTCTAAGCTAAGCTAATCAAATTAATCTAATTAAACTAATTAGACTAATTATTACAAACCAATGAATAGCTAGCAAACTAATTACTAATTATTACAACACTTTAACTAATTAGCAACTAATTAATTAAAACAAATACGCACTAACTAAACATGCGGGATATTAAACTATGCTACCATTGCTCTGCCTTGGGAAGTGAAATATGCATATGCTCGGTTCTCGCCCAGAAAAGACTTTCATTATGCTCTCGAGAGGCTCTGTTTGTAGGGTTGACCATACTCCAGAATCTTTCTGCTCCAACTTACCAAAAATTTGCTGGGGATTGCACCAGTGGCCTGCCGGCCATAGGAGGTTGCTGCCGGCCATCTGCAGGCCAAAAGTGTGCCTTGCCGGCCAAGAATGAGGCACTGCTGGCCATCAATGAGCCACTGCCGGCCACTAGTGCTCTGAGTCACCACACTGCAACAAAGCACAAACAGCAGAAAATGAAGGTTTTTCCAAGAGTTTATTTGTACTGTGCCTCCCCTTATCATCTCAAATCCTCAAAGAAATGGCACACTTGGATCCAAAACCACTAACCAAGCATCTTCGATGCATGATGGTCAAAGAACCAAGGAGTACAATTTCATTGTATGCAAAAACAAGACTTAAGACCACCACCTTATCATGTGTGATCAAAGGCAATGGAGACCAAAGAGATTGGCTCATTTCATCACTTTGAGTATGAAATGTTCCAATTTTCCTTGTGTTCAATATAACGTCTGATTGAACACATGCAATACAACACAACATGCTTATCTTGCTCAAGTTTTACTTGTCACTTTTGTTTACTCATTTTAAATTACCAACTCATTCTTTAATTGATTTAGTCCAATGGTGAGAGTCCTTAGGAGAGAAAGAAGCATCAACCAAAGGATGATGTAAGGCAAGAGAGAGTTCACGCTGTTGGTTAGTAGAAACCCTCAAAAGAGGATTAAAACCATTAAGCACAAACTCTATCTCAAGCTTAAAAGATCCCAAACTTGAAATGACTCTCAAAAGCAATTAAAGAGTGAAAAAAATGAGAACATGACAGAGCTATATATGCTGAAATTACATGCAAAATGGCACTACAACATGCGTTCAACTCAAAATAATGATGCTCAAAGCTTTAAAACACCAAGCTAGTGAATGAATCAACCCTACAACTATGCAATACAAGCCTCAGATGAATTAACCAGCCCAAAACAGAGCCAAAATAGGTCAAAACAGTGGCAAAAACAAGCTGGACAAAAGCTAAGGTAGGCTAGAAAAATATGGTAACACACAAAGCTATCTAGGCATGCAAACAAGACACAAGGGGGAGAGGCTAGCCCCTCCTATTTTGGACTTCAAAACATGGTTTTTGCCACTAAAAATTCTCTAAAATTCAGTGGTTAAAAGGGCCAAAAAAGGTTGATTTGAAAATGTTAGAAGATAGCACAAAAGCTTTAACAAACCAATGAACAAAAGGGTGAACCAACCCTAACTCAAAAGGAACCTCAAACCACCATTTTTAAACCATAAAAACAGAGATTTTAAGAGGTCAAAACCAGCCTTAAAACAGTATGTAAAGATGGCAAAACAAGTATTTAAATTAAGCTCAAAATACAAGTGTTCCACCTCTTAAAGACAAGATGCAATTTAGGCCCCAAAACCAAGCTAAAATCCTCTTCTAAAGCTCAAAGAAGGCCTCAAGTAACCTCAACACAATGGTGATCAAGTTTGATCAAGGGTTCATATGCAAGAGTGTAGAGAATTTATGCTATAAGGCACAAAATATCGAGAGAGAGAGAGAATTTTTTTTATCTTCAAAATTTTCTAACCCCCAAACTTGCAAGAGAGGGCTTCTATATATAAACAATGCAAATCCCCTCATAAAGATCCAGCCACACACGTGTTGGAAGATGTTTCAATTTGTGCAAACAGTTGGCACAAAATATCAAAAAATATCTACTGATACACTAGTGGCCGGCCGGCCATCAGTGATGACCGGCAGGGCTTCATTGATGGCCGACAGGGCACATCGGCAGGCCAAGAGCCATGGCCAGCAGTGCCCAAGGATGGCCGGAAGGCCATCAACAACATCATGCTGAAAGGATCGAAACATTGTCCAAAGATGAGACAGAATGGATGCAGGGTTTGGAAAACTCAAACCTGTGGCGTTCTACCGCGGACTTCGAGCACTCGACGAGCAATCAAACTCATCATCGGATGTACCTACAAGAACATCCAAGTCTTGAGGATGGTCAAAAATGGGGTGTCTACAATGTCATAGTAGCCAAGACTATTAATTGCATCATTGCATGTGTTGTATTAGTCATGTTGCATTAATTAGGGGCATGCATGTTTTGTAACTCTTTTGTTTCTTTTGGCTTGCCTTGGAGTACGAGGTGAGCATTTTTATTGCTTTAGCATATTTGCATGAGTGTGATTGTTGCCATGTCTAGTATGCTTGCCATGGGGCTAATTGTTTAAGTGCTATAACTCTTGAATGCATGTGGATGAAGGCTAATTGCTTGAATTGGAATAATTTGGGTAATGTGCATATGGGATCACTTTTTCAAGTGGTACATATTCGAAACAATTTTCAAAAACATACATGAAATCAAAATATTCCAATTTTTGCAAATTATTCTATACTCGTGTGCATCACATAGTAACAATAGTCTAATAATCGGAACAAGAGCATATAATGTAAATAAGAATCACATCATGATTAGTAGAGGCCGATCTTTGATCGGGTGAGTGGGGTACTCAATTCATGACCTTTCCCTCTCGTACCTAAGTTCCCGAGCGAAGACACTTTGGTGATGATGGATAAGTGGCCTTTAGCACGAGTCCCAGGTGGTTTTCTAAATTTTTCAAAAAATATTTAGGTGGCGACTCTGTAATCTGGCAAAGCAGTCCATTTTTGGCATTTTTTTATTCAAAATTGATTTTCCAAAAGATTTGACGAATTTGGACTCATTTGTGTTTATCTATTTCACATTGCACTTGTGGAATTAGATTTAGAACCACAGGAGTCCGAACTGTAAGGCTAGTCGTATCCGAAAGGAGCACGAAAAGTCGAGCTACAGCCACCAAAAATTTTGCTTCAAATCTTGGTATATTTTTGTATTACCGGGATGTAGGAAAATTTAGACATATGTGCTTCCTCCATAATTCTTCTCTTGATTCTGAAACATTTGGACACACAATCTGTCTTTAAACTTCAACATCGAATTTTCAAGAATGAACCCGGGCCTTGGCTTTGTTTCCATCTCAACACAAATTTTCTTCAGAAACTCATTTTCCACTTGTCGATACTTGATTTCTTTAATAAGAGCTGGTTGTACTGACATTGCTGCTAATACCGTGTCTTGACCATGTAACACAAGTTCTATTTCCATTCTTTCCAAATCAAGGAACAACTCTTTTTGTCCAGTGAGCAAACTTGCCAAAGTCTCCATACCTTTTTGGCTAAGAACATCCGTAACTGTATTAGCTTTGTCGGGGTGGTAATGGATTTGTAGGTCGTAATCTTTGATAAGATCTAACCACCGTCTTTGTCTCATATTAAACTCCTTTTAGGTAAAGAAATACTTTAAGCTCTTATGGTTCGTGTAAACCTCACATGTCGTACCATACAAATAATGACACCATATTTTCAGAGCAAAGACCACTGCAGCTAGCTCCAAGTCATGTGTAGGATAATTCTTCTCATGTGGCTTGAGTTGGCGAAAAGCATATGCGATGACCCTTCCATGCTGCATGAGTACACTACCCAACCCTTTGTAAGAAACGTCACTGTAAATCACAAATCCCTCGGTACCAGATGGTAAGGCAAGAATTGGTGCTATAGTTAACCTTGTCTTCAACTCCTGAAAGGCAACTTCCCTTTGTTTTGCCCACTTAAACGAAGCCCCTTTTTTGGTCAATTGGGTAAGCGGTGTTGCAATCTTGGAGCAGTCTTGTACAAATCTCCGATAGTACCCTGCTAAGCCCAAGAAACTACGCACCTTTGTTACATTCGTAGGAGTTGGCCAATTCACAATGGCTTCTATCTTGTGTGGGCCAACAGAAACACCTTCTTTATTAATTACGTACCCCAAAAACACCACTTCTTGTAGCCAAAACTTGCACTTCTTTAATTTCGCATATAGCTTCTTATCTCGAAGTGTCTACATTATTATCCGTAAATGGTTCTCATGTGCTTTCGTGTTTGTCGAATAAATGAGAATGTCATCAATAAACACAACTACGAAGTCATCCAGGTACGGCTTAAACGCACGGTTCATTAAATCCATGGAGGCCGCCGGTGCATTAGTAACCCTAAATGGCATAACCAGAAATTCATAATGCCCGTATCGGATGCGAAAAGCAATCTTCTCAATGTCTTCGGCTTTCACCTTTAACTGATGGTATCCATATCACAAATTTATTTTCGAAAAGATGTGTGCACCTTGGAGTTGATCGAATAGATCGTCGATCCTAGGCAAGGGATACTTGTTCTTTACAGTTACCTTATTGAGCTCCTGGTAGTCAACACATAACCGGAATGTCCCATCTTTCTTCTTAACAAAAAGAACCGGTGCGCCCCAAGGAGAAGTGCTCAGACGAATGAATCCTTTATCAAGCAGGTTATGCAGGTGTATCTTTAACTCTTTTATTTCTGCCGGTGACATTCTATAAGGGGCTTTTCAAATTGGTTGGGTTCCTGGTACTATATCAATCACAAATTCAATTTCACGATCCACTAACTCTCCTAGCAACTCCTTTGGAAAAACGTCCAGAAATTCACGTACCACTAGAATGTTATCAACACACACATCTGCTGGTTGTCCATTCAAAATGCTACATAAATATCCTCGGAAACCCTTTTGTAATAGCTTACACGCTTTCTTGGCGGAGATTAAGTACGGCAGTGGAATCACCCCATGTCCCATAATCATAAATTCGGATTGCCCCAGGGGTCGAAATATGACTTGTTTAGACATACACTAAATAATCACATGGTATTTACTTAGCCAATCCATCCCCAAAATTATATCAAAATAAGCCATGTCAAGCGACAACAAATCAGCGGATAACTGAACATTCCCAATAACGATCTCACAAGCAAGATAAATGAATGTACATAACATGGAGCGCCCCGATGCTGAAGAAACACATAGCACATAATGTAACGATTCCTTAGGTCTATTCAATTTACTAGCAAAGGTTTTTGACACAAAAGAATGGGTAGAACCCGAATCAAATAATACATGAGCAAAGTGACCATCGATAGGAAATGTACTTGACACCATAGCCTCAATGTTCTACACATCACCGGGAATAAGAGCAAATACTCTCTCCTATCTAGCATTGTCTCTGGTATTGGTGGATTTTGCAGCAGTCTTTGTAGTTGCAGCTGGAGTTGAGCCAACTGAACTTGTAGTAGTTCTATTCCCATTTTGCCGATCCCTCTGAGGGCAATCTCTTGCTAAATGTCCCGTCTTTCCACATTTGAAGCAAGCCCCTGTTACCTGATAACAAGTCTCACGATGCCTCTTCCCACAATCTGAACAAGTTGGTGCTGATTCACGAGTAGAGGCGGAAGTACTAGAGGTTCCCAAGTTCAACCTCTTGTTCTGTGACGCTACAGATCCCTTTGGTGTTTGCGCATTCTGTCTCTTCCTTCTCTACTCAGAAGCTCGATTTTGAGCAGCTATAGGACCTTCAGCCACTATCGCCCTTTCCAATACATCGACATAGGTAGGCAATTTCAATAAATTAATCTTATCCAGAATCGAGTTCTGGAGTCCTCTTTCGAACTTTCTTGCTTTCTTGTAGTCTGTATCCACCATGTGTGGTGTGTAATGGGCTAACTCCGAAAATTGTGCTTCATACTCTGCCACCATCTTGTTTCCTTGCCTCAAAGTCTCAAATTCTGTCACTTTCTTATCTCGTATGCACTGTGGGAAATACTTATCCTAAAAGAGTTCCAAAAATCGAGCCCAAGTCAAACCTTGATGTTCATTTCAAGTGAGCATCCACCACCTCCGCGCTTCATCTTCAAGGGTAAAAGCTGTAAGCTGTACTTTCTATGCCTCTGTGCACGGAAAGACCTCAAATAACTTCTCTATACCCAGTACCCACACCTCAGCTTTCATTGGCTCAATGCCCCCCTTGAACGACAGCGGTTTCATCTTCTTAAATTCTTTTGTCAGTGCAATGGTTC
Source organism: Camellia japonica (assembly GCA_030407325.1). Classification (NCBI taxonomy): domain Eukaryota; kingdom Viridiplantae; phylum Streptophyta; class Magnoliopsida; order Ericales; family Theaceae; genus Camellia; species Camellia japonica. The sequence continues at coordinate 6,936,614 of JAPPVO010000010.1, forward strand.
GGTCCTCAGTGTGATGGTCTTGCACCACTGGTGGTGGTACAGGCACTGGCAGCGGTGGTGGTTGCTGCTATTGCTGTTCTTATTGCTGCCTCATAGTTTCTGCCATGTCCACAATCATCCTTTCTAACCAATCCAGCCGTGCAGAGGTAGAGTTTTCCATATCATCCATTCTTGTCCTCGCCATGATCTACATATCAAAGGATTATAATACACACAAAAAGAGACACAAGTGTAAATAGGTAATGATCATTAGTCATCTTTCATATGATATTCACAATGTAGAAAACATTATGCATGCAACCTAAGTCTTTTCTTGACTCCTTATAGCACAATGGACACGTGTGTGAGATATTTACTCGTGCTCTGATACCAACTGTCACGATCCAAACCTGCCCCTAAAAGTTTAGGACATGACCGGCCTGTACTTAGGCCTCCAATCAAAATCTAAGAATATAATCTATTCAACAAGGAGCCTAAAGAGAAAGTAATTAAATAATACAACGTCCATCGAGCCGTGCGTATATGCTAGAATCATTACACAACTTCACGTAACAGGAGAAGTTCATATGCACTGTTTAGATATAAATATAGTCCAAGGTAATGTACAAATAGTTAATAACTCAAAAGTTACATGATCATAAAATGTTCAACAAATGCCACCAAAAACATTACAAAAATGTGGCACTGAACTCCTTAAGAAACAAAAAGACTCCACTTGGGCTTAGCCAAAAATGTCCAAAAAATGTGCCTGAAGCTGACCTAGGGCTGGCCTCCAAGCTGACCACCTACAAAACATACATGAATACGGAATGAGCCAGGCTTAGTGAATAATAATAATGTAATAAACCATATAAACGAGCATGTGTCTTGCAAACGTGTACGTAATACATGTATGTCCTTTTTATCAATACATTTCAAAACGGCCTCGGGCCCAATCATAATAACAGAACGACCTCGGGCCCAATAATAATAGAATGGCCCAATAATAACAGAATTTTCCCTCTCTTCCTGTACGTGTGGAGGTCCCTTATCGCACGTGCGGAGAGGCTTGTCACACGTGCGGCCCCGTACGTGCATTTATTCCATAAGCCAACATTTGCCTCCCTTGTTTTCCACACATGCGGCTATGAGCCCCATACATGCGGCTGTGCATCCCGCACGTGCGGCCAGGAGCCCCGCACATGCGGTCCTGGGCTCTGTTTGAGCAGTCTGAAATTCAACAATTTCAGCTTTCCAAAGGCATTTCAAGGCTCTAATTCAAGCAAGTTCCATTTCAAAAACATAATATATAATCATAATACACATGAACCTCAAGCTTAATTAGATTATAGCTCATTTTAATTGTACATACACAACACAAATTGCTACCTTTCTTCCATTTTTTCATCTTTTCATGGTTAATCAAAACAACCATAGATATACATATACAAACATATACATAAATGAGTTCAAAGCATGTGAAACTAAAGATTAGAAGGTAATTTCTCTCAGTCTTACTCAAAACAACTCAAAACCCAAGGATCAACCTTTTATTTAACCAAATCCAAAGATTACATGTTCAATTTCATGATATAACAACGATGATAGTAACTCATAAATCCTAACTTTTATGGGTTTAAAAACTTCATTCTAAGGCTTGATTCTAATCAATTGAGGAAAGATTTAGAGTATTTGAGTTTACCTTGAGCCAATCCTTGAATTATTCTTTAATTTCCTTCAATCCTCCAACTTAGGTTGAGTTTTCTCCTCTTTCTTTCCTTTCTCTTCTTCTCTCTCTTTCTCCGGGAGATATTTGTATCTTATATGTCTAAGTGTTAACCTAGGCTCATATATGTATCTCTTATATCTACAAGACTTGAGTTTTGGGTCCAAATAATTTAATTAAGACTTATGGCCAAATTAAATCAATTTAATTCATTACGAATCAATTTTTTACAAAATTTCATATTATGTTCTAAAAATCATGCTAATCATAACTGTAAAGTCAATTTCGGTTTATCGCGCCTCTAAGGCTTTCAATTTACAGTCCAAAGGTCGTAATTTCAACAGATTTTCTCATAACCGATAGATATAATTTCATAATCATATAATTCACACATTAAAACAGGGAATTTCATGTCAAACATATAAACACGTATATAATCACACCTAATGAGAGATTTAAGCATATGAGAGGGTCGGGTTATTACAAGACGAGTGAATGAAAACTTGTTTTCGAAACAAATAATTTATATATATAGATAGATTAATTAAATAAGTTTTGTAAACTATTTACATGTTTTTTTTTTTTTTTTTTGAAAATCAAAATAGAAATCAAACAAATTCTATTTCTAAATTTTAATTTTTCCTTAATCATGAACACAAAATTGTAAATAAAATGTTTTAAGAATAATGCATCAAATCAAATGACAAATCCATTTTTTTCAAAGTAAAAATTTAAAGGAAAATGTTTTGTGGCACTAAATTGGGGGGCACTAATGCCCCTAATTTCTATTTTAGGTAACTGTTTTGTTTTTTTTTTTTTTTTTTGCCTTATATGGAAATTAGGGGCATTAGTGCCCCCAATTTAGTGCCACAAATCAAAACCCAAATTTAAAATAAAAGAAAAATGAATTTTAAGGCAGCATACATCAGAGGTAATGACCAAGGAAGAGAGAATTTTGCTTATCACAAGAAACACTTGATTGGTTTCATGTCTTTGTTCCATTTGGAGGTAACTTGAAACCTAGGAAGCAGTGGTACGGGGTATGGTACGGATATGGATACGGGTACGAATATTGATATTGATATGATACGAGTATATCGATACAATAAAATCTAAAAAAGATAGAGTACGACTACAGCTTGGTACGTTTATAAAAAAATATTTATTTTTAATTTAGAGTAATACAAAAATTAATTAAATAGTTTAATTTGTTAAGATCTAATCTATAATTAACATTTAATGGCAAAAGTAAATGTATAAATTAAAATTAAATATCAATATATTAAATAACTTACAAACCGTAGTTTAATTTTAAAATCATGCTAAGCATAAAACTAAAAATAAGAAAGAAATCTAGTGAAATGAGTTTTATCTATATAGTAAAAGAAAATATTGTTTCAACTAAGGTACGGTACGGCACGGCTTGGATATATACTAGGTACATCTGGGTATGTCAAAAATTAAGAAGAAAAAATTTGAGTACGTGTTTTGTGTACTCAATACATATGCAGAAGTACCATATAAAATATCATATACCGATAAGTATCCTGTACGGATATATCATATTTTTTAAAATACTCATACTTCATTGCTTGAAACTGTTAGTGGTCAAATATGAGTGAAAGCTTCATTTTAATTATTATTATTATTTTTCAAATCAGAACAGAAGACGAAGAAAGAGTTACCGGAACATGACGGTATTGTAACATGATCCATTTTTAAACAATAATACTATATTTAATATAATAATAATATTATTGATTCTTAAACGGTTTAATGTAGCCCTGTAAAGGACAAAGATTTAGCATTTGATTGTCCAAGCTCAGCTGAGAAAGTAAATAAATTTTAGGATTTATTGGTGATAAGTCAATTTTTACGGTGGGATATGGTATTAGGTTTAAAGATTAATTTTTTATGAAGATCAAAGATATGATTAATGAAATTGTTTGATGAGGAAAAATTATTATTTTGAAATTATTTTGTTCTTTATTTTTACTCCAATGCTGCTAGATCACTGACAGACTACCGTCAGCACCAGAAAGTAGTTAATGTCAAAAAACTTGCTGGAAAAATGACTGAAAAAGTCATCGGCAGTGGCCTGTGGTAACGACTGGTGGTGACAATGATATGTACAGATAAATAGATAGATTAAGTAAATAGATAGGTGGACAGATAAGTGGCACTTAAACAAATAAGTGACGTGGACAGGTAGACAAATATAGATAGGAGTAATATGATCTTTATAAAGTATTTTTTTTCGTTTTTTTTTTGTCCCAAAAGAATAAACCTTGGGGTTATTGTCCCAAAAGTTTACAAATTAGACTTACGACCTGAGTGACCTAAATTTTAAATTTAAATTGATTTGATTCTTTTATATTACAAACAGTTATCAATTAATTGATTTAAATTGATCATTCTTTTAGATTGTATTTGGATCAAGAATTTAAGAGAGATTTATGAAGGGAAGTAAAAAAAAAGCAATAATTAAATGACATACAAGTTAAATTATTATTATTATTTTTTACTTTCCGTTCATTTTTCTTTGTGTCCACGAATTATCACTCGAATTCATGATTTACACACTAGCTTAAATTTAGAGTGCTCACTAATTTATCCAATATGGGTTAGTCCAAGTTGGGAAAAAAATATTTGAAAATTTACGCGTGGGTGACATTTAGATGTTGTTTAGAATGATCTAAATAAGTGTACTTTTTGATTTTTTATGAAATATGGGTTGGGTATGGGTTGAGTTTGAAGTGATGTGATAGAAAAATAATATGACTTAAATAAGATAATGACTTTTTAATTTTCGACTTTTTAAAATTATGACAAATAATGCCTCATTTTTTAGCAACTTTTCAAACCACATTTTCAAATTAATGATTTGTTCGAAAGCTGTAACTCCTATTCCATATGAGTTTGAAGTTTAAACAAAACTTGATACCATCCCAATATCCTATTCACCACCAGGGTTGGTGGCCTGGTGGAGAATGCAACCCATTCCTCAGCACTGAGCTAGGATCGATTCCTGGGGGGAGGGGGGCAATGAGATCTATGTTGAGAGCTTGCCATGTACTCTGCTCGACACCTATTCTTAAGCTGTGGCGTGTAGTTGAACTCCATTAGTGTCTTGGTGGTGGGTCCCTTTCTATGGGTTGGGTTAAATCTGGTTGGCAACCGACTAACCCGGGGCCAGGGCCCGCGGAGGCTGTAATGACACCACAGAGCTTCCTTTTTTTCTTGTTCAAAAAAAAAAAAAAATCCCAATATCCTATTCACACCTGAGAAACTATTTTATATAATGGTGTTATTCTTTTGTGTACGAAGGTCTCGTTTATTAATTATATATATTAGTTAAAAAATTAAAAAATCACTATAAATTTTCATGTCATCCTCTATATTTTTTTGCACATTTTTTTTTATAAAAAGTCAAAAAATTACTAAAATAGTCTATTCCCAAACGAGGCCTAATTGACATTTAATAAAAAGGTTTGATTTTTTCTAGTTGACCATATCAATTTAAGAAAACATTTAGATTTGGTAGACCAATTTTAAAATTAATTTTAGTGATTCGAATCGTTTATTTTTTAGAACTCGTTATGTAAAATATTCATTTAAAAAATTAAGATAATCGGATATTGGTAATTATACGTTTGAATTAAATTTATATTGAAAAAAAATGAATGGTTACTCTTGAAATTTCATTTCATGTCTATTTTTTTTTAAACAAATATGATTTAAATATATAGTTATTGATATCCAATCATCTTGATTTTTTACATTAAGATAGTGTTTGTTTTGAAGGATTGGGGCATGGAATTGGACTATTTGTCCGTTGTTTGGTAGCCAATTTTTACTCCGGACTATTAGTCCCATATTTGTGGGATTGTTGTATCCTATGGGAGGAGGTGAGATAAAAATCATGGGATAACTCAATTCATGGGATTAGCTCATGAAATTCTAGTTTTGACTCTCCTGTATTTAATATCTTTTTTTAGTGTTGTTAATTTAAAATTCTATATTAAATAAAAAATATAAATTATAAATTTAATTTAATTAAAAATAATAAATTAAAAATTATGGCCTTATAAATTAAATTTTTTTAGTGTTGTTAAAAAATTAAATTTATATATTAAATAAAATTATTTTTTTAGTGTTGTTAATTTAAAATTATATATTAAATAAAAATATAAATAATAAATTTAATTTAATTAAAAATAATAAATTAAAAATTATGGCCTTATAAATTAAAATTTTTTAGTGTTGTTAAATTATAAATTATAGATTACAAATCTAAAATTATATATTAAATAAAAATATAAATTATAAATTATAGGGGTAAAATAGTCTTTTGAACATTTATCCTTATCCAGTCCATCTAACTAAACATTAAATTCACCAAAAATAGTCCAATTCAGACATCTAATCCCATGACTAAACAAACAAAGGATACAAATCTAATCTAATCAAATAGTCCAGGGACAATGTATCCCAGGACTAATTGCCAGATAGATTACAATCCCCTCCTTATCCAGTCCGTCCAAACAAACATGCTCAATATTCTACTCAGTAAGTCCTAAAAAGTGAACGCTCAAATCACTGAAATTGATTCTAAAATGGGTCTACCAAGCCGAAACATTCTCTCAAGTTAAGATACTCACTTAAAAGGAGTCAAACTCTTAATAAAAAGTGAGACTGAAATTTGATATGATCAAATACTTAGGCCTATTTTGAAAAGTTAATTTTTTAATTAAAAATTCAAAAAGTCACTATAAAATATCAATTATTCTCTCTAATTTTTTTTTTACATATCTTTTTTTGTTTTTTTTTTTTTGGGGTAAAAACCTAACAAGCTATACAAGAGTCAATTCTCAAAATAACCATCTCAAACTGGCCAAAAAGTCAGTCAATTAATAATTAAAAAAATACAACACATTATCTCAATAGCGTGACATACTTGTTGCATAAAATATTTTTGGATTTGGTTTCTCTCAAGTTAGTTATCTCAACTTGAGAGAACGTTTGCACTTTGTTAACCTATTTTTGGACTGATTTCAGTGATCCGAATGGTTAATTTTTTAGAACTCGTTGAATATAATATTCATATAAAAAATATTAAGATAATCGAACATAGGTAATCATATGTTTGAATCAAATTTATATTATAAAAAATTTATAATTATTCTTAAAATTATATTTGTCGTCCATTTTTTAGAATAAATATGATTCAAATATATAGTTACTGATATTCAATCATTTTAATTTTTTGTATGAATATTCTATTCGATCAGTCCTAAAAAATGAATAGTTCAAATCACCAAAATCGACTAAAAAATAGACCTACGAAATCTTAATACTCTCTTAAATTGAGATAACAATTTAAGACAAGCAAAACTTAATACGTTTCTCCCTCCACCCTACAAATATAAAAAATACTAGAAATTTTAAAAGTTTTATTAAAATTTTTATTAAATATCTCATATGGGTATGAGACCCACATAATTTAAATCTTATACTTATATAAAATATTTGATAAAAATTTTAACACAACTTTTAAAATTTCTAACAGTACTCTACAGACGCAGCCTTTAAATAAGATTAATCACCATTAGTTCTTGCATTAATGTAACTGATGTGAAATGGTCTTTGGATTGAAAGTCAAACCAGAAAATTCCAATTCCTCCAAAGGAATTCCAGTGGCAGGGGATAAAGGATGATTTCTCACCTAGCGTTTAAAATTAAACACCAATCCCAACATACACGACACGTGATTCAGACCACTTCAATTATTTTTTTCTTTTTTCTCCTTTTAGTTTATATGTGTGTGAATTTATTTAATTAGGTAAATTACACTGACAATTATATTGGGTTTCTTGATATTTTAATTTATGTAGCAGTTAATTTCATTTTTATCATTAATTTGTTAGTTATATGGATAATATAATATTATTATTATCATCTCTTTTACATTGAAATATAAATTTTATATTATTTATTCTTGTGTTTTCATACTATCTGTATTAACTTCAATCCTTTTAACGGAAATTACAAATCAATGCATGTTTCAAAAATAATTTCAAATTAGTGGTAAACTTTTCCAACTTTAATAATTAGAGCTATAAAGTTTTTCATAAATTTATAAATATTTTGTGAAGTTACCACTAATTTGTAATTTTCTCTTCTTTTAACCTTATTGAAAGGAAGAACGTCGTAATTATATGAAAATTATGAAGTTTATTATAATTTCTCTAAATTTAAAAGTATATCAATATAATTTATCTTATTTAATATGACTGATTAAGGCCGAAATGTACATCATTGAGGCCGTTAATTAGAATCTCTTAACTTCACTTGCTGGTCAAACCGTATATTTTATGTGTGTTGAATGTCAATCAGGTTGTACATCGTCGGAGCATAAAATGGGCAAAAAGACAAAATTTGGACAGAGTTGACTTTTTCTGGAAAAGTCAAACTGATGTTTTAAACCTGTTTGGAAGTGAGTAGAAGTATAAAAAGAAAAGGACAAGGCTTTTCTAGGGTTCTGAAGTTGTTTGACCTAAAGAGAGGGGCTAGGTTTGGAAAGGAGAAGGAAAGCAAAAGCTTCAAGATGTCTTCCATGGTGGCTTCTTCTCCATCTTCCTCTTTCCACTCCTCCATGAGTGGCTAGTCGTCTTTTCTAGGGTTTTGAAGAAACCCTAGCCATGTAATAGGTTTTTTTCTTCTTGATTTTATATTATGTAAAGGTTTGAACCATTGTATGGTGTTTTAGAAATTCTTTATATATAATTTTCATTATTCTTTTGAATATTTAACTTTCTGTGATTGTTAAATGTTATCCATACAATTGTTTTCTTTTCCTTCACATTCAAGGTATGGGACGAACCATGCTACGAGGAACGAGTCGTATCACTACCCTAGTTTAGAGTGAACGATTCGTATTACTTGAGATGGTTCGTGCTCGTACATTGAATGTGATAATCTTCTTGTCAAATGCTTCGAACTTGTAGTTGCGAAACATTAATCCGTTCAAACCATAGCATAATTGATTTCAATTGGAAACCCTAATTATGTGGTTAGTGGTGAATTCTCTACCCTAGGATTTTTCCCCAATTCAGTAAACCTAAATTCAATTATTCTTGATAATTCAATTCTTAGTTTAATTTATTCGTTATTAAATTAGGTTATAATCATTCAATCTTTTTATCAAAATTAATTTAGGAATTTATCAATTAAATTAGTTTAATTTCACAATAGTCCCTGTGGATCGATACCTGGACTTGCCATTATTCTGATTGAATTTGGTATAGTTTAGTGATTATATTTTGGTGTGTTCAACGACCCATCAAATTTTGGCGCCGTTGCCGGGGACTTCTGGCGAAATTAGTTAATTTAAAGTTATATTCTTATTTTAATTTTTAGTTTAGGATTTTATGCTTTTGGTGTTACTAAGTGTGCAGAGTGTTTGAAGTTGGAGCTATCATTGAAGTGCAAGCGGAGCGCAGCCGAGCTTTAAAAATAAAAAAATCGCAGCACTAAAGTGAGTAAACAGAAGCAAACACTCACAAGCAAAGCACCAAAGTGCTAAAACGAAAGTCAAAGCTCAACTGTGGATTGGAGACAACGTCTACACGTCAAGCATCCGCAAGACGAGTAAAGCGTTTTCGTTAAACCGCTGTGAGTATTTCTTCCTTTGGTATTTTGCTTTCATACTTAGTGCACAGAGTCGAACTTATTGTGTGTGTTTGGGTAGTGTATGCACGGGCGTCGTTCTTGTCGCCCTGAATTGTGGAGTTTGGACCTTGAACTAGAAAGGACCCTTAGGAGACTTAGGGCTTATGCCCGTGTTCCTAGGCTTGAGTATTCATATTCATACAGTGAGCCATTAGAGATGGCAGATCCTAATGTCCCGAATGTGCCCAACCGGACACTTAAGGATTATTTTACACCCACTGCATATACATCACCATCATGCATCCAATTGCCCAACACCACTGCTGCTCATTATGAGATTAAGTCCAGCACCATACAAATGCTCCCATCATTCCATGGACTAACTCATGATGACCCTTATAAGCATTTGAATGAATTTCTGGAAATTTGCTCGACAGTGAGGATCCAGAATTTCACAAATGAGGCCTTAATGTTGCGATTGTTTCCATTCTCGTTAAAGGATAAAGCCAAACACTGGCTAAATTCTTTACCTGCTAATTCAATCACAAGTTGGGACCAATTACAGCAACGGTTCTTGGAGAAGTACTTTCCCATAGGTAAAACCAACCAACTTAGGCGAGCCATCACAAACTTTGCTCAAATGGATGGCGAGCAATTCCATGAGACGTGGGAAAGACTTAGAGACCTTCTCCAACAGTGTCCCCACCACCAAGTGCCTGATTGGCAACTTGTTCAAACATTCTATTATGGCTTAACTGAGCCACACCGCCAAATGGTGGATTCGTCCTGTGGTGGGACATTTATGTCTAAAAGTGATGCCGAGGCATGGCAATTGTTTGAGAACTTAAGTGATAATTCCCTTCACCATGCCTGCAGCCCGGCAAGTCCGGCAACCAGTAGTTGGAGCCCCAAAAGAGGGGGCATTTATGAGGTCGGGCAAAACCTAGAGTTAGCCCAACAAGTAGAGGCATTGTCCCGCAAGATGGACCAATTATTAGCTACGGGACATGCCCCTACCCAGCAAGTTCAGCCTCAATTTCACGAGGCATGTGTTATTTGTGCGAGCCCTGCTCATGACTTGAGTGAGTGCCCTTCGGCATCACAATTTCCGGAGTTAGTCCAAGAGCATGTGAATGTGGCTCAAGGATTCTCCAACCCGGGTAATGACCCATACTCCAACACATATAATCCGGGATGGAGAAATCACCCTAATTTCTCATGGAGACCCCCTTCACAAGGCACTTCTTATAATCCTCCACCACCAAGGCAGAATTTCAATAATTTTGCCAACCAATCATCTTACCAACCACCGCAACCTTATCGACCCCCACAACCGTACCGGCAACCACAACCCCCGTCTGTTCTTCAGGGCAACTCTGCCTTTGAGACTCAGGTGTTGGAAGTTCTCTCAGAACTTAAGGGGTTAGCACCGATAGTTCACTCCCACACTCACTCTATTGCCAAGATAGAGACCCAATTGGGTCAAATAGCTAACAACATGAATCGGAGAGAGGAGGGAAAATTACCAAGTCAAACTGTGGCCAACCCAAAGGGACAATACGGGGCAGAGAGTTCGGGTGGGAATAGAAAGCAACATGAGCAAGTGCAGGCGGTGGTTGCTTTGAGAAGTGGTAGGGAGTTAGAGTCTCAGTCAGTTGCGTCTAATGCAACTAGAGTTAGGAGGGGTGACCACGGTGGTTCACCCAGTGAGAGCATGGGTGAGGGGGCAACACTTAAGAGGGATGACTTAGTCCCTAGTACTTCATTTGAGCCCAAGGCACCATATGTGCCTAAGGCACCCTTTCCCCAGTGCCTTGATACACCGTCCCCTTTTAATAAGAAGCGGCATCTATGGAGGCAATGATGGATGTATTTAAACAGGTAAAAATCAACCTCCCCCTGTTGGAGGCGATTAAGCAAGTACCATCATATGCCAAATTTCTGAAGAACCTTTGTACGCAAAAGCGTAAATCTAGGACACATGTGTCCCAAAAGGTCCTACTCACGGAGCAAGTAAGCTCCATCTTGTTGAATGACACACCTCCTAAGCTTAAGGACCCGGGAGCCCCAACCATTGCATGCATTATAGGGGACCATTTTATTGATAGGGCTTTATTAGATTTAGGGGCTAGTGTCAATTTATTGCCGTACTCTGTGTACGAGGAATTTGGGCTTGGCGAGTTAAAGCCCACTACTGTCACTCTTCAATTGGCTGACCGGTCCCTCAGAGTGCCACGTGGCATGATTGAGGATGTGCTAGTTAAGGTTGATAGGTTCTACTTTCCTGTTGACTTTTTGGTGTTAGATATGGAACCGGTAGCCAGTTCTAAGAAACAAATCCCGGTGATCTTAGGTCGACATTTCTTGGCTACGGCCAATGCATGCATTAATTGTCGGACCGGAGTTATGGAAGTTTCATTTGGCAACATGCAAGTGAAACTTAATATTTTCCAAGCATCCCAACAACCTCATGAGAGAGAGGAGTGCTTATTAGTGGATGTTATGGATGAGATTGTGGAGGAGGCTTTGCCCTCCATTCTTGTAGATGACCCTTTAGAGACTTGTCTAGCTCATTTTGGGTTTGAAAATTTTGATATTGGTGGGTCAGTTGAGGAGGTATTAAAATTGTTGGATGCGGGTATTATATACCCCATCTCAGATAGCAAGTGGGTGAGTCCCACACAAGTGGTGCCCAAGAAATCGGGCATCACCGTTATTGAGAATGAGAGAGAAGAGTTAGTCTCCAGACGAACCACTACTGGGTGGCGAGTGTGCATTGATTATAGGAGACTAAATTCCTCGACTAGGAAGGATCATTTTCCTTTACCCAGGGGTTTGATGGACCCATTTTATTATGCTTGATAGATTGATTCCTTATTTTTTTTATTTGCCGTGCTCGAACGGTATCTGACGGTCTGGTATAGCCACCTAATCGTGTTTGTAGTGAGTTCCTAAGAGACCAACTGAGACGGTGAAAACTAGAGTTCGAATGGCAAAGCCTAGAACACAAAGGTTTGGGATTTCCGAGACTAGAGTCTGGTTTAAATACCCAGGGGTGTGGAGATTGCTTCAAAACTACCTCGGCTTGAACTCTGTATGGTAGCCCCATAGGTTGAGGTAGCTTAATGCGCCTCGATTCTGGATACCGAATCAACCTAGTCTGTCACCCTGTTGGAGAATAGGGAAAGTTACAAACACATGTTAGGGAGAAAAGTAGTACCCGTGGTTTTCGCGTGAAGATTATACCTTTAGTGGGCATTCTGTTATGTTCTTATGTGCTTTATTTATTTCGGATGTCAATTGAAGGTAGAAATGGTTTAGTATATTTGGGTTGTACTAGCCCGAAGGCTATAAACTACGCTGGGTTTTATTACCTGGGGGATTCTGAAGTGGCAACTTTATGCTATAACTTTGGTGCCTTTTGTTAGGTGCTGAGAGTTAATAAAAAAAAAAAAAAAAAAAAAAACATGCTTTCATGTTTATTTTCTGTGTTTTTAAAAATAATAATAATAAATAAAAAAAAATAGTTGTTATACTTGTTCATTTAAAAAAAAAAAAAAATTTATTGTTATACTTGTTCAATTGTAAACCAATACAAATTTATAAATTAAAAAAAAAAAAAAAAAGGAAAAAAGAGAAAATGCTGCATGTGCGGCACTGTGCGCACATGAGGCAAAAATATCTCACAAAACAATTTGCCCCCTGCTTTAAAAGCAGGTGCGGGCTAGGCAACTTTGATGAACGCCGCACGTGCGGCTTGGCCCCCGCACGTGCGGGACGCCGTTTTTTATTTAAAAAAAAAAAAAAAAAAAAACGCGCTCCTGGGTTGAAATCGCCGCACGTGCGGCACATTTGTGAGTTAGCAAGTTTACACCCTGCTTAATCAGGCAGGTGCGGCGCATATGTGGTTTTATATTATTATTATTATTATTTTATTTTATTTTATTTTTTTCATTTTTAATTTATTGAAGTTAATAAATTTTAAATAAATACCTAAATAAATTTTACAAATAAATAAATAAATATATACTTATTTTATTTATAAATTTATTATTATTATTATTATATGTATATATATTAAAAAAAATTTGTATTTTTTTTTTATTTATTTTTTTTATTTTTTATTTTCTATTTTCTTTATAAAAAAAAAAACTTCCGAAATCATGGTGCTAACAATAATCCTACTTTAGTTTTTTTTTTTAATTTGCTATATTTGTTTAGTTTAAATTGTTTCGTTACTGATTCTTATTAGTTTAATTAGTTTGTGGATTGTTTTATTTTTAATTTTAATTTTATTTGTTTAGTTAGTGATGTTATTTTTATTTTTTTTTCTATTCTATGATGTAATTTTTCATTTAATTATTAAGTAGTTTAGTTTTTAGTTTATTTTATTTTCTTCTCTTCTATTAATTTCAAAAAAAAAAAAAGTTTAGTTTAGATTATTTTCTTCTATACTTTAGTCTCTTTTCTAGTTTAGTTATTATAGTTTAGTTTAGTTTACAATTTATTTAATTTAATTTAATTTAAGGTCATTTTATTCATTTATTTAATTATTTTCGTTTTTATTTACAAAAAAAAAAAAAAAAAAAGTGTGAGTGTGTCTCTGTTACTCTCTGCCTACCTGGATCTGCACCTACATTTCTGGTAATTTTCTCTCATTTCTCTTTACTTTTCCATTGAGGACAATGTCATATTCAAGTTGGGGGATGAGGGTTATATTTTCTTTTGTGCATTCCTATTTGGCCCATAATTCATGCTTATACCTGTTTCACTTGATTGCATTACTTCACCTGATGTGACTTTTTGCTAGTAGGGTGATGATATTTGCATATGTTATTTGGAGATCATAGTAGACTTGTATGAAAAGGATTTATTGGGTAGATACTTGCATGTGATGTTTGCACGAGGAGAGTTGTCTGTGTTTGTGGTTTTAGTACACTTGTCATGAGTATGCCTTAATTCACATGAACACACAATCATAGCGGTGATCTTTTTATTATAATCCCTGGTGTACATCATTGATAATAGCTAGAGTTGCAGAAAAGAATAAATGAGGAGCCAAGATTCTTAAAAAAAAAAAAAAAAAAAAAAAAAAAAAAAAAACCTAGGGTTGTTTGGGTTCGTAGCCTTTTTAACTTGAGTTATTAAGCCCGTAGGGGTGTCTTTACACCTAATGCCCTAAAACCGTCTGGTTTGGGAGTCATTGGCCCAAAACTTGCTACATGAGTTAATTAGAAAGCTTAAGGGACTTGGACATTGCACAGTTAAGGACAAATAAGCAGAATGACTTGTTCGGATTCGTAGCCTTTTCAACTCGAGTTATTAAGCCCGTAGGGGTGTCTTTACACCTAGTGCCCTAAAACCGTCTGGTTTGGGAGTCATTGGCCCAATGCTTGTTACATAAGTGGAGTAGTGTGGTCATTTGTTGTTGAGTATATATGAATATGTTAATGTTTGTGGGTATCATTTCTGGAAACCCTCACGAGACTTTACTCGTCCACTTGGGGTAACCTAGTGGTTTAAAGGCTTGTTGCATATGCTAAATGCAACTGTTTTTTCCCACGAAAGAGGAAATAGATAGATTTTGTTTTATTTTATTTTATTTTACTTGCTTGAGGACTAGCAAGTAGTAAGTTGGGGGATGTGATTAAGGCCGAAATGTACATCATTGAGGCCGTTAATTAGAATCTCTTAACTTCACTTGCTGGTCAAACCGTATATTTTATGTGTGTTGAATGTCAATCAGGTTGTACATCGTCGGAGCATAAAATGGGCAAAAAGACAAAATTTGGACAGAGTTGACTTTTTCTGGAAAAGTCAAACTGGTGTTTTAAACCTGTTTGGAAGTGAGTAGAAGTATAAAAAGAAAAGGACAAGGCTTTTCTAGGGTTCTGAAGTTGTTTGACCTAAAGAGAGGGGCTAGGGTTTGGAAAGGAGAAGGAAAGCAAAAGCTTCAAGATGTCTTCCATGGTGGCTTCTTCTCCATCTTCCTCATTCCACTCCTCCATGAGTGGCTAGTCGTCTTTTCTAGGGTTTTGAAGAAACCCTAGCCATGTAATAGGTTTTTTTCTTCTTGATTTTATATTATGTAAAGGTTTGAACCATTGTATGGTGTTTTAGAAATTCTTTATATATAATTTTCATTATTCTTTTGAATATTTAACTTTCTGTGATTGTTAAATGTTATCCATACAATTGTTTTCTTTTCCTTCACATTCAAAGTATGGGACGAACCATGCTACGAGGAACGAGTCGTATCACTACCCTAGTTTAGAGTGAACGATTCGTATTACTTGAGATAGATCGTGCTCGTACATTGAATGTGATAATCTTCTTGTCAAATGCTTCGAACTTGTAGTTGCGAACATTAATCCGTTCAAACCATAGCATAATTGATTTCAATTGGAAACCCTAATTATGTGGTTAGTGGTGAATTCTCTACCCTAGGATTTTTTCCCCAATTCAGTAAACCTAAATTCAATTATTCTTGATAATTCAATTCATTAGTTTAATTTATTCGTTATTAAATTAGGTTATAATCATTCAATCTTTTTATCAAAATTAATTTAGGAATTTATCAATTAAATTAGTTTAATTTCACAATAGTCCCTATGGATCGATACCTGGACTTGCCATTATTCTGATTGAATTTGGTATAATTTAGTGATTATATTTTGGTGTGTTCAACGACCCATCAATGACAAATCATATAAACCTTAATATGATAGAATGGTAAAAAAATAATTCATATAAATGGAAGGATCACAGGACTTATTTTGATTTGGTTCAATATGTCTAAGAAGTACACCTTAGACAAAGTTTATTTATTTATGTTTGGTTTATGAATTTATGTATGAATTTGAAGGGGAAAAAAATGTATGAAAGGTGAATGTAATATAATTATATTTTCCTTACATTTCATACACTTTCTCTCTTTTTTCTTTGTAAATCTACTATCTACTACTATTATAAAAGTGTGAAGAATTTACATGTTTTCTACTTTTTTAAATCCCAATGTTACCCTCTCAAATATACTATATTTTCTAAATTATGAAAAGTTCTATATAAACCAACTATCTCTTTATTTTTGGAATTGAACACTTAAAAATTATATATCTGTTTTCAAGAGTTCTATATAAATATAAACAAAGCGTCTCCCTTTTTATCTAAAAAAAAAAAGCCATCTCATTTTTTACATTGATAATGATTGAAAAACAAAAAATAATTACTCTTTTTATTTTCTGTATCTGCTTCTATACTGATATATATAATATTTATAATTCTCTATCATGGATCAAATCACTACGAATAATTTTGTTTGAATCTTAAAATTATATGCATTCGTTCGAATCCAGATAGAGGAAAGGGTATGCGTTTTTAAAACAGAGACTTGCGCTACATCTAAAAAATTTACAGGTTATCTTTATACTTTCTTTTTTGTTTAAATTATATTTTATGAACTGCAATTTTACATTGTACTTTAATAACCAAGGTATGATGTTAAAATTCTAAACAAAAATCATTTTCATTAGTTTTATTTTTTAAATCTATTTTTCAGTTTTTAGTTTTTATATTTTCTCAGTTTTGGTGATTAAAGATACTAAAATTTCTTCATATTTTATATTTAAATTGTACTTTTAATGAAAATCTAATATCTAATAATCCAAATAGAATATTTGTAAATTTTTTTTTATAAATTCAAACATGTACTATTTTTTTTATTGTATATATTTTTTGTTGTTATTATTTAATATTGATAATTTTTTTCCAAAAGAATACACAATAAATTATTTTCTAAGTGTATTTAGATTAAGTGAATCTAAATTTAAAAGTAAATTAAAAAATAAAAAGTATTAAATTAAGTTAATCTAAAAAGAAAATGAAAGGGTTATTTAAAAAAATAATAATAATAAAAAACATGAAAATCAAAAAATTCAAAACAAAAGTTTGAAAGAACAAACCAAACCAAACACTATTATAAACTTCTATTTTTTTAAATCTTCAAAAATTTGCAGGTTATCTTTATACTTTCTTTTTTGTTTAAATTATATTTTATGAATTGTAATTTTACATTGTACTTTAATAACCAAGGTATGATGTTAAAATTCTAACCAAAAACCACTTTCGTTAATTTTTTTTTTTTTAAATCTATTTTTCAGTTTTTAGTTTTTATATTTTCTCAGTTTTGGTGATTAAGAATACTAAAATTTCTTCATATTTTATATTTAAATTGTACTTTTAATGAAAATCTAATATCTAATCATCTAAATAGAATATTAGTATTAAAAAAAAAAATTTATAAATTCAAACATGTACTAATTTTTTTATTATATATATTTTTGTTATTTTTTTATTATTTTTATTATTATTATTATTTAATATTAATAATTTTTTTTCCAAAAAGAAAGCACAACAAATTATTTTCTAAGTGTATTTAGATTAAGTGAATCTAAATTTAAAAGTAAATTAAAAAATAAAAAGTATTAAATTAAGTTAATCTAAAATGGAAATGAAAGGGTTATTAAAAAAAAAAAAAAAAAAGTGTCTAAAAAAAAAAAAACCTTGAAAATCAAAAATTTCAAAACAAAAGTTTGAAAGAACAAACCAAACCAAACACTATTATAAACTTCTATTTTTTTTTTAAAATCTTTCTTCACCAATCTCTAATTTACACAAATTATTCACAATTTCCTTTCAATTTTTATATGAATTTAATAATATAATTAAAAAATTGTGTGTACACACAAAAATGTAACACTAAACATCTATATTATGACGAACTATTTAATTATGAATAATTAACTTTTCATTGTTACTTATATTATATTGTTACAAAAGATTTCACATATTACTTTTGTGATATCTTATATATGTCAATGTCTACATATATAAATATATATATATAAATATAAATTTATAGATGCTATTGTATTCATACATTGTCAATCTGTAATGCTATATTACCATCGAATACTTTAATTTTCTAACATGTATCGTTGTAGTAATATAGTTATATTTGTTAGGAAAAAACTGCGGAATTGTGTATTATTCTCCTATCAACTTATATTCAATGTATATACACATACATGTCATACAAACAAGTGTTCATAACAAACACTTTCAATAACAAACCAAAACTTTGCAAAACATCTCCATCACGACAATAATTGTACTTTTTTCCTCTCACAGAAAAATTACATTATTAAGGAAAAATAGATTTTGAAATTCATAATAATATGATATCGTCTCAAATTCATACTCATCAAAATATTTTATTACAATGAGTTATAAAGGTGAATAAGAAGAAAAATAAGAAGATGGTGAAACAAAAATTACAGAAGATCTATTGCAACATGTTCTCCAAGAAAAGTTAGACGAGTTAAAGCAGGAATTGTCCTATCTGTTGTGAAGTTCAAGAAAAATAATGTACCTCATGCACACATTTTATGTTTATAAACTTTCTCATTTATTGTGATTTAAATTCTTCAGCCGAGTTTGTATTTATTTCTATAGTAATTCCGGTTTTAACCCGTCACTTGTTGTATTTCGAACTCGGGTTTGCATGGTTTTGAATGGTGATTCAAATCTTGTTTCCTTTGCCTTTCCTCTATTTTGGTTATCGGGTTGTAATTGTGTGTTTGGAACAGGTTGGTTGCTTGTTTTTCCAAAACTTTGTTGCCCAGATTTTTGCTCTTCCGCTCGAGCGGGCTTCGCAAATTTTGCTCCTCCGTTCGAGCGGCCCTTCTTGCGCTCGAGCGGGATTTGCCAACTCTTAGTATTTTGCAGACCTACAAATATTGGAAGAGTGTATTCTACGCTCGAGCGGTGTCCTTCATTTGCAAAACTTCTGCAAGTATGTATTCTACGCTCGAGCGTCACTTCTCACACTCGAGTGAAACTTTGTGTCTGACGCTCGAGCGTCACTTTCCATGCTCGAGCGGACTACGTGTATAACAGTCCGTGAAAATGACTTTTTGGTTCACTTTTTCATTACTCTCTCTCTCTCTAAAACTTTCCAAAAACTTAGATCTTGACCCTCTCTCTCTAAAACACTCTCTCTCTTTACATTTTAGCCTAGATCCTTTGGGTTTTCTACCCTAGTGTCTTTGAGAAAAAGTTAGAGCATTCCAAAAGCTCCGTTTTGATCCGATTGGAACTTGGTTTCGGCGTTATTGAAGGTTCCACCTTGATTTGCTTGGTCTTCCAACTTGAGGTAGGGATTTTTCTACACTTTTATATGGCTTTTAGCTTAGTTATTTGTCGTTGTGTAACAATGGTAGGATTTGGGAGTAGTTTGAACAAACCTAGGGTTTGGGGTGTGAAATGAAAAAGAGGGGTTTTTGATAAATGTGAAATAAATGGGTATGGGGTTTGAATATGAGATTATATTGTATCACAATTATTAATTTTGGTATTTGGGTTGTTGTTTGAAAAAAGGGAAAATTTTGCCCCTAATTGGATCAAATTGTTATTTTGTATAAATAATTGAAATTGACATTGGTAATATGAAATTGGGCGAATATTGAAATGAATGATGGAGTTGGATATGTATTATCTTACATTCTTTGGAAATTTTTGAATAAACTATCTGTCTTGAGATTGAATATCTGTTTAGAAATAACTGTATTGGGTTATCGGTGGAGGATAGCTCTGATTGTTGTAGAAATTACATGAGGATTAGGTGAATTAAAACTAATCCATTGTTGGTTGTCATTGAATATGGTCATGTTTTAAATACATTGTATATGTATGATTGTTTGAAGGAGAAAGGGGATGTACTCCATATATGATTATGTCTATAAATACATTGTATATGTATGATTGTTTGGGAGGAGAAATGGGATGTACTCCATTGTTTGGAAGGAGAAAAGGGATGGACTCCATTGAAATTAAGTTTGCCGGAGTGTCCTTGGTGAAAGTCCTGAAATTATACATAGATGTCGAACCCACGGACGAAATATCCGTAAAATGGGAGATTGAAGTGTTGTGTGTTAATTGTGTGATTGGAGGACCACTGAGTTGTAGTCTCAGTTGGATTGTTTAATGACAATAAAATAGGCCCATGAATTGAAACGAATTGAAGGAAAATGTCAATAAGATGTGAACACGGTATTTTATGATACAATAAATGTGAATGTTTCATCACAGGCATTGTGTATGCACATTGTACTTATATCTTTGCTAAATCTCATATATTGTGTTAGATGATTCTTACTGGGCTGTGGCTCACCCTATTTGGAAAAAACATTTTCAGGTGTTAGTGACATGCCTCCGCCAAGGCAACAGCTTGGAGGAACTTTTGGGAGCAAGAGCTTCTTTATTTTGTTTTATTCCTTTACAACCGAGGGTTTAAATTGTATTAGGCTAGGCCCACTTTTGTGTAACCAAGCAAGGACTTGGAAAGATGTAAGCCTATAGGGCATATGATTACTTATTTAATTTTCAATTATCTTATCATTGTAACACATGATGTAGATTCATGATGTATAGGTTGTGAATGTATATCTGTAGCTCGACTTTTCGTGCCTCCTTTCGGATACGATCAGCCCTACAGTTTGGACTCCTGTGGTTCTGAATCTGATTTCACAAGTGCAATGTAAAACAGTGAAAACTCAAAAGAGTCCAAATCCAGCAATTCTTTTTAGAAAATAGATGTTTAAATCAAATGCCAAAAATGGACTGCTTTGCCAGATTACAGAGTCGCCACCTAAATATTTTTGAGAAATTTAGGAAACCCGAGACTCGTGCCAAAGGCCACTTATCTGTCATCACCAAAGTGTCTCGGCTCGGGAACTTAGGTACGAGAGGGGAAGGTCATGAATTGAACACCCCACTTGCCCGATCAAAGATCGGCCTCTACTAATCATGACGTGATTTTTATTTACATTATATGTCCTTGTTCTATTTATTAGGCTAACTTACTATGTGATGCGCACACAAGTATAGACTAGTTTGCAAGAATTGGAACACTTGATCTCATGTTTTGTTTCGAAATTGTTTTGTGAATTTGTCACTTGAAAAAGTGGGCTAAAATGGACATTTAATCAAACCATCCCAGTTCAGGTATCTAGCCTTCATCCACAGGCATTCAAGCAGTTATATCATTTAAGCAATTAGTCTCATAGTATTTATGCTTTGGACATGGCAACACAAACATCCGATGCAAAATGCTAAAACGATAAAAGCTCACCTAGTACTCCGAGCCAAAAAAGATGAAAGAGTTAGCAAAAGATGCATGTTCCTAATTTATGCAATCTGACTAATGCAACACACACATTATGTATTTTATAGGCTCGGCTTTGAACATGGCATATGATTTTATTCAAGACATATGATAAATCACGTATTCAAGTAATGAATTTAAACACTTGGTTAGTATGATAAGCCGAACCTTGGATGCATACGAGACAAATGGATGCAAAACATGATAATGCTAATGAAACGTGTGCTAAACTAACCATCGTAAGCGATTAAATAAAAGGAAGAAAGACGTCGGGTTGGAAGACATACATGTTATTACAACATTTGATCCCTCACGCATGAGGGTGCGAATCAATGTCCGAAAGTCCGAATTTAACTAACTATTACAAAACTGGGCGAATGAATAATAATAGACTAAGCTAATTAACTACTTTATTACAACAATTTAGCAATGGCTACAACAATTCTAATTACAATAAAATTAATTTACAACTATGATAATTATAACACTAATGAAACAATTAATCGCGTTCGACAAGTGAAGATGGATGAGGGTTGCATGCACAGCGCCTGAGAGCTACTCTGTCTATCCAAGCCAACTTTGTTTCACCTTCAGCCACTGCCTCTATTTTCTACAAAACTACATTGCTGGCCTCACACTGAGGGCCGGCTGTGCATCAATGATGGCCGGCCGAGTCTACAGATGACTGGTCGTGCCTCAATTTGGTGCAAAACTCTGTTTTTGTGTTTTGAGGTGAACCAGTGCAAACAGAGTGTTCTCAAGCTCTGTTTGTCCTATCTTCCTTCTCTATCATGGGAAAGCCTCGAGAGAAGGTTGAAATTGATTCCAAAGCCATCAATAAGCAAATTGATTGCTTGATGAGCTCGGATGCAATTTTGGACAAAAAGTCAATGAAGTGCAATGAATAAGACCACTCTCCTTTTTGTCATGGAATGAACTCAAAGAGGGTGGTTGCAATGCTTCAAGAATCATCAAAATGCCATGAATTAGCATGTGACGACTCGTGACACAAGGAACTTGGCATAATGTCTGGCCAAGTTCGAACAATTCTAACCATTTTCTTTATATGGGTTGTTCCAAGTTTTAAGCCAATTTGTTTAGTCATTACCATTCATTAGTCCATTTGTCCATGGTGATGTTAAAGTCCACTAAACAAGAAGTAATGTCAAACGAGAGGTTCTTCTAAAGCATGAGGGAGAGACTATACCGTTGGCAATGAATCTCTGAAAAGATTAAGACATGAAGTAGAAGTCTCTCTTACATGTCCTGAACAACCTCAATCGGTTGAAATCATTTTCAACAATGAAAGAGATGGATGGTGGATT
This sequence comes from Camellia japonica, assembly GCA_030407325.1. NCBI lineage: Eukaryota > Viridiplantae > Streptophyta > Magnoliopsida > Ericales > Theaceae > Camellia > Camellia japonica. Next base: position 6,959,538 of record JAPPVO010000010.1, read on the forward strand.
GATTGTTAAAATTAGATTTTTAGACATGGAAATAAAGTAAATAAATGTTTAGAACAACATGCAACAAATTATGGATGACAACTTATGAGATAACAAATGAACTAAACAAAGCATGAATCAATTTAAAAGGCTTGGACAGCCCTAAAACAACCCTTAATACATGAAAAATAAAGGTTAAAAATGCATGAAAAAAGCCTAAAAGGCTAGACAACAAAGTGATGAATCAAAGCTAGCAAGAAAAAACGAGGAGGGGTGGCTAACCCCTTCAATTTTGAAACTTCAAAACATGATTTTTGGCCTTTTGTACCTCTGAAAATCAGTGTAGATATCAAAGAAAAGAGTGGAAAAGTAAGGGTTTGAGCTATTAGTAAAGGTGTAGAAAGAGCAAACTCTCTCTACCCTTTGGTAGCTCTTTAAACCCAAGCTTAAACACTTCAAATAGGATCAAAACAATACAAAGCAATAAGAATTATATAGCAAATGAAAGAAATGAAAGCAAGAAAGAAGATAACAAGCTTATACCTCTCAAGGGGTAAGCCTTTTTGTTTGTGATCCAAACTTAGTCTCAACCCACTCTCAAGCTTAAATTAAGCTTCTCAAAGATCAACCACGGCTCTAAGGTGGTGAGACAAGGTTGTGTATGGTGTATAGAGATGACAAAAAGGAGCTAGGTTAGCTCAAAGTTTGCTTGCTATGGAAGAAGAATGAATGAGGAGCTCTCAAGGTGTATATAGCTTTCTAGAATTTTTGTCAACCTCCAAAACAATAACACATCTTTGTTTTTATAGAATTTGAGCTCAAAAGGTGATAAATATCTTCAAAAATTGACAGTTGGCGAGCTCCCGCCCAGTACAGTGTTTATCGCCACCAAGGCCCGGCCGGCCATTCATAGCCACGGCCAGCCATCACTGATACACGACCGAGCCTTGATGCCCTCCCCTATTTTTTTGATTCAAACTTAGCTCAGGGTGGCAAAAGGTCCAAAAATGAGACTCAGAGGTTCAAACAAGGTAAATGTTGAAGATTTAAGATTATTTCGAGAGCCTGACTGAATCTGAATCACTGTGAATTCAAAGCACACAATTCAACTTTCATCATCGAGTGTATCGAACCAAGCGTCTAAGTCTTGCGGGCGGTCAAAATGAGGTGTCTTCAATATCGCATGTGTTATCTTTTGTATACGAATTCTGATGAATGGAAGCATATTATCTTTCCGCTTTTTATTTGTATTTATTGTTTAATTTTGGGGGCGTTACAACTTGATATCAGAGTGTATCAGGTTTGAATACTTTGGGTACGTGGGGAGTGGTTATTACCATAGTGGGTTTATCCCGCTTAGTTGAGACGTTAGTATGTATTATATGCTTATGTGATAACATGCTTGTATGATTATATGGGTATGGGATTTAATTCCTAAGATATTGAGTGAGCCTACGGGTTTTTGGAAGTCCTATTAGAAGAGCACTTAATCATTGTTTTTTCTAATTGGAACTATAGCAACACCGCGGGACGGTCATTAGCTAGGAAGGAAATCCGTATGTGTTTATGTGACTATGTGCTTATATGGAGTGAATTATTGATTGTCCAATGCATTAGAACGCGAGTGAGTTAGCTTCGGCACATTTGTAAATGTGCTAATCTCTTTTGTCACCTTTATTAGGATGTCAGGACGTGGGCGTGGTGGTGGTAGGCGTGGTGGGCCTAGAAGGCACGAGGTGCCTATACCGGATGATATTCCAGCGCAGTAGGAGGGAGTTGGTCAGGCCAATGTGGTCGAACCAGTGGGTCAACAGGCCATGGATGCCTTAGCCCGCGAAATGGCAGAGGCATTGCGGGAATCTATGGACATTCTCAGGGTTGAGAATCAAGTCCAAGTCCAAGTAGTTGAAGCAGGGCCATCTTTTCTGAAGAGAGAGTTTTTTCAGTCAAATCCGGATTAGTTTTTGGGTGATCCCAACGAGCCACTAAAGGCAGATGAGTGGCTAGAGCAGATAGTAAAGACATTCGAGATGCTTGGCATCGAGGATGCGGTGACTTTGGCATCTTTCTAGCTGAAGGGGGATGTGGGTCAGTGGTGGAAGTATGCGCGTGGGCATATTGGGGTGACTTGGGTGGCTTTTGTCAGTGCCTTCCAGGACAAGTTTCTACCTCTCACGGTATGGGAGAAGTTGAGGGACTAGTTTTCCAAGCTGGTGCAGTTGAACACACCAGTGGCTGAGTTTGAGGTCACATTCACTAGCCTCTCTAGGTTTGCACCTGAGTTAGTGGTGACTGAGGAGCACCGTTATTTGGAATTCGAGAAGAGGCTGAGGACCAAGCTTATATTCAGAGTGGCCGGATCCATGATTAGAGACTATGGGCACCTTGTGGAGGCGGCGACCCATCTTGAGACCATTATGCAGGCAGAGGAGGAGAGGATGAGGGGCTCTAGGAGGAGTCAGGATAGTTAGAGGGATAGTAAGAGGCAGAGGGGTTCTAGCCCCTAGTCGTCCCAAGGAGCTCAGTCGAGGTCCACTTTTCCAGTGCCGAGTTCGGGTTTTGGGAGAGGTGGTTAGAAGGATGTGACTTGTTTCAAATGTGGACAGTTGGGCCACAATTCTCTAGCTTGCCCATAGAGGGGGAGGAGGGCAGCGGTCTACACCGTCTTCGGCTCGTTCTCAGGGCCTGAGTCAAGGGAGAGAGCAGGCGGGGCACCTGAAGAGGTTTTGCCCACAGTTAGGTGGCATGTCTGGTGCGTCTGGTTCGAGGCAAACACTGAGTCAATAGCCAACATAAGTTAGCACAGGCCTCGAGGGCCAATCAGGGAGCTTCTTCAGCTCAGTTAGTGCATCAGGCTTATGCTCCAAAGGGAGAGCAGGTTGAACAGAGACCTACTAGGCATGTGTATGCTATTACCGCTCCGGATCTTGTACCAACGCCTTCTGTAGTGAAAGGTACCTTCTTGTTTTGCAATTCAGTTGCTAATGTGTTGATTGATATGGGGGTATCCCATTCTTTTATCTTGTCCGCATTTGCATCGGTTTTGGGGTTGGAGTTAGCACAATTAGCATCTCCTATTTGTGTAAAGTCACCTATTGGTGGTAAGATTATCTTGAAACAGGGATGTCGAGGTTGTGACATCGATGTTTCCAGTCGTCGATTACCTTTTGCATTTGTATTGCTTGACATGTCTAGTTTCGATGTTATTTTGGGTATGGACTGGCTATCGTCATACCGGGCTGTTATAGATTACTACCGTCAGAAGGTTACTGTATATACCTTGAGCGGTGATTGCTTTTATTTCTTGGGGGACCGGGTGGATAGAGTCTTATCACTGGTATATGATCCGCGTGGGCAGAGTGAACTTAGTTGTCTTCTTGCTAGCTTTTTGAGTAGTGAGTGTGATGAAGTCTGGGTTGAGTTGCCAAGGGAGACTTGTGAATACCCAGATGTCTTTCCCGAGGATCTTACTAGTTTACCACCTCACTGAGAGATTGAGTTCTCTTTTGATTTAGTGCCCGGCATGGCACCGATTTCTATGGCTCCGTATAGGTTTGCACTTGCTGAATTGAGTGAATTGAAGATTCAACTCCAGGAATTGCTAGATAAAGGTTTTATCTGCCCTAGTACTTCACCTTGGGGAGCACCGGCTCTTTTTGCTAAAAAGAAAAATAGAGCGTTGCAACTTTGTATAGATTACCGGAAGTTGAACTGGGTAACTGTTAAGAACAAGTACCCAATGCCTCATATAGATTATCTGTTTGATTAGTTGAAAGGGTCTTGTTGTTTCTCTAAGATAGATCTGAGATCGGGTTATCATCAGTTGAGGTTAAGGGAGGAGGATATCCCAAAGACGGCATTCCGTACGCGGTATGGCCATTACGAGTTTCTAGTGATACCTTTTGGGCTAACCAATGCTCTAGCTGTGTTTATGGATTTGATAAATCAGATCTTCCGTGAGTTCCTAGACCATTTTGTGGTCGTCTTTGTGGACGACATCTTGATTTATTCGCCTCTAAGGAGGAACACGAGAAATACTTGTGAATAGTGTTTGAATTGCTTAGAACCACCAGCTATATGCTAAGTTTGGGAAGTGTGAATTTTGGCTGAGAGAAATCAAGTTCTTAGGCCATGTGGTATCCGGGAAATGGGTGACTATGGATTCATCCAAGATAGAGAGGCAGTGCAAGATTGGGCGCAACCTAAGAATGCTTTTGAAATTCGTAGTTTCTTGGGGTTAGCCGGGTATTACCGTCGGTTTGTGAAGGATTTCTCTAGGCTAGCTTCACCTTTGACTAGGTTGACGAGAAAAAGAATCAAGTTTGTGTGGAGTGAGACTTGTGAGAATTCATTCCAAGAGCTTAAGATTAGACTCACCACTGCCCTAATATTGATTATTTTGGAGAGGGGTTTGGGCTATTCGGTATATTGCGATGCCTCACGGGAAGGTTTGGGTTATGTATTGATGCAAGAGGGGAAGGTAGTAGCCTATGGCTCGCGGTAATTAAAGACACATGAGAGGAATTATCCTACTCATGACCTAGAGTTAGCAGCAGTGATATTTGCGTTAAAGATTTGGAGGCACTATCTGTATGGTGAGAGATTTGAGGTGTTTTCTGATTACAAGAGTCTGAAATATCTGTTTACACAGAAGGACTTAAATTTAAGGCAGAGAAGATGGAGGGAGTTCATAGAGGATTATGATTTCAAGTTGCATTATCATCCGGGGAAGGCCAACATTGTGCCGATGCTTTGAGTAGGAAATCATTAGCAACGTGGCTTGTATCGCCATCCGAGAAATGGGAGATGTTGGGTACTCTTTATGAGTTTGGCTTGCATCCGGGAAAGCCTGCTGAGTCTGTAGCCTTATTTTCAGTGGTTCACAACTATACATGTGAACTGAGTGTTAGAAGCATAAAAGGGTGATCTTGAGGTAGAATCCCTCCGAGAGAAAGTTTCTAACGGAAAGGTAGAAAGAGGCTTGATTATGTATCCCGACCAGAGTGTGAGGTACTATGACTGTTTGTTCATGCTAGAGTCTTGTCGAGAGGAAGTACTCCGAGAGTTTCACCATCCACGCCTTGGAGTGCATCCAGGAGGCATAAAGATGTATCACGATCTTAGTCGCCAGTTTTGGTGGAGAGGTACGAAGAAGGATGTAGTCGTGTTTGTATCGAAGTGCCTTACTTGTCAGCAAGTGAAGGCCGAGCATCAGAGGCCAGCGGGTTTGTTGCAACCCTTGCCTATAGCCCAGTGGAAGTGGGAGCATGTCACGATGGATTTTGTTGTGGACCTTCCAAGGACTCAACGGGATAGTGATGCCATTTGGGTGGTAGTTGACCGGTTGACCAAGTCGGCGTACTTTATAGATATGCGTGTGAGCAATTCGATAGACTATCTAGCCAACCTGTACATTAGGGACATAGTGAGATTGCACGGGGTCCCTGTGACGATTGTTTCTGATAAAGATCTGCGTTTTACAGCTCGGTTGTGGCAGAGCTTGCAAAGTGCCTTGGGCACTAGATTGACTTTTAGCACCACGTATCACCCTCAAATTGACGAACAGTCTGAGCGTACCATTCAGATCCTTGAGGATATGCTTTGAGGTTGTGTTCTTGATTTTAAGGGGTCGTGGGAGAGGCACTTGCTCTTAGTGGAGTTTGCTTATAATAACAGCTTCCAACCGAGTATTGGCATGGTATCGTCTGAGGCCTTGTATGGCCGACCGTGTAGATCCCCGGTGTGTTGCGCCGAGGTAGGTGATGCACCTTTGTTGGGCCCAAAGTTGGTTCGGAAAACAATAGAGAATGTGGCACTTATTCGTAAAAGGTTGGTTATGGCTCAGAGTCGCCACAAAAGTTGTGCCGACTGTAGGAGGAGACACTTGTTTTTTGAAGTGGGTGATCATGTCTTTTTGAAAATATCACCTAGATGGGGTTTGATGAGATTTGGGAAGAGTGGAAAGTTGTCCCCTCGATTTATTGGGCCTTTTGAGATCCTTGAGTGGATTGGAGAGGTTGCTTATCGTTTGGCGTTACCACCATAACTTTCTGGGGTTCATGACGTGTTTCATATTAGTGCGCTTCGGAAGTATGAGCCTGTGATGACCGGGTCTTTCTTTTCTTTCCTTTTTTCTCTTTCTTTCTTTCTTCGCTCCATTCTTCTTTTATTTTCGTTAGACTTGAAACGTCTGAAAATATTTCTCTAAAGAAAGTTTTTACTTTTGTTTTGTCCGATGTTAAATTTCACTTGTTCCGGAGAGTGCTCGGGTGAGTCCGGAGTGCCTGGGGATTGAACCAGTTAGTTCTGGACTATTGGGCCAGGGTTGCATGTGCGGGGCCCTAGGCCGCACGTGCGGGGGGGTGAGGCCTCACGTGTGGGAAGGGGTGAGTTTCAGTGGTTGCACACAGCTTAAATTGTAGGTGCGGGGCTGAGTGCGGATTGGAGGGCCGCACGTGCGGGGATCAATGCCTCACATGTGGAAAGGAGGCTCCGCACGTGCGGGACGGGGACAGTCCGAATCTCTGTTTTTTGTGTGTCTTTTGGCTGAATTTATATCACATTTTGGACTTCTTCCTCTCACTCCAAACTTCATTTCTCTCCTCCTTCTCTCTAGAAACACTCACGAAAACACTAAAACACCTTGATTCTTGAAATCTTTGGGTCTAGATCATTATCATTTCTCATAAATTTTGAAGATCCAAATGAGGGCTTCTCTTGGTGTTGTGGAAAGTTGAAGACTCTTCCATCAAAGCTGGGGTTTCCCTGTCTTCATCATCAAGTCTTAAGGTAGGGATTTTTTGAGTCATATATACATGTTTTGCTATATGAATGTTGATTTAAGAGTTTTCATGAGGTTGTTGTGTTGATTTTAATTTTGCACTAAATGAAAAGAGAGAGAGTTTTCAAAAGATGGGTTTAAATCTCAACTTTTATTTCCATGAGGATTTTCTTCTATAAAACTTAAGAAAGATGATTTTGGTAGGATTACTTCAAGAGCATGGTGAAATGTTTGTTTTGATGAAAACCCTAGGAAATTTTGGGGATTTTGGAAAATAAGAAAAATGCCTATGAAATACCTTGTTTTCTTGTATCAAGAGAATGAATGAGAGTAACTCCATCTTATGTGTAGTAAAATGGCCATCTACTTGTTACATGAGAATTGAGATGGTATTTTACCATTATTACTAAATATTTGAACAGGTGTTGTTGTGAGGTGACAAATGGTTGTGCACCCTGAAATGTGTGAATTGTTAAATCTTATAGTTTAATATTGAAACATTACATGTAGTCTTGAAGAGGCTAGCTTGTTAATATTTGGGCATGATGAGAGGTTGTTGTTGCTATAAATTGATGGCATGGTTATTTGTGAAATAATATTGAGAAGAAGAAATGAAAAAGGGGGTAAATTGATATTGTTGTAGAGATGTTTGAAATGGAGAAACGTTATGAAATATTATGTATTGCATCATGTTCTCATTTGATTTATTATCATTATTGCACATCTTGAAATGAGTTGGAAAGACGTTTACTTTGAGAAAAATTTATGTTGAAATGAGAACTATGAAAATGTGGTATAGGGTAAATACGTGGTAAGTCCGGATAGGGGGTGTAGTTGAACTTGATAAGTTGGCCTGAGTGTCCATGGTGAAAAATCAAAAAACCGCGTGGATAGGTGTCGAGCCTTCCGGTTAATACTAGTAAAAATGACAATTTGGTAGTACTTGTAGAGTCTACTTGCAGACACCAGCCTAGGGATTACCAGTGTCGTATTTACCGCCCCTATTGATTAAAATTGAAAGTTTTGAAATGTGTTGAGATTGTAGGTTTTATTGAAAAAAAAATGGAAATCTTCAAGAAGAGCATGAAATGAAATTTCTTTTAAAGAGTATGGCATGGCATTGACATTTTCATTTTTATTAAGAGTTTGCATAACTGTATATACTTTGTGAGAATTCTTTACTGAGCTTTATGCTCACCCCTATGAGACTTTGGTGCAGGTAAAAACATGGTGATCCCGCCAAGTTAAGGGCGTGGATAGTTGTGAAGAGCACATAGCTCCATTTTGTTGAGATTTAATTGCTAGCCAAGGGCTATTTTTGTATGGGTCCGAAAGGCCACTTTTGTGTAACCGGGTTTAAGCCTTGGAAATTGTAGCCTGTAAGGGCATTTATTTGTTTTAAGAATCATATGCTTCACATGCTATAGATTCATGTATTTTTCTTATCAATGAATGTATAACTTGCATGTGAAACTTTTGTATAAACATTGTTGATATATGATGTAAAGGTTGGAGTAATGTTATTATTATTTGGTGAATGTTGGTTAATGTGGTTGGGTTGTGTTTGATTATTTCGGGCGTTACAACTTGGTATCAGAGCTACCGGGTTTGAATACTTGGGGCTCGTGGGAAGTGGTTGTTATACCACAATGAGTTCATTTCGCATGATTAGGAAATGTTTGTCTATTTGTGATTATGTGATAGCATGCTTACGTGAGTATGTGGGTATGGGATTGGACTTTTGGGATGTTATTTGGCCTATTAGATTCCTTGAAGTCTTATTAGAAGGGTACTTGATCAATACTCATTCTACTAATAATTCTTGGTTTCTCATGGGACAAATCTCATCACTAAAGGATAATTCGTATGTGTTTACGTGACTACGTGCTTATGTGGAGTGAATTGAATTGTTTGTGTGTAGAATGTATATAGTTGTTGTAGTTTAACATGTGAGGCAAGTTGTGAGCACATTTGGAATTATGTGCTAAATTATCTATCTTGTTCCTTGATTAGGATGTCAGGAAGGGTTCAAAGTCATGGTGGTAGAGGCGGTAGACGTGGAAGGGGCCGCCACGGTGTGCATGGAGTACCGGTTCATGAGATACCGCTGCAAAAAGAGGGTTTAGGCCAAGCTAACATGGCCGAACAAGTGGGGCAAGCCGGTCAAGCCGCAATAGGGGCCCTAGCCCGAGAAATGGTGGGGGCATTGAGGGAGTCCATGAACATTTTGAGGGCGGAGAATCAAGCTAGGGAAAACGTTGTGGATACAAGGGCGAGCTTTCTCACGAGGGAGTTTTTACGGGCCAAACCGGATGAATTCCATAGTGGCCTCAAGCCAAAGAAAGCGGATGAATGGCTCGAACAGATAGTAAACACATTTGAAATGCTTCACATTGAGGACAGTGAGCTTAGAGTGACTCTTGTGAGTTATTATCTCAAGGGGGACGCGGCCCAATGGTGGAAATATGCCAAAGGCTTAATTGAACTGACCTAGGAGGTATTTGTGGTGGCCTTCCAAGACAAATACCTACCTCCCACTGCTAGGGAGAGGTTGAGGAAGGAGTTCCAGGACCTTAAGCAGCTTAACATGTCCGTGGCCGAGTTCGAAGCGGCCTTTTCTAGTTTGTCCCGGTTTGCACCGTAGTTAGTAGTGACGGAAGAACGCCATTGCATTGAGTTTGAGAAGAAGTTGAGGACGAAGATTTTGTTCAAGGTTGCCTGGAACAGGATCCGGAATTATGATCGCCTTGTGGAGGCGGCCGCACATGCAGAGATTATCGTGGCGGCCGAGGAGGAGAGACTTCGGAATTCGAGGTCTAGGGGCCAAGGGTCACAGGGGGACTTTAAGCCCAACAAGAAGAGCAGAAACACTTTTTCATCCCAGTCTCAGCCGCAACAGTCTAGATCTACTTTCCCCTTGCCTAGTGCGAGCTCGGGAAAGAGTGCACCGAGTGGGTTTTCTTACTTCAAGTGTGGCCAACCGGATCACAAGGCTTTTGCATGTCCACAGAAGGGAGGAGGACAGCAGATGTTGCCACCGCCACCACCACCACCTAACCAATCTCAGAGTCAGTCTCAAAGTAGGGGTCAGGGGCCTACTTGCTACCAGTGCGGTCAGTCAGGACACATGAAGAGAGCTTACCCACAGTCAGGAAGCGCATCTAGCGCATTGGGGTGGAGGCAGACTCAGAGCCACCAGCAGGCTCACTCAGCTCAGACTTCATGAGTTCATCAGGGAGCCGCTTCGACTCAGTCTATACAGCCGGCCTATGCTTCGAAGGACGAGCAGGTTGATTAGAGGCCACAAGGGCACGTGTACGCTATTACTGCGCCAGAGTAGTTGCCAGGATCCTCAGTTGTGAGAGGTATTTTTATTGTGTGTAATTCTTTGGCCAATGTGTTGATAGATACGAGTGCGTCACACTCATTCATATCTGCTGCATTTGTATCTACATTAGGGCTAAAGGTGACACAGTTAGCATCTTCGCTTAGAGTAGAGTCTTCAGTTGGGGGTACAGTTGACCTAGATCGGGGTTGTCACGGTTGTGAGATAAAGGTTGCCGGGCGTAGACTCCCGTTTGGTTTTGTGTTGCTAGACATGTTGAGTTTTGACATCATTCTAGGCATGGATTGGTTGTCTTCGTATCGAGCAGTGATAGATTATTTTCGTCAGAGGGTCACCGTGTGCACCTTGAGTGGTGATTGTTTTTACTTTCTGGTAGACTGAGTTGATAGGGTCTTGTCGCCAGTATTTGATCCTCGTAGTAGGAATGAGCTTAGTGGTCTTCTTGCTACTCTTTTGGATAATGAGAGTGGCGGAACCTGAGTTGAGTTACCCAGGGTAGTTTGTGAATACCCGGACGTGTTTCCCGAGGACCTTACTATTTTGCCACCCCATCGGGAGATTGAGTTCACCATCGACTTAGTGCCTGGAACGACACCAATTTCTATGGCGCCGTATAGATTTGCACCCGCGAAGTTGCATGAGTTGAAGATTCAACTCCAAGAGCTTCTAGACAAGGGCTTCATTTTCCCTAGTACATCACCTTAGGGAGCGCCGGCTCTCTTTGCGAAGAAGAAAGATGGGTCATTGCGGTTGTGTATCGACTACCGTAAATTGAATCGAGTTACTGTCAAGAACAAATACCTTTTACCTAGAATAGATGACTTGTTTGATCAACTTAGAGGTCTTGTTGCTTCTCCAAGATAGATTTGAGGTCAGGGTACCATCAGTTGAGAGTCTGGGAGGGGGACATCCAGAAAACGGCCTTTTGTACTTGTTATGGCCACTATGAGTTCCTTGTAATGCCATTTGGGTTGACTAATGCACTAGCTTCTTTCATGGATTTGATGAACCAAATTTTTAGGGAGTACTTGGATCATTTTGTGGTCGTCTTTGTAGACGATATCCTAATCTATTCGACTTCCGAGGAGGAACACGAGGCTCACTTGAGGGTAGTGCTTGATTTACTTAGAAAACACCAGTTGTATGCTAAATTTGAGAAGTGTGAGTTTTGGCTCACCGAGGTGAAGTTTTTGGGCCATGTAGTGTTAAGTGAGGGAGTAACCGTAGATTCGTTGAAGATAGATTCGGTGCAAGATTGGGAGCAACCTAAAAATGTCTTTGAGAACCGGAGTTTCTTGGGATTGGCGCGGTACTATCGACGTTTTGTGAAGGATTTCTCTAAATTAGTTGCGCCTTTGACTAGGTTGACTAGAAAGGGGGTTAAGTTTGTATGGAGCGAAGCTTGTGAAAAGTCCTTCCAAGAGCTAAAAACTAGATTGACTACGGCACCGGTGTTAATCATTCCAGAGAGAGGCTTGGGTTACACCGTCTATTATGATGTGTCTCGGGATGGGCTTGGGTGTGTTTTAATGCAAGAGGGGAAGGCTGTAGCCTACAGTTCACGGCAATTGAAAACCCATGAGAAGAATTACCCTACCCACGACTTAGAGTTAGCCGCAGTAGTGTTTGCCTTGAAAATTTGGAGGCATTACGTGTGTAGTGAGAAGTTTAAGGTTTTCTCCGATCATAAGAGCTTGAAGTACTTGTTCTCTCAGAAAGACTTGAATTTATGTCAACGGAGGTGGATGGAGTTTTTAGAAGACTATGATTTTGAGCTACACTATCATCCGGGGAAGGCCAATGTAGTGGCTGACGCCTTAAGTCGAAAAATCATGAGTAGATTGGCAAGTATGGCCATCCGGGAGTGGATTGTGTTGGGCGAAGTCGGCAAGTTTGAGTTGCATTTAGATGAGTCCGAAGAGGGTGCAACATTGTTTACCTTGAGTGCTCAACCTACCTTAATTAGCAGAGTTGTAGAGGCACAGCGAGAAGACCGTGAAGTAGAGTTAATTCGTGATAGAATCTCTGACGGGAAGGAAGAGAAGGGTTTGAACATTCACTCAGATCAGAGTGTACATTACCTAGATCATCTGTTTGTGCCTGAATCTTGTAGGGAGGAAGTGTTTCAGGAGTTCCATCACTCACGCCTTGCGGTACATCCGGGAGGCACCAAAATGTATCGTGACCTTAGCCATCAGTTTTGGTGAAGGGGCATGAAGTGGGATGTCACATCCTTTGTGTCTAAGTGCCTTACTTGTCAACAAGTGAAGGCCGAACATCAAAGACCAGCGGGTTTGTTGCAACCCTTACCTATAGTCGAGTGGAAGTAGGAGCACGTTACCATGGATTTCGTAGTTGGGCTTCCTAGAACGCAGCGGGGCAATGATGCCATTTGGGTAATTGTTGATAAGCTGACTAAGTCCACACACTTCATTCCAATGCGTACTAGCGACTCAGTTAAGCACTTAGTAGCGTTGTATGTTAGAGAGATAGTTCGGCTTCATGGGGTTCCGGTAACCATCATGTTAGATAGGGATCCTCGTTTTACTGCCCGGTTGTGGCAAGGCCTTCAAGAGGCATTGGGAACCAAGTTGACCTTTAGCACCGTTTATCACCCTCAAATCGACGGGCAGTCAGAGTGTACCATTCAAATTTTGGAGGACATGCTTAGAGCTGGTGTCCTAGATTTCAAGGGGTCTTGGGAGAGGCATTTACCGTTGATTGAATTCATCTACAACAATAGTTATCAAGCTAGCATTGAGATGGCACCATTTGAGGCCTTGTATGGTCGACCTTGTAGATCACCAGTTTGTTGGGTTGAGGTGGGGGATGCACCGTTGTTGGGTCCAGAAATTGTTAGGGAGACAACCGAGAAGGTTGCTCTCATTCGGAAGAGGTTAGCTACAGCCCAAAGCCGACAGAAAAGTTATGCCGACAGAAGAAGACAACCCTTGTCTTTTGAGGTAAGTGATCATGTGTTCCTTAAGATCGCACCTAGGCGGGGTTTAATGAGGTTTGGCAAAAATGGGAAGTTGTCTCCGAGATTTATTGGACCTTTCGAGATATTGGAGAGAATTGAGGAAGTGGCATATCGGTTAGCTTTACCACCACAACTTTCGGGAGTACACAATGGTGCCGTTTGGTAACACTTACGTTTTCAGTTTTCTGTTTATATTTATAAAAATTTTAAAAACTCAAATAAAAACTTGTTTGGTAAAATTTTTGATTTATAAACCAGTGGTCTCAGTTTATAAATTTGGCCAAAAAAATGAAAACACAAAAAATGCGTTTCCGTTTTGAGTTTTGAGTTTTTTTTTTTTTTTTACCATCTAATACTAGCCACCATCCGCCACCATTTTCCACCACCATCTTCCGTTATCACCACTCACCACCCACCTACCACCACCAGTCACCAGCCACTCGCCACCCACTCGCTACCACAACCCACCCCTCGCCACCACCACCATCCACCACCGACCTGTCATCCACCCGCCACTACCATCCACCGCAGCCACCACCACCCGCCATCTACTTGCCACCATCACTCACCAGCCACCTGCCACTACCAAGCACCATCTAGCCACCACCACCCACCACCCGCCACCGTCACCCACCCACCACCATCACCACCCACCGCTACCATCTACCACCCGCCATCGTCAACCACCACCTACTATCACACCACCACTCACCCGCTACCACCCACCACCACCGGCCCCCATCTGCCACCACCACCACCACGGCCACCGTCACCACCCACCCACCACCACCACCACCCGCCATCCGCACCACATCGCCACCACAACCCGTCATCCGCCACCCACCGTGCCAACCACCTGCCATCTGCCACAAACCATCGCCACCAACAAATGTGCCGCACCATCACCACACAACCCACCACCACCACCCACCCGCCACCACCCACCACCACCAGCACACACCACCCCCACCACCGTCACCACTTTCACCACACGGTCTTCCGTTGCCACTTGCCACCACTTGCCATTCTCACTTTTTTTATATTTTAAATTTTTTTAAAATATTTTGTCAATTACCAAACGTGTTTGTAGTTTATGTTTTTGTAAAAATAAACAAAAAATAAACAAAAACCAGTTTATAAAATTTTTGTAAATATAAACTGAAAACGTAAACGTTACCAAACACACCCAATGTGTTTCATGTGTCCATGCTCAGGAAGTACGAACCCGACCCTTCTCATGTGTTGGATTGGTTTGATTTGGAGATAGATGAAGATGCCTCTTACGAGGAGCGACTGGTTCAAATCTTAGATACCCGAGAACAAGTGTTACGAGGCAAAACCATACCGTTAGTGAAGGTGTTGTGGAGATACCATGGGATTGAGGAAGCGACATGGGAATGGGAAGCGGACGTCCGCTCCAAGTATCCGGATTTATTTGAGCATGCCTAATTGTTTTATTTTAATTGTAATGTCCTCTAGTGATGAAGGGGAGAATGTTAAATTGTTGATCACATGTTGTTGTATGTGTGTTGTTAAATTAAGCATGAGCTTATGGAAGAATGATATTTTGTTGTAGATGTTTTATCTCATATATTTAATTTGAGCAATTGTTGTTTTAATGGAGTGATGATGAAGAGGAAGATAATTGTTGGTTGACATAAATGTTGCAACTTCTTAATGTTGTTAAAAAAATGACTATAGTTGTTAAAGCACTCTTGTTTGGTGAGTTTGTTTAATTTTGGGAAATTTGTTTAAATTTCGAGGACGAAATTTCCTATGGTGGGGAGGTTGTGATGACAGGGTCTTTCTTTTCTTTCCTTTCTTCTCTTTCTTTCTTTCTTTCTTCACTCCATTCTTCTTTTATTTTCGTTGGACTTGAAATGTCTGGAAAAAAATTTTCTCTAAAGAAAGTTTTTACTCTTGCTTTGTCCGATGTTAAATTTCACTTGTTCCGGAGAGTGCTTTGGTGAGTCTGGAGTGCCCGGGGATTGAACCAGTCAGTTCTGGGCTACTGGGCCAGGGCTGCACGTACGGGGCCCTAGGCCGTACGTACGAGGAGATGAGGCCGCACGTGCGGGAAAGGGTGAGTTTCAGTGGTTGCACACTGCTTAAATTGCAGGTACGGGGCTGAGTGCAGATTGGAGGGCAGCACGTGCAGGGATCAATGTCGCACGTATGGAAAGGAGGCTTCGCACGTGCGGGAGCACGTAACACACGTGCATGACGGGGACAGTTTGAATCTCTGTTTTTTGTATGTCTTTTGGCCGAATTTATATCACATTTTGGGCTTCTTCCTCTCACTCCAAACTTCATTTCTCTCCTCCTTCTCTCTAGAAACACTCACCAAAACACTAAAACACCTTGATTCTTGAAATCTTTGGGTCTAGATCATCATCATTTCTCATAAATTTTGAAGATCCAAGTGAGGGCTTCTCTTGGTGTTGTGGAAAGTTGAAGACTCTTCCATCAAAGCTAGGGTTTCGCTGTCTTCATCATCAAGTCTTAAGGTAGGGATTTTTTGAGTCATATATACATGTTTTGCTATATGAATGTTGATTTAAGAGTTTTCATGAGGTTGTTGTGTTGATTTTAATTTTGCACTAAATGAAGAGAGAGAGAGAGAGAGAGAGAGAGAGAGAGAGAGAGAGTTTTGAAAAGATGGGTTTAAATCTCAACTTTTATTTCCATGAGGATTTTCTTCTATAAAACTCAAGAAAGATGATTTTGGTAGGATTACTTCAAGAGAATAGTGAAATGTTTGTTTTGATGAAAACCCTAGGAAATTTTGGGGATTTTTGGAAAAATAAGAAAAATGCCTATGAAATACCTTGTTTTCTTGTATCAAGAGAATGAATGAGAGTAACTCCATCTTATGTGTAGTAAAATGGCCATCTACTTGTTACATGAGAATTGAGATGGTATTTTAACATTATTACTAAATATTTGAACAGGTGTTGTTGTGAGGTGACAAATGGTTGTGCACCCTGAAATGTGTGAATTGTTAAATCTTATAGTTTAATATTGAAACATTACATGTAGTCTTGAAGAGGCTAGCTTGTTAAGATTTGGGCATGATAAGAGGTTGTTGTTGCTATAAATTGATGGCATGGTTATTTGTGAAATAATATTGAGGAGAAGAAATGAAAAACGGGGTAAATTGATATTGTTGTAGAGATGTTTGAAATGGAGAAACGTTATGAAATATTATGTATTGCATCATGTTCTCATTTGATTTATTATCATTATTGCACATCTTGAAATGAGTTGGAAAGACGTTTACTTTGAGAAAGATTTATGTTGAAATGAAAACTATGGAAATGTGGTATGAGGTAAATACGTGGTAAGTCCAGATAGGGGGTGTAGTTGAACTTGATAAGTTGGCCTGAGTGTCCATGGTGAAAGACCAGAAAACCGCGCGGATAGGTGTCGAGCCTTCCGGTTAATACCGGTAAAAATGACAATTTGGTAGTACTTATAGAGTCTACTTGCAGACACTAGCCTAGGGATTACCAGTGTCGTATTTACCGCCCCTATTGATTAAAATTGAAAGTTTTGAAATGTGTTGAGATTGTAGGTTTATATTGAAAAAAAATGAAAATCTTCAAGAAGAGCATGAAATAAAATTTCTTTTAAAGAGTATGGCATGGCATTGACATTTGCATTTTTATTGAGAGTTTACATAACTGTATATACTTTGTGAGAATTCTCTACTGGACTTTATGCTCACCCCTATGGGACTTTGGTGTAGGTAAAGACGTGATGATCTCGCCAAGTTGAGGGCGTGGATAGTTGTGAAGAGCACATAGCTCCATTTTGTTGAGATTTAATTGCTAGCCAAGGGTTATTTTTGTATGGATCCGAGAGGCTACTTTTGTGTAACCGGGCTTAAGCGTTGGAAGTTGTAGCCCATAAGGGCATTTATTTGTTTTAAGAACCATATGTTTCACATGCTATAGATTCATGTATTTTTCTTATTAATGAATGTATAACTTGCATGTGAAATTTTTGTATAAACATTGTTGATATATGATGTAAAGGTTGGAGTTATGTTATTATTATTTGGTGAATGTTGGTTAATGTGGTTGGGTTGTGTTTGATTATTTCGGGGCGTTACAGAGCCGGATCCATTGCACGTGTTGGATTGGACCGACTTGGAGGTAGATGGGGATAGGGGTGTGCAACGGATCTGCCGACCCACCTCATCCGCCCGACCCAACACAACCCGAGGCACAACGGACGGATGCGTGACACCTGGCGGACGGATGTGGGTCTAGAAATACCAATTTTGTGGGTGCGGGTCGGGTCTTGGGTAATCTGCTAATTCTATTGATTTACCCGACCCGCCCGCCCATACTAATTTTCCCTTTTTTCCCCAGTCTTGCCTTGCCCCTGTTTTTTTCATTTGAGGTTTGTAGCCCTAGGTTTGTTCGATGACTATGTCTGTCTCTCTCTCAACACACACACACACACACACACACACTCTCTCTCTCTCTCTCTCTCTCACACTTGAACGGAGGAGACGAGAAACAATCGGCGTCGATGACAATGGTGGCTAGCGACTAGCGACGATTGGCGATCAGCGATAGTGGTGGCGAGCAGCGATCGAAGCATCGATTCGAAGGTAATCTTCTCTTCTCTTCTCTACTTCTCTTCTCTTTTCTTCTCTTTGCTTTTTGTCTTTGATCGGCGATCGGCAACTGTGTTCTGTGTTTTTATTTTGTTATTTTTTCAGTAATTAGGGCTTCAGCATCTTCTCTTCTCTTCTCTTCTTGTCTTTGTAGAGATTTGCTTATTTTTTTAGGGCTTCGACTGTGTTCTGTTAATTAATTAGGGCTTTCACTGTGTCAAATTAATCATGTTTCAGGTTGCCTTGTTTCTGAGTATTTAATCATGTTTAAGGTTGCCTTATTTCTGAGTATTAAATTAATCATGCGTTAAATTAACTTACAGATATGCTTATTTCTTGTGTCTGAGTATTTGATCAATGGCAGCCCAAATTGATGACCTAGACTCCATGGTTAAGGTTGCCTTGTGAGCAACCTTTTCTGTCTCTCAGTTCATCACATGTTGAAATTGTGTGCATTAATGTGTTATACCTTGAATGGAACTTAATTTTGTTTGTTAAGGGTTTGTTAGTTTATTTGTTTGTTTTGGCAAAAGATAAGAACTTCATTGAAATATAAAAGAAAGCATAGAACAGAGTTTATTTAGATGATTTCATCTTGTTTGAAATTATAGGGAACAACAGAGCATGGATTTCAAAAGCATATTTTCAATGATTTTTTTTTTTTTTATTGGTTTTTGGCAGTTGTTTTTGCCCAGGTTGTTTTTGCATTGCCCAGGTTGTTTAAGAAATGTCACTGGAATTATGCACAGCACACTTGAATTATGCACAGCTCACTTGAATTGCCCAGGTTGTTTTTGCATTGCCCAGGTTATTTTTGCATTGCCCAAGTTGTTTAAGAAATGCCCACTGGAATTATGCACAGCACACTTGAATTATGCCACTACCAGAATTATGCACACTTGAATTATCCTACTTGAATATTGAATTATGCAAACTTGAATTATGCCCTTTTTTTTTTTTTTTTAACGAAGTGCGCGCACAATTAAATTATGTTGAAAATTTGTAAACTTTTAAACCACCAAACCGATTCGTATCCATCCGCCAATCCGCCAATCTGCTCAATTCGCATCCGCCGGATTGGCGGACGGATGCGGATTGATTTTCTTCAATCCGCCAATCTGGCGGACGGATGGCGGATTAGAGGTTCCGTGGCCGCAACCGATCCGCGCCCACCCCTAACTAGTAGTGGTTGAATATCTCTCTCCTACGGAAAATTCCCAGAAGGTCATATACTTTTCTTCTTGAAAACAATTGCTCTGCTTTCTTACAAAATTATAATCATTATAGAATTGCAAATGACCTGATCATCTGTATCAACCCACAACAACATGCCTCTTCTCAGCATGCCACCTCTTTGTGTTAATTTCATCATCACCATCTTCTTGTTCATCGTCAGTAGTCCAACATCACATGGCGCCGACAATGAAAATTACACGACTTGCCACCACAAAAAATACGACTGCGGAGAGCAAATAAAAGGAATTGGATATCCCTTCTGGGGAAAAGATCGACCTCAGTTCTGCGGCGTTCAAGGTTTTAATCTCACGTGCAAAGGCAATGAAAACACAACCATAGTTATCGAGAAACAGGAATTTCGTGTTCTTCATATCAATCAATCTGCTCATAGCATGACCATTGCACGAGCCGATCTGTGGGATACTATTTGCCCTGCGAAATTCATTAATACCACTTTGAATTTCACTCTTTTCGATTACGGTCCTCATCCGTATGTTCTAAATATTACTTTGTTCTATGATTGCCTCCCTGACCTCCCATCTTATGATCATATACAAGAACGGAGTCATTTTCAATGCCCCGAGGTAGCGGGGAGCCAGAATAGTAGTAATATTAGTTTCTTCGTAGAAGACCCATATGACTTGCATATTCCGGAATGGGGATGTAAGAGCAGAATCAAGGTTCCAGTTTTCCAAGAGCGTCTTAATGCATTTTGGGGGGATGAACACATGACTCTGGAAAAATTGGTGAAGCAGGGATTCGAGGCTGATTATCATGAATTGACAAATTCCTGGCCTGCGAAACGTGCAATTACTCTGGAGGGGAATGTGGACTGACACTACTACAAATCAAGCAATTTGCTTTTGCTACGATGGACCTCAATCGCAAATGTGCCGAAGGCCAGTAACAAGGCCAGTGCCAGAGCCAGGTGTGTATCTGCTTTTCTTTCCCCAACTTTGCATATTCTTAGGCTGACTGGGTTATAAATTTTGGTACTAATTTAAAAATGAAAAAAGAAAAGGTGGGTGGATTATGAATGAAATTCAACTATATTTCATTCACTTTTTTCATTTATTTTTCTAAATCTCTACTCAAAAATCAATAATCTAAATAGTGGTGATATGGAAGCTATTATGAATTAAACATTAGTGCTGGAATCTTATTGACTAAAAATAAATAAAAAGGGCTTATAGAGGGGGAAAATATTGGAAATTGAGTCATATTTCAAATACAAAAAAGCCAACTCTAATAATCGAATCAATTCTTACGAGAAAAGCCAAATACAAAATGAAAAACAAAATATATTAATTAATATGCACGAGGTTTGATTTTATGACCACTTTGTATTCCTAGATTCATTCATTTTATAATGTTCCAAAACCCAATAAAATTCTTATCCAAATAGTACTCGTTGAAGGATTATTTTGGAAAGATAGTTAAAAATTAGTTTTTTAATTTTTTTGACTTCTTTTTTAAAAAAACGTGTAAAAATATATGAGAGATAATGTGATCCAAAATAGATTAAAAATTGAAAGATGACTTTTAAGTATCTTCCCAAAATAGCCCGAAGTATCCTGTAGATAGCTCTAGGTGATGACATTCTCTTTCACACAATATAAAACAATTCAAATGGCAGATCAAATAACAGTCTTTGGTTTCATAGTAGCCAACTTTGTTCTGCTCTGAAGTTTCGTTGATCCATTCATTTGTCATAATTACTCCACCTGCGGCTACTCTGTGCACGACATGAAAAAAATATCTTTAAAGGTTCGTTTGGGAAGAAGGGTTGGGTTAGATTTGGGGCTATTTTAACTACAAAAAGACAAAATAGGTTTTGTAGTGTAATAAGACAAAATATCACATCCAACCCATAATCATTATATTCTTTCTCTCGCAAAAAATTAAAAAAGTCAAAAAGTCATTCATAAACGAGACTTTTTAGCCCCAGGCTAAAATAACTAAAAAAACCAAAAATCCAACCCACTTTCTAAACGAATCCTAAGACATTTCGTGACTTTTCTCTTTGTCTCGTTTCTAACTCGATTTAAATTTTATTTTGGCTTTTAATATTTTAATTTAAGTAAATTATATTTTGTCCTTTTTATATTTCTCATTTTCTCCTTAAATTTTTTTTTTCCTATTTGGGTCTTTTATATTTTAAAATTTTCTCAATTTACTCCTAAAATTAATTTTTATTTAAAGTTAGACGGAAAATAACATGTTAGCTGTCACATGACTAAAAAATATATTATTATATTGAGATTTATGTTTGTTTTAGACGTGTAATAAAATAGTTTTATGATACATGTTTGTCAATGTGTCATTTTCTATATAATTTTGAATATAAGTTAGTTTTTGAAGTAAATTAAGAAAAATTTGAAACATGAAGGGTTAAAGTGAGAAAAAAAAAATCAAGAGTCAAATTGAGAAAATATACAAATATTAAAAAAAAAAAAAAAAGAGCCTGATTTACCCTTTTAATTTTAACAATATTAATTTTAAACTTTAAATTAAATTTCAATTTAGAAATTCGACCTCTTGCTTTTCTACCACATATCAATCACATGAGATAAAAATATATATATATATATATATATATGGACAAGAATTTGAATGGAATAATCAAATTAAAACTTGACTTAATATTCAAATAAAAATAATAAAGATCAAACTAAAATTTGGATTAAATTACAAAAATAAAAAAATGTAATCTATATTTTATCGAACAAACCTGTGAAGGCTTTTAGTTCGAAGTCAGGCTAATTTATGACGCTAGTCTTATCTTACTCTTATTTTATAAACAAATGCAATTATAAAATTTTGTTAGTGTAGAGTAACATGTTATGTCATGTGATGCAACATATGAAGGAATATCTCTTTTGTTTGGGATATTTTGTAATTAGTTGGAAATTTCAATTGGTGGTGGTTTCATAGACTTCTTCAACTCATAGGATGAGGTAACAAGTTATACTACAAATCTAAAAATTTTTGTGATCTAGATTTATTTTATATATGAATTTTTATAATACATTTATTAAATATTAACCACACATCCAAATTCTAGTCACAAATTTGGAGAGTAATTATGACTTCTAAACAATTATGAGAGATTATTTGGTAGTCTTAGACTATTATTTTATACTTATCACTTGGCACTAGTCAAGTTTTTAACCAGACACTTATCAAGTTATCTTCCAAAAAATTAACAAAATAACTAATCTTATTATTTTAATTAATAAATATTAAATTAGGACATTACATAAATTTATCCTAAAATTACTAAATAATTTTTCCACAACTATCTTATGGTCCAGATTTCATGTCGAACAAGTCAATGAAATTGGCCTGATGTAAAATAGGGTTGGGTCCACGTTTGACCTCGAATATTGAATATGTTTTGTACTATGAAAAATAAATAAATAAATAAATAAATAAATAAAAGGTGTAGTTTCTCTCAGTCCAGTCTTGTGTGTTGTGTGTGGATGTGGTCTAGACTCTAATCTAAGGCTTGTTTTGGATAGTAAGTGAAATGTTAATTTTTTTTATTTTTTATTTTTTTGATTGTTTTTAAGAAAATGTATAAAAAAGTAGAGAGTTGATGTGATCCAAAATAAGTTAAAAGTGAAAAAATAATTCTTAGCCAAGTTTTCAAAATAGGCCTAAATGGACTAGGACAATGCCTAATTTAAATGATTTTGTGTAATTGATTAATATGATAGTTTTAATCTCATTATTTTAATATATTTAATTAAAAACATATATATAATATATTTTTAAAATTATATTTATTATAATCTTTTTAAAAAATATGATAAAATTATTTAATTATAATTATCTCATTAATTTTATTTTTTTAATGAATAATTTGCACATAGAAAATGAACTACTCGGATTATATTAACTATGTGGGCTTACTCAATTGGAGATTAGTTTATGCCAAAACGCCAAATTTAAAATAGTGCAAGTTGTGTTTAAAATAAATTTAATTTATATATTTTAAATTGTGATGGTATTTTTTTTTTCTCGAATATATGCTTTAATTGATAATTGGATTGAAACATGTCACCTCACCAAAAAAAAAAAAAACAAAAGTCATTAATAGAATTAGAAAGGAAGTTTCCTATCCAATATTAATATAGATTGACTTTAAGATTGGTTTGGAAAAATGATTTTTTTTAGTAATTTTTTAGTTAAAATATGAGATGAAAAAAATAAAACATTTGAGAGTGACTTACCTTCTTATGAAAAAAACATATAAATAAAAATAAAGATTATGAAAAGTAATTTTTAACTTTTTATATAATTTTTTGACTTTTAAATTTCTTGAATAAAGATGTTAAAAACTCTAAATGAATTATTAAATATTCTACACAATACTCATATAGTGTCATGTGAATATTGCTCTTTTTTAATAACTTATTAATTTTGCACTTTTTAAATATTTTTTTATTTTTTTAATCATAATAATCTATTGCCAAAGACATTACGTGATCATATTCCGAAATTACTAACTAATCAACCCAAAGGGGTCTTACCAACTCCCTCCAAATTGTTTTTTTGTTTTATTTTGTTTTTTATTTTTTATTTTTTTTATATATGATAAGAAATAAAGAAAGTAAAAACTGCCCCAAAGATTTTTTTGTAATTTCTTCCACTACTATAGCTTTTCTTTTCTTTTCTTTTGCCCACTCATCTTACTTTACTATCAATGTCATCTAACATTTCCAACTTTGAGCACCATATTATTTTTTCTTAAATTTTTTATTTCAATGTGTTTTTAGGTGCAAAATAAAATCTTAAAATTTCTCAGATCTCAAGAATCGAGATTCTCATTATATTATGTAATTAAAAATACCTTCAGATACTAGAATAAAAAAAAATAAAATTGGGAACATAGAGTTAATTTCGGCAATCACTACCATTCTTTAACATTTCTCTATGCGGTGTGTATTTTTCTTATAATCTTAAAAATAACTGTATTAGTAAAACAGGCTTGTAACTTGAGAATGTTAACATTCATTTGTTGAATACACAATAAAACAAATTTTGTCCAATGTTAAATATTTAAAAGACTTGTATACAATTATCGTTCATTTTGTTAGAATCTAGATTAAGTTAACCATACTAAAGATCAAAAACCGATTACTTGCCAATTTTAAAAATTATATCTTCAATTAACAAAAATCAAGTTAACAACAATATTGATAACATTACACACAAAAAAATTATTCAGAAAATTAAATAAGTGGATCATATTTATTTTTTGATGTGACTCATACCCCATTATTAAATTTCACCATACATTTTCTTATCTAAACAATTTTCATAATATTTATTTTTTCAAAATGCACAACTTTTGGTAGCATCCAAGGTCATGTACATATGGGAGAATGTTTGGGACCCTGCAAAGGGGGATTCCCATCACTCCCACTGATGTATTGGCTATTAATTTGTTTAAATTTTTTTTTTCTATTTCTGATAGTGACATAAATAATTCAGATCATTTTAAGAGTTATAAAAATTATATTTTGTGAGAGCCTCTATCATTACTGTGTACATATGGTTGAAATTAAAGCCCATTGATTTTACTCCGTTCTATCCCTGACTTTAGAGGTAGTTGAAGAAAAAGCAAGACGCTTTTGCTTGAACTTAAAGTTTGTCTTTCTTGTGCAATTAAGCTAACATTTTCAAACCTCCCGATCAATGTTTTGAAAAGTGGTTGTGGTCGCTATGATAGTGGCGGTGGTGCGATTGCAGTTACAAAGTATAAAGGCTGTAACGTAATGGTTGTAGTAACCAGAACCGTGAATTTTTATTTTTTGTAACAATTTGAAAAAAATTTACCGATACGCATATTTTTTTTCCATGATTATATTTATTGGTTTTAAAATAAATATCAATCAATTTTTGTAAATTTTTACATATGATCCAATATATTTCATATTTTTAAAAATGTATAAATTGAGGTTTTTACATTTTATTTTAATGTAAAATATTTCATTATTTTTTTAAAAATGAAAATATTTCATTATTTCACTTTATTTTAAAAAATGTACATATTTCATATTTTTAATGACTTTATATTATACAAAAAAATCAATCACTAACTATTATATAAAATAAATAATAATAAAAGTAAAAAAATAAATAAAAGTCTAAATATATATATATATTTTTAACCAAACTAAATAAATAATGACCATACTTATTATTATTATTATTTTCAAATAATATATATATATATATATTTAGACAGACACAAAAATAAAATGGTTGAGTGATCCGTCTCTACAGATGAGAGACCCGAATTTCGAGGCATGAAATTGCGGAAATGGTCCAAATATAAGTTACCCTTTTTGGATTACTAATTTGCATGAGTCTTGTTGTGGCCAACCAAACTTTGAGGTCACTTGCAATGGAGGAAACCCGGTTGTCGCGATATCCGACGATGATTATGTCATCGAAGAAATACTCTACACCAATAATTCATTTCTCTTGGCCAATTCCATGGTCTATGATTTTGAAAATGCTTGTCCAATTCCTCTGCATAATTTTAGCATTGAGGGAACTCCATACAACTATAGTCTTAGCTATGTCGATCTCTTCTTCTACAATTGTTCAACGTATCCTATCAAAGAACCGACGCATCGAGTTGATTGTGCAAGCAATGCTACCGATTTATCATTTGCTGTTTTTCACAAGGAGGTTTTGGAGTATGGGAATTATTCGATGACTCGTGCAATTCTTGGGTGAATGCGCCTGTGAAGAGTGGAGATATAAAGACAATGTTGGAAATGAATTTCACTAATGTTTTGAGAAGAGGGTTTGTTTTGCAATGGAGTGAATATTATTATAGTGATCGCAAGAGAAGTGGAGGGAACTGTGGTTCTATTAATAACAAATTTACCTGTTTTCGCTCCAATAAATAACCTTCCAAAACCTGTGACGACGGTAAGCCTAGTGAATCTTAGTCCTTTTTGTCATTTTTTCTGGTCAGACTATGTTTCACTATCTTTTTTAAAATCAATTGGTGTTTAAAAAATAATTCACTTATATTTTTTATGACATTCATCTAGATCCATCCATGGTCTGCATGCTTGTTTTTAGAGTGGTTGAAGAGTCATGTTGTGTATCCAACATTTTTCAATTATTTCTTTCTTTCTTGGTGCAAATTTTAGTCTTAGAGACAAGAACTTGTATCCATAATCTTGTTTCCATTCGCTCTTTCTTTCTTTCTTTCTTTTATATATATAAGTAAATTTTTACAACTAGACCATTAAAATGGAAATTAGGGTAGAGATTACATCAGAATTCTCATATATTCCACAATTAGAGTTTGCGTTGTGATAATATTTGCTCTAATGATTTATCATGTTTTATGATTATCTACAGAGCATAATGAAAGTTCGTCGCCAACAATGCGTGGTATAAGTAAATATGCCCCTCTCATCTTCTATTGTTTTTCATTTTGGTATGAAATTGATCACAAAATTAAATATAAAATATATATAAATGAACAATATTTTTTATAAAATGAATACTAGGATTTACATTTAAAAAATTATAAGAAAAATTGTACTTGTGATTCTTATAATTCGTATCTTATGCCAATCTAGATATATAGTTTCTATTATATCAATCTTGTCTTTAATTTTTGACAATTTGTGAAATTAGACAAATTGATAACATCCATTAAGAATTAGACAAAAGACAAGGGTAAAATGATCTTTTCAAAAGGAAATGGACAAATTTAAAACAATAACTCTTCGATCACTTTGAAAAGAGTGAATAAACTATTTTATTTATTGATCAATCTAATTTCTAAAGAGATATTATCAATTGTACTAAACTGACATAACGTGAAAAATTGAAAAGTAAAATCAATATAATTAGAAAACCAATGGCCAAATTGTCCAAAATTATATTCATTAATATAGATTTACTAATGCTAAAAACACATAATTAAAATATAGAATGAATTAAACATTAGTGCACGAATCTCATTGACTAAAAAAAATAAGAAGGGTTCATACAAGGGAAAAATATGGAAACTTGAATCATATTTCAAACACAGAAAAGCCAATTTTAGTACTCAAACCAATTCTTACGAGAAAAGATAAATACAAAATGAAACACAAGATATATTAATTAATATACATTGTCTGATACTATAACCACTTTGTATTCCTAGATTTTTTTCATTCTATAATGTTACAAAACCATTTAAAATTCTTGTCCAAATAGTACTCAAAATATCCTACAAATAGCTCTAGTTGATCACATTCTCTTTCACACAAATATAAGACAATTCAAATGGCTGATCAAACAATAGTCTTTAGTCTCCATAGTAGCCAACTTTGTTCTTCTCTGAAGTTTCGTTGATTCTTCATTTTTCATAATTACTCCACCAGCAGCTACTCTGTGCATGGCATGAAATATATATATATATATATATATATCTTTTAAGACATTTCATGACTTTTCTCTCTGTCTCGTTTCTAACTCGATTTAAATTTTATTTTAGTTTTTATTATTTTAATTTAAGTAAATTATATTTTGTCCTTTTATATTTAGCCATTTTCTCCTTAAATTCTTTATTTTTTTTTTTCTCCTTATTTTGGTCCTTCATATTATAAATTTTTCTTAATTTACCCTAAAACTAATTTATGTTTAAAGTTAGATAGAAATGACATGTTAGCTGTCACATAACTACAAAATATATTATTATATCGAGGTTTATGTTTGTGTTTCAGAGTGTAATAAAATAGTTTTATGACACATGACTGTCAACGTGTCATTTTCTGTATTATTTTAAACATAAGTTAGCTTTTGAAGTAAATTAAGAAAAACCTGAAACATGAAGGGTAAAGTGAAAAAAAAAAACAAACATAAAAAGAACAAAGTGTGATTTACCCTTTTAATTTTAACAATATTAATTTTAAACTTTAAGTTAAATTTCAATTTAGAAATTGGACCACATGCTTTTCTACCACATATCAATCACATGAGATAGAAAAAAAATATGGACAATAATTTGAATGGAATAATCAAATTAAAACTTGACTTAATATTCAAATAAAAATAATAAAGATGAAACTAAAATTTGGATCAAAATACAAAAATTAAAAAATTTAATCTATATTTTATCAAACAAACCTGTGAAGGCTTTTAGTTCGAAGTCAAGCTAATTTATGATGCTAGTCTCATCTTACTCTTATCCTATAAACAAATGCAATCATAAAATTTTGTTAGTGTAGCGTAATATGTTATGTCATGTGATGCAACATATGAAGGAATATCTCTTCTGGTTGGGATATTTTGTTGTGGGGACATATTTTGTGAATGACAGCACGTGACCAAGGTGACGCCGAAGAGTCAGCCGAGGTGTCATGTGGCTTGGTCTTGATGCTGAGGTTATCTCGACTACGCCGAGGTTATCTGCGGAGATGCCGAAATCCGAGATGAGCGGATAAGGAACGAGAGTCCTAGAATGTGGGAGGACCTCAATCTAAATAAAGATAAAGCTCTTAGGGAGTTTATCTCTATATAACTGAGAGTCTAAGACGAGCATTGAGCCAAAGTCTATTGAAGCTAGGCTTCTACAGGGATCAGGTTAATGCTGGCTATAAAGGTAAGGCACCCTCGTGAGTCGAAGGTATGTTTTTTATACTTTGTCTAGTGAGTTACGCACTATTAGCTATCTTTGAGAGATAATTATTGACTTGATCGTCGGAGTGCCCCCGGGTGGACGAACCACAGCCGGATTCTTATCTTTCTATGTCAGGTTGTTCGGGCTTAATCTGTTCTGCCGGTGCTTTCCTGCTGAGTTCTCCTGTTTGGTTGTGTGGTCAAAAATCAACATCCACAATTTGACGCAGTCTGTGGAAACGTAAGGAGAATAGATGGCCAACGATGGGTAGAAAGAAAAGGTTGAGGACGACATCCCTAGTGGAAGTGGCAAGAACGCCGATCCTAATGCGGAGGAGGAGAACTGTAACGAAGGACCTTGGGATCAGAATCCTAGGAAAAAGGATGTCCGCTAAGAAGGAGACGCACCGAAGAAAGCATGTCAAGGCGGGTATTACAACGAAGGTGACCTCCAGGTATAGAAAGATAGATGTCTGAGGAGGGACGGCGAGATGAAGGGAATGGCAAACAAGTTGGCAGACCTACAATCATTTGTCAACTTCATGATGCAGAACAACGTCATGCAGCCGCCGTTTCCATTGGAGGACACGCCGATTCCACCAGCCAAGAACGATGCTCAGAAAGAGGGCAAAAAGTAATCCCAGCAGTCTCTCAGCATGACATAGTGAAAGAACGCTCACATCGGCCTTTACGGGACGCTGGGTGAGCAGAATCAATAAGAAAAGAGCCTCAGAGGACACCTCGAACCAAGGGAACTTACGTCAAGGAACATCGGCATGTTCAGGCGAAGGAACTTTGTTTTGACATAATGAGTGAAGAGAAGTCCAAGAGGACTCATAACGACACCGGGAGTAGTGCACCAAAAAGGCTGAAATCCGTTGACAGCCGAGTTCCTGGTTGGACTAAGGAGGATCTAAGGGACTACCTCCAGAGGAAGAGGCAGAATGTCGAGGTCACATCCCCCATCAAGCCGAGGACGTCGTTCTCCGTAGAACTAGATAGGTTTGAGGCCCTGAAAAGGTTCCATATGCCGAGATTCCAGATATATGACGATAATTCTGATCCAAACTTTCACGTTAGCTTGTACTTGAATTCAATGGCACTGTACACCAGGAACGAGCTGCTGCTATGCAAGGTGTTCCCTTCGTCCTTTGGGGAAATCGCGTCGGATTAGTTTCACAAGTTGTCGAAAGGAACTATGAAGAGTTGGGAAGGCGTGGCCGAGATGTTTGTGGCCAGGTTTGTTACAAACAAATTGTAGCCGTTGAGGGTAGACTCCCTGATGGCTCTAAAAATTGGCGAGGATGAAAACCTTAGGGCTTATGCCAAAAGGTATTATAAGGTGTTTAACCGTATACCAGGGTGCAACCAAGAGTTGGCAGTCGCATCTTTTAAGAACGGCCTGGACGATAACCGCATGCTTCGAAAGTCACTGGCAAAGACTCTGCTAAAGAGTATGGAGGAGCTCATGGCCAGGATCGAGAAATATGCGAGAGCCGAAGAAGACACGCCAGGAACGAAGGCGTCAAAGCAAGATAAGAGGAACGGCAAGCCAAAGCGAGGCTAAGGTAATACAAATTTTAATAAACAAGAAACAGGACTAAGGGTTGTGCAGGCAGTCACTACCGTGTTCCGGATCCCGGTTTATAAAGTCTTGGAAAGGATTAGGAACCAGCTGTATTACAGAGCGCCGGAGAGGATCCCTGGCGAATTTATGGGGAGAAGTCTGGAGAAGCAATGTGCTTACCACAATGAAGATGGACACCTGATGCAGGGTTATAGAGCCCTAAAAGTACATTTGGAAGATCTGGTTAGACAAGGTCACTTAAGGGACCTAGTAGATAAGGCCAGAATGAGAGAAGAACAGGCAAGGCTGCCCCAAGCACCGGTAACACCATCCCCACCAACACCACAACCGCAGGCAGACGAACCACGAGTGATCAATGTGATTCATTCAAGGGTCAATAAGAACGAGGTACATGTGGAGACTCAAAGGGTGAAGCACTTACAGCATGTGTACTAGGCCCAGCAGAAGAGACCTAAGACAAACGAGTGCCAGGGACCAATGGTGTCTTCTATTAAAGCAGACCTGGACATGGTACAACATCTACATAACGATGCCCTGGTGGTATCCCTCAAGATTAGAGAATGCCAAGTAAGGCGCATTCTGATTGACCAAGGCAACTCTTGTGACATAATGTATGTCAGATGTTACAAGGAGCTCGGCCTTCACCGAGATGATTTGGAGCAATCCAACAGCCCAATGGTCGAGTTCAATGGAACGCCGACATGACCCCTCGGAGCAATAAATTTGGAGGTGCAGGCAGGCACCAAGAAGGTAAGCACAGAGTTCACAGTAATTGACACCCCCTCCCTTTACAATATTATCTTGGGAAGGCCATGGTTGCACACTATAAGGGCTATTTCCTCAACACTACACTAACTGTTGCGGTTCCCAACAGAGCATGGAATTGAGGAGGTCAGAGGGGATCAGATGCAGGTAAAGAATGGCTCCATAGCAGCAATAAAATCTACCTGCAACGTCTGAGAAGCAGAAATAGTAGAGATTGAGGACAAGGACATGGAGATCCTGGATGACGTCGGCAAAGAGCTGGCCGACAAAAGTGAGAAAGCCTTAAAGAAGATCCTGGTCCAACAAGGAGATGAAGAGCGCTTCGTTCTTCTCGGCTCAGGCTTGGCCGAGGAGGAAGAGAAGGAGTTAGAGTCATTCTTGCGAGCAAACATAGAGGTGTTTGCTTAGACGCCATACGAGATGCCTGGCATTGACCCCGAGGTCACATGCCATAGACTAAATGTAAATAGGTCAGCTAAACCTGTCATTCAGCGAGCAAGAAGGCTGACGTTAGTTCATGTGGAGGCATTAGAGGAGGAAGTGGACAAATTGTTGGAGGCCAGAGCCATTTGGGTGGTAAACTAGCCAACTTGGTTGTCAAACACAGTTGTTGTGAAAAAGAAGAATGGGAAGTGGAGGGTCTGCGTGGATTTTATCAGTCTAAATAAGGCTTGTCCTGAAGACAGTTTCCCACTCTCCAAGATCGATCAGTTAGTAGATACCACTTTAGGGAATAGAAGGATGAGCTTCCTAGACACTTGCAGGGGGTACCATTAGATAGCAATGTACTCCTTGATGAGGAGAAGACTGCTTTTATCACCCCACAAGGGCTGTATTATTACAAATGCCCTGTTTGGTAGAGCTGTGGGAAAGTGCTTATAGCTTATGCCTAAACAACTTATACCTTATAACTATGAACATAAGTTGATTTCTGACTTATAAATTAAGCATCTTCTGCCCTACTCAAAGAATAGGCTGATTTCTGACTTCCAAAAAGTTATAAGCTATAAGCTATAAGCTAAACTAAACACATCAAAATAGCTTAAATTAAGCTGAAAGCTGAAATAAGTAGCTTTTAAGCTGCACCAAACAGGCACAAAGTGATGCCTTTTAGGTTGAAAAATGCAGGAGTAACCTACCAGAGGTTGGTGACCAAGATGTTCAGACATCTAATTAGAAAAACAGTGGAAGTATACATTGATGACATGGTCGTGAAGAACAAAGAACCTGAGAATCATCTGGCCAACTTAAAAGCAGTTTTCAATATTCTTAGGACATATCGGCTCCGACTCAATGCTTCAAAATGCACATTTAGAGTGGGGTCTGGTAAGTTCCTGGATTACTTGGTTACCAGAAGGGGCATTGAGGCAAGCCCATATCAAATCAAGGCCATCCTTGAATTGAAGAGCCCAACATCGACAAAATAAGTACAGATGCTGACAGGAAGGGCCGCAGCCCTGAATAGGTTTATAAGCAAAAGTTCAGATAAGTGTAAACTATTTTTCAATTTAGTGAAGAAGGCCCCAGATTTTTTATGGACAGAAGAGTGCGAAGTCGCCTTGGCCAACTTGAAAAAGTATCTGACAACAGCTCCAGTTCTGTCAAATCCAGTACCTAGAGAGGAGTTATTCTTATACTTGGCAATTTCATAGCATACAGTGAGTGCAGTGGTAATCAGAAAAGAGAATTGAGAACAAAGGGCAATATACTATGTGAGTAAAACCCTAGCAGGTGCAGAGACCAGGTACTTGCCCCTGGAGAAATTGACACTGG
This sequence comes from Camellia japonica, assembly GCA_030407325.1. NCBI lineage: Eukaryota > Viridiplantae > Streptophyta > Magnoliopsida > Ericales > Theaceae > Camellia > Camellia japonica. The sequence goes on from JAPPVO010000010.1 coordinate 6,992,261, forward strand.
CCTTAGTGATGGCTTCCAAAAAGCTGAATCATTACTTCCAAGCCCACAAGATTGTGGTATTGACTGAATATCCCTTGAAGTCCCTGTTGCAGCAAGGAGATCTGACAGATAAGGTAGCCAGATGGATAGTGGTATTGGGCCAGTATGACTTAGAGTTTAGGCCCAGAACAGTAATCAAAGTCCAGGTTTTGGCTGACTTTGTGGCCGAGTTCACACCCGGTCCACGTCAGGCTCCGGTGAGCCGCAGCATAGGGTGTCCAAGAGAACAAGAGGAGACCTAGCTGGAGATGAGAAACCCCACAACAGAGCAAAAGAAAGAAGAAAAACCGAAGCCATGCGATATCTACATCGGCGACTCCTTCTGCCTATTTGTTAATTGGAGTTCAAACCGTCAAGGAATGGGGCAAGAGTGGTGTTGGTATCACTAGATGGGAGGATGCTGGAATAATCTATCTGTTTGGGGTTCAAAGCCTCAAACAATGAAGCAGAATATGAGGTACTAATCGCAGGGTTGAGGTTAGCAGCAGCAATGGAAGCCGACGATGTGGTAGTCTTCTGTGACTCCTAACTTATTGTGAACCAGGCAATAGGCGAGTATGCAGCCCGAGATGAAAGAATAATAGCCTATGTCAAAGAGGTTGTTAGACTGTTAGCCTTGTTTCAAGATTGCTGACTACAGTGAGTTAGCCGAGATGACAACAGCCATGCCGATGCCTTGGCTAACCTGGCTAGTGCAATGAAATCAGGGGAGGCAAAGACAATAATGGTTGATTATTTGTCAAGCCCAAGTGTGGAACCACTGATCATAGAGTACGAAGCAATGTGTATGGAGATGGGCCCAAGTTGGATGGACACAATAGTAATGTTCCTTAGAGATAGGAAGCTACTGGATGACCGAAAAGAGACACACAAGACCAGACTGAAGTCGGCGCGGTTAGCTTAACAGTAGAAAGACATCTCTACAAAAGGTCTTTTACTGGTCCCCTTTTGAGATGTGTGCATCCCCCCCAAGTTGAAGACTTCTTGTATGAAATACATGAAGGAGTATGTGGAAGCCATGCTGGGGGTAGATCACTTGCTCACAGGGTCATTACTTAGGGGTACTGGTGGCCTTACATGCAGAAAGATGTTGAAGCCTACGTCAGAAAGTGCGAGAAGTGTCAGAGATTTGCACCCTTGATACATCAACCAGTAGTAGATTTGAACCCTGTATCCAGCCCTTGGCCATTTGCCCAATGGGACATGGATCTTGTTAAACAATTGCTCCAACCAACTAGGCAAAGGAAGTTCCTACTGGTAGCAACTGATTATTTCACAAAATGGGTGGAAATTGAACACCTTGCGCAGATTCCAGATATTGTGAAGAACTTCATATGGAAAAACATCATCACCAGGTTTGGGATCCCAAGGGCAATAATAGCAGACAATGGTACACAATTTGACAGTAAGCTAATCAAAAGCTTCTATGCAAAGTACAAAATCAAGAACTATTACTCTACTCCAAGTTTCTCTCAGAGTAATGGTTAGACAGAAGCATCCAATAAGACTATCTTGGATGGGATCAAAAAGAGGCTGGAAGCAGCAAAGGGAAAATGGGTAGAGGAGTTGCCCAGTGTACTTTGGGCATATTGGACTACGCTAAGAAGATCAATTGGGGAGTCTCCATTTGTCATGGCCTATGGCACTGAAGCAGTTATCCCACTAGAAGTCAGCATTTTGGGAATCAGAACCAAGGGAGTGGAAAATAGTACTAATGAAGCATTTCTAGCCCGAGATCTAGACCTTCTAGAGGAGAAAAGAAAGAGAGCAGCAATTCGACTGGGGGCATACCAACAACAACTTGCTAGGGCTTACAACAAGAAGGTCAACCCAAGAGAGTTCAAAGTGGGGAAACTTGTGCTGAGGAAAGTGGTCGGCAACAAAAAAAGACCCTAAGGAGGGAAAGCTAGGCCCAAATTGGAAAGGACCTTATAGAATCACCTCGGTCGCCGGCAATGGGGCATATCGGTTTGAGGACAATGATCGCAATGAGTTGCCAAGACCCTGAAACACTTACAACTTGAAGTTTTTCTATCATTAGATTTTTTGATTTTTTAAAAGTTTATGTCATAATTTTATTAGCCGAGATAGTAATAAAATTTTTGTTTGATGAATTTGAAATTTGTGTGGAAGGACTGATTAGTCCCATGGCAATGTTTCTTAATGAAACATGACGAATAACTTAGACTTATTATATGGCAGAGTTGAATTATACTTGGATATAATAGAGTTGAACTAAGTTGGCGATGTTTTTGAATGAAACATGACAAATAACTTAGATTTATTATATGACAAAGTTGAATTATACTTGCATATAATAGAGTTGAATTAAGTTGGCGATGTTTCTAAATGAAACATGACAAATAACTTACACTTATTATATGGCAGAGTTGAATTATACTTGCATATAATGGAGTTGAATTAAGTTAAACTAACCTGGACTTGCCATGTTGGCAGAGTCAAACTCAGAATGGAACTAAGTGCATTTCAGTTAGATTAACAGAGAAACTCAGGTTGAACACCTTGGCTAGTCTTTGTTCAAATCTGACTTCGACGAAAGACTATACGTGCTTAATGTGAACTTAAGTGAAACTTAGGTTCACATTAGGAGGCAGGAGGTAAGAGTGATAAAATAAACTTGAGAGCAAGAGCTTGGGACTTGTTGAAATTTTTTGAAAAATTTACAAGTTAGAATGGGCTTAACACTTGTTGAAATTTCTCAAAAATTTACAAATTGGAGTTAGCCGAGATAACTACAAATAAAGTATCCGAGATACATATTACCCGAGATGATCAACCAAGTTAATAAAACCTAGAAAGAGTGAAGTCTTGATAGAAGATAACATATGAAGGTATAAAAGCAATACTAAATAACACTAGTAAAAATATTTTGATATTTTTGAAGTGTTAGCCAAGGTATGCTAATGGTTGGCCGAAGAAAACATTCAACGTTTATATCCGAGGTATTATATCCCGGATCATTATACAACTAAGGTATACTTTGAAGAAATGAAAAATTATTCTAAATATGGAAGTGGTAAACATACATAGAAGAAAAAGGCATACATTCAAACACTTGGAAGAAAATGTAAGACTTGCATTTAGGAAAAGACAACTTGTTCAAATACATAAGTAGGCACATCGGCCTGACAAAAACAAACATTGTTCAAACAAAGGAAAAAGTACAAAAAAGAGATTCTAAACAGACTGCTCTGCATCGGCGATTGGCTGTGTTTCAGCCTCAGCAGACAGTTTGGAGAGCTTCTCGGCAGCCTTTTCGACCTCGATTTCTGTGTCGATCTCTAGAAGAGTCTTGTCAAGGCTCTTCTCGGTGCTGTCAACCTCGGCTTCAGGCATGTTCTTGGGGACCTTGTCATTGTCGTCTTGAGTGAAGTCCAGGACTTGCTCATTCAAAGTTTGGAACTTGGCCCCAGCAGCATCAGTCTTCTCGATCTCATCCTTATCGGCCTCAACTTTTTCGTCCCCCTCAGACTCGTCCTCAGACTGGCTTGGAGAAGGAGGGAACGACAAAATTAGTCGACTTTCGTCCCTAAGGGGCGAGTCGTCGGGAATAACAAGCTCCTTCACAGTAGCCATCCAACCAAGGGTCTAACCCCTGTTGCATGCCTGTTTGACTTGTTTCTTGTATTTATCACGAACATCAATTGCCCCTTCGGCGTAGGCCTTCTCGTCTACCTCCTTGATTTCAGCTGCCTTTGTAAACAATGCTGTTTGGAGCTCGGTTTAGGCCTGGCCCTCTTTCTCCTTGGCCTATTTTGCCTCGGCCTGAGTAACCTCGGCAACATTTTTTGCAGCCTCAACGCAGTCCTTGGCATTTTTCAGGGCTAGCTCAGTAGCCTTGGCTTGATTAAGAAAAACTCGAATGCGAGCCTCGGCTTTGTTAAGTGAAGTGAGGAGTTTGGCTGCCTCCTTGGTCTTTTGGGTTAGTTCTTTCTTGAATTCATCGGTCTTGACTGCAAGGGAGTGACCCTGCTTGATAACTTGCAAAGAGTGCAAAGGAAATTAGTTAAGAATGAAAACCAGAGTTAAAGTGTTAGTTAAAAAGTTACAAGTATTGAGACTTACCAAGACACAATGTTGCATCATCATCGCATAATTTTCATACTCTGAAAGCTCGACCATCTGATTGATGTCGGCTGGGAATAGAACAGCGGTGGAGATGGCGGCACTGACTTCCAAACTATCGAGAGCACTAACCCCCACTACAAGAGGTCGGTCTCCGACGTTGACAGACGGAGTCCAAGGAGCGTCGGCGTGAAACCCAGAGGGCTCAGAAGACCCGCTGGACCTCGTCTTTTTTGGTTGGGGTTGTTCGGATGCCTCGCCCTCGATAGGCCTCTTCTCGGCCGACTTCTCTGCTTCAGCCAATTTTGAGATTGGCACAGTGTCTTCTGACTCCACCTCAGTGGCGCTGGGCTTGGCCTTGGCCCTTTTAACCCTCTTTGCCTTGGGTTTTGGCTGCGATTGGAAAGGACTGGAGGAGTGGACTGATACCACGCTCGGGATGTCGGCTAGGAGGTCGTCCGGAATGATCTTTGCACGGCCCATTTCTTCGGCGGTGGTGGCAACAGTGACTTGGTGCCGAAGCGGATTGTTAGAAGTGTAGTAGATGGGTTTATTGGATCATAAGCAGACGCCTCAGAGTATTGGCGTTTTCGGCTACGAGTTCTGCCAGCAGGAGTAGAAACTGGAGCTCGGCTTCAGCGTTGGCGTTGATGTGGAGGAATCAATTGGAGAGCAGAAGTGGATTGTTACTCTGCAGGACCAGAGGTAGATCCCTGATATGGCCTTGGTGATGATGCAGCCTGTGGAGTTATGGCAGAATGAGGAGTCATGCTCCTCTTGGGAATGTCGGGCAATGTAGATTTGTAGGTTGGAATGTAATTGAGCAGCAGGGGGCTTTGCGCTGGTCAACTGGCAAGCCCAGCAGCCTTTTGAAGTCCTTGCTGAGAAAGAAGGTATGGCGAAAATCTTTTGAGGGTTGAGGGAGAGCTGCAAGAACAAAGTTCAGACATTAGAACAGATAGAGGGAATAAAGTGGTAAAGTCTTAAGCAGAGAAGTTGACATTTAGTTCTTACCCCCATTTTCTTTAAACACCGATCGGCACAGAGGGAAGAGATGAAGATCATCATCTGGAGCAGATTCCCAGTTACCCAAGACAATCAAGTAGTCATCTCCAGCACCTTTGTTGGAGTCTGAGAGGTTAGCTATAATCTTGTAGGTTGTGGATCTCAGCTTGAGGTAATAGATGTAGCCTTTTTCAGATTTTAGGCCACACATAGTATAACAATATTAGATGTCGGCTAGTGTTATCATAGCGTTTTCTCGGCAAGCTAGAGCAATTATACCATTAATAACCCTATAGGAGTTAATGGCCAACTGCATAGGGTCAAGTTTGTAGTAGTAGAGGATTTCCCTAAAAAGGATGTCTAAGGGAAGCTGAAGACCACATTCAATGAAAGCAACTACTAGAAAAGGCATGGAATCCCCATCGGGCATGATACAGTCCTCCTCCCCAGCCAACCTAAGTTGAATGTCTACTGGGATGGAGAACTCTCGACAAAAGTATCCTAGTTTTTCTAGGGTATCTACCCTCTACCTGAACATACCCATGATGTCGGCTAAAGGAAGAAGGTGCAAGATTTCAGAAGAGATATGTTGGTATGGGTTTGAAAGACCTCGGCTAAACCCTAAAGAAGAACTGGGGCAAGGGTTTTTCAAGATCTAGGGGAAATTTGTTTCAATTTCCCTAAGGAATGTGATTTCTATCAAATCCCAAACCTAAATCTATACGGAAACAAGAAATCAACGGCAAGAACTAGAAATAAGCAAGACAAACAGAAATATGAACATGATTTAGAACCAAAAAGGATTCAGAGACAAAACAACAATCAAGACTCAAACTGAGAGGGAGATTTATGATCTGGAACTGGGCGGAAGTAACAACCGAGCAGGTTAGGAGCCAAATGTGGCATTGGGCCGAGATGATCTGCGATCCGCCCAGAATTGGGCTACTAGGACATGGGCCGGGCAGATGTTGGGCTAAGTATGCGCCGCCCAGTCCGGAAAGAAGTTGCTCGGTTAAGGCAACGCTCGGTTGGACCGAGCTACGTGTATGGCATAAACGAAGCTAGTAGGGTTGACTGAATGGCGCCCGGAAAGGCGTCGTCAGCCGAGGTACCTGTCTGCTCGGCAAGAAGGCCGACCACAGTCAAGTTAAATGACCGGCGCCCGGAAAGGTGTAGTCAGCCGAGATACTTGTTTGCCCGGCAGGAAGGCCGACCACAGATGAGCACGAGATGTCCCGGGCATGGCTTTGCCGAGATGCTGCCTAGCCCGGTTCTCTTGAGCTTAGCCAGTGAAGTGCTTGGGCATGTAGCACAGCCCGGCCATGGATAGAGCAGCTCGGCTGCTGAGCTCCAGCAGAGAAGGCTGGCAGTTGAGATTAGGTGATGTTCAGCAAGGTTTACGCTGACAGATGGGATAGCAGAGCCACGTGTCAGGAGATGACTGGGAGTGGATATGAGGCGCAGAGGGTATATAGGCATGTCTGCGCCCCCCATACGCGACGGACGAACACTTTGGTAAGACATTCTTATACTTAAACACTCTCCTCTCTCTCTCTCTATCCCAAGGTGTGTGCTAACTTGATCGTCGGAGGGTTTTTCCGGCCACACACCGCCGGGTAGCTCACCGCCGTTGTGCTTTTAGGTGATCGGACAGAAACGGAGCTTGGAGAAAAGGAGTACGGGCTTGCCGGAATATTTGCTCCCCGTACAATTGGCGCCGTCTGTGGAAAACTTGCAGATAAAACATTGTCTTCCGAAGCTCATCTGACCGCCTTCAATGGCGAACAACGAGGAGATTCAAGTGTCCGCCATCGACGGGATCACTCCGGAGTCGGGCAGACGCAGAGAGGGACCACCCACCATCTCTCCGATGGGGAACTTGGAGACATACCCAGGAGGACAGTCAGGAGACGCGCGGGATAAGCGCGGGAGGAGTCATGGTCATTCCCGGAGTCCAGACGATCATCGGCGGCGGAGAGACTCACACGCCAGACGTCTGGAAAGCAAGTTGAAGGACCAGGATGCCGTCATCCGACGAATGGCGGCAGAGATGGAGGAATTGAAGTGGCATGTCAAGGGGAAGGGTGTAGCTGGAGTGGGTGACCACAGTGAGCGCACCCAACCCCGCCGTTCAGGTAGTCAGAGTCAGCGACACACACCTTCCATCTCCATTACCAGAGTTATAAGGTTGGTGATTCCGACGTGCATGCAGAGAAGTCTAGCGCGCAAGATAGTACTTACCAGCCCTCACGTCCAGTGACGACGTCGAGGTACTCTTACTCCGCTTATTCAGAGGATTTGCGGGCAGTCTTAAAGGAGCGGGCTCGCCGGCGGGAGGCTCAGAGGATACCGGCGTTCCAGCGGTTATCCTACGGGGTTCACGCCAGCGAGGAGGTCGGAATGCCTCCACCCCGCCAAGCAGCGCCGCCCCTAGTGGATTCAGATTTGGCAAGGTTGAGTGCCACCCCTTTCTCCCTGGAAATAGAGACAACACCTCTTCCGTCGGGCTTCCACCAGCCAAAGTTCACATTGTACGACGGGAAGACGGATCCTTACATGCACGTAAGTCATTTCCGACAGGTCATGGCCGGACATAGGCGGAATGACGCTCTTATGTGCCTCATCTTTCCGTCAAGTTTGGGCGAACTAGGCTTGAAGTGGTTTGAAAGGCTACCGGAGGGGAGTATAGAGAGGTGGCATCAGTTGGCCGAAGCCTTTGTAACGCGCTTCAAAACCAACACCAAAACACCGAAAGAAGTTGATCACCTACTGAGTGTCAAGATGGAACCGAGCGACACATTGAAGGCATACAACTCCAGATATTGGGAGACCTTCAACGAGATCTTGGATTGTTCGGTCAACCTTGCAATCACTCAATACAAGCGTGGTCTCCCGGTCGGACATAGACTGCGGGACTCGCTTACCATGCACCAACCGACGTCCATGGGCCAGCTCATGCAGCGCATCAACGAGCACATCCGAGTTGAGGATGATGCGTCAACTTCAACCGTGAAGGCAGCTTCGGTAGCAACAGACAAGAAGACAGCAGGTAAGGTGCACGCAGTTGGGCAAGAGTCCAGCCGCTCAAGCGACCGAGCAGAGGAGTCTGACCGTGGCTCAAATCGTAAGAACCGGGGTAGAGGACGTCGGAATGACCGGGATGACTACCCCCGAGATGACGTAGCAGATGCAAATAGGAGATTGAAGGCAAGGATTGGCATAACCACGGTCTTCAAGATTCCAATCTACCTCATACTTAGTGAAATCCGAGACGAGGAGTATGTCCGGTTTCCTGCTAAGTTGGGCGATGGACAAAAGGGCTACAATCCGCGGTATCGCTGCACATTCCACTGTGAGCGAGGCCACCGGACTGAGGATTGTTTGCCTCTAAGGCAACACCTGGAAGAGCTAGTCGCGGCCGGACACCTAGATCTTTACATTGATGCGGGCGTAAAGGCTAACCAGGCTCCGGTTGATCCCAGGGGACAGGATGACCGAGATGCGCCGCCACAAGAAGTTATTAATGTCATCCACGGCATAGTAGAACCGGCGCGCGTTTGTGAGCTCCGGGGTATGATCAAGAAGGCCGAACACATGAGGGAAGTTTTGTCGGTTCAGCCTGCGATCAAGAGGGGGAAGACCGAAGAAAAAGATGTGATCAGTTTTTCCTCACGTGATCTAGAGCGCATTCAGACGCCGCACAACGATGCCTTAGTGGTGACGCTTCGCGTCAAGGAATTTGACGTCAAACGAATCTTGATCGATCAGGGAAGCTCGGTCGAAATCATGTATTATGATGCATTCAAGCAGCTCAAGCTCCGAGAGACAGACTTGGCTCCGGCAACTTCGCCACTGGTTGGTTTTAACTCACAACCGGAGTGGCCTTTGGGAAAGATCATCCTGCCGGTCAAAGCGGGATCCGTGGTCAAGCAAGTGGAGTTCTGGGTGTTACACGTGCCTTCTACTTACAACCTGATCCTAAGGAGGGGATGGCTTCACGCAATGCAAGCCGTAGCGTCGACCTACCATCAGGTGATGAGATTCCCCTCGGCTATGGGGGCAATCGAGGAGATTTGAGGAGATCAAGTCATGTCTAAGCAGTGCTTCGTGGCAGTGAACGGCAGCCGGGCTGCTAAAGGCTTCGTTCAAATGATAGAAGGACCGGAAGACCGGGGAGTTCTTGACGATGTGGGCACCAAGGCAGAGGACAAAGCCGTCGAGGAATTGGTGGAGGTGCGGATTGATATGGAGCAGCTGGACAAGTTCTTCCTGCTCGGCTCCAGCCTTACTGCCCAAGAAAGAACCGAAATGGTTGAGTTTTTAATGGCCAATATCGAAGTCTTCGCATGGTCGCCTTACGACATGCCCGGCCTCGATCCAAGTTTTATCTGCCATCATCTCAATGTCTTCCCCGGAGCGAAGCCAGTCATTCAGCGAACAAGGAGGTCGGCGCTGCATCATGCCGAGGTAGTTGCAGAGGAAGTGAAAAACTTGCTTGAGGCGCGAGCAATTGAGGAAGTGCACTACCCTCGGTGGATCTCCAACACGGTCGTGGTGCCGAAGAAGAACGGGAAGTGGCGAGTTTGTGTCGATTACAAGACTGTGAATCGAGCTTGTCCGAAGGATAGCTTCCCCTTGCCGCGAATTGACCAGCTTGTGGACTTGACGGCTGGACATAACAGGCTCAGTTTCCTGGACGCCTATCGCGGCTACCATCAGATCGCCATGCATGGGCCTGACCGAGAGATCACCTCTTTCACGACTCCAAGGGGACTCTTCTGCTACCGAGTCATGCCTTTTGGTTTGAAGAACGCCGGGGCAACTTTTCAGAGGATGGTGACCAAAATGTTTGCTCATTTGCTTGGCCGGACAATGGAAGCTTACATCGATGATATGGTGGTAAAAAGCCGACATGAGGCTAACCATTTGTCCGACTTAGCCGAGATGTTTTCCATTCTAAAGAAGTACAAGCTGCGCTTGAATGCGTCAAAGTGTGCCTTCGGCGTGGGATCCGGAAAATTTTTGGGGTTCCTAGTCACGAACCGAGGCATCGAAGCAGACCCTACTCAGATCAGAGCCGTGCAAGAGTTGAAGCAGCCCAGCTCGGCTAAGGACGTGCAGCATCTGGCCTGGATGGCCGCCGCGCTTAATCGGTTTATAAGCCGGTCATCAGATCGCTGCCGCCCTTTCTTTCAAGCATTGAAGTCAAAGTTCTCGTGGGACGAAGAGTGTGACCGAGCTTTGGCCGAGCTCAAGGAATATCTGTCTTCTCCACCACTGTTGGTTATACCAAAGCCGGGTGAGGAACTCTACCTTTACCTTTCCGTCTCCCAGCACGCAGTCAGTGCGGTGCTAGTCCGCGCCGAAGGAATCAAGCACCTTCCAATTTTTTATGTCAGTAAAACCTTGCTGCCGGCTGAGACGAGGTACTTGCCGTTGGAAAAGCTTGCGTTGGCATTGATGATGGCTTCAAGGAAGTTGGCGCATTATTTCCACGCCCATACCATCATCGTACTGACCGAGTTTCCCCTTAAGGCCTTGTTTGAATGGGCGGACTTTTCAGGCCGAATTCTCAAGTGGGCAGTCGAATTGGGACAGTTTGATGTGAAGTACCAGCCGCGCACAGCCATAAAAGCACAAACTTTGGCCGATTTCGTTGCCGAATTCTCACCAGGAACTCATCCGGTATGCCCAGTCGATATTGCTGCGGCAGAAGAAGAAGGGACTGCAAGCCTGACCGAGATACCACCACTAGGTGGAGTTGCCGACGCAGAATTTGCGCGCCCCACCGAAGTACCCTCAACTCGTACAATTCAACCAACCGGTGACGCAATGACGGAGTCGGGTATTGTTGTACCACCCACTCTGTCCGGTACCGCGTCGTCCGAGGGGGAAGTAATGGAACTACTCAGCACAGAGCCTGCGGCCGGCATAATACCGCGACCTGGTGATTTGCCTACGGACTTAAGCATTATAGACCGACCTGCTGAGTCCGGTGCCGAATCCCCAAGGGGGGCTGGAGTGGAACCAGTCAACACAGAACTAGAAACCAGACAGCCAAGCAACCGTGATCCCGTTGCCCTTCGCAACTCTCAGAACCCATCAGACTGCTGGAAGCTTTTTGTGGGGGAAATGTGGAAGCTTTTTGTTGATAGAGCGTCCAACCGACACGGTGCCGGCCTAGGTATCGTTCTTATCTCCCCGGATGGCCTAACCATTGAACATTCTATCACGCTTGGCTTCCCAGCATCTAACAACGAGGCTGAGTACGAGGCCCTTCTGGCCGGGCTCAAGAGCGCTATTCAAATGAAGGCTGTCGAGCTAATGGTGTACAGTGATTCCCAGCTTGTGGTTAACCAAGTCTCTGGGATTTACGAAGCAAAGGATGACAGAATGGCGAAGTACCAAGCTCTGGTCAGGGAACACATCAAGCAGTTTCAGGCAATCAGAGTCCAACGGATTGGCCGTGAAGAAAACAGCCGAGCTGATGAGCTAGCCAGCCTTGCTTCGATGGTAGATAGTACGTCTCCAAACCCCCTGTTAATTGACTTTCTTCCACGGCCAAGCATTGAAGACGCCGGGCAGACGGATGTACTCTACGCCGCGCTAGGTCCTTCCTGGATGGACCCCTTAATCTTGTTCCTCAGAGACCGGACTCTACCAACTGACAAGAAGGAAGCACACAAAGTCCGAGTGAAGTCAGAGCGGTTTTGGCTCTCTCCATCTGGTGCGTTGTATAAAAAGTCGTTCACTGGTCCTTATCTAAAGTGCATACACCCGAGTAGTGTGGAGGCCTTCTTGTACGAAATTCACGAAGGCATTTGTGGCAGCCATATAGGGAACAGGTCCTTGGTCTACCGAGCTATTTCGCAAGGGTACTGGTGGCCATGCATGCAGGCCGACGCACAAAAGTACGTCTGCAAGTGCAAAAAATGCCAGAAATTCGCCCATCAGATCCATCAGCCTGCCCGGGAACTTCTTCCCCTCACCAGTCCTTGGCCCTTCGCCATGTGGGGGCTAGATATAGTGGGGCCACTGCCAACAGCACCGGGCAACCGGAAATTCTTCATTGCGGCCACAGATTACTTCACGAAATGGGTTGAAGCTGAGCCTTTGGCAACAATCAAAGAGAGAGACGTGAAGCGGTTTGTCTGGCAGAACGTGGTCACGCGGTTTGGCGTCCCAAAGATCTTGATCTCTGACAATGGCACCCAGTTTGACGGTCGCCTATTCAGAGGATTTTGTGAAGATTTGAAAATTGAATTCTACAACTCCACTCCGGCTTACCCGCAGTCCAATGGTCAAGCCGAGGCATCGAACAAGACTATACTGGATGGGTTGAAGAAACGGCTGGAGAAGGCAAAGGGAAAATGGGCTGAGGAATTACCCAGCGTCCTTTGGGCATACCGAACAACCCCGCAGCGATCAACCGGGGAAACTCCATTTGCTTTGGCTTATGGCATGGAGGCGGTCATACCTTTGGAAGTTGGCATGCCCACCCTAAGAAGCGAGAGTTTTGAGCCCGAACTGAATGCCGAGGCTATTGCCTTGGAGTTGGACCTAGTGGAAGAGCGTCGGGAGAAGGCCCTCATCCACGTGGCCGCCTACCAACAAGAGCTCTCAAAAAAGTATAACAAGACGGTGCACCCCAGACCGTTCAAAGTGGGTGATTGGGTTTTGAGGAAGGTTATGGGCAACACCCTGGTGCCAGGTGAAGGCAAACTAGGGGCAAATTGGGAAGGACCCTACAAGATCACCGGTCTGGCGGGCAAGGGGTGTAACAACGCCCGCGAGGGACCTCGCTACAGTTCGGACTCGATTTTGTTGCGGTTCTAAATCTCGAACCAAAGAGTCCAAATCCGGCAAATCGTTTTGAGAAAAACTGATTTTTTGAAAGAAGTGCCAAACATGGACTGCTTTGCCAGATAACAGAGTCGCCACCTAAATATTTTTTAAATGGGAAATTTAGGAAACCCTAACTCAGTGCCAAAGGCCACGTGTCCGTCATCACCAAAGTTGGCTCGGGAACTTGGGTACGATTGGGGAAGGTCACATCGTGAGCACCCCCGCTCGCCCGGTCAAAGACCGGCCTCTACTAACCATGATATCTGATTTTGAAAACATTGTGAGTTCTTGTTCCGATTATTAGCCTAGATTACTATGTGATGCTCGCAGCAAACAAGTATAGACTGGGCCGTCTGAATTGGAACAAAACATTTCATGTTTGTTTGTTTGAAAATTGTGTGATGGTGCTACCCGCAGGTAGGCTAAAATGCGGATTTGCCACCCTCGGGTGGGCTTAGAAAAACATGATGTTGCCACTATCTAGTGGGCTTAAAACAAACAGTCAACGCATTGTCCCAATTCAAATAACTCAACCTCCACCCACAGGCATTCAAGGCAGTAATATCACATAAGCACATAGCCTCATGGTAAGCATGCTATCATGGCAACACTCACACACATGCAAGGATGCTAAAGCATAACAACTCACCGAGTACTCCAAGCCAAAACAGGAAGCTAATTAGAAATCATGCATGATCCTAATTATGCTGAAATGCCTAATGCAACACATGCAAAATGCAACTATAACAGGCTCGGCTATTCTAAAGATGGCATGTGAAATGCTACAACTATCATGTACTCAATTTGGAATTGAAATACAAATGCAGTTTGTATGATGCGCCGAGCCCGGTGCGTGCAAAACAGATGAATGATGCAAACATGCTGTCATACCGTTATGCTAATTGAAATATGCCCTATATCTAACCATCGTAAGCAGGTAAATAAAAGGGAGAAAGAAATGGGGGTTGGAAGACATACACACACACACGCACACTTATTACATTTGTGCCCTCGCGCAGAGGGTCCGAATAAATATACAGTCCGAAATATACAGTCCAAAATAATGTACAGATTTCTAATTAATTAATAAATTAAACTAGGAAAGCAGTAAAACTGGCATGCAAGCCAGGGGCTGCCTCGCTTCTGATACAATGTATGCTGGACTGTGTTGCGCAGAAATCCACTGAGATGCCCGATTTAGCCTCTGTTTGCAATATTTCTCGAAATGCGCGCCGGACTCCGAAAAGTGGTTGAGTTTGGATTTTGCTGCAACAGAGAGCAGGAAAGGGCATAGCAATGTATTTCACAAATATATGCATGCCTCGATTCTCGTGCCACCAATCACGCATATCGATGCATGATGGCCGAGGAGTCGAATTGCACAACTCAATATAGGGATGAATGCAGATGAATGCTAAAACAACACTTAACTCCATCATGGATAATCCGGAGTGTCGGTGACTTGGGAATTGAGACCCGTTCCGTTACTCGGAGTACGAAACGTGCCTCGTTTCCCGTGCAATATGCATGATATGCATGAAATGCAACTAACATACAACCTAGCATGCACGATGCTATGAGAATGAGATGCCTCGAAATGCGTGCCCACTGGCACGCGAACCGAGGTGATGACATAAAGGCACGAAATGCAATGATGGGCATACACCAACATGAGAAGGCCTCAGCCACACTCATACGGGATGCCGGAATGATAAAAAAGAGGTGCCTCGAAGTGCGTGCTCACGGGCACGCAAACTGAGACGATGATGAAATGCAAATCGGATAAAACAGAGGGCCTCGAAATACGTGCCCACGGGCACGCAAACCGAGGCAGAGGCATACGCAATGCAAACCGGATAAAACAGAATGTCTCGAAATGCGTGCACACGGGCACGCAAACCGAGGCGGAGGCATACGCAATGCCAATCGGATAAAACAGAATGTCTCGAAATGCGTGCACACGGGCACGCAAACCGAGGCAGAGGCATACGCAATGCCAAGCGGATAAAACAGAGTGCCTCGAAATGCGTGCACACGGGCACGCGAACCGAGGCGATGGTATGAAAATGCAAATCGGATAAAACCGAAGTGCCTCAAAATGCGTGCACACGGGCACGCAAACCGAGGCGATGGCATACAAAGCATGAAAATGCAAATTGGGCTTACGCCAACATGAGAGGGCCTCAACCACACTCACATAGGCTGCCGTGAGATGAAAATGAAGTGCCTCGAAATGCGCGCACACGGGCACGCAAACCGAGGCAGTGACATACAGGCATGAAATGGCATGAAAATGTAGATTGGGCTTACGCCAACATGAGAGGGCCTCAACCGCACTCACATAGGCTGCCGATGAATGAAAATGGAGTGCCTCGAAATGCGCGCACACGGGCACGCATACCGAGAAAATGATGTGAAATACGAATCGGATAAAATCGAAGTGCCTCGAAATGTGTGCCCACAGGCACGCATACCGAGGCGATGATGAAATGAGAAGTCGGATAAAACCGAAGTGCCTCGAAATGTGTGCCCACAGGCACGCACATCGAGGCGATGATATGAAGGCATGAAAAATGTAGATTGGGTTTACACTAACATGAGAGGGCCTCAGCCGCGCTCACATAAGATGCCGGTGGCGAAAACGGAGTGCCTCGAAGTTCGTGCCCGACGGGCACGCAAACCGAGGCAATGCAATAAGGCATGAATGACATGGGAAATGATATGCAAACATGCAATACAAATTCCAGCAACTAAATGAAGGGAAAAAAGCCCCAAAATAGTAATGAAAATGCACCCGATGCCCAGAATGCTCCCGAAATGTGATATTTAGCCCCCGAAGTGGCCTACAGCTATGCTATACATGCAAAATTGATACATGACAGCAAAAACAGTAGCAAGGCAGCCCCAAATATGGCATTTTTTAGTACAAAACAAGGCCCAATTATGATCACAAGTATGGCAACAATAGCTTGCAAAAATACGGAAAAAGAGAGGAATTACAAAGCAAGTGGTATCTACAATGCTCAAACCAGAAAAATCAGTTCTACAAAATTGAAGAGGGGCCAAAAACATGTATATTTACAGTAGATGAGATCCTCTATTTCAGTGTGTGGATATGCTCAAAATGGCATGCAAAAATGAGCCAATAAGGGGGTACAACATGAGGTACCATAAACAAGCATCAAACAATTTTGAACCCTTGACAAAAGATGAAGAATAGGCAATTCTAAGACACTTTCTAAGCCTGATGAAGACTCAAATCAGTGGCTAAGCAAGCCTAAACAAACATGCAATTTTACGGTAAAATTGAAGGATTACAAAGCAAGTACCAAAACCAGTCATCAAATGGACTAAGACCCTTAACAAAGAATGAATAATGGACCAAAATAAGGCACTCTCTAGGCCTGATGAAGGCTGAAATCCGAAGCATGGTGAGCTTAAAAATGCATGCAAAATGGGAGTGGAACAAGAATTCAAAGCAAGTGATATGTAGAGCAAGAAAACCAGGTTGAGCCCTTCTTCAATGTTGAAGAGGGGCTCAAAATAAGCACAATCACAGTATATTACAAGTTCCAACTCAGATCACAAATAGGCCAAAATAATCATGCAATTTTACGGTAAAATGGAAGGATTTCAAAGGAAGTGCATGCTAGAGTCACCAAACATGATGGAGCCCTTCTTCAATGTTGAAGAGGGGCTCAATATAAGAACACTCACAGTTTATAGTATGCTCGAAATCAGATCACTCAAAAGCCAAACATAGCTTGCAATTTTATGGCATAAAGAGTGGTATTGAAAGAGGTATGTGATAGAAATACCAAATGAGGTTGAGCCCTTCTACAATGTTGTAGAGGGGCTCAAAATAAGCACAAAATCAGTAGGGGTCGGAGCCCAAAACTGAGAGCAAGTAGAGTAAAGAATTGATCCAAGAAAATGCTAGAAAAATGGAATTAGGGACTTACCCTTGAAGATCCAACTTTGGTGGCTTCTTGGCTTCAATTTGTTGACCCTTAGCCCTTGAAGAACACTCCTTTTCTGCTGGAATGAAGATGGTGATGGTGGTGCTTGGAGTTGATGAAGGATTTGAGCTAGAAACTTGAAGCTTTGAGCTTGGAAATGGAGGAGATGAACATGCAAGGCTCCAAGGATTTTTCTCCACCAACCAAAACCAGCTGGGAGCTGCTGGTTTTTATAGCCAAAAGGGTGGAAATATCTTGCCTCAAATATCTAGATATTTTGAGGGCAAAATATCTAGATATTTTGAGGGCAAAAAGAAAAGATTTTGTTCAGCCACGAAGTGGGCATCTGAGACCGCAGTGTTCTTCGGAATGATGAAACAGAGGTACCTGCCAAAATTGAACAAAAACTAATGCAAAACGAAAGCTCGGGGACCAAAACCGCGCGGGGTCCCGAAAATGGGCTGCCGGGCACCGGAAGTGGTGTTCGGCTGCGAAGTGGGTCTCGGAGATCCCAGTGTTCCTCAGTGTGACAAAATAGAGGTACCTGCCAAGAATGAACAAAAACCGATGCAAAATGAAAGCTCGGGGCCTAAACCGCGAAGTTCGGGGTCCCGAAAAATGGGCTATGAGCACCGAAAGTGGCGTTCGGCCACGAAGTGGGTATCAGAGACCCCAGTGTCCCTCGGAAGGACCAAACAGAGGTGTCTGCCAAAAATGAACAGACATCGATGCAAAATGAATGCTCGGGGCCAAAACCGCGCGGTTCGGGATCCCGAAAATGGGCTGCCGGGCACCGGAAGTGGTGTTCGGCTGCGAAGTGGGTCTCAGAGACCCCAGTGTCCCTCGGAAGGACCAAACAGAAGTGTCTGCCAAAAATGAACAGACATCGATGCAAAATGAATGCTCGGGGCCAAAACCGCGCGGTTCGGGATCCCGAAAATGGGCTGCCGGGCACCGGAAGTGGTGTTCGGCTGCGAAGTGGGTCTCAGAGACCCCAGTGTCCCTCGGAAGGACCAAACAGAGGTGTCTGCCAAAAATGAACAGACATCGATGCAAAATGAATGCTCGGGGCCAAAACCGCGCGGTTCGGGATCCCGAAAATGGGCTGCCGGGCACCGGAAATGGTGTTCGGCTGCGAAGTGGGTCTCAGAGACCCCAGTGTCCCTCGGAAGGACCAAACAGAGGTGTCTGCCAAAAATGAACAGACATCGATGCAAAATGAATGCTCGGGGCCAAAACCGCGCGGTTCGGGATCCCGAAAATGGGCTGCCGGGCACCGGAAGTGGTGTTCGGCTGCGAAGTGGGTCTCAGAGACCCCAGTGTCCCTCGGAAGGACCAAACAGAAGTGTCTGCCAAAAATGAACAGACATCGATGCAAAAATGAATGCTCGGGGCCAAAACCCGCGTGGTTCGGGATCCCGAAAATGGGCTGCCGGGCACCGGAAGTGGTGTTCGGCTGCGAAGTGGGTCTCAGAGACCCCAGTGTCCCTCGGAAGGAACCAAACAGAGGTGTCTGCCAAAAATGAACAGACATCGATGCAAAATGAATGCTCGGGGCCAAAACCGCGCGGTTCGGGATCCCGAAAATGGGCTGCCGGGCACCGGAAATGGTGTTCGGCTGCGAAGTGGGTCTCAGAGACCCCAGTGTCCCTTAAATGGGAGTAAATGAGATGCATGCCAAAAATCGGAGAAATCGGAGATGGTTGGGCGGTCCCGAACCGAGGCACACGGCCTAACGGCTCCGAAAACCGGGAACCGGGCCCGAAATGGGAAAAATGGCCTACGGCCACGAAAAGTAGCGCACGGCCACCGAGAGATGGTCTACAGGACCACTCCCTTCCCTCAGAAAAGAAAACAGAGAAAACCGAGTCTGGTTCGCAAACCGAAACAAGGCACAGAAGAGGATTCGGAAGTCCGGAGGCAGGGCGCACGGCCGCGACTCTGAACTTCTGAACGAGCACGATATGCAACATCACCGAGCGCTCAATCGGTGACGTCTGAGTCTTAAGGTCGGTCAAAAATGGGGTGTCTACAGTTGCCCCTCTTTGACAGAACTCGGAAGTCATAACAATGACGGGAGTGAATGTCAAAGCCCAGAGACGACCCATTTTTGACAAGGCCGAAGACTTAGACAATCAAACAGGATAAACAGAGATATGTGTGCCCGCAGGCATGCCCGCAGGCAGGGGCAAAATGCAAATGATATGCAGAAAGATTTCGATAATTGGACTTATACGCTACGCGAAGCCGGTTTGAAGATTGGACTTATACGCTACGTGAAGCCGGTTTGAAGATTGGACTTACACGCTACGCGAAGCCGGTTTGAAAATTGAGGATTCATGCAATGCACTGTAATGAAACAAATATGCGAAATAAATGCAACATTTTAAGCGAATGCTAGGCAAGCAAGTAAACTCGAGCCAAACTACATCTCGTGCAGAAAGGATGTAAGAAAAAAATGCAATTCTCATTGCGTCTCACGCAGAGAAGGCTAAAAGTGACTACCGAGAGTAGCCGGAGTCTCACACACAACATCTCTCTGCGTATCACACACAGGAGGAAAGAAGGTAAACCTCTCAGCGTATCACACGCAAGAGAGGAAAGGTAACTTTCTCAGCGTATCACACGCAAGAGAAGAAGAGCAGACCTCTCAGCATATCACATGCAAGAGAGGGAAAGATCATCTCTCAGCGTATCACACGCAAGAGAGGAAAGGTGAATTTCTCAGCGTATCACACGCATAAGAAGGAAGACAGACCTCTCAGCATATCACATGCAAGAGAGGGAAGGAAGCATCTCTCAGCGTATCACACGCAAGAGAGGAAAGGTGAATTTCTCAGCGTATCATACGCATAAGAAGGAAGATAGACCTCTCAGCATATCACATGCAAGAGAGGGAAGGAAGCATCTCTCAGCGTATCACACGCAAGAGAGGAAAGGTGAATTTCTCAGCGTATCATACGCATAAGAAGGAAGATAGACCTCTCAGCATATCACATGCAAGAGAGGGAAGGAAGCATCTCTCAGCGTATCACACGCAAGAGAGGAAAGGTGAATAATGCAAGTGAAAAAGGTGCATAACAATGCAGGTAGAGTGTGCATAACAATGCAACGAATGAGCATAACAATGCTAGTGGATGTGCATAACAATGCAAGTGAAAAAGGTACATAACAATGCAGGTAGAGTGTGCATAACAATGCAACGAATGAGCATAACAATGCTAGTGGATGTGCATAACAATGCAAGTGAATGAGCATAGTGTGATTGACACACAAAGTGAGCAGAGTATGATAGATATACTAAAGGTGAACACATAGTGTGATAGATGCACTATGTGAACAAGTGTGATTAATACACTAAAGGTGTGTGATGGATACACAAAAGTGAGTATGTGCATGCTAGATACACAAAATAAGAATGTGTGTGATAGATACAGAAAAGTGAGAATGTGTGTGATTGATACACTAATAAATGATCTCAAATGGAACTCCTTTGAATGAACCGTACATACAATATCGTGCATGACTGAGAAAGAAACTTGATAGATACAATGCATTACAACGCATGATGCTCACGGAAAGAAATAAATGGACAAAGCGGCGCTTTAGAAAGCACCTCATGAGGTGAGTGGCGGTGAACCGCTCTTCTCCAACGGGGATCTCTCCTCGTGCTCTTCGAACACTTTACCTTGAACACACAGCACAAAGGTTCTGGAATGCTAACAAGTAACAATATCTGCATGTAGGAGCCACGGCTGCCGCTTGTCTTCCTGATCAACTCACAACTTTCCCTATTCTCCAACGGGGTGACAGACTAGGTTGGTTCAGTATCCAGAATTGAGGTGCTACATGCTATCTCAACCTATGGGGCTTCCATACAGATTTCAAGCCGAGGACACGCCTCTGGGTATTTAAACCAGACTTTAGTCTCGGAAATCCCGAACCTTTGCGTTCTAGGCCACGGCCATTCGAACTCTAGTTTCCACCGTCGCAGTTGGTCTCCTAGGAACTCATCGCAAACACGGCCAAGATGCCTCTGGCAGGGAATGGTACTCAAGAGAGCACTCCTGATCGCCATTCTGGCTTGAAGTAGACTTGATTTGAGCTTGAGGTAGAGGCACACTCATACTTCGGAACATTGGCAAGACCTGAAGAGGTACACACGGAGTATAGTCTCGGAACTTACTGAAGTTGGAACAAACTCAGATTCCCGACGTTTTCCTCTTTTGCTTTTGCTTTGCAGCCCGAAACTCATAGCTTCAGATAGTCCTGGTTTTACTGTTCTCACATGACCTGGGTTGAACCCTGCGGTTTTCTGAAAGAACAAATTCTGTTTTGCACAAATGTGGAGAACGGCACGGCACTCGGAGCACAAAACGATTTTATTTTTTTGAAAATGAGAAAAGGATTCTCAACCGGGTATTGAGCCTACAATTGACTACAGCCAAACAACAATCACTCACAAAAAACAAAAAAAGGTAAACGACCTAAATACAACGAGACACACTCGGGATGACTCAAAACAAGAAATGAGACAAAACGAAAAGACACGACACTCAGACGTGCACAGGGAGCCTGTTTCACCGGGTGTGTTTCCCACCCTTTCTTATTTATGATTCTCACATCACTCGGCCCTCAAGCTCTGTTTTTCTGAAAAAGCCCTTTTCTTACTTTTTCTCTCATCGCACGTCTCTCTATTCTTCAATCTCTCATTTTTCAATCCCTCCCCTGGGTGGTTGATAGATATAAACAGCAAGTTGCGGAGGTCACGCCCTCAGCATTCTGCTAGATTCTTCTTCTGCTCACAACTAGTGAATTCCTCCCGCAGAGGGGTTGCGCTACATTTGGGTGTGTAGCAAAATCTACAGCTGACATCGATTGATGATGCTTTGCTGGGGAGTTTGGACGTGATCAGATCTGTCAAGATGAGGAAGTGGAATATCTTGATCCATTCCCGTTCGTGCCTCACACTTGGCTTGATACCTCGCTGCTTGGAGGGTGAGAGAGCTTTCAGCACTTTGCTTATTAGCTTCAGTTGTGCCCTTCTTGGCGAATATAGTGCCCTTCTTGGTAAGTATGGTGCCCTTTCTGGCAAATGCATTGGCTACGGGGAAAAGACAGAACACCTGACTCAATTGTGCCCCTAGTTCATCATTTTGACCATTTTTTATTTTTGAGCTTTCTCCTAAAAAATTTTGACCAAAATGAGAGTTAGATTAACATGTTTGTTCGATTTTTGATTTGAAATCATGCAGTTCAGGCTATGAGCACTGAAAATTTTCCTTTTTTGGGTCCAAGAAAATGGTCCAGTTTTGGAAAATGAAACAATTTTTGAGAAAATTAGTCAACCTCAGTAAAAATTCTCAAAAACTATTTTTGCAAACGGCCAATGCTCAACAAGCGCGGAACCTACTCCTGAGATGCACAACCTCGGATCCAAAGAAAACTGCCCTGTGCTTGAAGAGAGCTGCATGGCAACGGAAAGTTGCCCCTTGTTTGAACGGCACCGCGGCGCATTGAATGGCAACGGAAAGTTGCCCCTTGTTTGAATGGCACCGTGGCGCGTTGAATGGCAACGGAAAGTTGCCCCTTGTTTGAACGGCACTGGAGCGCATTTGCAGTCAGTCCTCAGAGCGACGAACACAAACAGACTCTCGGATACAGAGAAGGCAGAGATGATCAAAACCATTACATGGACACAATCAAATTTGAATCGTTTTGCGGCTGGACTTCAGGATGAAGTTGCCTACGTATCCCAAACATGGGAATCAAGCCTTACGTAGTTCGGGTTTAAGGTACACTCGGGTATTTAACCTCTCCTTTTTATGCTCTAACTTTTGCCAAGGCGCCTGTTGCAGGTTTTCGACCTTGCGAGCGTTGTTTTTCTTTTCTTTTCATTTTCATTTCATCTCTTTTTTCTCTTTTTTTTTTCTTTTTCATCTTTTCTTTTTTTTTCTTTTCTTTGCATTTTTGTATATATATTTTTCTTGTCTCGCTCTAACTTTTGCCTGGGTCGCCCTTTCGGGTTTTCGGCCCAGCGAGCCTCTCAAAGGGTAAAAATGTAACCAGTCCATGCCAAATGGTTCTGAGATTGAAGCCCTCTATATCCGGGAGAGTGGCTGTTGTATTGACTTGCAGAAAGATCCACCTTTGGCTCTTCGAGCACATCGAACATTTTTTTGCCCCTAGTTCGAGGGGTGCTTCTGATCTAGCTTTGCAAGCTTCTTTTGATAAGGTCTGACCTTCTTGATCTGACTTTGGTGCCTCTTGTTCGAGGGCTGCTTCAAATCTGGCCACACAGGCCTCACATCGTGGTCGACCGTTGAACATTCTGAATGCTAGTTCAAGGTTTGAAAGCCAAGGGGGGGGTCGAGTCTCGAGGCTGAGAGCGATCCTAAGCTGCATAATCTCAAGAGCGATTCCACACATGTCTTTGCAGGACCGCGCAAAACATTTTTTGAAAGTTTTTAAGAAAGCGACAAATCGCTCGCGCTGAAGACAGTGTAGGATCAATCTGGATCAAAGCCAGGGTCCTTCTCAGTACTCACACTAACAAGCATGATTTCATTCATTAAGGGCTTAGCACGCCTCTCTTTCTCTCATTTTGATCAAAGTTTTGCAAACCCCGAGGAATTCCTTCCTCTTTGTTTTTATCACAATGTTCAAAAAGTTTTGAAAAACTCAAGTCATTACAATGACTTCAAGGCACAAGAGAGCAGGTGGAATGCACTGCCATTTCATTCAAATCCCGGCACAACTAGCACACGGCAGAAGCGAACACAAGGATGTGAAAATCACTGCTGTCCATTCAAAGTCTGCTGGCACAACTGGCTCCCTGGCAGAAACAGACTCAAAACAAAACGAAAAGACAAACACAAAACAAAAATGGTGATGTCCGAGGTAACACCCCCCGGAATCACCCGGCTCCCATACAACAGGACTGACTCGATACAACAAGACAGACCCAAAATAAAAGAGACTGACTCAAAACAAAAGGACAGACTCAAAAAAACAAAAAAACTGACCCAATACCCAAGTCAGAAAGCACAAAAACTGATATTCACGATTGCTCAAAACAGTGCATGCCATCCACCACAGCTGGAGTAATTTGAGCGCCGCCCGCAAATGGTTCATCCCCCAATCACATCACATTATCCCTTAAGTTCACCGATCCTGTGCCGATAGACTTTGCAGAGCTTGGCGGGAGGACAGCTCCGTTGTCAAATAGATCCTGTACTTCATGGCGAAGACGGAAGCAGTTATTGGTAGCATGGCCAGTTTGCTGATGGTATGCGCAGTACTGGGTAGCATCATGTGTAGCCGGAAGAGGGTTCGGGAGAGGCCGAGGCTCAAGGGGTTTGAGATGGCCTTGTCCAACAAGGATTTGGAAAGCTTTGGACAAAGGCATGTGGAGGGTATGGAAGACCCTCTGACCTCGAGGTTGGTACTTCTGGGTTTGTGGATTTTTGCTGGACGCACCAGCAAAAGGATTGGCAGGTGCTGGCCTGGTTTGCCGATCTCTTCTGAGTGGAGGGTTAGAGCTAACAGGATTGCCTCTGGTATAACGGCCCTTCTCCCGGTTTTCTCTTTGGTTCAAACTGCCCCCAACTTGAGTAGCGAAAGTGTCATCCACAGTTTTTGCAACAACTGTGAGGACTTGCTCTTTGTCCAGTCCCTCGGCTTTCAAAGCCTCAATAGCCAACAGAAGATGTTCATGGGGGTCCATGCCCGCCCCTATTTGTTCTTTCCACTCGCCTCCACTTTGCCAAGGGATTGGCCTTCCTCGAATGTAGCCCGTCCTAAGCTTGGGGAGCCTTTTGACATAAAACTCCCAGTATGTGGTGTGGTCGATGATGGAGCCAATGTCCCAGAGGCCAGATCGGTCACAGTTCTTTGAAGATCTTTTATCATTCCCATCAACTCAGAAGTAGTGGGTTCATGGGTTTGAGATGATTGGGGTTCAGGTGCACCCATCATGCATAAGTCCATGCTTTCTGGGATAAACACCTCAGGCTTGGGTAGATGGGCCGGGGTGATGTATATGCTGGGGTCATAGGTGGATGGCAATGTATGGATGAGATTGAGGTAAGTGGGAAATGTTCGGTCATTGGGGCCTGAAGGTGGAGCTATCGTCCGGTTGTCGATGAGATTTTGGACCTCATGACGAAGGCGGTAGCAACGGTCGGTGCCATGACCGCGCTGCTGATGGTACATGCAGTACTTGGAAGGGTTATGTCTGGCTGGGAGTGGGTCAGGAAGAGGTTGAGGATCGAGGGGTTTGAGATGCCCTCTTTCCCTCAGGAGTTTTAGTGCGCTAGTCAGGCTCATATGGAGAGGGGTGAAAGTTCTGCCCTGAGCTCGGGCTGGGTCGGCTGTTTGTAGGCTTGGATTGGCAAAGGGGTTGGCTGTGGCGACTGTATTGATTTCAATGGGTTCGGAAATAGTGCTACTTCCGGCATTGGTACTCCTTGAAATCACCTTCCTTGTCGGTTCACTTGTTCTGGGAATGATCCCACTGTTGAACGCATTCTCGACCTGGACCCCCAGTTCATGCAAACTTTTGAAAGTGAATAGCGGAGCCACTATCAATTTCTGCAACATATCATGCTCGAGGTTTCGCACCATCATCTGCACTTGATCCCTCTCAGAAGGGCGGCGATCTGTTATCTGTGCTGCCTTTGCTCTCCACCTCGCAACAAATTTCACAAAAGGCTCTTTTGGGTTTTGGCGGGTTGCTTCAAGCTCTTGGATGGTCATTTCAACTTGGGTATTGTAAGAATACTAATCGACAAAGGCCTCAGCCAGTTCTTCCCAGTTTGCTTCACTGTATCCTCCAATTTGGCATACCAACTGGCTGCTACACCCGACAGGGTTCTGCCATATAGAGAGAGTTTCTGTGGCTTAGTCAGACCCATCGGCTTTAGGACATCCAAGAAAAGTCGGATATGTACCATTGGATCCCCAGACCCGTCGAAACGGTCAATATGTGGCATTTTGAATCTGTCTGGGAGCCGGACGGCAGACTCAGTGTGCCCATCCTCAATGTCGGGAATGGAGTTAAGGCCCTGTGCCTTTCTGAATTGCTTCTCAAGGTTCGCAATTTTCACTGCGGTCAGATCAAGGTCATTAGCATCAAGGGGATAACGCCTCTCATTAGGCTGCACCAAGGGTCTGAAAACTTGGGCTTGAGCTAACCCTTCTCGAGGACTCGGACACAGCAAATCTTCAACTGGCGGAAGTGGGTCAAAGTTCGGCTGGGGTCCCAAAGCTGGATGTGAGGCAGATGCCCCAGATGGGCTCTGCGTTTCAATACTGGTCTCAGCCTGCATGGCGGTTCCCTGATTCAACGCTGCTACCACGGCTACAAATTCTTCCGAACCCTGTGCCATCACGGGCTGCTGATTCTGAACAAGGGTGATGTGACTGGTGACTGACGGATCAGATGAGCCAATGAGCCCTGTATGGCCCTTCTTTGCCTTGCCTCAGCGAAAGAACACTGGTTGCCCTTGAATTGAATTTCTGACCTAACAAAGTCTATCAGCACAAGTCCAATGTACCCGGGGGATAGTGGAGCCTTCTGAAGCTATGGTTCCAGGACTACCTAGCAAAAGAGCAAACGGACAGCATCTCAGCCCAATTTCACCAAAACAGATACGAACAAAGCTGAATGAGTGTGCTCTCTACTGAATTCTGCCTCAAAATTCCGCCTGTAAGCTGATACCCTCAGGTACAACTGATTCCACCAAATACTGATGCCCGCAGGCCTGATACCCAAAATACTGAATTGGTGCCCGCAGGCCTGATGCCCAAACTCGCAAACTGATACATGCATTCCCTGTAGAGACGCACTCTAACAAGCACATAACAGATATGTGAGAGCCAAAACACCCCTATGTTGGGGTAGGGTTTCCCTGTCCTATTTTGTCAGGAACTAGGGTTTCACTACGCACACAGCGGTTTCAAACAACCTATAAACGGGTAAGCAACCTGTCCTAGTTTGGAATGGTCACTATGGATCCGAATATGCACTAGGTCGAATGGTCAAAAAGGGTGCCCCGGTAAAACCGGGGTTTGTGTTCCCATGCTGTCAGAGCCCAGAGCCGATCAGCCTTATGGACATGACTTGACAAGACAAGCCTCCGGCAAATCGTTCGGGAATGGCATATGGCAAACACAGTGTTCCTAGGCGCACCAATGCAAATGCAATGCAAAGAAACACACAAGTGTAGTCAAAAGCAGATATCATGAGTTCGAGTCAAGTTCTCTAAATCCCCAGCAGAGTCGCCAGAAACTGTAACAACGCCCGCGGGGGACCTCGCTACAGTTCGGACTCGATTTTGTTGCGGTTCTAAATCTCGAACCAAAGAGTCCAAATCCGGCAAATCGTTTTGAGAAAAACTGATTTTTTGAAAGAAGTGCCAAACATGGACTGCTTTGCCAGATAACAGAGTCGCCACCTAAATATTTTTTAAATGGGAAATTTAGGAAACCCTAACTCAGTGCCAAAGGCCACGTGTCCGTCATCACCAAAGTTGGCTCGGGAACTTGGGTACGATTGGGGAAGGTCACATCGTGAGCACCCCCTCTCGCCCGGTCAAAGACCGGCCTCTACTAACCATGATATCTGTTTTTGAAAACATTGTGAGTTCTCATTCCGATTATTAGCCTAGGTTACTATGTGATGCTCGCAGCAAACAAGTATAGACTGGGCCGTCTGAATTGGAACAAAACATTTCATGTTTGTTTGTTTGAAAATTGTGTGATGGTGCTACCCGCAGGTAGGCTAAAATGCGGATTTGCCACCCTCGGGTGGGCTTAGAAAAACATGATGTTGCCACTATCTAGTGGGCTTAAAACAAACAGTCAACGCATTGTCCCAATTCAAATAACTCAACCTCCACCCACAGGCATTCAAGGCAGTAATATCACATAAGCACATAGCCTCATGGCAAGCATGCTATCATGGCAATCACTCACACACATGCAAGGATGCTAAAGCATAAAACTCACCGAGTACTCCAAGCCAAAACAGGAAGCTAATTAGAAATCATGCATGATCCTAATTATGCTGAAATGCCTAATGCAACACATGCAAAATGCAACTATAACAGGCTCGGCTATTCTAAAGATGGCATGTGAAATGCTACAACTATCATGTACTCAATTTGGAATTGAAATACAAATGCAGTTTGTATGATGCGCCGAGCCCGGTGCGTGCAAAACAGATGAATGATGCAAACATGCTGTCATACCGTTATGCTAATTGAAATATGCCCTATATCTAACCATCGTAAGCAGGTAAATAAAAGGGAGAAAGAAATGGGGGTTGGAAGACATACACACACACACGCACACTTATTACATTTGTGCCCTCGCGCAGAGGGTCCGAATAAATATACAGTCCGAAATATACAGTCCAAAATAATGTACAGATTTCTAATTAATTAATAAATTAAACTAGGAAAGCAGTAAAACTGGCATGCAAGCCAGGGGCTGCCTCGCTTCTGATACAATGTATGCTGGACTGTGTTGCGCAGAAATCCACTGAGATGCCCGATTTAGCCTCTGTTTGCAATATTTCTCGAAATGCGCGCCGGACTCCGAAAAGTGGTTGAGTTTGGATTTTGCTGCAACAGAGAGCAGGAAAGGGCATAGCAATGTATTTCACAAATATATGCATGCCTCGATTCTCGTGCCACCAATCACGCATATCGATGCATGATGGCCGAGGAGTCGAATTGCACAACTCAATATAGGGATGAATGCAGATGAATGCTAAAACAACACTTAACTCCATCATGGATAATCCGGAGTGTCGGTGACTTGGGAATTGAGACCCGTTCCGTTACTCGGAGTACGAAACGTGCCTCGTTTCCCGTGTAATATGCATGATATGCATGAAATGCAACTAACATACAACCTAGCATGCACGATGCTATGAGAATGAGATGCCTCGAAATGCGTGCCCACTGGCACGCGAACCGAGGTGATGACATAAAGGCACGAAATGCAATGATGGGCATACACCAACATGAGAAGGCCTCAGCCACACTCATACGGGATGCCGGAATGATAAAAAAGAGGTGCCTCGAAGTGCGTGCTCACGGGCACGCAAACTGAGACGATGATGAAATGCAAATCGGATAAAACAGAGGGCCTCGAAATACGTGCCCACGGGCACGCAAATCGAGGCAGAGGCATACGCAATGCAAACCGGATAAAACAGAATGTCTCGAAATGCGTGCACACGGGCACGCAAACCGAGGCGGAGGCATACGCAATGCCAATCGGATAAAACAGAATGTCTCGAAATGCGTGCACACGGGCACGCAAACCGAGGCAGAGGCATACGCAATGCCAAGCGGATAAAACAGAGTGCCTCGAAATGCGTGCACACGGGCACGCGAACCGAGGCGATGGTATGAAAATGCAAATCGGATAAAACCGAAGTGCCTCAAAATGCGTGCACACGGGCACGCAAACCGAGGCGATGGCATACAAAGCATGAAAATGCAAATTGGGCTTACGCCAACATGAGAGGGCCTCAACCACACTCACATAGGCTGCCGTGAGATGAAAATGAAGTGCCTCGAAATGCGCGCACACGGGCACGCAAACCGAGGCAGTGACATACAGGCATGAAATGGCATGAAAATGTAGATTGGGCTTACGCCAACATGAGAGGGCCTCAACCGCACTCACATAGGCTGCCGATGAATGAAAATGGAGTGCCTCGAAATACGCGCACACGGGCACGCATACCGAGAAAATGATGTGAAATACGAATCGGATAAAATCGAAGTGCCTCGAAATGTGTGCCCACAGGCACGCATACCGAGGCGATGATGAAATGAGAAGTCGGATAAAACCGAAGTGCCTCGAAATGTGTGCCCACAGGCACGCACATCGAGGCGATGATATGAAGGCATGAAAAATGTAGATTGGGCTTACACTAACATGAGAGGGCCTCAGCCGCGCTCACATAAGATGCCGGTGGCGAAAACGGAGTGCCTCGAAGTTCGTGCCCGACGGGCACGCAAACCGAGGCAATGCAATAAGGCATGAATGACATGGGAAATGATATGCAAACATGCAATACAAATTCCAGCAACTAAATGAAGGGAAAAAAGCCCCAAAATAGTAATGAAAATGCACCCGATGCCCAGAATGCTCCCGAAATGTGATATTTAGCCCCCGAAGTGGCCTACAGCTATGCTATACATGCAAAATTGATACATGACAGCAAAAACAGTAGCAAGGCAGCCCCAAATATGGCATTTTTTAGTACAAAACAAGGCCCAATTATGATCACAAGTATGGCAACAATAGCTTGCAAAAATACGGAAAAAGAGAGGAATTACAAAGCAAGTGGTATCTACAATGCTCAAACCAGAAAAATCAGTTCTACAAAATTGAAGAGGGCCAAAAACATGTATATTTACAGTAGATGAGATCCTCTATTTCAGTGTGTGGATATGCTCAAAATGGCATGCAAAAATGAGCCAATAAGGGGGTACAACATGAGGTACCATAAACAAGCATCAAACAATTTTGAACCCTTGACAAAAGATGAAGAATAGGCAATTCTAAGACACTTTCTAAGCCTGATGAAGACTCAAATCAGTGGCTAAGCAAGCCTAAACAAACATGCAATTTTACGGTAAAATTGAAGGATTACAAAGCAAGTACCAAAACCAGTCATCAAATGGACTAAGACCCTTAACAAATAATGAATAATGGACCAAAATAAGGCACTCTCTAGGCCTGATAAAGGCTGAAATCCGAAGCATGGTGAGCTTAAAAATGCATGCAAAATGGGAGTGGAACAAGAATTCAAAGCAAGTGATATGTAGAGCAAGAAAACCAGGTTGAGCCCTTCTTCAATGTTGAAGAGGGGCTCAAAATAAGCACAATCACAGTATATTACAAGTTCCAACTCAGATCACAAATAGGCCAAAATAATCATGCAATTTTACGGTAAAATGGAAGGATTTCAAAGGAAGTGCATGCTAGAGTCACCAAACATGATGGAGCCCTTCTTCAATGTTGAAGAGGGGCTCAATATAAGCACACTCACAGTTTATAGTATGCTCGAAATCAGATCACTCAAAAGCCAAACATAGCTTGCAATTTTATGGCATAAAGAGTGGTATTGAAAGAGGTATGTGATAGAAATACCAAATGAGGTTGAGCCCTTCTACAATGTTGTAGAGGGGCTCAAAATAAGCACAAAATCAGTAGGGGTCGGAGCCCAAAACTGAGAGCAAGTAGAGTAAAGAATTGATCCAAGAAAATGCTAGAAAAATGGAATTAGGGACTTACCCTTGAAGATCCAACTTTGGTGGCTTCTTGGCTTCAATTTGTTGACCCTTAGCCCTTGAAGAACACTCCTTTTCTGCTGGAATGAAGATGGTGATGGTGGTGCTTGGAGTTGATGAAGGATTTGAGCTAGAAACTTGAAGCTTTGAGCTTGGAAATGGAGGAGATGAACATGCAAGGCTCCAAGGATTTTTCTCCACCAACCAAAACCAGCTGGGAGCTGCTGGTTTTTATAGCCAAAAGGGTGGAAATATCTTGCCTCAAATATCTAGATATTTTGAGGGCAAAATATCTAGATATTTTGAGGGCAAAAAGAAAAGATTTTGTTCAGCCACGAAGTGGGCATCTGAGACCGCAGTGTTCTTCGGAATGATGAAACAGAGGTACCTGCCAAAATTGAACAAAAACTAATGCAAAACGAAAGCTCGGGGACCAAAACCGCGCGGGGTCCCGAAAATGGGCTGCCGGGCACCGGAAGTGGTGTTCGGCTGCGAAGTGGGTCTCGGAGATCCCAGTGTTCCTCAGTGTGACAAAATAGAGGTACCTGCCAAGAATGAACAAAAACCGATGCAAAATGAAAGCTCGGGGCCTAAACCGCGAAGTTCGGGGTCCCGAAAAATGGGCTATGAGCACCGAAAGTGGCGTTCGGCCACGAAGTGGGTATCAGAGACCCCAGTGTCCCTCGGAAGGACCAAACAGAGGTGTCTGCCAAAAATGAACAGACATCGATGCAAAATGAATGCTCGGGGCCAAAACCGCGCGGTTCGGGATCCCGAAAATGGGCTGCCGGGCACCGGAAGTGGTGTTCGGCTGCGAAGTGGGTCTCAGAGACCCCAGTGTCCCTCGGAAGGACCAAACAGAAGTGTCTGCCAAAAATGAACAGACATCGATGCAAAATGAATGCTCGGGGCCAAAACCGCGCGGTTCGGGATCCCGAAAATGGGCTGCCGGGCACCGGAAGTGGTGTTCGGCTGCGAAGTGGGTCTCAGAGACCCCAGTGTCCCTCGGAAGGACCAAACAGAGGTGTCTGCCAAAAATGAACAGACATCGATGCAAAATGAATGCTCGGGGCCAAAACCGCGCGGTTCGGGATCCCGAAAATGGGCTGCCGGGCACCGGAAATGGTGTTCGGCTGCGAAGTGGGTCTCAGAGACCCCAGTGTCCCTCGGAAGGACCAAACAGAGGTGTCTGCCAAAAATGAACAGACATCGATGCAAAATGAATGCTCGGGGCCAAAACCGCGCGGTTCGGGATCCCGAAAATGGGCTGCCGGGCACCGGAAGTGGTGTTCGGCTGCGAAGTGGGTCTCAGAGACCCCAGTGTCCCTCGGAAGGACCAAACAGAAGTGTCTGCCAAAAATGAACAGACATCGATGCAAAATGAATGCTCGGGGCCAAAACCGCGTGGTTCGGGATCCCGAAAATGGGCTGCCGGGCACCGGAAGTGGTGTTCGGCTGCGAAGTGGGTCTCAGAGACCCCAGTGTCCCTCGGAAGGACCAAACAGAGGTGTCTGCCAAAAATGAACAGACATCGATGCAAAATGAATGCTCGGGGCCAAAACCGCGCGGTTCGGGATCCCGAAAATGGGCTGCCGGGCACCGGAAATGGTGTTCGGCTGCGAAGTGGGTCTCAGAGACCCCAGTGTCCCTTAAATGGGAGTAAATGAGATGCATGCCAAAAATCGGAGAAATCGGAGATGGTTGGGCGGTCCCGAACCGAGGCACACGGCCTAACGGCTCCGAAAACCGGGAACCGGGCTCCGAAATGGGAAAAATGGCCTACGGCCACGAAAAGTAGCGCACGGCCACCGAGAGATGGTCTACAGGACCACTCCCTTCCCTCAGAAAAGAAAACAGAGAAAACCGAGTCTGGTTCGCAAACCGAAACAAGGCACAGAAGAGGATTCGGAAGTCCGGAGGCAGGGCGCACGGCCGCGACTCTGAAACTTCTGAACGAGCACGATATGCAACATCACCGAGCGCTCAATCGGTGACGTCTGAGTCTTAAGGTCGGTCAAAAATGGGGTGTCTACAAGGGGGCTTACCACTTGGAGGATCTAGAGGGAAGAGCAATACCCTGGCCATGGAATGCGGCCAACCTCAAACTGTATTATTTCTAAGCTTTTGCTTTCTTTTCTTGTGCAAAGGAATTTTTTGGGCTTGCACTTCAGAATGTAATTCTTTTTGTCAATATATAGAAGTGATTTTGCTTTAGCACTTGGACTGTTGTTTTAATGTAAAAACCGAGGTGATTTACTCCGGTTAGAAGAGTTGATGTTTTGTTCAACTTAGATATTTCTTGCCAAGATGTTTTGCTCCGGCTAGAAGAGTTGATGTTTTGTTCAACTTAGATATTTCTTGCCGAGATGATTTGCTCCGGCTGGAAGAGTTGGTGTTTTGTCCAACTTAAGATTCTCAATCGAGATGATTTGCTCCGGCTGGAAGAGTTGGTGTTTTGTCCAACTTAAGATTCTCAACCGAGATGATTTGCTCCGGTTGGAAGAGTTGCTGTTTTGTCCAACTTAAGATTCTCAACCGAGATGATTTGCTCCGGTTGGAAGAGTTGTTGTTTTGTCCAACTTAAGCCATTCCAGCCGAGATGATTTACCCGGTTGAAGAAGTTGGCGTTTTGTTCAGCTAAATTATTCCCAATTGAGATGACTTATTCCGGTTGGCTGACTTGGTGTTTCGTCCAACTTGTTATTACCAACCGAGATGGGTATTCCGGTTTATGAAGTTACTTCAACCGAGTTATGTATTCCGGTTGACACAGTGCTCAAATTTATGATTTATGCCGAGATGTTTTGCTGAAGATGGAATTGATGACAACCGTGCAAACACTTAGCAAAAATATCAAGTTTTTCATTGATAGAAAGTCAATACAAAAGGTGGGGACAGAGCCCGGTTACATCAGAAATGCAGAAAGCAAACATACAAAAAGAAAAGAAAAGAAACCTAAGCTAAGGGGGAGAGATCAGGGAACTCCTCATCAGGCTCCAGGTTAACCGTGGCGGTTTGGTCCTGGACACCGGTCTCAGTCTGGCCGGGCTGTTCCTGTGCGGTTTGGTCCTGGACACCGGTCTCAGTCTGGCCGGGCTGTTCCTGTGCGGTTTGGTCCTCTCCTTCAGCATCTTCCTCACCCTCTTCTTCAAGTCCTTCCTCGGCCTCGGCTTGCAGTGCACTGAAGACGTCATTGGCATATGGAATGAGGTATGTCGGTAAGAAGACAGCCGGTGGAGAGGCAAACACATCAGTATCAGGGCCCTGACCGAGCTGTTGACAGGCAGCCTTCCATCCTGCCTTGAAGTAAATGTCTTGTGTGGCGAAGACTTGTTTCTTGTAATTCTCCTCGGCTTCGTTGAAGCCGGCGTTGTTGGCATCTTCGCACTTTTTCTTCCTGGACGCCTTCAAAGCATCAAGCTCGGCTTGTAGCTCGTCCCTCTTTTTTCCGGCTGCTTCAAGTTGGCCGAGCAGCCTGTTGTTGTCGGTATTGGCAACTTCGAGCGAGGACTTTGCATGGCCAAGCTCGGTTTGGAGGCTTTCGACTTGGCTGGCGGTGTTGCTCGCCTTTTGCCGAAGTCTGTGGATGCGCTCCATGACCAAATGCTGCTTTTGGATGGCCTGCAAGAAGCGAATTTGATTAGTGAAGGAACCGGACAAACACTTGCGAAAATTTCAGAGGCAAATTAAGACTTACCCTGGCCATGGACTTGACTGATGATTTTACCAACCGAGTGTCAGGAACATGGTCACTGCCAACCACGTCGCTCGGTAGAAGGAATGCCTTGGACAGATCATAGGCGAGCAGGTGCTCTTTATCGGCCTTGATTGAAGCCGTAACCGGGATGTCTTTTCCCCGGTGTTTAAGTTGTGGCCTCCAGATCGATACTGGGTCGACCGTGGCAGTGGCTTGCTCGGTGGTGAGCTCGGCCACCAGCTCGGCAGACGGATCTGCGCGAGCTCTTTTACCAGCCCGGCGTGGAGTGGGTTCCTTGCTAGACTGCCCGGCTGCTTGTGAAGCCAGAGCGACCACGGCGCCGCCTGATTGACCGGCGGCTGGTGAGCGGATGGCTACGCTCGGTATCTCGGCTGAAGTGGCGGTGAGCAGGTTCTTGATTCAGCTTTGTTTGGCCATCTCTTCTTCTTCTGTCAGCCGGATTAGTGGGACGTCTGGTAAAGTTGGATCCGGAGGAGGTGATGGAGCGCGGAGGAAGTCTGTAACTTTACTCCGGCGGGAAGCAGAATATCTGTATGTAGGAGTGTAGCCGAGCAATTGGTTGCAATCTCGGTCGTGGTAGCGGAGCGCGGTCCTGATTGCCTCTACGTTGGGGTAGTGATAGTTGGCTTGCAAGGCTTGGATTGCTGCAAAAGAAACAAGGAGAAAATGATTAAGTACAGAAACATGGAGAAAGTATATTAACCGAGCTAATTTGCGCGGCTTACATGTGCTGCCAAAGTTTTTGCTTATCATCCAGCCCGGTACCGCGGCTGTCTCGTAATTGCCTGACACCCAGAAGAAATCATCGTCGTGAAGATCCTTGTCTGGTGTGCCGGTCACAATTTTCTCTCTGCCCGGTCTAATCTTAAGATAATAGGCGAGGCCGTCGCCGGTATGGCCTAGGGTGTATTGGCGCAGGATCTCGGCTAAACCTAGGCTTATGCCTAGCCGGTTGTTTAGCTCGTGCACGCCGTTTATTATCCGGTAGGTGTTGGTGGATACTTGGGTTGGTGCTAGACCGGTCCGGCGCAGGAACTCGGTCATCAGGGGATTGACTGGGAAGCGGAGGCCTCCTTCTACTATTGACAGCACGGTGAAGGGGCATTGGTCTAGTCTGCCCCAGGGTGTTGTCTCCTCTTCTGCCAGTTTGAGATGGACGTTGGCCGGGATGCCGTACTCCTCTCTAAACGCGGCTAGCGCGGCCAGAGTATCCACTAGGAAGCGGAATTTCCCCATTTGTGGCCGGACTGGGATATCTCGCCTGAGGGGTTTGGCACTGTGCTAATTGGATGTTGCTCGGTCTTGAGAGCCTCAGAAGTGGTCAGTGGTCCCCTTGGACTCTGCAGGAAAAGGATGGCAA
The DNA here is from genome assembly GCA_030407325.1 of Camellia japonica. Classification (NCBI taxonomy): domain Eukaryota; kingdom Viridiplantae; phylum Streptophyta; class Magnoliopsida; order Ericales; family Theaceae; genus Camellia; species Camellia japonica. The sequence continues at coordinate 7,028,591 of JAPPVO010000010.1, forward strand.
GTGTGAGTGTGAGCGCGGTCGCGCGAAGTGAGCTTGATTTTAGCTCGGCCGTCAAGAGTGCCAAACCACCTCGGTTGTCTTAGCTTACCAAGGAGCTCGGTCGCCCAAGCGGACCAGATATTAGCCCGATTGAACGACCAGGTCCTTTTTGCTATCTCGGTTTTGGCTGGGTTTGTGACAAACATGTTATTTGCTCGGTTGTAAGGGTTCTTTGGATGAAGTGAAGACCAGGAGCCCGGTCCGCCCCGGTTCTTCAGTGTTCTTCAGGAAAAATGAAGAACACCATGAACGTTTGAAGGTTTAGGATGGTTTTTGGTGCCCAAATCCTAAAAAGCTATGTTTTTCTGCCCTAATGTGTGAAATATCAAAGGAAATGATAATAAAAGGGGAGTTGAAGGACTTACCAGGCTGGGGCAGTGAGTTCTTCTCCTTCGAGCTCGAGATCAGCAACGTCAAGAGATGGGCAAGAGCTCTGGAAGGCTTGGAATGGTAGAAGATCAGTAAGGAAGAAAGGAAAAATGAGGGGGGGCATGTATATAGGCATTGCGAGGCCGCCAAAAATTTGAATTTCTTACGACGGCTGGTTGGCTGCTCGAGGACCAGTGAGAGGATGCCACCTGTCACCATTAATGGCAGCGTCAGAGTTGAAGAGACGGGGGGCAGGTGAGGCGTCAGCCGGGCAAAACGAAGGAACAGCGAGATCAGAATGGGGCGTTGACTGAGGAGTAGACCGGGCTAGCCAGAGGGCAGGCATGCCAACCAGCCCGGTTGACGATAAATAAGCTGAGGACCGAGGAGGTGATACCCCGGTCAGAATAGGTAATCCCAGTCACGCTTTAGCGGACGGAATTAAGGGGCAATTGAGAGGGAGATTTATGATCTGGAACTGGGCCGAAGTAACAACCGAGCAGGTTGGGAGCCAAATGTGGCATTGGGCCGAGATGATCTGCGATCCGCCCAGAATTGGGCTACTAGGACATGGGCCGGGCAGATGTTGGGCTAAGTATGCGCCGCCCAGTCCGGAAAGAAGTTGCTCGGTTAAGGCAACGCTCGGTTGGACCGAGCTATGTGTATGGCATAAACGAAGCCAGTCGGGTTGACTGAATGGCGCCCGGAAAGGCGTCGTCAGCCGAGGTACCTGTCTGCTTGGCAGGAAGGCCGACCACAGTCAAGTTAAATGACTGGCGCCCGGAAAGGCGTAGTCAGCCGAGATACTTGTTTGCCCGGCAGGAAAGCCGATCACAGATGAGCACGAGATGTCCCGGGCATGGCTTTGCCGAGATGCTGCCTAGCCCGGTTCTCTTGAGCTTAGCCAGTGAAGTGCTTGGGCATGTAGCACAGCCCGGCCATGGATAGAGCAGCTCGGCTGCCGAGCTCCAGCAGAGAAGGCTGGCAGTTAAGATTAGGTGATGTTCAGCAAGGTTTACGCTGACAAATGGGATAGCAGAGCCACGTGTCAGGAGATGATTGGGAGTGGATATGGGGCGCAGAGGGTATATAGGCATGTCTGCGCCCCCCATACGCGACGGACGAACACTTTGGTAAGACATTCTTACACTTAAACACTCTCCTCTCTCTCTCTATCCCAAGGTGTGTGCTAACTTGATCGTCGGAGGGTTTTTCCGGCCACACACCGCCGGGTAGCTCACCGCCGTTGTGCTTTCAGGTGATCGGACAGAAACGGAGCTTGGAGGAAAGGAGTACGGGCTTGCTGGAATATTTGCTCCCCGTACACAGACCAAATAGAAGTTTAGCAAGAACAGTGCTAAAAACATTCAAGAAACACAATGACAGAGCTTCATTGAAGAACAAGAAACTGACTCATGGTATCCAGAAATGTGAGAAAAACACAGAAAAATAGAGTGCAACTATTCAGTGATAGCATAAGCAATATGAAGACGGCACAAAAGTGAAGCAGTTTAAAACACAAGAATTGATTTACAAATGATTAAATATGGCAATCGAAATAAAGAATTTAAGCAGCAAGATGTAAACAAACAGATTCATGAAAGTATTACGCATACGAATAGTGAAAAGTTGAACCAAAAGAGAGAAGAGATTAGAAATTTTCCAGATGAGGCCGAGAGCGAGAATGCCGGAGTCAAAGAACTTGAACGGAACAGGGCAGTTGAAAGCTCGCCAGAGAAGATGAATGAAATGGTTGCAGAGCTTTGAAGAAACAATAATGGCGGTTCGAGAGTGGAAGTTTAGAGAGAGAAAATTTGTGAAACATGAGGAATTGTTTTTTCTGCAAAAGTGAAGAGACAGAGAGAGATGGACAAGTTTTGTCAAAAGTTGTGAAAATGCGACAAACCATAATGGTGTGCCTTGGATGACACGTCTGTCAGGCGACGCACGCAGAAACGACGCGACCTGATAGCGTGTGTCAGGTACAAACCAATGAGGGAGCGACGCGTAGAGAAAACGGTTAAGTAAACCGTGCGTGACAGCTCATGCATAGATAAAACTCTTAGAGTTCTTGATTTAATGAAACAAATGAGCGATCTCAGTTAAGGAACTTGAAGAAGTTGGTTCTTGGTCCTTGGTCCTTGGTCATTCATAAAGTAGACCGCAAAGTCTTGTTCATGTGAAGCCAATGGGTAATGATCGCAGTCATGAAGGATAGAGTAAGTCTTAACCGACGTGCTATGTCGACAAACGATGTAGGTTCCATCACCTCAAAATGCCAAGATAATAGACCCTAGGGGGCAGTTGTGGGGACATATTTTGTGAATGACAGCACATGGCCAAGATGGCGCCGAAAAGTCAGTCAAGGTGCCACGTAGCTTGGTCTTGATGCCTAGGTTATCTCGGCTAGGTCGAGGTCATCTGTGGAGATGCCAGAATCCGAGATGAGCAGATAAGAGACAGAGTCCTAGAATGGGGGAGGACCTCAGTCTAAATAAAGATAAAGCTCTTAGGGAGTTTATCTCTATCTAGCTGGAGTCCAAGATGAGCATTGAGCTAAAGTCCATTGAAGTTAGGCTTCTACAGGGATTAGGTTAGTGCTGGCTATAAAGGTAAGGCACCCTGACTTGATTGTCGGAGTGCCCCCGGGTGGACGAACCACCGCCGGATTCTTATCTTTCTGTGTTAGGTTGTTCGGGCTTTATCTGTTCTGCCCGTGCTGTCCTACTGAATTCCTTTGTTTGGTTGTGTGGTCAAAAATCAACACCCACATTTGTAATTACTTAGAAATTTCCATTGGGTGGTGGTTTCCATAGACTTCTTCAACTAATAGCACGAGTTAGAGCAACTCAAACCACACTCTCTACTTTTCACTAGCTAAAGTACAAAAAAAGTACACTCTTTATTTTACCTAATTACTTTAGCTATTGTGTTCTCCAATCATGCTCTTTATTTTAGCTAATCATTTAAACTAACTTAATTAATTTTTAAAATAAAAAAATACTAATTGTTGATATTTTACTAATATAAATTTGCAATAATAATAAATTTGCCCATACAAACATACAAAACCTGTAGAATGAGGGGGAAAAAAAATACAAAATACAAAATAAGTTATTCCGTATATAAAATTGCTACACACACACACACACACACACATATATATAATATACAATATATATATATATAATACATTAAATCCCAAATCCAAGACATAAATATACAAAAATCTAAAATATATACATACATAATTGTTTGGAGAGCCTCTGGGGCTCTTCAATTGTAGCCACCAAAAAAATAAGATGGTAAAGTAGCTAGCCCATTGGAGCTCAAAATTAGACTTATATTGGCTAAAATGCCTAACAAGCCTTATTTAACTATCCCCTTGGAGATGCTCTAACAAGTTATACAACAGATTTAAAATTTTATGTCATTTAAATTTATTTTATATGTGAATTTTCATAATACATTTATTCAATATTCACCACACATTCAAATTTTAGTCACTAATTTGGATAGTAATTATGACTTCCAAACTTACAGAGTCACAATTATGAGAGGTTATTTGGTAGTCTTAGATTATTTTTTCATACTTAGCACTTGACACTTGTCAAGTTATCTCTCAAAAAATCAACAAAAATGACTAATCTTATTATTTTAACTAATAAATAGTAAAGAAAGAGAGTCGGAACTCCCTCTACCCACCAGCGCTGCCATCACCGTCGCAAACCCCTTTATCCACTAGCGCCGCAATGCTGGTGGGTGGAGGGTTTGCGACGGTGATGGCGGCGCCGGTGATGGCGGCGCCGGTGGGCGACCCTCCTCTGTGTGTATACACAGATCTGTGTATACACACAGATCTGTGTATAGATCTCTCTCTCTCTCTCTCTCTATTCTCTTCTCTTCTTTTCTTCTTCTCTCTTCTTCATCCTCTCCTTCTTTTCTCCTTCTTCTGTCTATTTCAGAGAGAAAACAGAGAGGGAAGGGAAAGAACAAAAAAAAAACTCCCTTCACCCACCGGCACCGGCACCAGCACCAGCACCAGCACCGGCACCGCCATCACCGTCGCAAACCCCTCTACCCACCAGTGCTGCAGTGTCGGTGGGTGGAGGGGTTTGCGATGGTGATGGCAGCGCCGGTGGGTGGAGAAAGTTTTGACTCTCTCTCTCTCTCTCTGTTCCCTCGCCCACTTATCTCTTTCTTCTCTCGCTTCTCTGTTTTAAAGAAACAGATAGAGAAAGGAAAAAAAATAACCAAAATGATGTCGTTTTTGCATTCGAGCCAATGGGGCCAGCTCATTTTTTAGCTACCCAACAGCGTTGAGTAAAAAATTAGACTTCCTTTTCACTTCTCATAAGCTCATGTACTTTGGCCCATAAAATTTTACTAGTGATGCAATTGAAAAAAACTATAAGAGTACATATAAATAAAATAAAAAATTATAAAAAGTTGTTTAATATTCATTTGGGAAGTTGAGTTGGCTTTCTAACTTTTTAACTATTATAGCCCCAACTAAAAAGTTTGTTTGGATTGGTTTTTTTTTTTTGACCTTTTTAACTTTTGTGAAGAAAAAAAAAATAATGAAATGATTATGGTTTAGATTTGGTATTTTATTTTATTGACTTTTTAGTCTATTTTATCTTTTTGTGACTAATTTAGCAAAAAAAAAAACTAACCCAATCCACATTCCAAACGACACCATAATTTCACAACAACTAAATATATAGTATTCCCTGTTTATTGTATAGTTTTGTAAGATGTGGTTACCAATGATTTGTTTTAAAAGGAAAACACATTAAGATAAATTACTAATAGGCCTTAATAGTTTAACTTAATTCTTATGAAATCCTATTGAAAGTAAGTCTTAGTAAAATCGTCACTAAAAATAATTTTGTGATTTTTTTTTTGTGTGTGCATATTTCGCTAAAAATTAACTATTAATGACTTTTTTTTATCACGATTATTATTAATTGCTGCTAAACTTACAATTAGTGACTTTTTATATGATAAACTTTTCAAATTGTCTCTGAAAGTTAAAAATTAGTCACTTTTTTGTGACAATTTTTTTAAACTGTCGCTAAAATTTATAATTAATGACTTTTTTGTGACAAAATTTTCAAATTGTCTTCGAAAATTAACAGTTACTGGCGTTTTTTAATAGTATTTGATGAAAAACGTCATTCATTATCATACGATCTATTGAAAAATAAGTTTACCTGTTAAGACCTACACGTAAATTTCTCGTAAAATTTGAAGAGCAATCCTTACATTACATCGACTTTATAGGGAGTGCATTTTAAAATTTTTGACAGTGATTAAATTTCAGAAGTCATTACTAAAAAAAAATTAAAAAAAAAATTTAAAAAAAATTTAAGGATTGCACTGTTATAAAAATAGGTTTTACCAAAATCTTCACAAGTTTTGTTTATTGACATAGGAGAACCTTCTGCTCCTAATTCTTTAATCTTGGGTTAGTTGTTGAAATCTCACTATTGAAAATTCTATGTGATAAAGTTATGGGTAAAATCAAAAGAAGCTAGAAAAGAGAATTGTGACACCATGATTGAAATTAAAAAATTCCGAAAACAAATAATAGAGGGGAAAATGTGTTATTTGTTTATTTAGATTGGGGAAAATGTGTTATTAAAGGACTAAAATGTCATTTTACTCCCGAAAGTGATAAAGAGTACGAAAAAAGATTAATGTAAATAAAGATTAAAAAGAGAAAAACAAAAGTGACAAACATCAAATTTGTACTGTTTCATTTAGCCTTCTAACAAGCTTAGAAAATGTTTTATTACGAGACTAGGCTGCAGTTATTCATTTAATGTGGGCTTTGTTGTTCAAAAATTATGTCTCTTTAGACAGGTGTTTGGATATTCCTTTGCATTGGCCAATAGGTGAGCTTTATACATTGGGAGAGTCCGCTTTCCTTTTTCTTTATTGATTTGCGTAGGGATTTACAAAGGAAAATAGAAAAAGTACTGAAATATAAATGAAATACACGTACATTTCACTCACCTTTTCTTTTTTCCTTTCTAAATTCCTATCCAAACACAGCCTTAATTAATGGTGTGTTGTTATGTTTTGCAGGTGGAAAAAAACAATTGTCCTTGAAAGTTGCCATAGGTATCCTACTGAAATTTTATTCTATGTCTTTCCTTAATTTTGTAATGCATAAAAAACTTTAATCATTTTGTTTTCTTTGTTCAAGGTTTGATCAATTTCATTATAACTAGAACATATAGTTTATGATTCATATTTGTTCGTAGTAATTTTCTGTGAACAACTGAGTTAGTTTTGATTTTTGTTAACATAATTCTTGCATTACTTCACAAATTTATTTTTGGCTAGTCAGAGATTTTAACACTACTTGACTTGTTTCATTCTTTATGTAGTCATTTCAATGGTTGGAGCAGCAAGTTCATGTGCATTTCTTATTTTTTGGTTTAGAAAGAAAACCTCAACATACAAATCAATATTGTTTTGGAGGAAATCAATGATGGCAGATGATAATGTGGAAGCTTTCTTGAAAATTAATGGATCCCATGTGCCACAAAGATATAGTTACTTAAGAATAAAGAAAGTAACAAATTCTTTCCAAGATAAACTCGGGAAAGGCGGCTATGGTGATGTGTACAAAGGTAAGCTTCTTGATGGACGTCTGGTGGCTGTCAAGCTTCTAAATGAAACAAAAGGCAGTAATGGAGAAGATTTCATAAATAAGGTTGCAAGCATTAGTAGGACTTCCCATGTCAACATTGTAAGCCTTGTAGGGTATTGTTTTGAGGGTCACAAAAGAGCTCTTATCTATAAGTACATGCCAAATGGATCTCTTGAGAAGTTCATACACAACAACAAATCTCAGGGGACAAATGACGACTTAGAATGGAAAACAATGCACAAGATTGCAGTAGGGATTGCTCGAGGATTAGAGTACTTGCACCGTGGTTGTACAACGCGCATTTTTCATTTTGACATTAAACCCCACAACATTCTTCTAGATGAAGATTTTTGTCCAAAGATTTCTGATTTTGGGCTTACTAAATTGTGTTCCAACAAAGAGAGCATTGTATCCATGTCGCATGCACGAGGAACTATTGGGTATATAGCGCCTAAAGTCTTCTCCAGAAATTTTGGAAGAGTATCGCACAAGGCCGACGTCTATAGCTATGGAATGCTAGTCTTAGAGATGGTTCATGGAAGGGAAAACATTGGTGAATCAGTTGAGCACAATAGCGACTTATATTTCCCACATTCAATAGGACTTCATGGGATATAGGACTTCATGGGATTGAATCTGAAGAGGATGAAAAAGTTGCACGGAAGATGATATTAGTCGGTCTATGTTGTATACAAGCTAATCCATCAGATAGACCGGCAATTAACAAGGTGATTGAGATGCTTGAAGGAAATCTAGAATCTTTGCAAATTCCCGCGGAACCATTCTTATCTTCACCTTCAAGAACACCAATCACATCTTCTATTATTCAAATTTCAAAAGAGAATGAATCCTGTGAGGTTGAATCAATGTAATGATGTTTTTCTAGTTTGAAAACATTCTAGACTGCAAAGTGTTAGGTCCCTAGTTGCCAATTCCATGAATAAACTCGATTTAATAGAGTTGTAATTTTTTCATTGGTTTTGGTCTTCCTACTCGAGCGGGAACATTTGCACTCGAGCGGAGTTTGCACTGTCTCAATAGTTGGGCTTGTCTGCACAAATACTAGGAAGTATGTTTTTGCACTTGAGCGTGGGTTTTAGCGCTCGAGCGGAGACCTGTTTAATCACACGCATTTTAGTGACTCCGCTCGAGTGGCAAGATCTGCGCTCGAGCGGGGTACGCGACCCCTGTTTTTTATATATATGTGTTTAAGTCTTTTTTTAGAGTTAAGGCTTTTAGATCTGTTTTGGGGGCTCTAGAGGTTTCTTTTGAGACTAGTTTGCTTGTTTTCCTTTGATGCTTGCTTGAGTGTTAAACTCACATGGTCTAATACGAATTGAAAAACCTAAGTGATTCGTGATTAGATTAAGATTTAACTCCAGGCCAAAAAGAGGGAGAATTTTTGGATTTGGATATTTGACTTTGACTTTGGATATTAGAACTGGATATTAGAACTATTTTGAATTTTTGGATACATTGTTGCTACAATTGGATTTTTGAGCTTTCATATCTCATGTACAGTGGTTGCTTATTTTTGAGCTTTTCATATCCCATGCACATTGGTTGTTTTTTTATTATTTTATTGAGTTCTGCAGTTTTGGTTTTTGTAGTATTTTGCTCGTTGTTGCACAGGTGGATGGTAAAATGTTTTTTGTGATGGATGGTTCTACATTGATCAAAGTGTTTCTCTATCAGATCAGCATAGTGTTTTTGCAGCAGTGTTGTTTTTTGTGTCTAATAGGTTGTGGCTAGTGCGTGTGTTTTTAGGAAAAATTGTTAGAAACGTTTTGTCCGGGAATTGACAAAGGGGGAGATTGTTAGGTCCTTAGTTGCCAATTCTGTGAACAAACTCTATTAAAAGAGTTGTAATTTTTTCCTTGGTTTTGGTGTTCCCGCTCGAGCGGGAACATTTGTGCTCGAGCGGAGTTTGCACTATCTTAGTAGTTGGGTTTGTCTGCACAAATACTGGCAAGTATGTTTTTGCTCTCGAGCGTGGGTTCTAGTGCTCGAGCGAAGACCTATTTAATCGCACATGTTTTAATGACTCCGCTCGAGCAGCAATATCTGCACTCAAGCGAGGTACGCGGCCCCTATTTTCTATATATATGTCTTTAAGTCTTTTTTTTAGGGTTAAGGCTTTTAGATCTGTTTTGGGGGCTCTAGGCTTTTCTTTTGAGACTAGTTTGCTTGTTTTCCTTTGATGCTTGCTTGAGTGTTAAACTCACATGGTCGGATAATACACATCAAAGGGTTGTTAGAGTGATCTTCTTCAAGAGTGTTCTTCTTCAGTGGAATCCGGAGATTCAAGCGTAAAGTGTCGAAGGTGTTCAAAGCTGTGCGCGGTCGTTGAGCCGATGTGGATGTTGTGGAATCAACATCAATCTAATCAATCCTGAGATGAAGGTTGCGATGGAAGATATACAAAGCATTGAAGACAAATTGACAGAGTTTGGTAATTTGTTTGGGTATTTTGTATTCTTTCTTTCCTTCATAGTGGATTAATTTATAGCATTTCACCCATGGTTTTTGAATCACAATTGGAGGTGCACCAATAGTGATTTTTTTCCACGTAAAAATCGTTTGTGTCTATTTATTGTTTCTGAAACATCAATCTAAATCACTTTTGTATGTGCTTGATGATTTAGATTGATAATTTTAATTGTTTGGGAATTGGTACAATTAAATCTTGATCTAATCACGAATCACTTAAGTTTTTCACAAAGCTTATGTAGAATAATATCATGTGAAGTAGATTCCTCAAGACCCTCAAAGTAGTCAAATTTTGTTTGAAATTGCTATGTTAACTGTTGTCCAAGCATGTCTTTGATTCTTCACTATGAATTGCAGCCCTAAATTTTTTCTAGTAAAAATAGAGCAAGATGTCTACTGTGGTTGTAAATTTCCTTTTCTTTTCTTTTTCTTGTTACCCTTTTTTTTCTTCTATTACACAAAAGTTGCAATAAATCAATTTGAACAAAAATTAGAATTCTTTCCACGAACAAAACTTCGAATTCTTCTATTAGAAGGTATGGGGAACGCTAATGGACTGTGAGATTGGTTCTCGGATTAGTTGGTTTATTGGACCGGATACCGAGTTATCAATAAATAAATAAATATGGGAAATTTTTTGTTGCTATCATGAATTCGGAAATGAACAAAAATTAGTCTAATCTCATCATCCCATAGTCTATAGAAATTAGACTAATATCTCTACCACATTGATATGATTCTCCTATTTCTATACATAACATAGTGAGCCCAAAATATGATATCTCTCTTTTTTTGTTTCTTTTTACTTCCCCCCCTCCCCCCCAGAAAAATGATTGATTGATAATTGTATCTTAGATATTCAACAGCAATTAGATCTTGGGTCTTACTCCTTTAACAGAAAAAGCACCTCTGACATGATAGGCTACAATGAGATTAGCATTAGCACTGTAAGTGTGGTGTCAAAAAATCTAGGAAAAAGATAATAATAACGATAATAAAGCATTAACTTCATATGCAACCTCTTTAGCAGTAGATTATTTTCATCTAGTTCCCTATGATGAAATTTATCCATGATCACATTTCCCATATCTCCAGCTCATTATAACAAGAAATCATTGGATGTACTTGGATTGTATTGTGGTATTCCTACAACACGTGCACGTGTTGCTCCGAGAACACCCAAAAAATTCTTCGATTATATTATGACATTATCATTGGTAGACCATGAAAGTGAAGCAAATATCATGACATTATCACATATATGTTCTAGTTTTTATTTTAACATTTTCCCAATAATTTTTTCATTTTCCCTTCTGCTTTGTGAAAAAATTCTCTCAATCGACACAAATTTATCAACGTGACAATTTAAGACCAAGAAATTGGGCGTGGTTCATTGCCTAGTTTTAAGAACAAATAATAACAATGAAACAATGCATAGAACCAAAAAAAAAAATTCAATCGACTTATACAATGAATGATTTTATCACTATATACAAAGGCATTAATATAATTCAGAGTAACTTTCATATTCATGATGGAAATAAGATGGCATTATCACCCAAAATTTACTATAAAATGGATCTTGACTGCATTAAAATGATACATTAACTTAACTACCACTAGAATTAGATGTGGTACTTCCCCTGCTAACCCAATTTTGCCTCAAAGAATTTGGCGAAAGCGTCGGTGGATCATCTACTGGTATGTCCATCTCATCAACAACCTTCCTATCATAACCCACACTGCTGATTTCCTTCAAAACCGCCAACACTTCTTTCATCGATGGCCTCCTATCGCTCTCATTCTGCAAACATTGAAACGCCAGCTCAGCAACCACCTTGATCATCTCCGTCACCTTATAATCCGAGTTAAACCCAAGGCACGGGTCAACAAGTTCATGAAGTTCTTGACTTTGAATCTTATTAATCACCATATTAGACAAATTTATTTTGTGGCGATGCCTTGTAATGTCCACAGCTGGCTTAGACGATATAAGCTTGATCAAAACAACCCCAAAGTTATAAACGTCACTCTTATCAGTAAGTTGGTAGCATTCATGGTACTCGGGGTCCACATAACCTAGAGTACCTTGTGGGGCCGTGAACACATGGGTCACATCAGTTGGGAAAAGAAGAGAAAGTCCAAAATCAGCAACTTTAACACAAAAGGTGTTGTCGAGCAAGATGTTAGTTTTGACATCGCAGTGAATGATGTCAGAAGCATGGAGGTAAGCCAACGCGCTAGCGGTTTCGAATGCAATGCTCATTCTTGTAGTCCAAGAGAGGGAACCGGCCTTTGCGCGGTCGCCGTGGAGGTGATCGGCGACAGTGCCATTGGGGATGTATTCATAGACGAGGAGGCACTCGTGGCAGTGGTGGGAGGTGCAGTCGTAGAGGGAGATGAGGTTTGGGTGGCGGAGGCGGGCGAGGATCTCTATTTTGTTCATGAATTGTTCCACTCTTTTGAAATTGTGTTCATATAATCGCTTCACTATAACTACACGCCCATCTCGAAGTTTTCCTGGCCAAGATTATATGAAAAAAGTGGTTGATCTCAATCAAATGGTGCATGTAAGTATGCTATTCATTACAATAAACCATAAGAAAGAAAGAGAACTCTATAATATACAACTCAAGAAACAAGTTGTGTCATATGCTCCAGAGTTTTTGTAATTTTTTATTATGATTCATTGGAATATTGGTTAACAATTTAGATGGCTTATTTGAAATTGGATCAAATTGACTCAATTAAAAACTCTGAGTACAACTTTTACAAAATTGAAACTTAGACGATCTGAGTGACACAATGCATAATTTAGGGACTATAAAAATATTTTATCCTACAAAATATTTCAAAAAAAAAGGTAGCTTGTGAGGACTAGACGGTCCAATGTAGGCTCGTGGGCTCTCTAAGGGCCTCAATTCGATGATTTATTGATAGTCTGTCTGTGTAGATTATCCACACAAGTACGCACGCGTGTGCACACACCCAAAAAAAAAAAAAAAAAGGTTGATTTGATAATTTTGACCATAAGACCTCATCACATTAGTTTTAAAAAATGGGGATGATAAATGTGATTTTGAAAATTATTCATCTATTTTTTAAAAATAAATGTGATAAAATTGTGTAGGAAAAAAAACAAAAACAAAAAAAAGCAAAAATCCTCTTTTTTGCTTTTTATGAATGATTACATATGAAGGCCTAAAAAATTCTACGAATTAAATCATCGAAGTGAGACTTGTGGTAAGTCCACGGGCCTAGTTGGACAGCCCAACTCTTTTGAAGCCTAAAAATAAGTATTATTCTTTATATATATAGAATATAATCCTGCCAACACTTTATTCTTTAAAAAAAATTGAGTTTGTAAGATAGTTTTGAGTTGATAAATACCTTGGTATAGAGTGCCAAATCCTCCATCTCCAATTTCTTCTTGGAATCAAAATTGTTGGTGGCTTTTTGGAGTTAATTATAGCTGAAAGTTTGGACTCCATAGTAGCTTGCTTGCTCTTCAATATCATTCATTGAAGATGTATGAGAAGTGTATCGAGATATCCAAGACGATGTCGCATTGTATTTTTTGTTCCTGCGATGATAAATGATGCAAACAATAGCCACAACCACAATAACTCCCACTGCCCCAAGCCCTGCATTGAAAAAAAAGAAAAGAAAAGAAAAGAAAAAGAAAAAAAGTGGGAATATGCTCTATAACAAGAAGTTTAGACAACTATTGGCACAAAAGTCAATCATAAAATCAAACAAAATCTATCAAAGTGAATATAATTTTGAACAAATTACATTTGTAGTAATACTTGCAATTTACTTTTGCTATCAATTTGGTCATTGCAGTTCTAATTGTATTAATATTACTCTTGAATTTTTTACATTGTGTTGGTTTAGTCTCCCTTTAGAAATTAGACGGATCAATGGGTAAAATAGTCCATTCACTCTCTTCAAAGTGATTGAGGAATTATTGTCGAATTTGACTTGTTTCATTCACTTTTATTGGTCCATTCCCTTTTGAATGGATCACTTTGCCTTTAATTTTTGTCTAATTTTTTAATAGATGTTATTAATTTGTCTAAATTGACAAAATGTCAAAAAGTAAAGATAAAGTTTTGGATGTGTAATGACTTATTTGTCTGCTACATTGGAGAGTTACGATGGAGTATTACATTTGAGAAAAATATACTAAAGAGTTTTTTAGTGTGTTACGTTTTTAGAGTGTTACATTAGAGTGTTACATTTGGAAAAAATTACAATAAGGAGTCTTTTAGTGCTGGAGTGTTACGTTTTAAAAAATACACTAAGGAGTTTTTTAGTGTTACGTTGGAGTATTGGTGTATTATGTTGGATAAGTTTTTTTAGTGTGTTACGTTAGAGGAGTGTTACATTTGAAAAAAAGTACACGAAGGAGTTTTTTTGGAATATTACATTGGAGTGTTAAAGTGTTACGTTTGAGAAAAATGTATACTAAGGAATTTTTTTTGAGTGTTTCTATTTGAGTGTTATATTGGAGTGACAGAAATGTGATTCAAAAATTTGATCCAACTTTCCTAAAATGCCATCCCCCAACGAGGAAGAATAGAAACGTCCACAAAATCATACTAAAATTTAAAATAGGATCTCACTATAAGATTGTCAAAACAAACATGACCTATCAATATATTAGAAAATCCATGAGACTGATTGGAGTAACTGATTCCCATATAGGACTTTTTGATAATTTTCTCAAAATTTTATTTGAAATTTAATTTTTCTAGCATTTTGAGATGCAAAAATATTAATTAAATCTTTATATTTTAGTTTTTCTTTTTGGTAACATAAAGTTTGGATCCTTTTGTTTTGTTTTGTTTTTTTTTTTTTTTTTTTTTTTGGGGGGGGGGGGCTTTTTATTCAAAAAATAAATAATAAATTACATGGGCCTATTACATTATACAAAAAAAAAAAATTGGGCCTTCCCAGATTTGGGGGCTTAAAGCCTATGCTTGGCCAATCTTATGGTCCATCCGGCCCTATGTGACTTATTGTGAATCTTTCACTTCAAAATAAAATACTATTGAAAATTAATTTATTTATGATGATGGTATTGGCTCATTATTCTTCTCAAATTTTATGTAAATATATAATTTTTCTTTTTACAGTGCCTAATTAAATAAGAATGAAATATTCCAATAACTAAAGGCGTAAAATAGGCTAGCCAAAAAAAAAAAAAAAAGACTCCAATATAATTATTAGTTCAATTTTTTATGTGTTTGTTTTTTGGGTCTCACAGTCAGAGGACTTCTATGTCCACACACTACTTCATCTCTTTCTACACAGTTAATGATTTTTTTATTCCATTTTTGTCCTAAAATTAAATTATCAAAATATCCCTTTCCCAAACCCTAACTCTAACTCTAACTCTAACTCTCTCAAACCATCAATTTCCACCATCACCATCCATGGTCACCGCCTCTCCCCTCCTCCACTCTTCCCATCGCATCTTCCCTACCATTGCGACCCTCCTTTGCCTGAGAAAAAGATCAGCGCACCACTGCGATCTCCCCCGGCTTCATTGCCCACCACTGCGATCTTCCTTCACCTTCGTCTCTTCCAGCCGCCAAGTGAATCGCCACCGCCTCTACTTTTTGCCCCCTTCGCGACTATGAGAGAGAGAAAGAGAGAAAGGGATCAATCTTAAGGGGAGAGGGTTGAGGCCGCGATGGTGGCGCCCGTAATAGCCCTATTTCGCGATTAAGAGAGAGAAAGAGAGAGGAAATCATAGATCGATTTTGGCGATGGAGGTCGCGAAAGTGGCGCCGGCAGGTGGAGGGTGGGGTGGAGGTAATGACTAGAAGTGAAAGGCAGGAGAAGAAGTGTCGCCGGCGGCGGCAACAACGGTGGTGGCTTGTTAGGGTTAGGGTTAGGGTTAGGGTTAGGGTTAGGGTTTGGAGGATGAAGATGGTAAGGATATTTTTGGTATGGTAAGATGCGTACTGAGTGAAAGTTGATAATTTAAATTAGTGTGTATATTGAGAAAAGATATGGAAAGAGAGGAAATAGTGTGTGGAAATAGAATTTCCCCGCAATTGAACTATTCTTCAAAATAACTGAAGTTGGTTTCATATAAATTTAAGGTGTAATTACTCAAAAGTCCTGTTATAAAGATATGTGTATCATTAAGTCTTAAAAATATTTGTATAGATAAAAAAGTCCCTCAAGTGTTGATATTTTTTTTGTGATGATTTTTTTAAATTATCACTAAAAATTAACAATTAGTGATATTTTTAGAGTGTTATATTAGAGTGTTACGTTTGGAAAAAATTACAATAAGGAGTCTTTTAGTGCTGGAGTGTTACGTTTTAAAAAATACACTAAGGAGTTTTTTAGTGTTACGTTGGAGTATTGGTGTATTATGTTGGATAAGTTTTTTTAGTGTGTTACGTTAGAGGAGTGTTACATTTGAAAAAAAGTACACGAAGGAGTTTTTTTGGAATATTACATTAGAGTGTTAAAGTGTTACGTTTGAGAAAAATGTATACTAAGGAATTTTTTTTTGAGTGTTTCTATTTGAGTGTTATATTGGAATGACAGAAATGTGATTCAAAAATTTGATCCAACTTTCCTAAAATGCCATCCCCCAACGAGGAAGAATAGAAATGTCCACAAAATCATACTAAAATTTAAAATAGGATCTCACTATAAGATTGTCAAAACAAACAGGACCTATCAATATATTAGAAAATCCATAAGACTGATTGGAGTAACTGATTCCCATATAGGACTTTTTGATAATTTTCTCAAAATTTTATTTGAAATTTAATTTTTCTAGCATTTTGAGATGCAAAAATATTAATTAAATCTTTATATTTTAGTTTTGCTTTTTGGTAACATAAAGTTTGGATCCTTTTGTTTTGTTTTGTTTTTTTTTTTTTTTTTTTTTGGGGGGGGGGCTTTTTATTCAAAAAATAAATAATAAATTACATGGGCCTATTACATTATACAAAAAAAAAAAAAAAAAAAAAAAATTGGGCCTTCCCAGATTTGGGGTCTTAAAGCCTATGCTTGGCCAATCTTATGGTCCATCCGGCCCTATGTGACTTATTGTGAATCTTTCACTTCAAAATAAAATACTATTGAAAATTAATTTATTTATGATGATGGTATTGGCTCATTATTCTTCTCAAATTTTATGTAAATATATAATTTTTCTTTTTACAGTGCCTAATTAAATAAGAATGAAATATTCCAATAACTAAAGGCGTAAAATAGGCTAGCCAAAAAAAAAAAAAAAAAGACTCCAGTATAATTATTAGTTCAATTTTTTATGTGTTTGTTTTTTGGGTCTCACAGTCAGAGGACTTCTATGTCCACACACTACTTCATCTCTTTCTACACAGTTAATGATTTTTTTTATTCCATTTTTGTCCTAAAATTAAATTATCAAAATATCCCTTTCCCAAACCCTAACTCTAACTCTAACTCTCTCAAACCATCAATTTCCACCATCACCATCCATGGTCACCGCCTCTCCCCTCCTCCACTCTTCCCATCGCATCTTCCCTACCATTGCGACCCTCCTTTGCCTGAGAAAAAGATCAGCGCACCACTGCGATCTCCCCCCGGCTTCATTGCCCACCACTGCGATCTTCTTTCACCTTCGTCTCTTCCAGCCGCCAAGTGAATCGCCACCGCCTCTACTTTTTGCCCCCTTCGCGACTATGAGAGAGAGAAAGAGAGAAAGGGATCAATCTTAAGGGGAGAGGGTTGAGGCCGCGATGGTGGCGCCCGTAATAGCCCTATTTCGCGATTAAGAGAGAGAAAGAGAGAGGAAATCATAGATCGATTTTGGCGATGGAGGTCGCGAAAGTGGCGCCGGCAGGTGGAGGGTGGGGTGGAGGTAATGACTGGAAGTGAAAGGGAGGAGAAGAAGTGTCGCCGGCGGCGGCAACAACGGTGGTGGCTTGTTAGGGTTAGGGTTAGGGTTAGGGTTAGGGTTTGGAGGATGAAGATGGTAAGGATATTTTTGGTATGGTAAGATGCGTACTGAGTGAAAGTTGATAATTTAAATTAGTGTGTGTATTGAGAAAAGATATGGAAAGGGAGGAAATAGTGTGTGGAAATAGAATTTCCTCGCAATTGAACTATTCTTCAAAATAACTGAAGTTGGTTTCATATAAATTTAAGGTGTAATTACTCAAAAGTCCTGTTATAAAGATATGTGTATCATTAAGTCTTAAAAATATTTGTATAGATAAAAAAGTCCCTCAAGTGTTGATATTTTTTTTGTGATGATTTTTTTAAATTATCACTAAAAATTAACAATTAGTGATATTTTTCTTTGACGAATTTTTTAATTGTCATTAAAAATTAACAATTAGTGACACGTTTTTTTATGAAAACGTCCCAAAATTTTTTTAAAAATTTTGTAATAACAATTAAAAATGAACAAGACTTTTTTTGTGCACCCATATGAGTTTCAAGATTCATGATTCACTTTTCAAAAAATTGAAATTTTTTATTTTCTTTATTTTTTTGTTTTCACTGAATTTTTTTTAATATTTTAACTAATTTTTTAAATTTTTAGATACACCTAACATAAATATACTTAAAAAGTATAATGTTTGTGAAAAAAAATCTTTAAAAAATTTATTAAATACCAAAATACAAAAAAAAAATGAGAATTCAATACATTTTCATATTCTTGTGTATTTTTTGATTTTTTAAAATATTTTTTTACAAATATTTTATTTTTTAAATATATCTAAATAAAGTACATCTAAAAAATTAAAAAAAAAATTACTTAAAATTTTAAAAATATTCACTAAAAATAAAAAAAATATGCAAAAAAATAAATAAATAAAACTCATTTTTCAGAAAATTAAAATCAAACACTTTCAGTCAATTTCCATAAATTTAATTTGGACATTTCTGAGCCCAAAGTATGGTTATTTGGGCTTTTGGGCTAGGCTCATTTAGGACAAAGGAAGACTTGACGTTTCATTGGGCTGGGATGGCCTGACGAGATGCAAATACCTTTTCCAGTCAAATTTGTCAACGAGGTTTGTTTGATTACCGTATTCAGAAATTATTTCTAGATAAATTTTTGTTTTTTTTTACTGAATTTTGTTTTCATATTTTAGGGTATTTGTTTTTAAGATAAGATTCGATTCATCTAAATATATATATATATATATATATAAAGAAAAAAGTAAAGACAAACGAAAACTTGAACAAAAATACATATTGATTTTTTGTTCGAATTTTCGTTTGTTTTTATTGATTTTTTAAATATTGTTAGGTAATTTTTTTTTTTAAACTTTTTAAATGCATATGCATCTAAAAAGTATAAAAAAATTATTAAAATATGAAAAAACAAAACTGCCCCTACTCGAGATTCCATCACTACCATGAACAGGGTATGATCATTATTAATTGGGAATTTATTTTTTTAGTGTAGTGGAGATATTATTTGAGTTTGTGGGCATATTATAAAGTCTAATTTTGATTATTTGATTCGTTGATTTAATTAAATTATAAGAATAAATTATGATTGAAAAAAAAAAAAGGATCAAATTAGGATAAATTATACTTTTTTACTCTTCAATTTTTATGCAAATTTCGTTTTAATCTTTTATCTCATTGGTTTGAAGACTTGAACCCAAATTTGTCTTATGGTTACTTATGTGACAAAGACTATTATATGTATAGGTGAGGTGGAGGAGCAATATTCCAGTCATCATGAGAGCATGGTAAGATCATGTCATCAACATTCATTTCTGGCCGATGGATCCACGGTGGTGGCCACTGTACCAAGCAATGCACACATGGAATGCAATGATTGGCTAGTTAATTCAACACTCTATTGCAGTCCGATGGATACTTCTGGTGTTCGTTATCACATCTCAGACTCTTCATCAGAAGGTGATTTAACTCCCACAAGGTCTTTCATCCACCACAACTAATCCCATATCTCAAATCAGCCCGGTTATGGATCACTCAATCAAACACAAAATACATATAATTAGATTAGATTTTATGAGATTTCTTAGCGAATTCATATTAAAAAATCTCATATACTCATATATATTTTGTGTTTAATTATGTGATTGATTTTTACAATATATATATATATATATATAGTGCCGTAATAGTCACCCATCTACTGTAAAATATCGTGGCTAGGCATAAAAAAGGCACAAAATGACACTACAACATTTTCTTAGTTTAGTGACATTTGAAAGTGCCACAAAACTATTCTTCTAATGACATTTTTTGGTCTTGTGACATTTTGAACAAATGCCACTTCTATCGGTGCCACGGTATATACGAGTGCCACGGTAGATACTTGCAAGTGCCACTGCACCATCATGGCTAAAAACTTTCAATGACTTTTAATGTCATGGTAGATATTATTTGTGGCACTATCAAGCGCTATTAAAAAAAGAGTTAGTGACACTTATAAGTGTCATTACACCATCAAGACTAAAACATTTCAGTGACACTTTAATGTCATGGTAGGCACTATTCGTGACGCTATCAAGTGCCATTTGTGACGATAATTCGTTGTAGAACAATTTGATCTGCTCTTGCAGAGACTCGAACCGCCAACCTCCCGCACCATAAACCTTATACACCACACTCTTCCCACTACACCTCTATAGTACCATATGATTATATATGCAACATATATTATTTATATAATACATACATCTATATTAATATAAAAGTATATGTATAAACATAATTATTTTATTGAACATAATTTATGTAAAATAAACTATTTACTAGTAAAATAAAAAAAGACCACTTTTGGCGACTAAAAATATTTTTTGGTCACCAATTCTATACTTTTGGCTACTAATTGTTTTTTAGTTGCTAAAAAACTTAACTTTTGCTGACCAAAATCGGATGTGGTCACCGAAGATGCACTTTCAGCTATCAAAATTTTGGTCGCCAAAAAATTTAATTCCCGCCTTAGGATTTTAGTTTTCCCGCGCTAAAAATAACCACTTTTGGCGACTAAACTTATTTTTTAGTCGCCAATTATAGACTTTTGGCTACTAAAATTTTTTTAGTCACCAAAAAGCTTTACTTTGAGCTACTAAAATTTGTTTTGTCACTAAAACCCATATAATTAGCGACCAAACTTAGTTTTGGTCGCCAATTGTAGACTTTTGGCTACTAAAATTGTTTAGTCGCCAAAAAATTTTACTTTTGGCTACTAATGCTGTTTTGGTTGCTGAAAGCTATACTTTCAGCGACCAAATTTTTTTTGGTCAGAAATTTAGTCGCCGAATATGCTTTTTCCTGTAGTGTATATTGAGTTTAATTTATTTATTTTTAATCATTTACTGCATTGTAAAAATTTTAAAAATATATTGGCATTTTTGGTTTTTTCAAAAATGCCATTATAAGCTTGGAAAGTTTTTGACTTAGTGGCATTTCTCAAAATGCTATAAAATATTTGTTTATGAAACTTTTCACCTAAGTGCCATAAAAAGTAATTTGCACCTACCTAGTGTCCTGACATTTTTTTAAAAATGCCATTGCTACTAAAGTTTAGTGGCATCTGTTGGTAAATGTCACTAACATAATTTTTTGTGTCATTATTTTATAAAATGCCATAAAATTGATGTGACATTTCTTTATTGAAATGCGACTAGAGCCTTATATGTTTGTGGCTTTGTGGCATTTATCTAAATGTGTCACCAAATATTATTTTTGTGGCATTTTCTAAAAACATGCCACTAGTATAGTGTCACTAAAGTGTGTTTTTGTTATAATTTTGTGACACTTGTTCATTGAAATGTCACTAGAGCCTTTTATGTTTGTCGTTTTGTGGCATTTTTAAAAAACGTGCCACTAAATATCATTTTTGTGGCATTTTCTAAAAATATGACACCAGTGTAGTGCCACTAAAGTATGTTTTTGTTGTAGTTTTGTGACACTTCTTCATTGAAATGTCACTAGAGCCTTTTATGTTTGTCGTTTTGTGGCATTTTTCAAAAACGTGCCACTAAATATCATTTTTTGTGACATTTTCTAAAAATATACCACTAGTGTAGTGCCATTAAAGTATATTTTTGTTGTAGTGTGAGGGGTCTCAACTCTCATCTATAAGTTTTGTCTAATATGTAATTTTTTATTATTATTATTATTTTTAGATTGAAATTTACTGTGTAATATGAACAGAAGATGTTCAGCTCCTGTAAAAAACTCACTAAGTACTATTAAGTCAGTCAATTGTGATAGCAGTGAAGCTTTTGTTTGAAATATTCAAATATGTAAATAAATATATATATATATATATAGTTTATTTATATGGTTTTTTGTGAATAAGTTGTGAAAGTTTGTTGTGTGTTCCACGGTTGTTTGTATATATGCACTTATGCGCCGCCCACCCCCCCCCCCCCCCCCCCCCCCCCCCCCCCTTTTTTATTTATTTTTATTTTTATTTTTATTTTTATGATTAGAGATTAAATTATGAAAAATTGCTATCTACCCATAATTTTAAGTCCTGAAAAATATTTTGAAAAGTTAAGTTTATCATATAGATTCAAAATTGGTGTGATATGTATCTCATTTACAATGAATGTGGTCCATAAATATAATTTTCTAAATATTTTTATCAATAATTTTTGAGTATGTAATATTGTTATCCATTTAAGTATTGCAACATGAGAAACGGGACCTAAAGCATAGAGATAGGATATTAAATTATAGAAAAAATAATATTTGTGATTCTTATAATTTGTTTACTGTGCCAATTTAATTCATATAATTTTAATTGTATTAGTTTCACCTTTTAATTTTTTTCATATTGTTTTAATTTGATTCAATTGATAACATTTATTAAAACTTTAGACAAAAATTAAAGATAAAATTTTTCCATTCAATGATTAATTGATCATTTTGAAGTGTTAAAAGACCTACTATGAACACAATTGATTGACAACCGTTAGAGCATCAGATTCAATTAACATGAGTGGTATCCCAAGGGCTGTGAATGTACCGGTGCCATGGCCCATGACAACCTAAATGAAGGACTATTAGGTTGTTTTGAGAATTAATGTCTTCAGTAATTTTTTTAATAATTTATTATAAAAATATGTGTAAAAAAAAGAAGATTTAAAAAAATAATAATTTTTTTATAATGACATTTTGATAAAAATTATATCTTCCCAAAATAAGCCCGAGTTTGAGCGCCTCAAATGTTGGCCTTCTGGCTGGGAAGGTTGCTAGCCCCTTTCATGGGCGAATAGGAAGGTTTTGAAGAAAATTCGTTAAATCTAATAACATTTGGGTTTGGCTGTGGGTTTCTCTTGAGTTTGCCATTGGGTTTGGGGCTCATCACAAGTTCTGTTCCAATGATTCGAATTGTTTATTTTCACTTTGTAAGACACTACGTATATCATCAATAATTAAAAAAAAAAAAATTAGGTTGATTCAATAAAGATAATTTTTGTATTTTATCGTGTTTGTTTCCAAAAAAAAATAACTGGTTTATTTAAAAAATATATATTTGTGATTTATTTTTTTAGAGACAAATGTAATAAAATAAAAATATTATGATTATCAGATCGGTGTAATTTTTTTCATAAATAATATAAACTAAAAATTTTATAAAATGACAATTTGAATTATTAAAATACAATCCGTGGTGAATCCATGGGACTCTCAACTTGCCCAACCCTAAATTTGTAGGATGTGAAAGTTTTGAATGAAACAATAGGTGCTCCGTCGGTAGGATGATGTCTATAGGAACAACGCAATTAGTTGAAGCATTTTATTTAAGGGTGAGTTTTATATGATTTTGAGAATGTTTAGATCATCAAATAATTTTTAATTAAGTAATGTTACATAAATAAAAATTGGATAGATAATTTTTATATATAATGATGTGGTTTCAGAGCCACCTCTAGATAATTTGTGGCCTAAAGAAATAATTAAAAATGACATTTTATATAATAATTTTTTTTTAATAAAATTTTTAAGGAGATTGATCAATAAGTCTCATATTTTGAACTTGTGATCCATATAGCCTCATATTTTTTTCTTATGATCCATAAGTCCTTTTGGATGTGTAATGACTTATTTGTCTGCCTCATTGAAGTATTACATTTGGAGAGTTACGTTGGAATATTACATTTGAGAAAAGTACACTAAAAAGATTTTTAGCCTCCGTTTGGGAAGTGGGTTAACTTTTTGACTTTTTTGGTTATTTTAACCTGAGCTAAAAAGCTTAGTTTGGGAATGACTTTTTGACTTTTTGGTTTTTTTGGCTTTTTTTGTGAGAGAAGAGTATAATGATTATGGGTTGGATGTGATGTTTTGTTTATTGTGGCTAAAATAGCCTATTTCGTCTTTTGTGGCTAAAATAGCCCCAAACCTCCTTGCCAAACGGAGCTGTGTGTTACGTTTTTTGAGTATTATATTAGAGTGTTGCATTTGAAAAAAGTTATACTAAGGAGTCTTTTAGTGCTGGAGTGTTACGTTTTAAAAATTACACTATTCTAGAGAAGTTTTTTTGTGTTACGCTGGAGTGTTGGGTGTTTTGTTAGATAAGTTTTTTTAGTGTGTTATGTTAGAGGAGTGTTACGTTTGAGAAAAGTACACTAAAGTTTTTTTTTTTTTAGTATTGAAGTGTTATGTTTGGAAAAAGTATACTAGAGAATTTTTTTTTAAGTATTTCTATTTGAGTGTTATATTAGAGTAACGGAAACGTGATCCAAATTTTGATTCAACTTCCTAAAATGACATCTCCCAACGAGAAATGGTAGAAGCGTCCACAAAATCATACTAAATTTTAAAATAGGATCTCACGGTAAGGTTGTTAAAACAAACAAAACCATCAATGTATTAGAAAATCCATGAGGCTAATTGAAGTAACTGATTCTCATATTGGACTTTTTGATAATTTTCTCAAATTTTTATTTGAAATTTATTTTTCTAGCTTTTTGAGATGCAAGAATATTAATTAAATCTTTATATTCAAGTTTTGCATTTTAGTAACATAAAGTTTAGATCCTTTTTTTTTTTTTTTTTTTGCTTTGTTTTGGACCTTTTATTCAAAAAAATAAATAACAAATTACATGGGCCTATTATATTATATAAAATAAAAAAAATTAAGCCTTCCCAAAATTGGAGGCCTGAAGCCTATGTTTGACTAACCTTATGGCCCCGTTTATTTTGGGAGATATAGGGGGGATTGACATTGAGATGAAAGTAAGACCGATTAATATTGTGTTTGTTTTGGAAGATAGAGAAGGGATTTATAATTCCCTCCGGTTTAGGATGGACCTTGGGGAAGGAATTAGGATGGAAGCTTGGGACATGGTACTATTTTATTTTTTATTTTTTACATGTTGGCATTTTTTTTGAACATTAATGTTTAATTTTTTGTATTTTTTTGTTAAGTAAAAATCATAATTTTATTTGTTTTAATTTATTTTTTATTTTTTGCATGTTGGGAATTATTATTTTTTTTTAACATTAATGTTTAATATTTTTGTATTTTTTATTTGTTTTATTATTTTATATGAAAGTAATTTAACAATTCCTACACCAACAACTATTATCAAAACAAACAAAATTTTACTTAATCCCCTCACTATCAATCCCATCATTAACAATTCCCTCACTATTAATCTCTTCACTACGAATTCCCTCTATTCTACCTCTAAAAACAAACGGGTCCTGTGATCCATCCGGCCCTATGTGATTTATTGTAAATCTTTCACTTCAAAACAAAATACTATTAAAAATTAATTTATTTACAATAATAGTATTGGCTCATTATTCTTCTCAAATTTTATGTATATATATAATTTTTCTTTTTACAGTGCCTTATTAAATAAGAAAAATATTCCAATAAATGAAGGCGTAAAAAGGCTGGCAAAAAAAAAAAAAAAAAGGTTCCAATCCAGTATAATTGTTTGGGTCTCGCTGTCGGACTATTCTTCAATTGAAAAAATAAATAAATAAAAAATAAAAATAAAAAAATCCTTACCAATAACTGAAGTTGGTTTCCTATAAATTGAAGATGTAATTATTCACAAGTCCTGTTATAAAGATATGTGTCTCATTAATAGAAATATTTGTACAGATAAAAAAGTCCCTCGAGTGTTGATGATATTTTTTGTGATGATTTTTTAAAATTGTCGTTAAAAATTAAAAATTAGTGATTTTTTTTTGTTGACGAATTTTTTAACTATCATTAAAAATTAACAATTAGTAACATGTTTTTTTATGAAAACATTCTAAAAAAATAAAATAAAATAATTAAAATTTTGTAACAACAATTAAAAATAAACAATAATTTTTTTGTGCATCCATATTGGTTTTAGGATTCAGGATTCACTTTTCAGAAAATTAAATTTTTTGTTTTCTATGTTTTTTTGTTTTCACTGATTTTTTTAATATTTTAACTAATTTTTTTTTAAAAAAAATTTAGATACACCTAACATAAATACACTTAATTAGTATAATATTTATGAAATTTTTTTTATTAAATACCAAAATACAAAAAAAAAAAGAAAAAAAAGAAAAGAGAATTCAATATATTTTCGTATTCTTGTATATTTATTAATTTTTTAAAATATTTTACTTTTTAGTTACATCTAAGTAAAGCGCATCTAAAAAATTTTAAAAATTACTTACTAAAATTAAAAGAATATGAAAAAGAAAAAAAAATCATTTTTAAAAAAATTAAAATCAAACACTTTCAATCAGTTTCCATAAATTTAATTTGGACATTTCTAAGCCCTAATTATAGTTGTTTGGGCTTTTGGGCTAGGCTCATTTAGGACTAAGGAAGACTTGACGTTTCATTGGGCTGGCATGGCCTGGTCAGGCCTTGATTGTTGTATAATTTGGGAGAACTAACCCAAAGGTCCAAGCCTAACATATTATGCCCCATTTAGTCCCAAAAGAAATTCTCCATTAAGTCCTTATATTATCAATTGGACGAAAATACCCACACATATCGTCCAATTTACATGCGCGCAGTCTTCACCCACAATCATCTCAGTCTGATCAGTACACTGTCACATCTCTGCTGGTCGACTCTACATTCTTAGTCCTCCATCTCTCCACCGTTCGACTCCACTACCTCTGAAACCCTACCCTAACTACAAAACGAACCCGTTCATCTTCTCCAATCAGCGACTCTCAACAACACGAAAAACCATCACAGCTCTGAAGAAATTTCATAGTTCCTGACTTCTGATTCACAGAAATAGGGAAAAAAAGTAACATCTCTCATCACCTATTATTTTTCATTCAAATTTGTTCATTATTTTTTGATATTTTGTATATATCATACCGTTTCAATAATAATTTCATAAAAAAACCTTGTAAAACACATTTTACATACTTCAAAATGTATAAACCCTCTTTTATATATAATCTCCTGTTTTAAAACATTCGAGTCCCCTATTTTTAAACATTCTAATCCCCTGTGTTTACACATAAATCCCTATTTTTACACATTCAACTTATTGTTCTTATTCCTGTTGTTGTTGCTTATTCTTGTTGTTAAATATTGGCTTTTCTTCTTCGTATTATTGCTACATTTCGTTGAATACTTTATCTTCTTGTTGTTATTGTTGTTGTTTACAAAATACAATGAGTTGTTCTTATTATTGATAGTGTTTATAAAACTGAAACATCAGACAGTTTCATCACTCTACAAATAACATATCTAAATTTTTTCAAACTGCAAATGAAGCTGCAAAATTACACAGTTTAATCACTATTCAAAACAAATAGGTAACTTATTATAAAGTGTAAATCAAATTGCCAAATTATACAGTTTTGTAACTCTTAACAACAAATAGATATAACTTCATATTAAACTGCATATAAAATTGTAAAATTATACAGTTTTGTCACTATATTACTTATGCCCTGCTGTTGCTTTTATTTTTTCAAAAATAGCTGGTGGAAGATATTGGAAGAAACAAACCCATATGCCCAAAAATCCAATTAGAGATTTAAGTATCTCCCCTTTTAACAGTCTTTCACCTGCATCTATTGAAATGTCACCAACATCTCCCCCTCCACAAAAACTCAACCACCACAACCAAAAACAACCAAAAAAACCCACAAAACAACCACACTATCTATAAGAAAAAGTCCAAGAACTACACCACAGACCACACCCACACAACAAACACCAATCACACCTCCAACCACAAAAAAAAAAAAAAAAAACAAAAACAAAAAAAAAAACAAAAAAAAAAAAACAAACAAACAAAAGAAAGCCAACAAAAAAACAAGAAGCTCCTCCAACCAAAAAAAGAAAGCTCCAAGACCGCCAATCAACTCCTGAAACAAAAACCAAGGCATCAAAAAGGAAAAAAGGAGCAGTCCCTACAAAGAAAGTCCAACAGTTTAATTACCGTTCCAACATCGGAACGGTAATCAAACTATTAAAGGGGATCAAATTCACAACAGCCCAACAGATAGAGATGCAAAAAACCCATTTTTGGCTCATTATAAATGCTCTTCCCTCAACACAACTGAAGGCCTCTTGGTGCAGATGCTACAATTCCATTGTAGCTGAAATGACAACACTCTAAAAAAAAAAAAAAAAAAAAAAAGCACTTATAATTGGCAAAAAAAAAAAAATGAAACTCAAAAACAGTGATGTGAGGCTCATTTTTGGTATCGACTGTGGAGAAAACAGCATCACCACCAAATCCTATGCAAGACCAAAGGATTTTGAGCTCGCATTTTACAAACGAAGATGCAAATCAGTAAAGAGATTGGATGGAAAGTCATTGATCAAAATGTTTCAACAAACAAAAAAAGGAAAATCAACCAATGATCGTCAAGATCTTGTAAAGGTCATCACCCTTTACTTGTGCCTGAAACTTCTCATGCCTACAACAGGCCATACACTCAGTTGGAGTTTCCTCAACTATATTAACAATCTCAACAACATCAAGAAGTACAATTGGGTTGAGGCAATACAAGACACATTGGCACTGTTTGGGAAACCGTGGTTGAGGCTATTATAGCCTGATTTGAGTTATTAGCCAAAGAGCCTCCAAATCAGATTTTTTCCAAAAATAAAAAAATAAAAAAAAAATAGGCTCAGCGCCGGACAGTGTAGGCTGTGCCTACACTGTCACAGCCTCAAAAGTCATCATCAGCTGCTAAATTACCATTTTACCCCTTTACATCAATTTAAAAAATTATAAGTTAGGGACAACTTTGTCATTTTAAATTCAAACATCATTTCAACACACTTTTCAATACAACAATTCAACTAAAAATTCATCTCATCTTCCCAAACACAAAAACTAAAATAGCCTACTAAAATAGCCAAAACGCCTCTAAAATAGCCACTTTCCAAACGAGGCCATTGATGAATTCAATGGCAAATGCAAACAACAACTCAAGGCATGTCACTGGATACGTCATGTTACTCTTGGTAAACACACTACTCAACTACTTCACACAAAAATATCAAACATCCAACTATTTCAAACTATCTAACATATTTCAATTTTTTTTTTTACAGTACTGGTACTGTGAGCACAGTAAACTTCTCCGACCATCTAACAAAGAAGGCTTTCCAAGGTTTATGAAGTGGAACCTTGGCAAAATGTACTCCAAGTGGAAACACATCATCCTTGCTGACTTTGAAAAGGTATTCAAACTCTTCTATACTCTCATAGCACAAATCTATTCAACACTCCTTTCACAGTCATTATAATAACAATCATGTTATGAAACTGTAAAAGTTTGCAGTTTCAAACAACATATTTTCAACACTTAACTCACATTGCTCACAGTATAAAATCATGTTATGAAATTGTAAAAGTTTGCAGTTTCAAAACACACACCTATTTAACACTCCTATCACTCATGCTATGAAACTGCAAAAGTTTGCAATTTCGACGCATAAATCTATTCAACAATCCTTTCACATTCATTACACTAACAATCATATTATGAAACTATAAAAAGTTTGCAGTTTCAAACAACATATTTTCAACACTTAACTCACATTACTCACAGTACAAATCATGTTATGAAACTGACCAATTTTACAGTATTACTGATATATGCCATATTGTTCCAATGCAGGTTGACCAAAGTGTTTTAACCCCAACTGAATCAGAAATACAGTTATTGCATATCAATCAAAGCACATCAACAGACTCTTCAGCAAAGAAACATGACCAAAAAAAAGGACAATAAGCGAGAAAGAAAAAAAAAAAAAAAAAAAAAAACTTCTAGACAGTGATGATGATGACTTTCTTGAAGAAGAACACCAATCAGAATCAGAACAAGAACAACAACAAAAAAGAAAGCAAGAACCACAAGAAGAAGCAGAAAGTGATGAACAAGAAAAAGAGTGTGATGAAGAAGAAAAAAACAAGAGAAAGAAGAAGAAGAAGAAGAAGAAGAAGAAGAAGAAAATGATGAACAAGAAAACACTGAAAAAGAAGAAGGCCAACAACAAGAACAAGAAGAAGAACAAACAAACCAACAACAAGAAGTCAATGAACAAGAATTGGCAGACCAACAACAACAACAACATAAAAAAAAATTAAAAAAAAATAACAAGCAAAACAACAAGAAGAAAAAAGGACAGAACAACAAGAAGAACTCCAAGAGAAATCCGACACATTTCATGCACAAGGTAAACTCTTGTCTAATACTGAACCAAACTGTAAAATTTAATTAAACTAACCAAAACAAAATCCAACATTTTTATAGGTGATGACCAAGCACAAACATCAACCAAAGAGGACGACAAGGACAAACTCATAGCAGTCATGAGAGCACAAATACAAGAAATAAAACAAAAATTCATGGCTGAATTGCGTAGAAAGGAAGACCAGTTGAAGGAAATGTCCGCCAAAAAAACTGGAAGTCTCCAACAAAGATCCATGGTCAAGAGAATCAAACAAAAGTTAAGAAAACAAGCACATAAGCCAGATTTTGAATACCAACCAATGACAAAAGCCAAAGAAGATACAAGAAACAAGACAGAAGCTGCTGTTGATGTACCCAAACCAACAGAGGGTACCGATGAAGAAAAAGAGAAGAAGAATGAAAAGAAAAAAGAAGAAATCAAAACAGAGAAAGAACCTGCTACTGAACCTGAGCAAAAAGAGGGTGTTCAGGAAGTAAAAGAGCAGGGGAAAGAAAAGATGAAAGAAGATATCGGCCAAGAGAAAGAAGGTGCTGCTGAAACCAAGCCTGTTACCCAAAAGACAACCTAAGAGGGGGGTTGAATTAGGTTTTTATAATTAAAATTAATAATACCCTAATAAAAATTATGACTAGCACCATAGATAAATATAATTAATGAAATAAAAATAATTAAAACAAGTGTCTTAACAACTATGTTAGTTAATGATTTTAGCACAGTAAAAATGTGAAATATAGCTATGGCAATTTAAAATAAAATAAAGAGATAAGAGAGAGAAAGGCAAACAAATTTATAGTGGTTCGGCTTCAACTCGGCCTACGTCCACTCTTCAAGTTTCACTTGAGATTTTCCATTATACATTAGCTTCACAGGGTGCTAGCAACCTTTTCACAGATGGAGCAATCCTCTATAAATTTTACACTGACTTTCTAAGTCAAGAACACTGAGTGTACTACACTCTTACAAGGTTGAAAAGAAGGTGTTTTTGCTTTCACAGAAAGCTACAAGAATTATCTCTCAAAGATAGATATAAAAATGAAGCTCTGGTTTTTCTATAAACCTCACACAGGAAAGATGGGCTTAAAGCTATAAGCCTCAGTGTATAATTTCTGAGAATAGATGTGAGTGATTATAGATCAAAAATATTTTCAGGTTTTTTGTAACTTGTTTACATTAGAGGTTTTGGTATATATAATGAAAATTATAGCCGTTTATAGCCGTTGTATTCATTTGAATTTATAGTCGTTGTAGTCATTTGAATTTATAGCCGTTTATAGCCGTTGTACTTCCATCATTACCAATTTGAATATCTTCAACTGCATCATTACAGATTTGAATATCTTCTACTTGAACCTTTTGAATATTTTGGCCTTTTGAACCTTTATAGCCATTGTACTTCCATCATTACTAATTTGAATATCTTCCACTTAAACCTTTTGAACCTTTTGGTCTGCTGATGTGCTAGGCTGTTTGAACCTTTGTTTTGGGCTGTTTGAACTCGTGATTTAATCAAATATTAAATACATTCTAACAACATTTAGGATAAAGGTTTAGGTGAGAAATAATGGGACAAAATAAATTTTGATTCTATTTTTTTTTTTTCAAATAAATCATCAAAATAAATTTTGATTAAAATATAATTAAGTAAATCATCAAAATAAATTTTTGATTATATTTTTCTCTTTCAAATAAATTAAAACATAATTAAATAAATCATCAAAATAAATAAGTCTAACAAAGCCAAAAGAGGATGCCAATCAAGGAAAAATACAAGTTCAAGTATTGAAAAGTGATGATGATGATTTCAAGAAAGAATCAATCTACAACAAGCCACTAGCCATTTCATGCCGCAAAACAAACAAGGTTTGGCATAGTCTATCCAAAAAAGACCAAGACCAAATTCAACTCATCAACAACACACAATCAAGTGCTTGTGTCTGGTCTAGCAGCGAAGATGAAAATTGCATATACTTTTCAGATATATGCAGATTGACCAACAGGGAAGCCTTATATGGGAATGTAGGTCTCCAACTGCACAATTTTACAGTTTTTGTTCATATTCAATAACCTATTCCACAAATCTAACACATTCTCATATATAACATGTTTCAGGTCATTGATGCCTTCACAGAAATGAATTTGGCATTCCAACCATCTATTGAAGAATTTGAGAAACATGATCTAGCGTTTGCAAGAAATCCATACGCAGGAAGATCTTACGTTTTCTCAATACTCATCAATGTAAGCAAAACTATTAACATATCTTTCAATATTATTCAAACTGCAAAATTTTCTACTTTCTTAACATGTCTTACTACATACTTTTATAACATATTTCAAATATATATAAATTACAGACTCCATTACAAAACCAAGATTAGGCAATGAGAGAAAAAATGATGGACAACCATTTTCTAGAAGTAATGAAAAACAGATATATTCATTTCCCAATCAACCATAATAATCATTGGACAATTATGGTCTTTGACAATGCTGATGGGATATGGAGGCACTATGTCTCTTTGAGGCCCGCAAAAGATTGCCACAACAAACACTTTGAAATTGCAAAAGAAATTGTTAGTTAAATAAAATTTCCTACTTAGTTCCATTCCTTTCAAAACATCTTAGCACATCACTATAACTAACAAAAACACTCACTAACTATTTTGTAGCAACAACATCAACTGAGATAGAATAAAGCATTATTCAACAATCAAGGAAACATGTTATCATCTCAAGAGTGCGAGACAATAATTGCATCAATTGAGGAATGCCCAAAACAAACCCCACACTCGTAAGATACAAACTCAATAACTAATGTTTCAATATGCCAAATTTTGCTGTTTTACCTAACTAATTAACTTCATCTAAAACTTTGCAAGAATGATTGTGCAATCGCCGTCTGCAATGTTATCATCCAATATATCAATTGGCAACCTGTGCAGAAATCACTTCGACCAACTGAGTGGGTCAAATTTCGAGTAGAAATCATCAGTCAATTCCTTAATGATACGAATCAATCTTAGAAACTCAAGCACTACCAATTGTTGACAAAACATACCATACCATAGAAACAATGAACAAACTTCTTGACAATGCAAATACTCATGTGAACATATTTTTGTACTTTTTTTTTTTTACATGTGACAAGTACTTTTTATATTTTTGGAAATTGATCTTCTTGTGGTTATCATGGTGAAAATGATTGTTGTTATTAATGTTGTTGTTGCTTTTCTTGTTGTTATTATTATTGTTTTTGTTTTTCTTATGCTTATTATTCTTGTTTGTGTTCTTCTGCTTATTATTGTCGTCACATTTGTAGTTGCATATATTTTCATACAGGAAAGGTTGTTTCTAATAATTCTTCAAACTATAAAAATATGCAGTTTCATTAGGTTGTTCCTAATAATTCTTAAAACTGCAAAATTATGTAGTTTCATCATGTTGTTTATCATAATTCTTAAAACTGTAAAATTATGCAGTTTCATCACTCAAACAAAAATTATGCTACACAATTATGCATCCAATTTTATGACTCAACAAATAGATGAACTGCATTTCAAAATTGAAAATAAAACTACAAAATTTTACAGTTTTGTCACTACAAAATATTAAATAAATATATCATGTAGTAAAACTGCAAGATTATACAGTTTCAATAAGAAATTTTCAACAACTTTCTCAGCATTCCACAAAAATAAAACCGACCAAATCCACACAAAAAAAAAAAAAAAAAAAAAAGACAAACTGTTACAAAACAACTTCAATAACTAAAGAATATATCAAAAAAGAAAAAGAATGCAACCAACTTTACTCATTACTTCTATAATACCAAGTATCACATTTTATTATCATAATTCCTCAACTTCAAACACAAATCCAAAAGAATAGATTATGGCCTCAAATAGCAGCCTTGCACATCTTCTTATTGTGATTCTCATATTTCAAGCACCTTCCACACTTGATTTGTTTCACATTCTCACCCCTAGAAGGTATCATCTTCTTTTTGTTCCGCTCGGGCAGTTTTTTCGTTATAAGAGGTTTGATAATCAAACTACCGGCACCATCAAAGTCAAATCTCTCACTTGAAGGCACTGGATAAACAGATTCCTTGTACGACTCTCGAAAACAATCCACATGAAAAAAAAAAAAAAAAGATCAATGAAATCATACACAGCTCTACCACTACTAGCAAAGCATGCACATCATGACAACAATGAAAATCATTCAATTGCCGTTCATGGCAAGAACAAGTCTGTCTGCCAATATCAACATAAAAAGAAATAGAAGAATGAACCTTAAGTACAGTATCACTAGCAACAATCACATCCCAAGACTTAGCTAGCTTCAAAGAGTCCACCAACTTCTTTTCCATAACTGGACACAATTTGGTAATCCATCTTTTAGATTCAGCTCTTCTATTAGACAATTGAGTCATGATTTGAACCCTAATTATATCAACCATACAAGTAATAGGCAACTCACGGGCCCCACCAATCCAATTATTGTAAGACTCGGCAGCATTAGATGACATCTCACCATATCGTTTCCCTCTTAAAAATGCATTGGTCCACTTATCATTTTGCAAACCATCTAACATACTATCAACTACCATTCCCACCAATACGCCTCAATTTCTCCATATAATGTTGGAAAGAAGCAACAATTGGCGCATAAGCACATTTAACTAATATTTTCATCAAAGTCAGCTTATAGTTAGTACAAAGTCCCACCAAATTGTCAATCAAATTTCTCTTCAAATGGTTCAAGCAATATGCATGATGTGCATTGAGAAAAACCACTGAAAGAGCGTCTAGCAATTCATGGTGACGGTCAGACACAAAGGTCAATCTTCGCCCTGCACTAATAGCTTTTAACAACCGACTTAAAAACCACATCCAATTATTTTGATTTTTAGCGTCAACAATCACAAAAGCCAAAGGAAACAAGCCTCAAAACAAAATAACATGAAACTGCAAAAATTAGCAGACTCACAATACAATAATAGAAACCAAAATCCACCAACTACCAAAATATACTGACAAACCAAAAATATACTAACTGCAAACAAATACATACCTTGATTATCATCCTGTGATGTTGCTGCAAGCAAATGCCCCTTGTAACACTCCTTCAAGAATGTACCATCAACAAACAACAACGGACGACAAAATTGAAAGCCACACAAACATCCATGAAATGCCACAAACAACCTCCGAAAACACCCACTACTTTCATCTACATCTAATTCAAACACACTTCCAGGATTCGTTCTCATATCTGTCTCAAGGTACCATCGAAGTTGGTCAAAAGAAGTTACAAAATCACCAAACAACCCACCTCTTGCCTTATCAACTCCTAACCATGCAACCCGATAAGAAACATCTATACCATATTGTTTTTTCAACTTTTTTTTAACTTCAATAGGACGAGTCAACGGATTATCACTAATATTATTATGCATAATATCAAACACAAGTCTAGAACCAACCATTTTGTTACAAGATCTACGAGTAACAACCCCACAAGTATGCACATTATTCAACTTCATAATAAAAAAAAAATATCGGAATTCATCAACACCCTTCCATGTACAAACCATTTACAACTCGTAGACAACTTCATCATACATTCAACAGTTACTCTTGTTGCATCGTTCTTCAAATAATTCACTGCAAAACCACACTCAACTATATACTTAGCCAATGCAATGCGGAACGTCGGCATTCTACCATCAAATTCTTGACCAACACTGTGTATAATCCCCTTCCAACTAGCAGACAACAAAACTCTCTGTAGTTCTAGATAAAAACTAGGCAACAAATCACCAAAATCATCACAATCGTTAACCAAAGAACTCTCACAAATTACAGAATCAATCCTAGAAGAATTATCATCAACCTCCACAATTCTCCTATCACCCACAACAACATCAACAACATGAGAACCACTACAACCTACCATTGACATAATATTCCCCAAATCATCATCACATTCAACAATACAATTAGAATATCTAGGAATAGAGAAAAACAAACAAAAGTTACCAACATTCAACTCCTTGAACTTCGCAGATATTTTGTTAATAACTTCATGATAACTACATTCCTCACTAATCTTAATAGCAACACAAGAATGACTATATTTGCACATTAACATGAAACACTCCTCCATACTACAAAATTACAAACCAGCAAAAAATTGTTCACAGATTCCAAACTGCAAAATTATACAGTTACAACATATCAGTAACAACACTTCACAATTCACAATTCACAATTCCAAACTGCAAAATTATACAGTTACAACATATCAGTATCAAAACTTTAGAATTCACAATTCCAAACTACAACTTCAAAACACATTACACTATACAACAAACAAAATCAAAATCATTACACTATATCACATACAAAAATCACAAAATAAGTATCAAACAAACAAGTTTATCATAAAACAAAGAACTATAATAACATTGCCAAACACAAACCAGATATTACGCAAATTTGCTTATCTATATATATACATACATATATGTATCGATAGATAGAGACAGAGCGAGACACACACACACCCGCACACACACACACACAGAGCGTACGCTGAGATCGCCTATACACAGAGATTCAGATCACATGACCAGATCCACCTCATAGCACAACGAGATCGCCCTCACAGCACAAAGAGATCGGCATAACGGAGAGAGATCGATATCGCAGAGGCGAATATTTGATTCTTTACGTATATATATATATATATATATCAAATCAAAGGGTAATACAGTCATTTAAAAAATAAGAAAATAAAAAACGGGACCTCCGGGTACAAAACTTAAAAAACTATGGACCTATTAGTCTATTAAAAATATAGTGGGATTAGAAGGGAAATAGATCCATAAGACTACATAGT
Source organism: Camellia japonica (assembly GCA_030407325.1). Classification (NCBI taxonomy): domain Eukaryota; kingdom Viridiplantae; phylum Streptophyta; class Magnoliopsida; order Ericales; family Theaceae; genus Camellia; species Camellia japonica. Next base: position 7,065,715 of record JAPPVO010000010.1, read on the forward strand.
AATTTTCCCTATAATTTGCAAGATGCAAATACCTCTTTTCCAATCAAATTTGTCAATGAGGTTTATTTGATTATCATATATAGAAATTATTTTTAGATAATTTTTTGATTATTTTTACTAAATTTTGTTTTCATATTTTAGGTTTTTTTTTTTAGATGCATCAATATTCGATTCATCTAAAAGTAAACAAAATTTAATTAAAATATTAAAAAAATAAAATAAAGACAAACGAAAACCTAAACAAAAATGCACATAGATTTTTTATTCAAATTTTCATTTGTTTTTATTGATTTTTTAAAATATTTTTAGGTAATTTTTTTTTTAACTTTTTAGATGCATCTTGATTAGAAAACATTTAAAAAGTATAAAAAAAATTATTAAAATATGAAAAAAATAAAACTGAACGAGAACTCAACTAAAAATAATTTTTGAAAAATCAAACCAAATAGATATCGAATTACGTAAATTCTGTGCATTCTTTTTGGGACTGGATTGGAAGGTATTGTTCGAGTTCGTGGGGCTCATTATTGGTTTTGTTTTAATAATTTGAATTATTTACACCGACAATAAAAAATAAAAAAGTAGATTCAATAATCGTAATATATTTAATTTATCACGTTTGTTAGTAAAAAAGAAAAAATGATCTATTTTTAAAAGTATATTTATTATCTATTTTTTTAAAATAAATATAATAAATTGAATGAATTGTAATTGTGAAATTATTGAAGTTTGCGCGTTGGGCCCTTTACGTCCAAATCAAGAACCGACTGTAACAAAATTTTCCAAAGCCAGCACGGTAGTTGAAATTTCTTCTTGAAAACAATTGCTCTGCTATCTTACAAAATTATAATCATTATATAATTGCAAATGACCTGATCTGTATCAAACCACAACACGCCTCTTCTCAGCATGCCGCCTCTTTGTGTTAATCTCATCATCACCATCTTCTTCTTCCTGGTTAGTAGTCCTACATCACATGGTGCAGACGATGAATTTTACACTACTTGCCACGAAAAAACATACGACTGCGGAGAGCAAATAAAAGGAATTGGATATCCCTTCTGGGGAGAAGATCGACCTCCGTTCTGCGGCGTTCAAGGTTTTAACCTCACGTGCGAAGGCAATGAAAACACAACCATAGTTATCGAGAAACAGGAATTTCGTGTTCTTCATATCAATCAATCTGCTTATAGCATGACCATTGCACGAGCCGATCTGTGGGATACTATTTGCCCTGCGAAATTCATTAATACCACTTTGAATTGGAATCTTTTCGATTACGGTCCACATCCGCATGTTCTAAATCTTACTTTGTTCTATGATTGCCTCCCTGACCTCGCATCTTATGATCATATACAAGAACGGAGTCATTTTAATACCACTGTGGAAGAATTGGTGAAGCAGGGATTTGAGGCTGATTATCATGAAATGGACAAAATCCAGGCCTGCGACTTGTGCAATGCCTCTGGAGGGGAATGTGAAACTGACACTACTATGGAAGCTATTGTGAATTGAACATTAGTGCTCGAATCTTAATTGACTGAAAGAAAAATAAAAGGGCTCATACAAGGGGAAAATATAGGAACTTGAGTCATATTTTAAATACAAAAAAGCCAATGCTAGTACTCGAACCAATTTTTAGGAGAAAAAATAAATACAGAATGGAACATAAAATATATTAATTAATATACAATGTGTCTGATTCTATGACCACTTTGTATTCCTAGATTTTTTCATTCTATAATGTTTCAAAACCCAATAAAATTCTTGTCCAAATAGTACTCGAAATATCCTACAGATAGCTCTAGTTGATTACATTCTCTTTCACACAAATATTAGACAATTCAAATGGCAGATCAAACAATAGTATTTGGTCGCCATAATAGCCAACTTTGTTCTGCTCTGAAGTTTCGTTGATCCATTCATTTTTCATAATTATTCCACCGGCGACTACTCTGTGCACAACATGAAAGAAATATATTTTAAGACATTTCATGACTTTTCTCTTTGTCTCGTGTCTAACTCGATTTAAATTTTATCTTCGTTTTTATTATTTTAATTTAATTAAATTATATTTTGTCCCTTTATATTTAGCCATTAACTCCTTAAATTATTTATTTTTTTCCCCTATTTTGGTCCTTCATATTTTAATTTTTTCTTAATTTACTCCTAAAACTAATTTATGTTTAAGGTTAGATAGAAATGACATGCTAGCTGCCGCATGACTAAAAAATTATTATTATATTGAGGTTTATGTTTGTTTCAGACGTGTAATAAAATAGTTTTATGATACATGACTGTCAATGTGTCATTTTCTATATAGTTTTAAACATAAGTTAACTTTTGAAGTAAATTGAAAAAAACTTAAAACATGAAGGGTTAAAGTGAGAAAAAATACAAACATAAAAAGAATAAAGTGTGATTTACCCTTTTAATTTTAACAATATTAATTTTAAACTTTAAGTTAAATTTCAATTTAGAAATTGGACCTCATGCTTTTCTACCACATATCAATCACATGAGATAGAAAAAAAATACGGACAATAATTTCAATGGAATAATTAAATTAAAACTTGACTTAATATTCAAATAAAAATAATAAAGATCAAACTAAAATTTGGATCAAGATACAAAAATAAAAAAATGCAATCTATATTTTATCAAACAAACCTGTGAAGGCTTTTAGTTCGAAGTCAAGCCAATTTATAATGCTAGTCTAATCTTACTCTATCCTATAAACAAATGCAATCATAAAATTTTGTTAGTGTAGAGTAATATGTTATGCCATGTGATGCAACATATGAAGGAATATCTCTTTTGTTTGGGAAATTTTGTAATTTAAGTTAGAAATTTCCATTGGGTGGTGGTTTCCATGGACTTCTTCAACTAATAGCACGAGGTAACAAGTTATACTACAGATTTAAAATTTTATGTGATTTAAATTTATTTTATATATGAATTTTCATAATACATTTATTCAATATTCACCACACGTCCAAATTTTAGTCACTAATTTGGATAGTAATTATGACTTCCAAACTTACAGAGTCACGATTATGAGAGGTTATTTGGTAGTTTTAGATTATTTTTTCATACTTAGCACTTGACACTTGTCAAGTTTTCTCCCAAAAAATCAATAAAAATGACTAATCTTATTATTTTAACTAATAAATATTAGAGAGAGAGAGAGAGAGAGCGCGAGCTAAAACTCCCTACACCAACTGGCGCCGTAGGTGGAGGGGTTTGCGATGGTGATGGCGGCGCCGGTGGGCGACCCTCCTCTGTGTGTATACATAGATCTGTGTATACACACATAGATCTGTGTATAGAAATCTCTCTCTCTCTCTGTTCCCCTCTCTTCTTTAATTCTTCTCTCTTCTTCATCTTCTCCTTCTTTTCTCCTTTTTCTGTTTATTTCAGAGAGAAAACAAAGGGGGAAGGGAAAGGAAAAAAAAAAAAACAAAGAGAACTCCCTCCACCCACGAGTACCACCATCACCGTCGCCAACTCCTCTACCTACTGGCGCCACCGCGTTAGTGGGTAGCGAGGTTTGCGATAGTGATGGCGGCGCCGGTGTGTGGAGCGAGTTCCGGCTCTCTTTCTCTGTTCCCCCTCCATCTTCTCTCTTTTTTCTCTCTTCCTCTCTCTTTCTTCTCTCACCTCTCTATTTCAGAGAGAAAAGAGAGAGGAGAAAAAAAAAAAGAGGCCAAAACGACATCGTTTTGGCATTCAAGCCAATCGGGCCAACTCACTTTCAAGCCACCCAGCAGCATTGAGTAAAAAATTAGACTTACATTCTACTTCTCATGAGCTTATGTACTTTGGCCCGTAAAATTTTACTAGTGATGCAATTGACAAAAACTATAAGAGCACATATAAAATAAAATAAAAAATTACAAAATGTTGTTTAATATTCGTTTGGAAAGTTGAGTTGACTTTTTAACTTTTTAACTATTATAGCCCCAAGTAAAAAGTTTGTTTGGATTGGTTTTTTGGATTTTTTAACTTTTGTAAGAAAAAAAAAAGTAAACTGATTATGGTTTAGATGTGACATTTTATTTTATTAACTTTTTAGTCTATTTTATTTTTTTTGTGACTAACTTAGTCAAAAAACTAACCCAATCCACATTCTAAGCGACACCATAATTTCTCAGCAACTAAATATATAGTATTCCTTGTTCATTGTACGGTTTTTTAAGATGTGGTTACCAATGATTTGTTTTAATATAAAAACACATTAAGATAAATTACTAATAGGTCTTAATAATTTAACTTAATTCTTATGGAGTCCTATCGAAAGTTAATCTTAGTAAAATTTTCACTAAAAATAATTTTTTGTGAATTTTTTTTTTTTTTTTTGCATATTTTGCTAAAAATTAAAAATTAATGACCTTTTTTTTTATCACGATTATTATTAATTGTGGCTAAACTTACAATTAGTGACTTTTTATATTATAAATTTTTCAAATTGTCTCTGAAAGTTAAAAATTGGTGACATTTTTTTGTGACAATGTTTTTCAACTGTCGCTAAAATTTATAATTAATTACTTTTTTGTGACAACATTTTTAAACTGTCTCTGAAAATTAACAGTTACTGATATTTTTTAATAGTATTTGATGAAAAAAGTCAAAATTTTCAATAATATATTTTAGTTTTTTATTTGTGTTTGATGTTTGTATAAATTTACATATTTGATTGAAGAAATTTATTATTAATATAAGCATCCTTGTATATTTTGTTCATAATTTTTTATTTTTTATCTTAATAAGTAAATTAATTTAATTTTAATTTTTTTTTTCAAGCTCAAACTCGAACTTGGGTTGTTTATATAATTAAGCAAGTTCAAACCGAGCTCGAGTTTATCAAATATTTAACGTTTAAGTTTGAATTGAATTCGGCTCAAGTTTGAGCTTGATTAATTTTTAATAAACAAGGTTCAACACAAAAAAAATAAAATAAATAAATTGATTCAACTCGACTCGTTTGTAGTCTTAAGTACTATATTTTTACTTTGAGATATCTTGTAAGAAGAATTACTTAACAATTGAGTAGAGAAAAAAAAAATTACAAATATAAAAAGGGTGCAAGTGATTTTGTAATAAAGTGTAAATAAAAAATTATGAAGGTATAAGTCTGACTTACCCCCTCCATATTTATGTATTTTTTATTTTATATTTACGTTACACTTCTAAGTAATTCCCTCTATCTTCTAATATATCCATTGACTACATAGATTTCTTTAACCAATGGCATGAAGTCAGACTTTCTTTTAATGGGTCCAGACTTGACGTTGACCGAAGGAACTGCTCGGAAGTTGTATAGGATTTATTTGTTCTTTTTTATAATTTTTTCCCAAATATTATTTAATATAGACCAATTGGGTCAATTAAATTATCAAAGAGAAAAGTAAAAAATTAGACTTCCTTTTCACTTCTCATAAGCTCATATACTTTGGTCCATGACATTTTACTAGTGATGCAATTGAAAAAACACTATAAGAGTACGTATAAAATAAAATAAAAATTTATAAAAAGTAGTTTAATATTCGTTTGGGAAGTTGAGTTAGTTTTTTTTGATTTTTTGACTATTTTAACACCAACTAAAAAGTTTGTTTGAATTGGTGTTTTTGACTTTTTAAACTTTTATGAGAAAAAAATAAAATGATTATAATTTGAATGTGACATTTTATTTTAATAACTTTTTAACTTATTTTATATTTTTGTGACTAATTTAGCAAAAAAACTAATCCAACCCACATCCAAATGACACCATAATTTCACACCAACTAAATATAGTATTCCTTGTTTATTGTACGGTTTTTTAAGATGTGGTTACCAATGATTTGTTTTAATAGGAAATATTAAGATAAATTATTTATATGTCTTAATAGTTTGACTTAATTCTTATGAAGTCCTATTAAAAGTTAATCTTAGTAAAATCGTCACTAAAATTAATTTTTTGTGACTTTTTTTTGCATATTTCGCTAAAAATTGACAATTAATGACTTTTTTAATCACGATTATTATTAATTGTTGCTAAAACTTACAATTAATGACTTTTTATATGATAAATTTTTCAAATTGAAAGTTAAAAATTAATGATTTTTTTTTTGTGACAATTTTTTTAAACTGTCGCTAAAATTTATAATTTATGACTTTTTTGTGACAATTTTCAAATTGTCTCTGAAAATTAACAGTTAGTGACATTTTTTTAATAGTATTTGATGAACAACGTCATTCATTATCATTGAAAAAATAAGTCCATTTATTAAAAACTACACGTTAGTTTCCCTTAAATTTTGAAAAGCAATCCTTACACAAACTTTATAGGGAGTACATTTTAAATTTTTTGATGGTGATTAAATTTCGGAAGTCATGACTACATGAGATACAATTTTTTTTTTTTTTTTTTTTTTGTTTTTGTTTTTGTTTTAAAGGATTGCACTAATAGGTTTTACCAAAATCTTCACAAGTTTTGTTTATTGACATAAGAGTACATTCTGCTCATGAGTATTTAATCTTGGGTCAGTTGTTGAAATCTCACTATTGAAAATTCCACGTGATAAAGTTATGGGTAAAATTAAAAGAAGCTAGAAAAGAGAATTGAGACACCATGATTGAAATCAAAAAAATTCCACAAACAACTAATGGAGGGGAAAATATGTTAGTTATTTATTTAATTTTTTAGATTGGGGGAAAATGTGTTATTAAAGGACTAAAATGTCATTTTACTCCCGAAAGTGATAAAGAGTATGAAAAAAGATTAATGTAAATGGAAGATTAAAAAGAGAAAAACAAAAGCGACAAACATCAAATTTGTACTATTTCATTTAGCCTTCTAACAAGCTCAGAAAATGTTCTATTACTGAGACTAGGCTGCAATTATTCAGTTAATGTGGGCTTTGTTGCTTAAAAATTATGTCTCTTTAGATTGGTGTTTGGATATTCCTTTGCATTGGCCAGTAGGCGAGCTTTATACCTCGGGAGAGTCTGCTTGCCTTTTTCTTTATTGATTTGCGTAGGGATTTACAAAGGAAAAGAGAAAAAGTAGTGAAATAATAATGAAATACATGTACATTTCACTCACTTTTTCTCTTTTCCTTTTATATTCCCATCCAAACACAACCTTAGTTAATGGTGCGTTGTTATTGTTATGTTTTGCAGGTGGAAAGAAACAATTGACCTTGAAAGTTGGCATAGGTATCCTACTGAAATTTTTTTCTATGTCATTCCTTAATTTAGTAATGCATAAAAAACTTTAATCATTTTGTTTTCTTTGTTCAAGGTTTGATCAATTTCATTATAACTAGAACATATAGTTTATGATTCATATTTGTTCATAGTATTTTTCTATGAACAACTAAGTTAGTTTTGATTTTTTTAACACAATGCATTACTTTTGGCTGGTCAGAGATTTTAACACTACTTGACTTCTTTCATTCTTTATGTAGTCATTTCAATGGTTGGAGCAGCAATTTTATGTGCATTTCTGATTTTCTGGTTTAGAAAGAAAACCTCAACATACAAATCAATATTCTTTTGCAGGAAATCAACGATGGCAGATAATAATGTGGAAGCTTTCTTGAAAATTAATGGATCCCTTGTGCCACAAAGATATAGTTACTCAAGAATAAAGAAAGTAACAAATTCTTTCCAAGATAAACTCGGGAAAGGCGGCTATGGTGATGTGTACAAAGGCAAGCTTTTTGATGGACGTCTGGTGGCTGTCAAGCTTCTAAATAAAGACAGTAATGGAGAAGAGTTCATAAATGAGGTCGCAAGCATTAGTAGAACTTCCCATGTTAACATTGTAAGCCTTGTAGGGTATTGTTTTGAGGGTCACAAAAGAGCTCTTATCTACGAGTACATGCCAAATGGATCTCTTGAGAAGTTCATACACAACAACAAATCACAGGAAACAAATGACCACTTGGGATGGAAAACAATGCACAAAATTGTAGTAGGGGCTGCTCGGGGATTGCAATACTTGCATCGTGGATGTACAACACGCATTTTCCATTTTGACATAAAACCCCATAACATTCTTCTAAACAAAGATTTTTGTCTGAAGATTTCTAATTTCGGGCTTGCTAAATTATGTTCCAAGAAAGAGAGCATTGTATCCATGCTATATGCTCAAGGAACTATTGGATATATAGCGCCTGAAGTCTTCTCTAGGCATTATGGAAGAGTCTCACACAAGGCTGATGTGTATAGCTACGGAATGCTAGTCCTTGAGATGGTTCGAGGAAGGGAAAACATTGGACAATCAGTTGAGGACACTAGCGACTTATATTTCCCACATTCGATCTACAAGAAGCTAGAATGTGATGAAGATATAGGACTTCGTGGGATTGAATCTGAAGAGGATGAAAAAGTTGTACGAAAGATGATGTTAGTTGGCTTATGTTGCATACAAGCTAATCCATCAGAGAGACTGGCAATTAATAAGGTGATTGAGATGCTTGAAGGAAATCTAGAATCTTTGCAAGTTCCCCCGGAACCATTCTTATCTTTACCTTCAAGAACACCAATCGCATCTTCTACTATTCAAATATCAGAAGAGAATGAATCCTGTGAAGTTGAATCAATGTAATGATGTTTTTCTAGGTTAAAAACATCATGGACTACAAAGCTTATGTAGAATAATATTATGTGAAATAGATTCCTCAAGACCCTCAAAGTAGTGAAATTTTGTTTGAACTTGCTATGTTAATTGCTGTCCAAGTATATCTTTGATATTTCACTATGACTAGCTACCCTAAATTTTTTTCTAGTAAAAACAAAGCAAGATGTCTATTGTGATTATAAATTTCCTTTTCTTTTCTTTTTCTTGTTACCCTTTTTCTCTTCTATTACACAAAAGCTACAATAAATCAATTTGAACAAAAATTAGAATTCTTTTCATGAACAAAACTTTGAATTATTATATTATAAGGTATGGGGAACGCTAATAGACTGTGAGATTGGTCTCCAAATTAGTCGGTCCATTAGGCTGGATACTGAGTTATCAAAAAAAAAAAAAAGGTATGGGAATTTTTTTTTTCTGCTGTCATGAATTCTGGAATGAACAAAAATTAGTCTAATCTCATCATCCCATAGTCTACAAAAATTAGACTAATATCTCTGCCACATCGATATGATTCTCCGCTTTCTATGCATAACATATTAAGCCCAAAATAGGATATCTTTCTCCTTTTTTTTTTTTTTTTTTTTTTTGCTTTTTTACCCCAGAAAAATGATTGATTGATACAATTGTATCTTAGATATTCAACAGTAATTGGATCTTGGATCTTACTCCTTTAACGGAAAAAGCACCTTTGAAATGATTGGCTACAATGAGATTAGCATTAGCACAGTAAGAGTGGCGTCGAAAAATCTAGGAAAAATATAATAATAACAATAATAAAGCATTAACTTCATATACAACCCTTTGAGCAGTAGATTTTTTTCATTTGGTTCCCTATGATGAAATTTATCCATGATCACATTTCCCATATCTCCGGCTCATTATAACAAGAAACAATTGGATGTACTTGGAATGTCACGTGACCTTAATATTGTATCGTGGTAATCTTACAACACGTGTACGTGTTGATCAGAGAACACCCAATAAATTCTTCGATTATATTATTACATTATCATTGGTAGACCATGAAAATGAAAGCAAATATCATGACATTGTCACAAATATGGTCTAGTTTTTGTTTTAACATTTTTCCCAATAATTTTCTCATTTTCCCTTCTGCTTTGTGAAAAAATTCTCTCCATCGACACAAATTTATCAACATTGACAATTTAAAACCAGGAAATTGGGCGTGGTTCATTGCCTAGTTTTAAGAACAACTAATAACAATGAAACAATGAATAGAAAGAAAAAAAAAAAATCAATCGACTTATACAATGAATGATTTTATCACTATATATAAAGGCATTAATATAATTCAGAGTAACTTTCATATTCATGATGGAAATAAGATAGCATGATCACCCAAAATTTACTATAAAATGGATCTTGACTGCATTAAAATGATACATTAACTTAGCTACTACTAGCATTAGATGTGGTACTTCCCCAGCTAACCCACTTTTGCCTCAAAGAATTAGGCGAAAGCGTCAGTGGATCACTCTTCAACAACACAACATCATCTATTGGTTTATCCATATCGTCCGCAACGTACCTATCATAACCCACACTACTAATTTCCATCAAAACCTCCAACACTTCTTTCATCGATGGCCTCTGTGATGACCGAGTATGTCATTCGTCTCGTTCTTCTTTGTTTAACCTTGGGTTTGTCTTATTAGGGTGTCGGGTTTAACCAGGAGTCTTGTTAACAGTTCGTTTTGTTGTATTTGGAAACTTGTTTCAAGCCTTTGCTTTTATTTATTTTTGTGTCAAGTTCTCATAGGTGCGAGGTTGGGTCCGGAGTGGCTTATGTGGAGCTGTAGAGTTTCTTGGCTGGGAGAGGCAGAACCACACGTGCGGGGCCTTGGGCCGGACGTGTGAGATGGGGCCGTACATGCGGGAAATAGGGGAGTTCCAGGGTTGGCTATTGCATTAAAGGCAGGTGCAAAAGAGAGGTGCAAGAAAGTGCTACACGTGCGGGGAATCAGTGCCGTACGTGCGAGAGTCGATAAGTCTGAAATTTTCTGCTTTTCTCTCTTCTTGGGCTATGTGTGTATCATTTTTCACACATCTCTCTCTCTCTCCAAACACCCTTTTCTCCTCATTCTCTCTACATTTCCCACACTAAACAAGATCAAAACCTTGATATCCTTAGATCCATTGGATTTTAACCCAAGTTTCTTCATCAAAGTTAGAGGGCTAACCGAGGGCTTCATCTTGTGCGGTGAAGATTGGATTTCAACACCATTGATTTTGGGGTTTCATCTCATTTCTTCTTCAAGACTTGAGGTAGGGATTTTTCTTAGAGTTATATATATATTTTTGCAAGATTATGTTGATTTGGAACTCTTTGGAAAGTGTAGGACCTTTGATTTTTGTTCATGTGAAATGATGATTTCGAAAATGGGTTTACACCTTATTTTTCTTACAATACTTGAGAGCTTGACTACATTATGAGAAAGGATGCTTTGGGAAGAGATTCCCTCTTTGAAAGATGGAGAAATGTTTAGTTTTGGCAAAAACCTAGAATTTGAGATTTTATGAGAGATGTTGAGAATTTGTGAATGTTTATCTATTACCATGTTAAAATGAATGAATGATTGAAAAATCTCTTGTTTTACTTAGCAAACGGCAAATTTTCTTGGAATATGAGAATTGTTGATTTTGGGTGATTGTTGCTTAAAAATGTGACATAATCATGAAATGATTAATTTGTTGAGAATATATGGGCGTGAAAATGTTATGGCTCTTGATGGGTTCATATGGATATATGATGATCTTGTGAAATGCAATGGAAAGAGAAATGGAAATTTTTTATCACAAATGGAACATTCGTGTGGAAGTTTTGTAAATGGATAATTGTTGCATTGGCATTTCAATACTTTGCTTGTTATAAAATTTTGAATTGGGATTTGAAACTTTGCATTGAGAAAGAAACATTGTGAAATGAGATTTATTGAAATGTTTTGGGGTAAATACGTTGGTAAGTCCGGATAGGAGGTGTAAATAAAATTGATTAAGTTGGCCTGAGAGTCTGGGGTGAAAGACCGAAAACACGCGCGGAGGAGGTACTACGTGCCTTCCGGTTAGCTACCGGTGAAGTGGGGATTTGGTAGTGCTAGCTATGCCTACTTGCAGACACCAACTTAGGGATTACCTGAGTCGTATTTACTGCCCCTTGAACTAAATTGATGATTTTTGAATTGTTGAGATTCCAAGTTATCATTAAGCATAATGGTTTTCAAAAGGTGTAAATGTTGTTTTCTTTCAAAAAGCATAGCATAGCATGGCATGTGCATTTCAGTTTGTGAAGTTTGTATAAAATGTATATACTTTGTTAAGAATTCTCTACTGGGCTTTATTTTCACCCCTATGGGATTTTGGTGTAGGAAAAGATGTGGTGATCTCACCGAGTTAGGGCGTGGATGTATTTGTGGAGAGCAAATGGCTCTTATTTTGTTGTGGTTTATTTTGCTAGTCAAGGGCTATAAATGTATGGATTCGTGAAAACATTTTTGTGTAACTAGGCTTAAGCATTGGAATTTGTAAGCCCATGAGGGCATTTATTTATTTTTGGATTTGATGTTCTATATGCTATAGATTCATGTGTTTGATATCATTGAATGTATAATTTGCATGTGGAATTATTTTGTACAAGCCTCAATGATCAATGATGTAAGGGTTGAAGAATTATATCTTTTCTTATAATGAATGTTGGTTGATGTATTTATTTGATGTTAAAATTTTGGGGCGTTACAATTTGGAATCAGAGCTACCGGGTTTGAATACTTGGGGCTCGTGGTTGTTTTACCACAATGGGTTCATTTCGCATAATTAGGAGATGTTTTGTATTTTGTGACTATGTGACAACATGTTTATCTGACTAGATGGTTATTGGATTGGACTTTTGGAATGTTGTTTGCGTCTATTAAATTCCTTGAGGTTTTATTAGAAGGGTACTTGATCAATACTCGTTCTACTAAGAATTCTTGGTTTTTCATGGGACGAATTTCATCATAAAAGAATAATCTGTATGTGCTTATATGGCTAAGTGCTTATGTGGAGTGAAATTGAATTGTTTGTGTGGTAGAGAAATATATAGAATTGTTGTGGTCAAACGTGTAAGGCAAATTGCGAGCACATGTGGATTCGTGTGCTAAATTATTTCTCTTGTCCCTTATTAGGATGTTAGGAAGAGGTCAAGGTCGTGGTGGTAGAGACGGGAAGCCTGGTAGGACTCGCCGGGGTGTGCATGAAGTACCGGTGCAAGAGAAGGGGTTCGGCCAAGCCAATGCGGCCAAGCAAGCGAGCCAAGCTAATGTGGTCGAGCAAGTAGGGCAAGCGAGAATTCCAGGGCAAGTGGGGCAAGCCGAAATGGAGGCCCTAGCCCAAGAAATGGCGAGGGCTTTGAGGGAATCAATAAACATATTGAGGGTGGAGAACCAAGCCCGAGAGAACGCCGTAGAGACAAGGGCGAGTTTCCTTACTAGGGAATTTTTGCGGGCCAAGCCGGATGAGTTTCATGGTAGCCCTGAGGCCAAGAAAGTGGATAAGTGACTTGAGCAAACGGTGAAGACATTTGAGATGCTTCACATTGAGGATAGCGAGCTAAGGGTGACTCTAGCGAGTTACTATCTCTAGGGGGATGCGGGCCAATGGTGGAAGTACACCAAGGGTAGGGTGGAGCCAATGTGGGAAGCTTACGTGGTTGATTTCCAAGATAAGTATCTACCTCCCACTGCTAGGGAGAGGTTGAGGCAAGAATTTCAAGACCTCAAGCAACTCAATATGTCTGTGGCTGAGTTTGAGGTGGCCTTCTCTAGGTTGTCCTGGTTTGCATCGGAATTGGTGGTAACGGAGGAGCGCTGTTGCATTGAATTTGAGAAGAAATTGAGAACCAAGATTTTGTTTAAGGTTACCGGGAACATGATCCGGAACTATGACCGTCTTGTGGAGGCGGCGGCACATGTAGAGATTATTGTACAAGCTGAGAAGGAAAGAATTCGGGGTTCAAGGTCTAGAGGCCAGGAGTCGCAGGGAGATTTTAGACCTAGTAAGAAGAACAAGGGAAATTTTCCATCCCACTCCCAACCATAGCAGTCTAGATCCACATTTCCCTTGCCTAGTGTAGGCCTAGGGAAGAGCGCACCGGGTAGTTTCTCTTGCTTCAAGTGTGGCCAACCGGGTCACAAGGCCTTTTCATGCCCACAAAAGGGGGGAGGACAGCAGATGTTGCCACTGCCACCACCTAACCGATCCCAGAGTCAGTTCCAGAATTGATGGCAAGGACTTACTTGCTTTCAGTGTGGTCAGCCGGGGCACATGAAAAGAGTTTGCCCGGCGTTGGGAGATGCATCTGGCACATCAAGGTCGAGGCAAACTTAGAGCCACCAGTAAGCTAACTTAGTTTAGACTTCACGAGCTAATCTGGGGTGCGTGTATGCTGTTACCGCGCCAGAGCTGTTACCAGGATTCTCAGTTGTGAGAGGTATTTTTGTTGTGTGTAATTCTTTGGCTAATGTGTTGATAGATACGGGTGCGTCTCATTCATTCATATCTACTGCATTTGCTTTTGAATTGGGGTTAGGGGTGGCACAGTTAGCGTATCTGCTCAGAGTAGAGTCACCAGTTGGGGGTACGGTCGATTTAGACCGGGGATGTTGTAGTTGTGAGATAGAGGTTACCGAGCGTCGACTTCCGTTTGCTTTTGTGTTGCTAGACATGTCGAGTTCTGATGTCATTTTAGGCATGGATTGGTTATCTTCGTACCGAGCTGTGATTGATTGTTATCGTCAGAGAGTTACAGTGTGCACCTCGAGTTATGATTGTTTTTATTTTCTGGGGGACCAGGTTGATGGGATCTTGTCACCAATTTTTGACCCTCGTAGTAGGAGCAAGCTTAGTGGCCTTCTTGCAATTCACTTGGATAGTGTGAGTGACAGGGCCCATATTGAATTGCCAAGGGTAGTTTGCAAATACCCGGATGTCTTTCTCGAAAATCTTACTAGCTTGCCACCCCACCAGGAGATCAAGTTCTCCATCGATTTAGTGCCTGGCACAACATCGATTTCTATGGCGCCGTATAGATTTACACCCGCCGAATTGCATGAGTTGAAGATTCAACTCCAAGAGCTTTTAGACAAGGGCTTCATTCGCCCTAGTACGTCGCCTTGGAGAGCGCCGGCTCTCTTTGCAAAGAAGAAGGATGGATCATTGAGGTTATGTATTGATTATCGTAAGTTGAACCAGGTTACCGTTAAGAACAAGTATCCTCTGCCCAGAATAGATGATTTGTTTGACCAACTTAGAGGGTCTCGTTGCTTTTTGAAGATAGTTTTGAGGTTGGGGTATCATCAGTTGAGAGTCCGGGAGGAGAATATCTAGAAAATGGCCTTTCGTACGCGTTATAGCCACTATGAATTTCTTGTAATGCCTTTTGGGTTGAGCAATGCACCGGCTTCCTTTATGGATTTGATGACAGAATTTTTCGAGAATACTTGGATCGTTTTGTGGTCATCTTTGTGGACGACATCCTAATTTATTCAACCTTCGAGGAGGAACACGAGGCTCACTTGCGAGTAGTGCTTGACTTGTTTAGGGAGCACCGATTCTATGCCAAATTTGGAAAATGCGAGTTTTGGCTCACCGAGGTAAAGTTTTTGGGACATGTGGTGTCGAGAGAGGGAGTGACTGTAGACTCCTCGAAAATTGATGTCGTGCAGGATTGGGGACAACCCAAAAATGTTTTTAAGATCCGGAGTTTCTTGGGATTAACGGGGTATTATCGTCGTTTTGTAAGGGACTTCTCTAGGCTAGCCACGCCTTTGACTAGATTGACTAGGAAGGGTATTAAATTTGTATGGAGTGAAGCTTGTGAAAAGTCATTCCAAGAACTTAAGACTAAATTGACTATTGCACCAATCTTGATAATCCCGGAAAGCGGCTTGGGTTACACTGTTTATTGTGATGTGTCTCGGGATGGGTTTGGTTGTGTCTTGATGCAATGGGAAAAGGTTGTGGCCTATGGTTCATAACAATTGAAAACTCATGAGAAGAACTACCTCACCCATGACTTGGAATTAGCGGCGGTAATTTTTGCCTTGAAAATTTGGAGACATTATTTGTATGGTGAAAAGATTGAGGTCTTCTCCGATCATAAGAGTCTAAAGTATTTTTTTCTCAAAAAGACTTGAATTTACGCCAACAAAGGTGGATGAAATTTATGGAGGATTACGACATTGAGTTACATTATCATCCTGGGAAAGTCAATATGGTAGCCGACGTTTTGAGTTGGAAATCGGTGAGTAGTTTGGCAAGTGTGGCCATTCGAAAATGGGTTATGCTGGGTTATATCGGCAAGTTTGATTTGCACTTGGGTGAGTCTGGTGAGAGTGTAACTTTGCTTATTTTGAGTGCTCAACCTACCTTGATTAGTAAGGTCATAGAGGCACAACAAGGAGACCGTGAAGTAGAGTTAATTAGTGATAGAATTTCCAACAGAAAGGAAGAGAAGGGTTTGAACATTCACTCGGATCTAAGTGTACGTTATCTAGACCGTTTGTTTGTACCAGAATCTTGTAGAGAGGAAGTACTTCGAGAGTTCCATCACTCACGCCTTGCGGTACATCCGGGAGGCACCAAAATGTATCATGATCTTAGTCGTCAGTTTTGGTGGAGGGGTATGAAGCGTGATGTCGCCTTATTTGTATCGAAGTGCCTTACTTGTCAGCAAGTGAAGGCCGAACACCAAAGACCAACGGGTTTGCTACAACCCTTACCGATAGCCGAGTGGAAATGGGAACATGTTACTATGGATTTTGTAGTTGGGCTTCTTAGAACACAGCGAGGCAATGATGTCGTTTGGGTGATTGTTGATAGGTTGACTAAGTCTACACATTTCATTCCTATGCGCACTGGCAACTCAGTTGAGCACTTAACAGAGTTGTACATTAGAGAGATAGTTCGACTTCATAGGGTTCCTACAACCATTGTCTTGGATAGAGATCCTCATTTTTCTACCCGGTTGTTTCAAAGCCTTCAAGAGGCATTGGGAACTAAGTTGACTTTTAGCAGCGTTTACCACCCCCAACCCGGTGGATAGTCGAAGCGTACTATTTAGATTTTAGAGGACATTCTTAGAGCTTGCGTCCTTGATTTCAAGGGGTCATGAGAGAGGCACTTACCATTGATTGAGTTCCCCTATAACAATAGTTATCAAGCTAGCATTGAGATGGCACCATTTGAGGCCTTGTATGGCTGACCTTGTAGATCACCGGTTTGTTGGACAGAGGTGGGTGATGCACCATTGTTGGGTCCAGAAATTGTTAGGGAGACAACCGAGAAAGTTGCTCTCATTCGGAAGAGGCTAACCACGGTCCAAAGCCAACAAAAAAGTTATGACGATAAAAGAAGACGACATTTATCTTTTGAGGTTGGTGACCATGTATTCCTTAAAATCTCACCAAGGCGGGGTTTGATGGGATTTGGTAAGAGTGGTAAATTGTCTCCAAGGTTTATTGGGCCTTTCGAGATAGTGGAGCGAATTGGGGAAATGGCGTACCGGCTAGCTTTACTGCCAAAACTTTCGAGGGTTCATAATATGTTTCATGTATCTATGCTTAGGAAGTATGAGCCTGACCCTTCTCATGTGCTTGATTGGGTTGATTTGGAGGTAGACGAGGACGCTCCTTACGAAGAGCGACCAGTTCAAATACTGGATACCCTGGAGCAGGTGCTACGAGGTAGAACTACACCATTGGTAAAGGTGTTATGGAGACACCATTGAGTAAAATAAGCAACATGGGAACGGGAGGCGGAAGTCCACTCCAAATATCCGAATTTGTTTGAAAATATTTAAGTTGTTTCCTTGATATTATTCCCCAGTGTTTGAGGGAAACATATTAAAATTGTTAATTACGTGTTGATCATGTACATTGTCGTTTCAAGCATGAGGTTGTTGTGGGTTGTTACTACTTTTATTGAAGACTTCATGTGTATGCTTATTTTGGATAGTTATTGTTAGTGAGGTAACCATGATGATAATGGTGAGATTTGGTTATGAATTAATGTTGAGATTTGAGAATATAATAGCGTGGTTTTGATCGCTTGAAACCCTCTTGGTTTCGGTAGTTTGGTTTAATTTCAAGGATGAAATTTCCTATGGTGGGGAGGTTGTGATGACCAAGTATGTCATTCATCTCGTTCTTCTTTGTTTAACCTTGGGTTTGTTTTATTAGGGTGTCGGGTTTAACCAGGAGTCTTGTTAACGGTTCATTTTGTTGTATTTGGAAACTTGTTTCAAGTCTTTTCTTTTATTTATTTTTGTGTCGAGTTTCTCATGTTCGGAAGGTGTGAGGTTGGGTCCGGAGTGGCTCGTGTGGAGCTATAGAGTTTCCTGGTTGGGAGGGACAGAGCCGCACATGCGGGAAACAGGGGAGTTCCAGGGTTGGCTACTGCATCAAAGGCAGGTGCGGAAGGGAGGTGCGGGAGAGTGCCGCACGTGGGGGAGTTGTTGAGTCCGAAATTTTCTGCTTTTCTCTCTTCTTGGGCTATGTGTGTATCATTTTTTACACATCTCTCTCTCTCTCTCTCTAAACACCTTTTTCTCCTCCTTCTCTCTACATTTCCCACACCAAACAAGATCAAAACCTTGATATCCTTAGATCCATTGGATTTTAACCCAAGTTTCTTCACCAAAGTTAGAGAGCTAACCGAGGGCTTCATCTTGTGCGGTGAATATTGGATTTCAACACCATTGATTTTGGGGTTTCATCTCATTTCTTCTTCAAGGCTTGAGGTAGGGATTTTTCTTAGAGTTATATATATATATATATATTTGCAAGATTATGTTGATTTGGAACTCTTTGGAAAGTGTAGGACCTTTGATTTTTGTTCATGTGAAATGATGATTTCGAAAATGGGTTTACACCTTATTTTTCTTACAATACTTGAGAGCTTGACTACATTATGAGAAAGGATGCTTTGGGAAGAGATTCCCTCTTTGAAAAATGGAGAAATGTTTAGTTTTGGCAAAAACCTAGAATTTGAGATTTTATGAGAGATGTTGAGAATTTGTGAATGTTTATCTATTACCATGTTAAAATGAATAAATGATTGAAAAATCTCTTGTTTTACTTAGCAAATGGAAAATTTTCTTGGAATATGAGAATTGTTGATTTTGGTGATTGTTCCTCAAAATGTGACATAATCATGAAATGATTAATTTGTTGAGGATATATGGGTGTGAAAATGTTATTTCTCTTGAAGGGTTCATATGGATATATGATGATCTTGTGAAATGCAATGGAAAGAGAAATGGAAATATTTGATCACAGATGGGACATTTGTGTGGAAGTTTTGTAAATGGATAATTGTTGTATTGGCATTTCAATACTTTGCTTGTAATAAAATTTTGAATTGGGATTTGAAACTTTGCATTGAGAAAGAAACATTGTGAAATGAGATTTATTGAAATGTTTTTGGGTAAATACGTTGATAAGTCCAGATAGGAGATGTAGATGAAATTGATTAAGTTGGCCTGAGTGTCCAGGGTGAAAGACCGAAAACATGCGCGGAAGAGGTACCACGTGCCTTCCGGTTAGCTACCGGTGAAGTGGGGATTTGGTAGTGCTAGCTATGCCTACTTCCAGACACCAACCTAGGGATTACCTGAGTTGTATTTACTACCCCTTGAACTAAATTGATAATTTTTGAATTGTTGAGATTCCAAGTTATCATTGAGCATGATGGTTTTCAAAGATGTAAATGTGGTTTTCCTTCAAAAAGCATAGCATAGCATGGCATGTGCATTTCAGTTTGTGAAGCTTGTATAAAATGTATATACTTTGTTAAGAATTCTCTACTGAGCATTTTGGAAAATGCATGAGACCCCCAGTGGGGGTGCTGGGGGTCTTTTGTGATTGGTCCAAAAAACTTTTTTTTTTTTTGCTTTCAGCCAATGGCAGAGCCCCATGTGGCATTGGGGGTCACTGGGGTCTCCCCCACTGGGGGTCCCCAGCAAAGTCCTGAGATTTTGGTGCAGGAAAAGATGTGGTGATCTCGCCGAGTTAGGGTGTGGACTTATTTGTGGAGAGCAAATGGCTCTTATTTTGTTGTGGTTTATTTTGCTAGCCAATAGCTATAAATATATGGATTTGTGAAAACTTTTTTGTGTAATCGAGTTTAAGCCTTGGAATTTGTAAGCCCTTGAGGGCATTTATTTATTTTTGGATTTGATGTTCTATATGCTATAGATTCATGTATTTGATATCATTGAATGTATAATTCGCATGTGGAATTATTTTGTACAAGCCTCAATGATCAATGATGTAAGGGTTGAAGAATTATATCTTTTCTTATAATGAATGTTGGTTGATGTATTTATTTGATGTTAAAATTTTCAGGGCGTTACAGCCTCATATCGCTCTCATTCTGCAAACACTGAAACGCCAGCTTAGCAACCACCTTGATCATCTCCGTCACCTTATAATCCGAGTTAAACCTACGACACGGGTCGACAAGCTCATGAAATTCTTGATTTTGAATCTTATTAATCGCCATATTAGACAAATTAATTTCATGGTGATGTCTTGTAATGTTCAGAGCTGGCTTAGACGATATAAGCTCGATCAAAACAACCCCAAAGCTATAAACGTCACTCTTATTAGTAAGTTGGCAGCTTTCTATTTTATTTTATTTTTTTAAATCAAATTTTGGAGTATAACAAAAGGGTTTATTATAGGTGTTGAATAAAAAAATAAAAAAAAAAACTTTTCAATATTTATGATTGGGAGCCTTTGATAATGAGAGTTTTTTTTTTTTTTTAATCTCTGAACAACAATTTTTTGGGAGAATGATAAAGAGAATATATTTTTAGGCATTGAGAAAAAAAAAAAGAAATTGAAAGCTTTTCAAAATTTGAGGTCTAAAAGAGGTGATTTTACCTTGGAGGCGACCCACAATTTCTAAGCCAAATAATATTGCAACGCTCAGTGAGAAAATTGTTATATCTTTTTTGATGACTAAGGCATTGAGGGTTTTATCATGAGCACATTAGGTACAGATAATTTTTCATCTCATACATATTGAGTAATTATCGAGAACAAATTAACACTTTATGAAATTTGATTGGCATACCTTTTTATCACACAACACACATAACTTGTCATTCAACTAACTCTTTAGATTTAAGTATTTAGTCTTCTCATATCCAATTATATGTAATTAATAACTATTACAATTTGATCCTTAAAAAATAAAAAATAATAAAAGGTGTACGTACGATGCACAGAGACAAACAGTATTGAATTTCATTTTCAAAGCACTACATACAATGCATTTCCTAGACTAGAGGATTTTGAGATATTTACATAATTGCTTTATGACCCACGAAAATGATAGTATTAATTCACTAAAATTGAAATAGATTGTTACAAATAAATAACAAAGTTATCTCTTACTTTGATAGTATAATTTGTTAGATAAGTTGATGAACTAATTAGATTCTTAAATTATAGGATTTGTTACGCTTTAGTCTCGAATTTATTTTTTCACTCTGGTTCTCAAAGAAGGTAATCTGTTTCATTTTAATTCCTTGTGCCAACTCTGTCTTAAATCTACAATGGGAGTGGTATTTTTGAAACTTTACAAAATAAATAAATAAATAAATAAAATTAAAATATTAGGGATGAAATTGCAACAAAACACATATTTTGGAAACCAAAATAAAATAAAGTGCATATCTTGGAGGCCAAAATATAATAAATTCTTACTTTGGGACTGTAGATGTATTTCATTTTGTTTAGGCTCGATGTGATATTCCAAAAAAAATATATATATATCCTATTATTGATTTCGAATAGCCCTAATTCCATGAATTAAAATGTCACGGATCTCATATTTTGATTATCAAATTGAAAAATTAAAAACTACAGAATCAAGTGTAACAGATCTTATATTTTAAGAATTATTTGTGTGATTAATTCTAAATTGATTGTGAACAATTTAACAACTGATATTTGTTTGGTGATATACATATAGTGTACAAAAAACATCACCCACCCATGCTAGAGGACGAGGTGTGGAGACTTGAGAAGATTGGAAAAGATGGAGCTTTTCATAAGAAGCTAGCCTCTATGGCCATTAACACTGTCCATGACTTTTTGAAGCTCTCGGTTGTGTTGGAACAAACAGTCTTGAATTTTTCAAATGGTGGTCTTTGCGTCTTCAAAATTTGGCATAATCTTGTCTTTATAGAACAGAAAATTGGTGCTTCAAGTCGCATTACTAAGTTGCTTTTCAAAAGACAATATTTGTACCCACCAAAAGGTGTGCAAGGGGTTACAACAAATTTGTCTCAAAGATACAATGAAACCTAATATAAAGGATCAAGTCAACCGGCGTCTGCATTGACAACAGTAGATCAGAATACTCTTGATATAATCAAGAAAATCAAGACACTAATAATCAAATATGCAGAACTTGATTACTAGTAAGAAAAGCAGAAATTTGCTTAAGAAACTTTTGATCGAAAACTCAAGATCAAGAGGGAAAGAGAGAGAGTTGCAGGAATGAATTCTGAATTTTTGGATGGAATGAAATGGCTGATTTCGTAGCCTATTTATAGGCCTTGATAGATCTGATCGAATGGTCATATCTCTTGATCGCATCCGATCAGATCTGATCGTTAGATCGACGATCTATGGTGCAAATCATTTTGACACCGAATAAATACCTTGACTAATCACACCTGATCACGATCGGGTACCGTCTCATCCGTACGATCGTGCGCATCTCCAATCAACGGCTATGATCAACCCGATCCAGATCGGACACACAACTGTTTGATCGGTTGGTTGACTCATCGCCAACGGACTACACGTCACTGCCGCGTAGAGCTGATTGTATTCCACGTCACCCATGCCACGTCGGATCCACGTCATCGCTCCAACATGTCCGATGCAAATAGGAAAGCGCCCTCATAGAGCCTAAACGCCACACAACCCACTGCCCACGCCATGCGTGCGTGCGCGTGTGCGGATGCTGCGAAGCACCATCCTTGCAGTGTAGGTGCATGCACACTAGCTTTCATCCCATAATTCCATATTCAAAAGAATATTCCATGTAGCACTTTATTAAGTGCTCCATGTTTTGCTCTCTTTCCAATATGGGACAAAGTCCCCAAGCTTATTTCATGCTTTCCAAAGAAAACATGGAAGGTTTTTTTAAAACACCCAAAAATTAAACTATACATTTTGAAAACCATTTTGAAAATTCCCCAACATTCCTCCACCATTTTCAAAATACCAGATGATGACTCTTTGTTCACTTCATAGCCCTATGCATAGGTGAAGATATCTTACGATTTGAATCATTCACTTAGTGAAGACATCTCAAAGTTAGTCAAGATGGCCTAGTAGACTTGTCTTTGAACTAGCGATCTTATACGACTAACCGGACATGTCTCACGCACAGTACAGGTTACCTCAAGTATTTAAACAAACCGACACGTGGATTGGCCTTGTGTCTATATCCTGTTTCATGAGCACTCTAGAGTCAAGCCCTTGGACTCATAAGAAGCGGCACCACCTCCTACACCCACATAGGTAAGCTTACTGAGAGTACCCCTGTAATATACAGTACCCTAGCAACCCAGTTGTAAGCTTATTAAGAGTTTGCTAACTCATCCTCTTCTTTTCACATTACAGGTACCAAGCACTTCAACCTTGGAATGAAAATGAAATAAAACTAAGTGCTTGCAATCACGGCATATAGTGTACTTGGGCTCATTAAACTTAAGACTTGATGTTTCTTCAAGCGTTGAGTCGAGTTTCCACCAGGAGTGATTATGTTAAGTGGGCTTGAGACCCATCCCCTTTGATGTTTTCCACACCAAATCCCTTGCAAGTCCCTTTGTTAAGGGGTCAGCCAGGTTTTCACTTGACTTTACATAACTAATGGTAATCACACCTTCTGTGATTAACTGCCTGACATAGCTATGTCTCAGTCCTATATGCCTGGACTTTCCATTATAGACATGGCTATAGGCCCATGATAGAGTTACTTCACTATCACAATGCAAAGATATTGGTGGCATAGGTTTTGGCCATATCTTAATCTCCAACAAGAGATTCCTTAGCCACTCTGCCTCTTTGCTACAAGAAGCTAATGCTAGAAACTCTAATGCCATGGTTGAGTCTGTTATACATGTTTGCTTCTTAAAAACCCAGGAGATAGCTCCTTCTCCAAGAATAAAAATCCAACCACTCGTGGACAAGTGATCTTCACGGTCAGTTATCCAAGTAGCATCCGTGAATCTTTCCAACACTGCTGGATAGCCATTATAGACTATTCCATAGTCTATTGTTTTCCTCAAGTACCTAAGTACTCGGTTAACAGCATGCCAATGCACACTACTGGGATTACTAGTGTATCTACTAAGTTTTCCCACTGCAAAAGCAATATCAGGTCTAGTGCAAGTCATGGCATACATTAGGCTACCTATTACTCTTGAGTATTCTAGCTGATCAACAGCTCTTCCAGTATTAGGATACAATTTCAAATTTGAATCAAAAGGTGTAGACATGGGTGTACAATTATATTGATTAAATTTCTTAAGAATTTTCTCAATATAGTGCGACTAGGTTAGAATCAAATTATTGTCCTCTTGTTTGATCTTAATACCCAGAATTACATCAGCCAAGCCCATGTCTTTCATACTAAAGCTAGACGACAAGAAACTTTTAGTACTTTCAATGACATCATTGTTAGTACTAAAAATAAGCATGTAATCTATATATAAACATATGATTACACCTCTATTTCCAGTAAACTTACTGTACACACACTTATCAGATTCATGTATCCTAAAACCATTTGACACTATTATTTTGTCAAATTTCTCATACCACTGTTTTGGAGCTTGTTTCAGTCCATATAGTGACTTTACAAGTTTACACACTTTGTGCTCTTGACCCTGTACAACAAATCCTTCCGGTTTGCGTGTAGATTTCCTCATCTAACTCTCCATTTAGGAAAGCCATTTGATGGATTTCAAGCTTATAGATTGAGGCTACGACAATCAACACTCGAATGGTGGCGATTCTAGCCACCAGAGCATATGTATCAAAATAATCAATACCCTCCTTTTGAGTAAAACTCTTAGCAACTAATCTTGCTTTGAACTTGTCAATTGTGCCATCAACTTTCATTTTCCTTCTGAAAATCCATTTACAACCAATGGGTTTGGATCCAGGTGGCAAATCAGCAAATATCCAAGTATTGTTACCCATGATAGAATCCATCTCATCGTCTATTGTTTCTTTCCATAAAGTAATATCTTGAGACTTCATAGCTTTCTCAAAGGTCAATGGATTTGAATCCATATTCAAAGAAATCATTGTTCGCTTCTAATAAGCTTTTCTAGTTCCTTCTACCAGGTAAACAATGAAATCAGGGCCAAATGACTTCTCTGTCCTAGCCCTCTTACTCCTCCTTGGCTCAATAGGTTCATTAGGCTCAATAGGTTCATGTCGTTCACTTTCCTCTATAGACATCAAAGGAGTTGATTCATTTCCTTGATTAGAATCCAACCTTGGAATGGTTGTGAAACGATTCTCATAAAATACCGCATCACGTGATTCAATAATGGTATTTGTTTCCACTAAACCATTAGGCTCTACTACCAGAAACCTATATGCTTTGCTATGTATAGCATAGCCAAGGAATATGCATTCAATTCCTTTTTCACCTAATTTCTTCCATTGAGGTTCAGGCAATCTGACTATTGCTCTAATCCCATGTTTTTAAGTAACCAAGATTAGGTTTCTTGTTTTTCCAAAGTTCATAAGGAGTAATATTTCTTCCCTTGAGAGGAATTCTATTGAGTATGTGATAGACAGTGAGTAAGGCTTCAACCCAAAAACCAGAACTTAAACTGAAGTAAGAAAGCATAGCATTAATCATTTCTGTTAATGCCGTATTCTTTCTTTTAGCTACTCCATTTTGTTGTGGTGTGTAGGGTGCAGACTTCTCATGAATAATACCAACATTTTCACAATATTTGAAAAATGGTATTCACCGCCTCTATCAGACCTAAGTCTCTTTATTTTGATATTACATTGATTTTCTACTTCTATCTTAAAAATCTTGAATTTATCAAGCACCTCATCTTTTGAATGCAAAAGATAGATATGACAGTACTTAGAAAAATCATCAATAAATGTTACAAAATATTTCTTACCACCTCTAGTAGGGGTACTATGCATGTCACATACATCACTATGCACAAGTTCAAGCAGAGATGTGGTTTTATCTACTTTAGGAAATGGAATGCGAGTAATTTTAGATTGTACACAAAATTTGCATTTTTCAAACATATCAATATTATACTTAGGAATTAAATCTAAATTAACCATATCATGCATTTTCCTAGTATTAACATGACCTAAACGAGCATGCCATAAAGAAAGAGAATCAACAATATAAGCAGAAATAGATGTATTATTGATAACGTTAAGTTTGAACATTCCTTGATACATGTAGCCCTTCCCAACAAAAATCCCACCCTTAGACAGGACAAATTTGTCCGACTCAAATACTAACTTGAAACCATGCTTATTAAGCAGGCTTCCAGATACAAGGTTTTTCTTGACATCAGGTACATGATAAACATCATTAAGACTTAGGACTTTTCCAGATGTAAACTCTAGATCCACCGTCCCTTTGCCTTTGATAGTGGCAGTTGAAGAGTTACCTATGTAGAGAACTGTTCTATCACTCACTTGTTCATAAGTAGTGAAACGGCTCTTGTCGTTGCAAACGTGCCTTGTTGCTCCTGAGTCAATCCACCAGTCACCAGCATCTTCGAGCATGTTCACCTCGGATACAACAGCCACGAACTTGTTCTTGGCATTTGATGCTTCTGGTTTTTTCTTGTATGACCGGCATTCATTTTTGAAGTGCCCTGGCTTGCCACAGTGGCAACAAGCGCCTTTTGACTACTTAGCATTTTTCTTAGGTTGGGGTTGATGCTTACGCTTCTTTTTGTTAAACCTCTTACCAACATCCACCATGTGGATCTTGGACGTCTGAGCCAATTGGTTATCTTTACTTTTAAGTAACCTTGACTCTTCCTCAACTCGGAGGTGTTGAGCCAATTCCTCTAAAGTAAGATCTTCCTTTTTGTGTTTCAGAGTTTTCTTAAAATCCTTCCAAGAAGATGACAGTTTCTCTATTATAGATGAAACTACAATAGATTCATCCATGTTCATATTCTTTTGTTGAAATTGACTCAGAATATGTTGGATCTCATGGAATTGTTCCATAATGGGTTTTGTATCAATCATTGTAAAACACATAAAATTACTAACAAGAAATTTCTTACTGGTGGCATCCTCGGTGAGGTACTTTGACTGTAATAAGTCCCAGAGTTGTTTTTTCGTTTCCAAATGTTGATACACATCGAATAGAGAGTCTGACAGCATATTCAGAATGTGTCCTCAATAAATGTAGTCACCATTCTCCCATTTGGTTCTGGCACGGGTTTGCTCCACAGTCTCATCTTCTTGCTCTGTTGGATAGGGGGTAGTTAGCACATAGACCACTTTGAGAGTGGTGAGCAAAAAGTGCATCTTCTTTTGCCAGCGTCGAAAATTTCCTCCATCAAAATGGTCAAGCTTCATGAAATCTTGAGTCATTTTCTGAATAGACATCGCCATATCCAAATATTGTCTTTAGATTGTTGGAACAAACGGTCTTGAATTCTTCAAATGGTGGTCTTCGAGTCTTCAAAATTTGGCAATAATCTTGTCTATATGGAATAGAAAATTGGTGCTTCAAGTCACGTTACTAAGTCGCTTTCCTAAAGACAATAGTTGTAGCCATCAAAAGGTGTGCAGGGGGTTACAACAAATTTACCTCCAGGATACAATGAAACCTGATCTAAATGATCAAGTCTACCGACGTCTGCACTGACGATAGTAGATCAGAATACTCTTGATATAATCAAGAAAACCAAGACACTGATAATCAAATCTGCAGAACTTGATTACCAATAAGAAAAATAGAAATTTGCTTAAGAAACTTTTGATCGAAAACTCAAGATCAAGAGAGCAAGAGAGAGAGTTACAACAATGAATTCTGAATTTTTGGATGGAATGAAATGGCTGATTTCGTAGCCTATTTATAGGCCTTGATAGATCTGATCGAATGGTCATGTCCCTTGATTGCATCCGATCAGATCTGACCGTTGGATCGACGATCTATGGTGCAGATCATTCTAACATTGAATAGATGCCTTGACTAATCACACCTGATCACGATTGGGTGCCATCTTATCCATACGATCGTGCGCATCTCTAATCAAGAGCTATGATCAACCCGATCCAGATCGGACACACAACCGTTTGATCGGTTGGTTGACTCATTGCCAACGGACGACACGTCACTACCACGTGGAGCTGACTATATTCCACGTCACCCATGCCATGTTGGATCCACATCATCACTCCAACCTGTCAGATGCAAATAGGAAAGCGCCCTCATGGCGCCTTGCGTCGGTGCTAAGTGCAAAGTGCGCCATCAAACAGCACACAGCCCACTGCCTACACTACGCGTGCGCGCGCATGTGCGTGCGCGGATGGTGCGAAACACCATCCTTGTGGTGTGGGTGCATGGACACTAGCTTTCATCCCATAATTCCATATTCAAAAGAATATTCCATGAAGCACTTTATTAAGTGCTCCATGTTTTGCTCTCTTTCCAATGTGGGACAAAGTCCCCAAGCTTATTTCATGCTTTCCAAAGAAAACATAGAAGGTTTTTTTTTTTAAAACACCCAAAAATTAAACTATACATTTTGAAAACCATTTTGAAAATTCCCTAACAGGTTGTTGATCAAACCAAACTTAGAAAGGTAAATGCTTATTCTTAAATTCTTGATCTCTAATTTATCTAAAAACATAAATTATTATAGAGAAAAGTATGAATCCCATTCAATCCTATGAATAGACAGAACTATCCAATCAAGCCATGCGGGACCATCATGCGGTCTATTTTAAAAATAATTTTTGTTCATGTTTTGGGCTTATAATATAGGTAGATCGTCTACATAAAAATCATATTAATCCAATAGTATATTCATTTAATCATATTTGTTGGATAATTTATTTTCAATAGCATAATTGTCATATAAATTTTTTAATTTTTTTTTAATGATCTACACACATTTGTTTAAAAATATGAACAAATTAATTATCAAAATAAATTATGTGAAAGGCCCATAGCCAAATGGAAAAGGCCAATCTATCTATTAAACTGGAGAGAAGCGAGCTTCTATAAAGATATATAGAGAACTTGATTATTTATAATTTAAAATCCATCTATTTTTAGAATTTGAAGTAAAAAATTTCATTTGATATAAAAACATTTAAGTGAATAAACTTAAATTTGAGCAAAACTGCATAAATATCAAGTTTAGATTTGTACGGACCAATTTCCGCAATAGAGTGATAAGGAACTTCGTGGACGAACCCTGGTGCACCAATGGGTGAAGGCCTACACAAGGAACGAACGGTTAGGCTGCCTGACCGAGGATTGGTCGGAAACCCCTTCGACGGTCAAGTTAGTACCGAAATTTGGTATGGTCAAGGTAGAATAGATGAGTACGTTTCGAGTGTGAAGAGGTCGATCCCTCCTCAAGGAGAGTGAGGATACCTTTTATAAGGACCGTTTGACTTGCTTACGAAGTTTCTCTCTTCGCCACCTACCATTCAGTCGAAATGTTAGGTTGCTCCTCAATGGGAAGGGCAAAGAATCCGTTAAGCAATTCTGTTATTCACGGCAGATCAATTGCTCCTTCCATGTATTGGATGGAAGTTAATTTGCATGATTGGTTCATACCGGACGCTCTTACGGTTGGTTCCGCACCCTGATTCAAGTTGGTCATCCTCCTTAGCTACGCTCGGCCCAGGTTCATACTTGGGCTACGTGGTTCAGGCCACTCGGTCCGTTGGGTTTAAGATCACACTTGGTCTCCATGTTTGGTCCATTGGTGGGTCTTCTCTTGTTCAAGTAAATGCTTAGCCCATACGGTTTGGGCCATTGAACACTAGCTCAGCCCAAACTCATGCTTGGGTTTGACGTTCTGATCTCGTAGCGCTACTAGGCCCAAGCGTCACCCTTGGGCTAGTGGTCTTCTGCTTGTTTTGCTTATGCTTGGTACAGAGTTGTAAATGACCCTCTTCATTTGCCCCCTAGCTCGTGCTCGAAGTCTTCGAGTGTGAGCTATGCTATTAGCCCGCTACCTCTATTTCGAACCGAGCAAAGGGAAAGCGGAAGGAGAAAGGAAAAGGTAATGCTGGTGCTGGACTGAAACAAAAGGTAGGGCCTAATTTGTGGGAGCCCAAGCTCGAGCATGAAGGCCGACCGATTGATACCAACAACTCGGCGGTAAGTTCGGCGGCCCTAGCTTTCGATCTTTCGAAGGCTTTGCTTCTTCCACTTGATATGGCCGAGCACAATACTCAGGCAAACAGTGACTTGGTGAAGAGTGCTTTGCAATCTATGGTGGTGGTAAGTTCTTGTCTTCCTCTTTTTTAAGTTGTCAATTCTTTCAAGTGTATTTCCCCACTATGCAGACTTATATCTAGCACTTGGCCGCTATGATGAGATTAAGCAGCAGCATTTCTAAAAAGGCTCGGTTGCTTGCAGCTGAAACTGTGAAGAAGGACGAAGCTCAGATAGCTGAGAAGGCTGAGTTGAAGCTTACAGAGGACCGTTATTGGCCGCAAGGTTGGGACGAGGCTGGTGTTGCTTATTTAACCGAGGTCCGCAAAGCGAAAGATGGTATTTACGCCCAAGCTTGGAATGATGCTTTGACCACAGCGAAGGTGCCTAATAGTTCTCCTCTTTATAAGGAGATTCCAACTTCTTCAGCAGGAAAGCGTCAACCGACCACTCAGCAGATTCTACCATCGAGTGCTTCTGCTACTCTTCCTATCGTCGACCGGTCGACTCTTCCACCAGCTTCTACTGTGGTTGGACAAGGTACTTTGGTTATACCAAAACCTTTTGCTGATCCAACTACTGTTCAAGAGACCATGTTGCCAACCAATTCCACTGCTCCTTCAGATGCTCTTCAGAAATAGGTCTATCCTTTTTATGTACTTTTCTTTTGGCAACTCCCCTTGAGGAGTTTGGTTACTTTTTCTGAATGTAAGGTTAGACTTCTTGATTTTTGTAACTCTTTCAAGATTATCGATGAGATGTTTTATGTTTTTGTCAGTCTATTTGCTCTTCATCTTTGTTTTTCATGAGTACTGTATGCCTCCTAACCGAGCAAAGGCTCCGAGGATGAGTAGACCGTCTGTTCGGACAGACCAGGTTTCTTGCCTTAGATAAAATTTTAGAAATACAAGCTTTGTATGGCCCTCAGCCAAGCAAAGGCTCAAGGCCGAACGGACCGTCTGTTTAGATAGACTAGGCTCCTCGCTTTTAAGAAGGCTTTGTATGCCCTCGACCGAGTAAAGGCTCCAAGGCTGAACGGACCATCTGTTCGGACAAACCTAGCTTATTACTTTTAAGAAAGCTTTGTATGCCCCCAGCCGAGCAAAGGCTCTAAGACAGGGTAAGGCATCAGTGTGGCTATTCCTATTACGGCCAATTTTCATAACCTTGATAGCTTGAAATTTGCAGATCAGGTGCTTGGCTTGTTTTGCATAAGATCCCATCCGGTCATCGCGAGTTTTGTATACTCCAGTTAATTGGTTCACCATAAGTTAGGAGTTGTTATAAACAAGCAACTCCTCTGCATTAAAGTGTTTGACGCTACGTAGACCAGCTAGCAGAGCCTCGTACTCCGCTTTGTTGTTGGAAGCCTTCCATCCCAGTCTGACGGCTTGCTCCAAACAAACCCCTTTGGTGAAATAAAGACCATTCTCGCTCCAGAACCCTTTTGGTTGGAGGATCCATCAATGAACGGCTACCAAACGTCTCCAATGAAAAGTTTTCATGCCTCAGCGGGGGTTTGATGAGTGTTGTGGATTTTGATTGCTAAGGTCGAGGTCCCTTCGGAGGGGCCGGTCAGTCCTGGAGTGAATTCAGCCACAAAGTCTACTAGCACTTGAGCTTTGATAGCAATCCGTGGCTGGAATCTAATGTCAAACTCCCCCAATTTTTGCCCATTTCATTGTCCGACCCAAGAAATCAGCTCGGCTGAACACAGACTTTAGAGGGTGCTCTGTGAGGACATTAATAGTCTGTCCTTGGAAGTAGTGAGCAAGCTTCCTAGAGGAGATCAGTAGGGCATATGCCAACTTCTCTAGTGGCAAGTATCTGGTTTCGGCATCCAAAAGGGTTTTGCTGACCTAGTATACTGGCTTTTGCTCCTTCCCTTCCTCTCTAATCAAGACTACACTCACAGCATGATCGGAGACAGCCAAGTAAAGAAAGAGCTCTTCGTTGGAGATTGGACTAGACAAAAGAAGAGGGGAAGAAAGATACTTCTTCAACTCTGTGAGTGCTTTGGAGCACTGGTCACCTCATTCAAAGTCTGTCTTCTTCCTTAGGAGTTGGAAGAAAGGTCTCATTCGATCGGAAGACCGACTAATGAAACGATTCAATGTTGTGGCCATACCAACGAGCTTTTGGAGTTCCCTAGCCTTCATAGGTGCTTCAATGTCTTAGAGGGCTTTGATCTGGTCAGGGTTGACTTCGATGCCTTGCCTGGTCACCATATATCCCAAGAACTTCCCTGAACCTACCCGGAATGCACATTTTAAGGCGTTCAAGCGAAGCTTGTGGGTCTTCAGGATTTGGAACACTTCCTTCAAGTCTCTCAGATGATGTTCGGCCAATTTACTTTTGACCAGCATGTCATCTAT
This sequence comes from Camellia japonica, assembly GCA_030407325.1. NCBI lineage: Eukaryota > Viridiplantae > Streptophyta > Magnoliopsida > Ericales > Theaceae > Camellia > Camellia japonica. The sequence continues at coordinate 7,098,223 of JAPPVO010000010.1, forward strand.
ATAGGCCTCCATAGTCTTGCCTAGTTGATCCTTGAACATTTTAGTGACCATCCGTTGATAGGTCGCACTAGCATTCTTCAGGCCGAAGGGCATCACTTCGTAGCAATAGGTGCCCCTTGGGCTAATGAATGATGTTTTCTCCTGGTCAGGGCCAAACAAGGGGATTTGATGATAGCCACTGTAGGCATCCAGGAAGCTCATCCGTTCATGTCTGGCAGTTACATCCACCATTTGGTCTATCCGTGGGAGAGGAAAGTTGTCCTTAGGACAAGCTTTGTTGAGGCTGGTGAAGTCGACGCACACCCTCCATTTTTCGTTCTTTTTCTTCACCACAACGGTGTTAGACAACCATTTCGGATATTGTACCTTATGTATGACCCTCGCCGTCAAGCTTGTTTACCTCTTGGATGACCGCTTCCGTGTGTTTTGTGGATGATCGTCTGCTCTTTTGGACTACGGACCGAGTTGCTGGTTGGACATTGAGCTGGTGACATGTAAAGGATGGGTCCAACCCAGGAGTCTCGTAAGCAAACTAGGCAAATACTTCGATATTCTTGCGGAGGAGAGCTAGCAACTGCTCATTCTCTTTGGCGAAAAGCGAAGTGCCGAGCAAAAAGAACTTGTCTGGATCTCCTCCGTCCACCAAGATTGTTTCGAGGTCTTCTACCATCTTCTATGTTGGTACGCTACCAATGTCTTCTAGTACAAGTTGATCAGACAGTTCGACCATGAAGACTTCCTTGCATGCTTGTTTAGACTTCATGACAGCGATGAAGCAGTTCTTTGCCGCTACTCAGTCACCCCTGATCTCCTCCACCCTATTCTTTGTTAGGAAACAGACTACTTGGTAGTAAGTGGATGGCACCGCCTCCATTGTATGAATCCAAGGTCGACCGAGGATTGCATTGTAAGGAGATGAAGTCTTGATCACCAAGAAGTCGACAGGGACCACTTTGGACTTTGCTGTGATGGACAAGGTGATCCAGTCGAGCAACCACTCTATCTGTCCATTAAAGCCAACTAGAGGGGAGATTGCGGGGATTAAGTGCTGCTCATCAAGACCCAGCTTTTTGAAAAGGTCATAGTACATAATGTCAGTGGCGCTCCCTTGATCAATTAGGACCCGTTTCACATCAAATTTGTTCGCCACACCGATGGTGACGGTCAAGGCATTAGTGTGAGGATGTTAGATCCCTTCCAAATCCTTCTCAGAGAACACAATGTCAAACAGAGAGGGCTTTGCTTCCGTTCTGGACTTCTTGAGCAATGGTCCTACTGACATGACTTGTTGCAAGTGCGTGGCTCTCTGAATCTCGCCACGAAGGGCATACTCCCTTTGGGGGTTAGTCATTCCATGGATGACGTTGATCACTAGCCTTGGGGCTTGGTCCTCTGGTAAAGGAGCTAAGGGTTGCCCCTGTTTTGCCCTTGTCTTCTCCACATCAATCCATTGCTGGAGGTGGTCGACAGTGACCAAGTCTTCAAAATGCCTCTTAAGGTCTATGTAGTTCTGCGTCTTATGCCCTTTCTCGCGATGGTAGGTGCACCACCACTCCTGATTGCGCCAAGCAGGGTCCCCCATCATCTTAGGAGGCCAAACAAAGTAGGGTTCTCCCTTGATTTTTTCCAAGAGCCTATAGATCAGCTCCGTGAACCCAGTGGTTATGGCTGCGTTGGATCTACTCCTTTCTTCTTCGGTTTCTATGATCGGTTGCTTATTTTGGCCATACCTCCTTCTTTGGTCCTCTATCCTAGGCTACTCGGCCTTATGTTGCCAGGAGGCCTTAACTCCCCCATCTGCAACTGACACTTGTACAGAGGCTGTGTCATCTTCCACACGGGCTCGCTCTTCTATTCTGGCCCTCAGCTCTTTCAAGTCAGAGGCGGGTCGTTTCATCAACGACTGCATGAGCTTATGTGAAGGGGGGAGGCCTTGTTTGAAATATAGAGCTGCCAACGGCTCACTACAAACATCTTCTTCCAAATCGCCATATGCCTCTTAATACTGCCAAGCGTATTCACACAAAGACTCCTTTTTATTCTTCTGAGTATTGAACAAGGTGTCCAATCCCTTCGGATTTGGCTATTAGAAACAAACCGTGTGAGGAAGGCCTCGAAGAGTTGAGCCCAGTCATAGATTGATTGAGGAGGAAGCTTGTCATACCACCAGAGGCCGTGCTCACCAAGGCTAGAGGCAAAAACCTTGCACATAAACCCATCATTCTGATTCCAAAGTGGCATCATTTGGTGGTAGTGGCTGATGTAGGTTAAGGGTTCTAACTTCCCATCATAAAGAATGAATTTCGGTGGACTGCACTTATGGGGAGCTTCTATCGCTTCAATCTCAGGGCAAAGGAGTGAAGAGACTAGTCGTTCTAGAGCACGATGCTCTATCTGATGAATGGACCGATCTAGATGCTCCTTCTCCCTTTCTAATCGTTGCTCTGCTACTTTGTTCGACCGTCGGTCATCCCCTCGGTTGTCGTTCAACCATGTCCTCAAGTCACGTGGTCACTCGTCACGACGGCGCGGAGGAGGAAAGATTACTGAATAATGACTAACGGACTTTTGTCTCTTGTGAGAGTCTTCTCGGGAATTCTTTGTCCTACTGCTGGCTCCTTCACTGCGTACTAGAATCAGCTGACTACGCTCACCACAAGCAAGACCGTAGTTGGACTGTTCTCATCGTGGGAGCAACGGAGGAGTGTGCCTCCATTACTGCGACGGTCCTCCTCTAGACTTCATTTGCTTACTCAGTTGAGCACGTAGCTCCTCAATCTCCAGACTCATCGAGTCGATGACGCGATCACGGTAGTCTTTCTCAACAAACAGTCGTTGAGATGATTGATAGGCGGCGGCATGACGTTGCTCCGCCGTATCGAGGGTCGAACTGTCGTGGTCCATCAGGTCGTTGTTCCGGTAGGCAAGGCCAAACCCTTGTCCTTGGTTCTCTCCGTTCCTGGAGTCTTCTCTCTAATCCCAGGTTGCGAGGTTCTTTCAATACCCATCGGTGGAGTTCGTCACAAAGCAATCAGAGAACGATTCCCACAGACGGCACCAAAATGTGCAGACTGATTTTCACAATATAGTGATATGGAACTTTGTGGACGAACCCTGGTGCACCAATGGGTGAAGGTCTACACAAGGAACAAACGGTTAGGCTGCCTAACCGGGGATTGGTCAGAAATCCCTCCGACGGTCAAGTTAGTACCGAAATTTGGTATGGTCAAGGTAGAATAGACGAGTAAGTTTAGAGTGTGAAGAGGTCGATCCCTCCTCAAGGAGAGTGAGGTTACCTTTTATAAGGATCGTTTGACTTGCTTACCAAGTTTCTCTCTTCGCCGCCTGGCATTCAGCCGAAATGCTAAGTTGCTCCTCAACGAGAAGGGCAAAGAATCTGTTAAGCAATTCTGTTATTCACGGCAGATCAAGCGCTCCTTCCGTGTATTGAATGCGAGTTAATTTGCACAATTGGTTTGTACCAGACGCTCTTACGGTTGGTTTCGCGTGCTGATTCAAGTTGGTCATCCTCCTTAGCTACGCTTGGGCCAGGTTCGTACTTGGGCCGCGTGGTCCAGGCCACTTGGTCTCCATGTTTGGTCCCTTGGTGGGTCTTCTCTTGTTCAAGTAAAGGCTTGGCCCATACGGTTTGGGCCATTGAACACTAGCTTGGCCCAAACTCGTGCTTAGGTTTGACGTTCTAATCTCGTAGCGTTACTAGGCCCAAGCGTCGCCCTTGGGCTAGTGGTTTTCTGCTTGTTTTGCTTATGCTTGGTGCAGAGTTGTAAATGACCCTCTTCAAGATTAGACACATTGATTTGAGTAAAAATTTAAATAAAACTCAATTGACATAAATTTGAGCAAAGGAGTGAAGCCAATTTTGATGTCTTTTTACTCAAATTTTAGTTTGATATGTCTAGATATAAGTAAGAATTGTATTAACTACTTAAAATAAAACTTTTTATTCATCCAAACAAATACTAGGACTTGGGATGTTGAAGAAAATGTGGGAAGTACCTATAAAGCATGCAAGAACTTGTCTTATAGGGAACAAATTGTATCTACCTCGTGGAGCCAACCACACCATCATCTTGAATCCAATATGTCAAGTTGTTAAGGCTGAGATTAATGGACAAACATACCCTACTCGAGATTCCATTCCTACAATGAACAGGGTATGAGCTTCTCTCTCTCTCTCTCTCTCTCTCTCTCTCTCTCATTATAATGAATATTTATTTTTTTAATATTAAGTTTGTTAATATATGTGGATGGTTTTGAAAATATGTTCTGAGGTTTATATTGAGAGTTTGGTGAGAGATGCATATCTGAATTGGAATTCTTTGAAAGAATTTGATGGGTTTTTGAATGAGATTCCACTATTAACCCAAGGTAAGCTCTACTCTGTTCTCTCTTTAAAACTTCATATAACTAATTACTTAATTGGGAATTTATTTTTTTAGTGTAGTGGAGTTATTATTTGAGTTTGTGGGCATATTATAAAGTCTAATTTTGATTATTGGATTAGTTGATTTTATTGGATTATAAGAATAAATTATGATTGAGGAAAAAAAAAAAAAGGGGAATCAAATTAGGATAAATTATACTTTTCACTCTTTAATTTTTATCCAAATTTCGTTTTAATCTTTTATCTCATTGGTTTGAAGACTTGAACCAAAATTTGTCTTGTGGATACTTATCTAGCAAATGACTATTATATGTATAGGTGAGGTGGAGGAGCAATATTCCAGTCATCATGAGAGCATGGTGAGATCATGTCATCAACATTCATTTCTGACCGATGGATCTACGGTGGTGGCTATTGTACCAAGCAATGCACAAATGGAACACAATGATTGGCTAGTTAATTCAACACTCTATTGCAATCCACTAGATACTTCTGGTGTTCGTTGTCACATCACAGACTCTTCATCAAGAGTCCGGATCCCTTCCTTGCATATCCTCCTTGATCTCCTCCTTGCAACGGCTGAGATCAACCGTTGCACATCCAACAGCCATAAAAATATATATATATATATTTTTTTTTTAAATTGAAATTTCATTTTATTCCCGCCCAAAACAAAACAGATTTTGGTCATTCTTCTCCGTCGAACCCACCCTCACCAGCAACCCAATACCGGCGGCGACCCACTCTCGACGCCGTTGCAGATCCAACGACGGTGACCCAGTCTCAATGCTGTTACAGATTCTGTCTACTTAGGAAACCAGAGCCATCACGCTCTTCTCCTCCACCTCACCGAACCCGTCACACCGGCAAATCCTCTCGATGCCGTTGCAGATCCAACGATGGTGACCTATTTAATTTTATTGCTTTGCCCTCATTCTGTCTGTCCTCACTTTGCAAACCAAAGGTTAGTGTTCATTGTCTCTATCTCTGCAATTCGACACCAAAATGTATGAGGTTCATCAAACTGTATGAGGGCAGACAGAATAAGTTTATCTCTCTGAACTGCATTTTGTGTGTTTGGAATTTCATTAAACTGAAATTAGTCTTTAAGTTTATCTCTTTGAAATTAGTCTTTAATTGAAGACTGCATGATGAACAAACATTGATTTCACTCCCTTTTCTTTTGAACTTTCAAGAATTCAAGTTTTCATGTGCTTTATGATTTTTCTAGTTTTTGTCTGGAGTGGGATGGGTCTTCTAAGACTTAATGTCTCTGTCTACATGTCTGTATATAGATGTATCTGTAGTTGTGTATTAAGCTTGCAAATTTAGTGTGTGGTACTTTCTTGTCTTGCTCTTGATTGTTAATTTATGACAAGCACTTACTATTTGACACTTTGTTCAAGTGTAGCTTGTTACTATTGGAATCAGTGACATTGTTTGGTGAAAACATGCTTAATGTGGCAGTTTTGTGTGCCAAAAGGTGAAATGTAAATTGACAGTGTTATATAGGGCAGTTAGATGCACCATTGCTTGATATGAACATATAGAGAGAAAAAAAATTCACTTGTTATAATTGATGATCAGGCTCTTAAAGTTCACAATTTGTATGTTAATGTTATTTCCTATCCGTTGAGCTACAATAGGCTTGCCAAACCCTGTGTAGTTACCCAATTAGGTCTCACTCCTTAGTTCTCATTTCTTGTTTCTTTATTCAAGTGTGACATTGAGTTCTTTGATCATAGTGCAGATATTGTGTTTTTTTGTCTTTATTTATGTATCTAACATTTTATTTATATGGGTTTTCAGTTGCATTTTGATATGGATATGGAACCTGAGAATGATTGTGCTTGGAAGCCAAAACATGGAATGACATTTGATTCTGAACAATGTACGTATGATTTTTATAATACATATGGAGGAAGAATGGGGTTTAGCATAAGAAGGGATTATTGTAGGAAGGACAAGTTCACTAACCAACTTATTTGTAGACTTTTGGTTTGCAACAAGGAGGGATTTCGGAAGGTTGACAAGCGAGACCCATTGGCAAAAAAACCTAGAGCTAAAACTAGGACTGGTTGTGAGGCTCGCCTTTATGTGAAATTAGATGAGGGTATTGGGAAATTTGTTGTGACTAATTTCAAAGAAAAACGCAACCACGATCTTGTATCACCCGAGTGTGCCCACATGTTGCCGTCACAAAGAAAGATATCGGCTACCCAAGTAATTGAGTTAGATTTGGCAGCACAATCTGGTCTTCGTTTAGGCCAATCTTTTGAACTCGTGGGTAAGGAAGCTGGTGGGAGGCAATGTCTTGGGTTCACGAATTTAAATCAAAAAAATTATTTGAGAACCAAAAGACAACAAAGTTTAGCATATGGGGAAGTAGGCAATGTGTTGGAATACTTTAAAGAAAAATCTTTGCAGAATTCTTCCTTTTTTTATTCGTTTCAGTTAGCTAATGAGGAGCAAATAACGAATATGTTTTGGGCCGATGCACAAATGATCATGTATTATGCCCAATTTGGTGATGTTGTCACATTTGATACGACTTACAAGTTAAACAAAGAACATAGACCCTTTGTATCTTTTGTGGGATTCAACCATCATAGGGAAACAGTTATATTTGGTGCAGCCTTGTTGTATGATGAGACCGCCGAATCATTTGTATGGTTGTTTCAAAATTTTCTAGAGGCTATGTCAAGAAAGGCACCAAAAACTTCGTTCACGGATCAAGATGCTGCAATGGCCAAAGCCATACCCATTGTATGCCTAACACGAGTTACCGATTGTGTACCTGGCATTTGATGCAAAATGCATTAAAACATGTTAATTGTTTGTTCCAAGATAAGGGGGTAAATGGTGTATTAAATAAATTCCTGTTTGACATTGAAGATAAAAATCAATGGAAGTTAGAGTGGGCTGAAATGCTTGAGAAATATGATGCGCATGATAACAATTGGTTGAAATTGACTTTTGCGGTGAAAAAAAATGGGGTTAGCCATATGCTAGATCAACATGGGCTACGGGAATGAGTACCACACAACTTAGTGAATCTTTTAATGCTTTTTTGAAGGATTACGTTCATTCGGATTTTAATTTAAATGAATTCTTCATGCATTTTGAAAGGGTACTTTATGAGAAGCGATACAAGGAGTTAAAAGCAGGATATGCTTTGTGCCAAAGGTTGCCAAAGGTGAAAGCGACAATAAGAATGTTAATTCAAATGGGTAATGTGTACACAAAAAAGATTTTTGAGAAATTCCAAAATGAGTACTTTCGATCCATTGAATCGGACATAGAAGCAATTGAATATGGCGAGACTTGTACCATTTTCACAGTTGTTGATGTTGGTAGGAAACATGCAAGGAAAGTGAAGATTGAGAGGGATGGCTCTTTGGGTCGTAGTTGTACAAAGTATGAAAGGGAAGGAATTTTGTGTTCTCACTCTTTGAAAGTTATAAGAGACATATTGAAGATGAAAAAGGTTCCTTCACAATACATTGCAAAGAGATGGACCAAACAAGCAAGAGCTGAAACTGTGAAGGACCTTACGGGAATGACATTCAAGTTGATGTAAAATTCCAACAAGCCTCGCGGTATAAGACATTGATGACCGCTTTTAGAGCAATAGCATGTAGAGCTGCTGAAACTGAAGAAACCTATGATTTGGAAATTGCACAACTCACTACATTAGGTGGAAATGTTAAATGCAAGTTAAGTGCTCATTTTGCTGTTGAAAATGAAGTACGTAATGAGGATGAAACTCAAAGCATTGAAGTGGATTGCGAAGATGACAATCATGTTGTGCAACCAAGAGGTTTGAAGAAAAAGATGGTAACTACTAAGGGCAAAAGGAGAGTGAAAGGTGGATTCGAAGCGGCGTTAGTAGCAAACTCGAAAAAAAAAGCCCATGCTAATACCTTGGCTACTTCACAATCTATTGCAGGTCCAACAATTAGACCTTCACCATTATCTCTTGGAGGAGATGTCTATAGTCATCAACATGTTCCTCCTCTTTATCCTCTTAATCCATCTGTTATAATGGGTGGTCATCAACATGTTCCTCCTTCATTCATGTATCCCACATATCATGTGAGTGTTAGTTTCAAGTTTTATTATTTTTTGTCGATATAATATAACACTTTATGACTTATTGTCAACCATAATATAATGTTGTCCTTATTATATGCAAACAATTTGCAAAATATGTATGTAGTGCCAAATTGTGTGCCAAATCCAATGCCTCAGCGCTATTATGTACCAAATCCAATGCCTCAACCAACATTCCAGTCAGTAGGCGAAGGTTCATCTGGATACAAAATTGGATTTCGATATTCTGAACAATCAAATAGTCCAATGTATAGTCAGGTTATTTCATTAACTTTGGCAATTGATATTACACTTGTTGTACATTGTGTGCCCCTTTGCTGCTGTGTTTTATTAATGTTTTTTTTTTTTTTTGTGTGTGTTCTTACAATATATATGGCAGCGGTTCTTCCACAATTGCATAGCCTCAGTTGTAATCTTATGTTACTATTGTTAGAAGAAGAAGTCAATTTTTTAAATCTGCATACATGAGAAATTTTTTAAATGGCGGTTCTATAGAGGAGAGGGACAGAGTGTGAAGGCTATTTGAATTTGAGCCAAACTGAAAACATCTTCATTGAAAACATCTATTTGTTCAACCTGTCATGTTTGAGCCAAACTGAACAAACATAGCATTTGTACTACAAAACCAAGAAAGAAATGCTGAGCACTATTGCTTGCATGTTGAGTGAGTTTATTTCTCAGTGAAGATGTATATTATTGAGGTTGTCAGGACTTGAACAAATAATAAGATTTTATATTTGGGTAAAATGTCAAGATTTGCTAGATTAATTGGAACAATGTGGAACAACTACAAAGTGGAACAATGTCAGGACTTGCTAGGTTGTCAGGACCTGCTTCTATTTGAGAGTGACTGAATTTTTTCTTTTTCTTATTCTTGTAGAATTGTAACATCTGTCAAGGATTGACTTAACTCATTGTTTCTTAACTCACTTTCATTGAAGCCAATGAAACACCTAGTTCTTAACTCACTTTCATTTGATTTGTAACTTACTAGGATTTTATCATTTATTCTACCCAAAGTAGATAATTAGGTATTTATGTACAACTGTAATATTAGTTTTTCAAAGACAGAATGTAATGAAATTTTTAAGATTTTCTTTTGTTTGGCTGCTGACAAAGAACTGCTCAACAGTACAAGAGAAGAGTGACCTTGCTATAACTATTTTAGTATTTTCAGTTTTGTCAGCAGCCAAAATTTACTGCAAGTTTTGATTTGAGGACAGCAAATTTTAATTTATGTGTTTCCACTAGTGCATAACGTCTGCTTGAGTTATAGTTGTTTTTCTGAACTCAATTCTAATGATAGTTTTCATCTTACAATTTGATTGCTCAACAAGTGTTGGCCAAATAGAGGTATTAATTTGAAAACTTAAGTTCCAACTAGTGTCATGGATATAATTTCACAAGAACTCTACAACAATTCTTTACAAAATCAAGTAGAAAATTAATCAATTTGTCAAACTAATTCATTCAAAACACACAAAATCACACCCACTCTGAAAGCCCTAATTTTTCCCTGTTCGAATCCCAAATCAAAGCCCCAATTTTGAAATTTCAAATCTATTTTCTCAATCTCAATCACACAACCCTAACTTCTTAATTTTAGAGTTTCAAAGACAAACTTGGTTCCTTTATGGCCTCAAAACCCACGTTCTCATCAAGAAATTTCTTCGCTCAGCCGATGGTGATGGTTGCGGTGGAGCTATGGTTCACGAAGCAGCGAATATCAAGGCTGGAGTGGGTCGCCGTCGGGTCGCCATCGGGACTGGTCGCTGGTGCCGTCTGGGAGACTGGTCGCCGGTGAGGGTGGGTTCGGTAGAGGAGGACGGGTGAGTGCAAGGCTGAGTGAAAATGAGAGTGATTGTGCTTGAATGTATTGTGCTTGAATGTATAACTATAGCAACGGACGGGAATAAGATGAAATTTCAATTTAATTTTTTTTTTTTTTTTATGGCCGTTGGATGTGCAACGGCTGATCTCAATCGTTGCAAGGAGGAGATCAAGGAGGATATGCAAGGAGGGGATCCGGACTCCTTCATCAGATGGTGATTTAACTCTCACAAGGTCTTTCATCCACCACAACTAACAGAAATGATATATCCTTCTAATTTATGAGCTCTAAACAGAATTTTAATGACTTGGTAATGAAAAAAAAAAAACAATGACAAAAAGACACAAACATCAGATCATTATGAGGCCCACAAACCATTAGAGCTCTCTAGAGCTCTTCTTTTAGAACTCTCAATCTTTTTTCCCATAACTAATCATATATCTCAAATCAGCCCCATTACAGATCACTCAATCAAGCACAAATTACATATAAATAGACAAGATTTTATGAGATTTCTTAGTGAAATTCATATTAAAAAAATCCTATATATTCATATAGATTATGTGTTTTATTTTTTGATTGATTTTTATAATATATATAGTGCTGTAATAGTCGTCCATCTACTGTAAAATATCGTGGCTAGGCATGAGAAAGGCACAAAATGAGAGGTCTCAACTCTCATCTATAAGTTTTGTCTAATATGTGACTTTTTTTTTATATTATTTTTAGATTGAAATTTACTATGTAATATGAACGGAAGATGTTTAGCTCCTGTAAAAAAATACTAAGTACTATTAAGTCAGTCAATTGTGATAGCAGTGAAGCTCTCCTATTTGAAATAGGTCAATAAATAAATATGTAGTTTATTTATATGGTTTTTTGTGAAGAAGTTGTGAAAGTTTGTTGTGTATTCCATGGTTGTTTGTATATATATGAACTTATGGCCCCTTTTTTATTTTTTTTATTTTTGTTTTTTATGATTAGAGATTAAATTATAAAAAAAAATGCTATCTACCTGTGGGGACATATTTTTTGGCATAACAACACGTGGCCAAGGTGGCACCAAAGTGCCAGCCGAGGTGCCACGTGTCCGGGTCATGGCGCTGAGGTGATCTCGGCTAGGCTGAGGTTACCTGCGGAGATACCAGAATCCGAGATGAACGGATAAGGAATAAGAGTTCTAGAATGGGGGAGGACCTCAGCCTGGATAATGATAGAACTCTTAGGGAGTTTATCTTTATCTATTAGAGAGTCCAGGATAAGTATTGAGCCAGAGTCAAAGAAGAGCTAGGCTTCTATAGGAATCAGGTTAGTGCAGACTATAAAAGTAAGGCACCCTCAGGGGTCAAGGGTACGTTTTTTGTATTCTGGCTAGTGAGTGAAGCACTAATTATTATCTTTGAGAGATAACTGAGTACTGACTTGATCGTCGTAGTGCCCCCGAGTGGAAGAACCGCCGCCGGAGTCTTTTCTTTTTGTAGCAGGTCGTTCGAACGCAATCTATTCTGCCGGTGTTCTCCAGTTGAGTACCTGTTTGACAGTGTGGTCAGAAAATAGAACACACAATTTTGCACCGTCTGTGGGAAAGAAAGGAGAATAAATGGCCAACGACGGACAGAAAGAAAAAGTTGGGGACGACATCCCTACTGGGAGTGATAAGCACATTGACCCTAACGTGGAGGAGGATAACTGCAACGAAGAAACTCGGGATCAGAATCCCGCAGAGAAAGACGTCGGCCAGGAGGGTGACGTACCAAAGAAATCAGACCGAGGCAGGTACTATAATGAGGATGACCTCCAGGTATGGAAAGATAGATGCCCGCAGAGGGACGGCGAGATGATGGGAATGGCGAACAAATTGGCAGACCTGCAATCGGTCGTCAATTTCATGATACAGAACGTCATGTAGCCACCGTCTCCGTTACAAGATACGTCGATTCCAGCGACCAAAAAAGATACCCAGAAAGGAGAGCAGAAAACAGTTCCTGCAATCCCCCAGCACACCAGGACCAAGGAACACTCTCACCGGCCTTCAAGGGAGGTCGGGCGTGGAGAGTCAATAAAGGGAGATTCTAGGAGGACACATCGTACCAAAGAAGCTCATCCCAAATAACATCGGCATGTTCAAGGGAAGGAACTTTGTTTCGACATGACCAATGGAGGTCGGTCCAAGAGGACCCATAACGACACCAGGAGTAGCGCACCAAAAAGGCTGAAATCCGTTGATAGCCGAGCTCCTAGACGGACTAAGGAGGATCTGAGGGATTACCTCCAGAGAAAGCGACAAGATACCGAGGTAACCTCTCCGGTCAAGCCAAGAACGCCGTTCTCGGTGGAGTTGGACAAATTTGAGGCCCCGAAAAGGTTCCACATGCTGAGATTCCAGATATACGACGGTAAGTCAGACCCTAACTTTCACGTCGGCTTGTACCTGAACTCAATCGCACTATACACCGGGAATGAGCCATTGCTCTACAAGGTGTTTCCCTCATCCTTTAGGAAAATTGCATCAGATTGGTTTCACAAGTTGCCGAAAGAACTGTGAAAAGCTGGGAAGGCCTAGCCGAGATGTTCGTGGCTAGGTTTATGACAAACAAACTACAGTCGTTAAGGGTAGACTCCCTGATGGCTCTGAGAATTGGAGAAGATGAAAGCCTTAGGGCCTATGCCAAAAGGTATTATGAGGTGTTCAATTGAATACCAGGATGTAACCAAGAGGTAGCGGTTGTGTCTTTTAAGAATGGCTTGAACGATGATTGTTTACTTCGAAAATCACTGGCAAAGACATTACCAAAAAGTATGGAGGAACTTATTGCCAGGATAGAAAAGTATGCCAGGGCCGAGAAGGACACGCCAGGGACAAAAGCGTCAAAACAAGAAAAGAGAAACAGCTCACCGAAGCGAGGCCGAGGTAATGGTGGATACAATAAACAAGAGACAGGACTGAGGACTGCACAGGCAGTCACCATCGTATTCCGGATTCCGATTTACAAAGTCTTGGAAAGAATCCGGAATCAGCCCTATTATAAAGCACCAGAGAAGCTTCCTGGTGAATTTATAGAAAGAAGTCTAGGGAAACACTGTGCTTGCCATAATGAGGATGGGCATCTGACTCAAGGGTGCAGAGCCCTAAAGGTACATCTGGAAGACCTGGTAAGACAAGGTCATCTAAAGGACCTGGTAGATAAGACCAAGATAAGGGAAAAGCAAGCGAGACTACCTCAGGCACTGGCAGCACCACCTCCTCTAACACCACAGCCGCCAGTAGGCGGACCTCGAGTGATCAATGTGATCCACTCGAAGGTCAATGAGAACGAAATACGTGGGGAAACTCAAAAGGTAAAAAACTTACAGCATGTGTATCAGGTCCGGCAGAAGAGACCTAGGGCAGATGAGTGCCAGGGACCAGTGATGTCCTTTACTGAAGACGACCTAGAGATGGTGCAGCATCCACACAACGATGCCTTGGTAATATCCCTCCAGATTGGAGAGTGCCAGGTAAAGCGAATTCTGATCGACCAAGGCAACTCTTGTGACATCATGTACGTCAGATGTTACAAGGAGCTTGGCCTTCACCAAGATGATCTAGAACAGTCCAATGGTCCAATGGTCAGGTTCAATGGAATGCCGACGTGGCCCTTGGGGGCAGTAAGTTTGGAGGTGTAGGCTGGCACCAAGAAGGTAAAAACCGAGTTCACAGTAATTGACACTCCCTCCCCTTATAATGTTATCCTGGGAAGGCCATGGCTGCATGCAATGGGGGTTGTTCCCTCAACATTGCACCGGCTGTTGTGGTTCCCAACAGAACATGGATTTGAGGAGGTTAGAGGAGATCAGGTGCAGGCAAAGAATTGCTCCATGGTAGTAATGAAATCCACCTGCAATATACGAGAAGCAGAAGCAGCGGAGATTGAAGATGAGGACATGGAGGTCCTTGAGGACGTCGGCAAAGAACCAGCCGAGAAAAATAAAGAAGCCCTGAAGAAGATCTTGGTCCAGCAGGGGGATGAAGAGCGCTTCTTCCTTCTCGGCTTAAGCTTGGCCGAGGAGGAGGAAAAGGAATTAGAGGCGTTCTTGAGAGCAAACCTTGAAGTGTTTGCCTAGACGCCATACGAGATGCCTGGCATTGACCCTGAGGTCACTTGCCATAGACTGAATGTAGACAGGTCGGCTAAACCTGTCATCCAACGAGTAAGGAGGCCTACGTTAATGCATGTTGAGGCAGTAGAAGAGAAAGTGGATAAACTTCTAGAGGCCAGAGCCATTCGAGAGGTAAACTACCCAACATGGTTATCAAACACGGTTGTTGTAAAGAAAAACAATGAGAAGTGGAGGGTCTACGTGGACTTCACCAGCCTGAACAAGGCTTGTCCCAAAGACAGTTTCCCACTACCCAAGATTGATCAATTGGTGGATGCCACTTCAGGGCATGGAATGATGAGCTTCCTGGATGCTTATAAAGGGTACCATCAGATAGCCATGTACCCACCAGATAAGGAGAAGACTGCATTTATCACCCCAAAATGGCTGTATTGCTATAGAGTAATGCCTTTCGGGTTGAAAAATGCAAGAGCAACTTACCAGAGATTGGTGACTAAGATGTTCAGACATCTAATAGGAAAAACAATGGAGGTATACATTGATGACATGGTCGTGAAGACCAAGGAACCTAAGGATCACCTGGCCGACCTAAAGACAGTCTTTGATATCCTAAGAACATTTCAGCTCCGACTCAATGCATCGAAGTGCGTATTTGGAGTTAGGTCAGGGAAGTTCCTGGGATACTTGGTCACTAGAAAGGGCATTGAGTCAAACCCGGATCAAATCAAAGCCATCTTGGAGTTGAAGAGCCCAACGTCGGCAAAACAAGTGTAGATATTGACTGGAAGAGCTGCAGCCTTAAATAGATTCGTAAGCAGAAGCTCTGACAAGTGCAAACCTTTCTTTAGTTTAGTGAAGAAAGCCACAGACTTCTTATGGACAGAAGAGTGCAAAGTCGCCCTGGCCGATTTGAAGAAATACTTGACCACCGCCCCGGTTCTCTCAAATCCAGTACCTGGAGAGGAGTTGTTCTTATACTTGGCAGTTTTAGAGCATGCAGTGAGTGCAGTGGTAATTAGGGAAGAAAAAGGAGAACAGAAGGCAGTTTACTATGTGAGTAAAACCCTAGCAGATGCAGAAACTAGATATCTACCCTTGGAGAAACTGACACTGGCTTTAGTAATGGCCTCCAAGAAGCTGAATCATTACTTTTAAGCCCACAAGATTGTGGTGTTAACTGAGCATCCTTTGAAGTCCCAGTTGCAACAAGGAGATCTGACAGACAGGATAGCCAAATAGGCAGTGGTGTTAGGCCAATATAACCTGGAATTCAGACCTAGAACAACAATCAAAGTTCAAGTTTTGGCCGACTTCGTGGCCGAGTTCACACCAGGCGCCATCATACATCAGGCTCCGTTGAGCCGGGGTATACGATGTCCAAGTGAACAAGGAGAAACCCAGCTGGGGATAACAGAACAGAGGAAAGAAGAGAAACTCAAGCCCTGTAGTATTTATGTCGATGACTCCTTCCGTCTATTTGTTGATGGAAGTTCAAACCGACAAGGAGTGGGGGGCAGGAGTAGTGCTGGTATCACCGGATGGGCAGATGCTAGAGCAATCCATTCATTTGGGGTTTAAGGCCTCAAACAACGAGGCAGAATATAAAACATTGATTGCAGGATTAAAGTTGGCAGCGGCAATGGAAGCTAACGAGGTAATGGTCTTCTGTGACTCCCAACTTATCGTCAACCAAGCAACAGGCGAATACGCAGCCCGAGATGAAAGGATGGTGGCCTATGTAAAGGAGGTGGGGCAGACTGATAGCATTGTTCCAAAATTGCCAACTACAGCCGAGATGACAACAGCCATGCTGATGCCTTGGCCAACCTAGCTAGTGCAATGAAACCAGAAGAAGCAAGGACAATAATGGTTGACTACTTATTAGGTCCAAGTGTAGAACCACTGAATACAGAACATGAGGCAATGAGTGTGGAGATGGGACCAAGCTGGATGGATGCAATAATAGTATTCCTTAGAGAGGGAAAACTGCCAGATGATCATAAAGAAGCACACAAGATCAGACTGAAGTCGACAAGATTCAGTCTAACAGCAGAAGGGCATCTCTACAGAAGATCTTTTACTAGACCCCTTTTGAGGTGTGTGCATCCTTCACAAGTTGAAGACTTCTTGTATGAGATACATCAAGGAGTATGTGGAAGCCACACTAGGGACAAGTCACTTGCTTATAGGGCCATCACTCAGGGGTACTGGTGGCCCTATATACAGAAAGATACTGAAGCCTATGTCAGAAAGTGTGAGAAGTGTCAGAGGTTTGCACCGTTGATACACCAAGCAACAGCAGATTTGAACCCAATGTCCAGCCCTTGGCCATTTGTCCAATGGGGCATGGATCTTGTTGGACAATTGCTTCAAGCAACTGGACAAAGGAAATTCCTGCTAGTGGCAACAGATTACTTCACCAAGTGGGTTGAAGCTAAACCCCTTGCAAAGATTCGGGACATTGATATAAAGAACTTCATATGGAAGAACATCATCACCAGGTTTGGGATCCCAAGAGCTATAATAACAGATAATGGTACGCAATTTGACAATAAGCTAATCAAGAGCTTCTATGCAAAGTACAAAATCAAAAATTACTATTCCACTCCAAGTTTCCCTCAAAACAATGGACAAGCAGAAGCATCCAACAAAACTATCCTAGATAAGATTAAGAAGAGGCTGGAAGTAGCAAAAGAAAAGTAGGTAGATGAGTTGCCAATGTACTTTGGGCATATCGGACTACGCCGAGAAGATCAACTGGGGAATCCCCATTTGCCATGGCTTATGGCACAGAGGCAGTAATCCCATTAGAGGTCGGCATCCCAGGGATCAGAACCCAGGGAGTAGAGAATGGGACCAATGATGCATTTTTAGTCCGAGATCTTGACCTTTTGAAAGAAAGAAGGGAGAAAGCAGCAATTCAGCTAGGGGCATACCAGCAGCAACTTGCTAGAGCTTACAATAGGAAGGTCAACCCACAAGAGTTTCAAGTTGGGGACCTTGTCCTGAGAAAGGTCGTCGGCAACAAGAAGGATCCTAGAGAGGGCAAGCTTGGCCCAAACTGGGAGGGACCTTATAGAATCATCTCAGTCCTGCGCAATGGGGCATATCGGCTTGAAGACATTGAAGGCAAAGAGTTGCCAAGACCCTGGAATACTTGCAACCTAAAGTTTTTTTATCATTAGATTTCCTTTTGTTTTTTTTTTTCAAAATTCTTTTGTTATTAGTCGAAGTTATAATAAAATTTTAGCTCGGTTTTTTCAAACTTGTGTAAAATGATGGCGATGTTTCTGATTGAAACATGACGAATAACTTAAACTTATTATATGGCAGAGTTGAATTATACTTGCATATAATAGAGTTGAACTAAGTTGGCGATGTTTCTGATTGAAACATGACGAATAACTTAGACTTATTATATGACAGAGTTGAATTACACTTACATATAATAGAGTTGAACTAAGTTGGCGATGTTTCTGATTGAAACATGAGGAATAACTTAGACTTATTATATGGCAGAGTTGAATTACACTTGCATATAATAGAGTTGAACTAAGTTGGCGATATTTCTGATTGAAACACGGCGAATAACTTAGACTCATTATGTGACAGAGTTGAACCATACTTGCATATAATGGAGTTGAACTAAGTTAGATTAACCTAGATTTGCTGTGTCGACAGAATTAAAACTTTGAATGATATTAAGTACATGTCAGTTAGATTAATAGAGAAACCGAGGTTGATAACCTCGGCCAGTCTCTGTTTGAATCTAACCTCGGCGCCAAGATCATTGGTACACACTTAATGTGAACATAAGTAAAACTTAAGTTCACATTAGGGGGCAAAAAGCCAGAGAATTATAATGAAAGTTTAAAAGCCTGACAAGGGAAGGCTTGTCAAATCAATTTACAAGCTAGAGTTGGCTCAAACACTTGTTGAAATTTCAGAAAAATTTACAAGTTGAAGTTAAGTTTACAAGTTGAAGTTAAGCCTCTACGTACTTGCCAAGATTACCATGTTGCCAAGACTTGAAAGATAATGGAAGACAGAAGTCTTGATAAGTAAAAGTGAAGTAGCAAGTTTTAAATAAACACTTGTGAAAATATTTTTTATAATGTTTTCAAGTATTATGCCAAGGCCGAGATAAACATTTAGAAGATATACCCGAGGTACATTATCCCAAGGAGATTGCATAGTTAAGGTGTACTCTGAAGATATGCAAATTATTCTAAGTATGAAATCATACAAGACAGTAAAGGAAAGACAAGCATTCAAACACTTAGTCAAAAAAAAAGACTTGCATTCAAAAGGAAAGAAGGGCACTTCGGCCTACAACGAGACTACTTGTTCAGACTACAAAAGTGGTACGTCGGCCAAATATGAAAACTGAAAAACATTGTTCAGAAAATTGCTAAGTACAAAGAAAGAGTTTATGGCAAGACTACTCGGCGTAGGTGGCAAGCTGTGTCTCGACGCCAGAAGACAACTGGGGAATGTTTTCGGCAGCCTTCTCAGCCTCGAGCTCGGCGTTGATCTCTTATAGAGTCTGATCAATGCTCCTCTCGGCGATTGGCACCTCGGATGTTGTCTTCTGGAGGGAGGCACCTTTTGAGACCTCGTCCTTCTCATCCTGAGTCAAGTCTAGGACTTGCTTATTCAGAGTTGGGGACTTGGCCCCAGCAGGATCTTCAGCGACGACCACCTCGGCCTTTTCGTCTTCGGCCTCCTCTCTTTCTTCTTCTTCTTCTTCTTCTTCTTCTTCTTTTCTTCTTCTTCTCTTCTTCTTCTTCTTCTTCTTCTTCCTCTTCCTCCTCCCCAGCCTTTGCCTCAGACTAGCTTGAAGTGGGTGGGAATGGCACCGCAAGTCAGCCTACATCCCTCAAAGGAGAGTCCTCGGGGACAGCCAACTCCTTCAAAGCGGCCATCCAACCAAGGGTGAACCCCTTGTTGCATGCCTCTCTGACTTGTTTTTTATAGTCCTCACGAACGTCGGCTGCCCCCTCGGTGTATGCTTTCTCATCCACCGCAGCTCCCGCCCTTTCCTCGGCCTCGTCTTGGGCTTGTTTTGCTGCCTTGGCCTGATCTATCAATGTCTTCATCTTGGCCTCGGCATTATTGATGGTCTTGAGCAAGCCAGTAGCCTCATTGGTTTTGCGAATCAACTTCTTCTTAATGTCAAAGGCCTGCATCACGAAGGAGTGGGCATGCTGGATCACCTAGAAGATATGGAAAAAGACAAAAGTTAATAAAACTCTCTAAGTATGGAAAAACAGAGAATTGAAAAAACCAAGTTTTGGGGGCTTACTTGTACAGAGTGCTGCAACATCAAAGCGAAATTCTCATATTCACTGACCTCGGTGTTGCGTTCGAGGTCTTAGGGAAGGAGCAAGGCAGTAGAGAGGGCAACGCCGACTTCAATGTTAGTCGCGCTATCTCCAACTCTAACTGGCTTGTCCTCGATTGTGATTGCAGGGGCCCAGGGGGCATCAGATTTCAGGGACCCCGAGGTTGTAGCTGATCCTGACCTCGGCTTCTTTGACCGGGTGGATTCGAAGGGAACAGCCTCTGCGGGCCTCTTTTTGGCGGTAGAGGCACTTTTTCCCACCTCGGCCATTTTTGAAAACGGCAAGGTATCCTCAGAATCAATCTGAGTCACCGTTACCTTTGCTTGGGCTTTCTTCAGCCTCTTTGGCTTTGGTTTTGGCTGGGATTGCGATGGGGAAGACTGGACCGTAACAGCATTGGGGATGTTGGCCAAGAGGTCTTCAGCAACAACCTTCTTTCGTCCCATCTCGTCGAAGGTCACAGCAACTGTAACTTTTGTACCGAATTGAATTGCTGGCAGAGTAGTAGGAGGATTGGTTGGATCGTAAGAGGACGCCTCGGCACTTCGGCGTCTTCAGCTACGAGTCCTGCCTGTTGGTGCGAGTAGTGGAGCTCGACGTTGGCGTTGGTGTTGAGAAGGTGGAATCAGTTATGGAGCAGAGGTTGATGGCTGTTCTGCTAGATCAGAGGTTGAACCCTGATCTGGCAGAGGTGACGAAGTTGTAGCAGGA
The DNA here is from genome assembly GCA_030407325.1 of Camellia japonica. NCBI lineage: Eukaryota > Viridiplantae > Streptophyta > Magnoliopsida > Ericales > Theaceae > Camellia > Camellia japonica. Next base: position 7,118,729 of record JAPPVO010000010.1, read on the forward strand.
GTTGTAGCAGAAGAAGGGGACTTGCACTTCTTCGGGACATCGGGCAAAGTAAACTTGTACGTCAGGATATAGTTCAGGAGCAGAGAAGCCTCACACTGAAGTCCAGTAGCTTCTTGAAATCTTTACTTGGAAAGAATATTTTGCGGAAAGCCTTTGGTGGTTGAGGAAGGACTGCAAGTAAAAAACAAACAGACATTAGAGCATACAAATATATCAAAGAAGACTTGAAAGCAAGTAAAAGTGACACTTAGTTCTTACCATCTCGCTCTCTGAACACTGTACAGCTTAAAGGGTAGAGGTGAAGGTCATCCTCTGGAGGGAATTCCCAGTTACCCGAGACGATGAAATAATCGTCTCCGGCGCCCTTGTTCGAATCAGGGAGATCGGGGATGAGTTTGTACTCTGTCGACCTCGATTTAAGGTAATAAATGTAGCATTTTCTGACTTAAGGCCACACATGGTGTAACAGTACTGGATGTTGGCTAAAGTTACCCTAGCATTTTCTCGGCTAGCTAAGGCAATGATACCGTTGATGACTCTATAAGAGTTAATGGCTAATTGCATTGGGTTGAGTTTATAATAGTGAAGGACTTCTCGGAAAAGGATGTCAAGAGGGAACCTAAGTCCACACTCTATGAAGGCTACAACTGGGAAGGGCATAGAGTCGTCTTTGGGCATGATGGAGTCTTCCTCCCCAGCCAACCTGAGATGAACGTCGGCAGGGATGGCAAACTTCTGCCTAAAGTATTCTAACTTAGTCGGGATGTCTACCCTCCACCTGAACATACCCATAACGTCAGCTAGATGGGGAAGGTATTGGATTTCAAATGGAATTGTTTTGTTAAGGTTTGAAGGACCTCAGCTAAAACCTAAACGTGCGCTGCGGTAAGAGTTTTTGAGGATCAAAGGGGAATTTGTTTCAATTTTTCCTAAAGTTTGTAAGTTCTAGAACAAATCCCAGACCTAAGACTATGTAAACAAGAATTGAAGGCAAGAATCTGGAAAAGATAACAAGAAAACAGGGTAAAAAGCATGATTCAAAATCAAGAAGGGATTCAAGAACATTGAACAAAATGTAAACGAAGACAATGGTAATTCACAAGAACATCAAGTATGTGTGTGCATGGGTAGACCCAGAAAACAGAGTGGGAAAACACAAGATTGCAAAATAGAAACATGCTCAAATAGACGAATGATAAAAACTCAGGTAAAGACTGAGTACATTCATGAAAACAGAGTGCAAATGTAACAGAGTTCGAAGTGACTCAAGAAACGAAACAAGGAGGAACAGTGGCTTACCAAAGAATGTGAGGCCGGTATGGAGTTCGCCGGAGTCCGACGGTGGCAATGAGTGAAACAGCAAAAGCTTCATTGGAGGAGGTGAATGGAAACGGTTGCAGAAAGCTTTGAGAAGATGACAATGGTGGTTTAGAGAGAGAGAAAGTTTGAAGCACAGAGAGAAATCAGAAAATGTGAAGTGAAAAGACAAAGAGAGAGGGAAGTGTTTTTGTCAAAACACGAAAAAGCGGCAAATCGCAATTAGTGTGCCTAGGATGACGTGCTTGTCAGGCGGCGCATGCAAGAGCGATACGAATTAATGGCGCGTGTCAGGTACGGTTCAATGGGGAAGAGACACATGGCAAAAAAGGTTGAGTTATTGTACGTGACAGCTCATACGCGTGTAAAAACTCTTGGAGTTCTTGATTTAATGTAGCAAGTACCTCGGCTTGGTGAACGGTCTCGATTAAAGAACTTGGAAAAACTTAGTCCTTGGTTCAAAGGCATTGATGAAAACAGACTACAAGTCTTGGTCATATGGAACCGACAAATGATGACCTCGGTAACGAATGATTGAGCAAACCTAGCCGACATGCTATAGGTTCAAATGATATAGGTTCCATCACCTCAGGATATCGAGGTAATAGAACCTAGGGGGCAGTTGTGGGGATATATTTTTTGGCATAACAACACGTGGCCAAGGTGGCACCGAAGTGCCAGTTGAGGTGCCACGTGTCTTGGTCATGGCGCCGAGGTGATCTCGGCTAGGCCGAGGTTATCTGCGGAAATACCGAAATCTGAGATGAACGGATAAGGAATAAGGGTCCTAGAATGGGGAAGGACCTCAGCCTGGATAAGCACTACAAGAAAAAACACTTTCCGCGACTAACGTTTTGGTCGCGAAAAGTACCATATTTGGTTGCTAAAATCTTTTCGCGACCAAAATGTGTTGGTCACGAGTTGGTCACTAAAGCCTCGTCACAGATAGTTTTCTACGACCAAAGTTATAGTTGGTCGCTAAAAGAGACCATTGGTGACCAAATAATTGGTCGTGGAAAGTCCAATCTATATTAGCCAAAAGGTAACTTTTAGTGACCAAAGTCATAGTTGGTCGCCAAAAGTTAGCACCTTCACCCAAAGGAAAATATTCTTTTGCGTTGTCTGAGAACTAAACTCCTAACCAAGAACTCACACTCTATGCGCCCAATCCACTCTGCCAATAACATGCTTGTTGTTCACATATGGCAGAGAAAATATATAACCCATAAAAATTGAGTTATATATTATTTCACAAAACCTTCAATGCCTAAACAGAAAAATAGAATGTAATTACAGTAGTACCCGTTTTGTTTTTAATTTATCCCACCATAACTTTCTGCGACCAACTTATTTTTTGGTCACCCAAAGGTGATCTTCCGCGACCAAATTTGTAGTTGGTCACCGATAGTTAAGTCATTCGCGACTAACTTATTTTTTGGTCACCAAAAGGTGATCTTCCGCAACTAAATTTGTAGTTGGTCGCCAATAGTTAAGTCATTCGCGACCAACTTATTTTTTGGTCACCAAAAGGTGATCTTCCGCAACCAAATTTGTAGTTAGTCGCCAAAAGATGACCTTCTGCGACCAAATTTGTATTTGGCCGCCAAAAATTAACTATTAGCCACCAAAAAATTATGGGTCGCGAAAACATACCCATTAACTACCAAAAAAAATTTAGTCACAGAAAATAAATTATTTACGATCAACTCAAAATAGATAATCGCCAAAAATATTTTTTCCTGTAGTGACAACAGACACCTCAAATCCACTCCGAAAACATTCTATAATGATTTCCCCTTACGGACTGCCTCCCAATTGTTTTTTTTATAATAAGAAATAAAGAAAGTAAAAACTGCCCCAAAGATTTTTTTGTAATCTTTCTTCCACTACCAGAGCTTTTCTGTTCGTTTGCCCATTCATCTTACTTTAACATTTCCCATTTAAGCACCACATTATTTTTTCTTAAATTTTTCTATTTCAATGTGTTTTTAGGTGCAAGATAAAATTTAAAATTTTCTCAGATCTCCAGAATCGAGATTCTCATTATATTATGCAATTAAAAATACCTTCAGATATTAGAATAAAAAAACATGGGAACATAGAGTTAATTTCGACAATCACATCCAGTAGCTATAATACTTGCTAGTCATTCTCTAATATTTTTTATACGGTGTACATTTTTCTTATAATCTTCAATATAATTGTATTAATAAATGAGACATTTTTTTTTTTATTCAAATAAAAGTGAGACATTATATATTATATTACCGATACCAATTGCTAAGTTTTAATAGTCCCAATACTCAATTAGGCCATGGTTGCATTAGTTTATAAAACGCTTTAATTTTTTGTTGGGATATGCTATATAGTCTATTTTTATTATTTGTCAATTTTAACATGCTTGTATATGAATTATTTATAAAAAATAAATAAATAAGTTTGATAATTTTAGTAATATGATTTTATAATTTGATTTTGTAATACATAAATAGTAAATATAATTTTAAAAATATATATAAAATAAATCTGATGTGGCTATATACTTAAAATTATTTTGTTATAAATAATTAAAAGAACTTTAAAAAATAAAAATAAAAAACAAAAAATAAAAAAACAATTGGTTGGTCTCCAATCCTTTAGAAGACTATGGTCCCTTTGGGAAGTTAACTATTTTAGCCTAGTTAAAATAATTGTGTTTGGAAAAAGAGTTTGATTTTTTATAATTAGATATGATATTTGTGAAAGAAAAATAAAATGATTATAAGTTTCATACGATATTTTGTTTTATTAATTATTTTAATTTATCTAATCTTTTACTTCTATTTTAATATAAAAAAATTTAACAAACCTTATTCCCAAACACCCCTATAAAGACAAGCTTAACCCGTGCTCTGTAGATTACGTATAATAATATTTGCGTGTACGTGTCTCCATCACCATTGTGTCATCCTCACATAACATTACATTTCACTTTCAATGCAGGTGAAATTGGAAAAAATATTGATTACCACTCCGCGTCTTGTTATCGCTTAATAAAAAAAATTATAAATAAAATTAAATAGAAAGTTTTTTGTTATAATAATCTAATAATATTATAATTTTTATTGTAAATTGGGATTGTTCGGTCACTTAGGCCTCGTTTGGGGACAACATATTTTAATCAAAATGTCATAAAATTATTATAAATTGTTATATTACTCTTTCTATTTTTCTGTATATCTTTTCCTAAAAAGTTAAAAAATTCTTAAAATAGCATGTTCACAAACGAAGCTTTAACTCTTAGACTATCACCTATCAGGTCCGGCCCTAGGCATAGGCTCACCAGGTCATGACTTAGGACCTCTCAAAATAGACTCAAAAAAGAGACCCCCTATAGTTTAGTGTAATATATTATGTATGTTTTAAGTTCAAAGAAAATTAAAGAATCCCCAAACTAATTTAAAATAAATTGACCCATTAAAAATTAAAGGCTCATTCAAAATTAAAAGAGCCTATTCTCTTTCCCTATCTAATTCCTAACCCTAACTCTTAATTCAATTTTTCCAAAAATTTGAGAGAAGCGATACAACAGAGCACTAACGAATTTCTCAAGAATTCAGAGCAAGTATGGTTGATTTATTTGCTTCTAAAAATGTAAGAAAAACGAGAATCAAGTGATACTTATTAGTTGTTGTAATGTAATAGTAAATATTTTTTGTGATTTTGATACAAATCTTTTGTAGACCTTCAAAAAAAATTTCGTTGAATGAAAAAAAATATATGTGAAAGGCCCCAACTAATCTAGAGATATTTATTAATTTTTTTTTAATGAAGTGATATTTATTAATTGAATATTGACTTTGGATTCCGAAAATCTCAAGGCCTAGCCTGTCACCTATTGACAATTTTTTTATTATAAATTTTTATTGTTAAAGGTTTTAATTTTTAAAAAAAAAATTATTAAATAGGATCTTATTTTAATATTTAATCTAAAATTTTTAAAATTCTTAAATTACTATTACCACTATGTAATATCACTATAATGTCTAGGGTCTGTTTGTTAACGTTTACGTTTTCAGTTTATATTTACAAAAATTTTATAAACTGATTTTTGTTTATTTTTAAAAAAACATAAACTACAAACGCGTTTGGTAATTGACAAAATGTTTAAAAAAAATTTAAAATATAAAAAAGAGTGAGAGATGGCAAGTGGTGGCAAGTGGCGGCGGAAGACGGTAGTGGAAAGTGGTGACGGTGGGTGGTGGGTAATGGGTGGTGGTGGTGGGCGGTGGCCGGTGGGTGGTGGTGGTGGTGGTGGGTGGGTGGGTGACGGTGGCGGGTGGTGGGTGGTAGCGAGTGGATGGTGGTGGTGGTGGTGGGTGATGGCGACAGGTGGGTGGCAGATAGCGGCTGGTGGTGGGTGGTGGCGGGTAGGTGGCTGGTGTGGTGGTGGTGGTGGTGGTGGGTGGGTGGGTGGTGACGATGACGGGTGGTAGTAGGTGGGTGGCGGTGGCAGGTGGGTGGCGGATGCCGGGTGGTGGTGGGTGCTAGTGGGTGGGTGGTGGTGGCGGGTAGTGATGGTGGGTGGGTGGGGGGACGGCGGGTGGTAGCGAGTGGGTGGTGGTGGTGGTGGTGGTGGTGGTGGCGAGTGATAGGTGGTGGTAGCAGGTGGGTGGCGGATGGCGGGTGGTGGTGGGTGGTAGCGGTGGGTGGTGATGGTGGTGGGTGGTGGTAATAGCAGGTGGGTGGCGGATAGGTGGTGGGTGGTGGTGGTGGTGGGTGGCACGTGACTGGTGGGTGGTGGTGGCGGCGAGAGGTGGGAGGTGGTGGCGAGTGGGTGGCAAGTGGGTGGTGTTGGCAGGTGGGTGGTAAGTGGTGGTGGCAAGTGGGGGGTGGGTGGTGGTGGCGAAAGACGGTGGTGGAAAATGGTGGCGGATGGTGGCTAGTGTTGGATGGTAAAAAAAAAAAAAAAAATTAAAAACTCAAAACGGAAACACATTTTTTGAGTTTATATTTTTTAGTCAAATTTATAAACTGAGACTACTGATTTATAAATAAAAAATTTATCAAATAAATTTTTATTTCAATTTTTTAAATTTTTATAAATATAAAAAATTAAAAATATAAGTATTACCAAACCTAATATTTTTTTGCGGTGAAAATGGTTTTGGAAAGTCCCTCTCTTTTCCACACGGTTTCTGTCACCGCCATCCTTCCACTTACCAATCATCACACTCTCATCTCATTTTTTTTTTTTTTTTCACACGTGTCCCCACTTTGGTCTCCCAATGTTCTCTTATTCACATTTGCATAAAAATTATTGTTTGTCTCATATATATATATATATATATATGACCGAATGTCCGTGTCTCCACTAATCTTAAGATCCATACAGAGCGTCATATGAATCAAGCAAATTTTAAGCAAAACTTGCAAGTGTAGCACCAAGTAATGGATTGCTCTTAATTGGAGTTAAACCTAAAATTTAAAGAGTGCATACCTTTAAATTTTAAGTTGTACCTCCTAAGTTAATTCCTTAGGGTTTGTCTCTCATATATATATATATATATATATATAATTTTAAATGATTATATTAAAATATATCGATATTAGTGATACAATTAAATATTAATTTGTGTCAGACATTATTAATTGGTATGACAATATCTTAAGTTAAAAATACTAATAGGTATCGATTGATGTTTAAAATTTTGAGTTACTTTGAGAAGTTGGTTAAAAGTTGACTCTTTTTTTTTGACTTTTTTTAAAAAACGTGTAAAAAAGTAGAGATGAATGATATGACCCAAAATAAGTGAAAAGTTAACTTTTGACTTTTTATGTTCTTTCCAAAAAAAAAAGGCCTTTAATATATATATATATATCATTTTTGGAATATTGACCGCATTTTTTTAAATCCCAATTTGCCTTTTATGAGTTGGTCTAGTACAGGAAGTTATAGTAAAAAGTATATTATAGTTTATTTAATTTATCGTCTAGAAACAAATTATTTTAGTATTTTTTTAGTTTTTTATAAAAAAAATATACAGAAAAATAGAGAAACTGATGTGATAACTTATAGTGACTTTTTGACTAAAATACTTAGTCCTCAAACGAGGCAGTTATGTTTCTATTAAGAGACCAACAAATAAATAAATAAAAGAATTGGCTTAAATTTATGTTTTGGTTTGTTGGGCTCACCACGGATACCATGAATAATTCATTTTATAAGTTCTTAAATGTATATTATTTATGAAAAAAATATGTCAACTTGATAATTGTAACGTTTTTATTTTATCACGTTTGTTTTAAAAAAAATGACATGTATATTTTTGAAAATAGACTGTCTAATTTTTTATAATAAACGCAATAAAATGAAAAAATTATGATTATCAGATTATTTTTACGGATAATATACATGAAGAATCTACAAAAACAAATGATTTAAATTATTGAAACGAGACCTATAATGTGCCCAAGAGCATGAACTACTTGACGGTCAAGTTCAAATTTAAATTTTAAAAAAAATTTATCCATAAATAAGAAGACTAAAAAAATGACTTGATTTTTGTTTTTGTTTTCTTCTCAAAATATTTGGTTTATTTTTTTTGACTTCCATGAACTACAATGGATCATTCTAATAAAGTTACCAGAGCTTTCAAATATTCTATTTGAATTTTCCAATGATTCGGATATTTTGGTCTTTTCAATGAGAACAATGCTAGGGATTAAAAGAGTTGCATCAAATCTTTTTTCAAATTCATAAACTAAAAGCAACCTAAAATGACATATTCTAAAATTTTAGAGTAAAGGGACTAATTTGATACAAATTGAACACTGGATAAAAATTTCACAACAAAATAACGCATAATAAATACATAAATAAAATTAATATTAAAATAATTATAATACTAACTCAAAATAACACGACATCATATTGACCACATACCGCGTAATCTATGGGCAACACAATTAAGACTGCAAACAAATCAAATTGTTCATAAACAGTTTGAGTTTGGCTCGTTTAAAGTTCGAGCTTGATTTTAAACTCGTTTATTAATTGAGCCAAGTTCGAGTAGTCTCAAGCTCAGCTCGATAAGGCTCGTGAACATGGAAAAAAAATTTAATATTTACTTTTACTAATATATCAAATAAATTTTCATAATTTATTTTAGTTTTTTATTTGTGTTTGATATTTGTGTAAATTTACATATTTAATTGATGAAATTTATTATTAATATAAGTATTCTTGTATATTTTGCTCATAATTTTTTTTTTTATAATAAGTAAATTAATTTAAGTTTAATTTTTTTTTCAAGCTCGAGTTCAAACTTGGCTTGTTTATGTAATTGAGCAAACTCAAGCTGAGCTTGAGTTTATCAAATATTTAACATTTAAGCTTGACTTGAACTTGGCTCAAGCTTAAGCTTGATTAATTCTTAATAAACAAGTCCAAACACAAAAAAAAATTGATTCAACTCAACTCATTTGTAGCCTTAAGCACAATATCTTTACTTTGAGATATTTTGTAGGGAGAATTACTTAACAATTGAGCAGAGAAAAAAAAAATTACAAATACATGAGGAGTGCAAGTGATTCTATAATGAGATACAAATAAAAAATTGTGAAAGTGCAAGTCTCACTTATACCCCATATTTGTATTTTTTATTTTTTTATTTTTTAACATTACACTTTTAAGTAATTCCATCTATCTTCTAATATATCCATATAATGATTGACTCTTCCCATCAAAAAAAATAAAAAATGATTCACTCTACTTGGTTTTGGTTTTCAGAATTTATTTTTCATAAAATTCTACTTTTTTGTTTTTCATATTTTTTTGTTTTCACTAAATTTTTTTCAATATTTTAAGCAATTTTTTTAACTTTTAGACACACCTAACATAAATGCACTTAAAAAGTATAATTTTTGTGAAAAAAATCTTTAAAAAATTCACTAAATATCAAAAATATAAAAAAAAATACTAAAATTCAATAAAAATTTTATATTTTAGTGTATTTATTAATTTTTTAAAATATTTTTTCACAACTATTTTACTTTTAGATACATTAAAATAAAATACATCTAAAAAAATAAAAAAAAATTATTTAAAATTTAAAAAATATTCACTAAAAACAAATCAGTTTTAAAAAAATTAAATTCAAAAAATTAAAACTAAACACACCAATTGACTCCATAGGTTTCTTTAGAGCATCTCCAATGCATGCTCCATAACTTCAAATATGAAGGATTTGTTCCTCCAACCCATCCTCTAAATCCATCTCTATTTGGGAGGAAGATGAGTTCATCCTCCAAATATGAAGGGAGGATGAAAAATAGAGGATGCCCTCCAAAACACTATTCATTCTATATTTTTTATTATATTACAAATAACTTTTAATATGTAAATTTAATTTTTATAAAATTGACATCATTAAAAAATGTGAAATCATACCTTTAAAATGAGTATAATATTAAATATATTTTACAAAAATTTTAAAATTAAATATTTGTTAATGAACAAAAATTACTTTTTGATGAGAGAGAATGAAGAGTTTTGAAAATTTGTGATTAGAATTTGAATGAATAGTAACATATTTTATATTTACTTTTTGAATAAAAAAAACTATTTTCATCCCCTTAGGGAGAGGATTGGGTTAGAGATGCTCTTAACCAATGACATGAAGTCAGACTTTCTTTTAATGGGTCCAGACTTGACGTTGACAAAAGGACTGCTTGGAAGTTGGATAGGATTATTTGTTCTTTTTTATAATTTTTTCCAAATATTATTTAATATAAACCAATTGGGTCAATTAAATAAAGGAAAACTACATACAAATAAAAGAAGATAAAAAAAATTACAAATATATAAATGATTATGGTGAGATGTAAATAAAGACTGTAGGGATATAAGTGTCACTTATATCTTTCCATATATGGATAATTTTTTTTCTTTTTTTCCACCTATGTGTAGTTCCTCCATTAAATTATCAAAGAGACTTCATTTTCACTTTTCATAAGCTTATGCACTTTGGCCCATAAAATTTTAAAAGTGATGCAATTAAAAAAAAAAAACTATAATAGTACATATGAAATAAAATAAAAAATTATAAGAAGTTGTTTAATATAATTTCATACCAACTAAATATAAAGTATTCCCTATTTATTGTAAGGTTTTTAAGATGTGGTTACCAATGATTTGTTTTAATAGGAAAATATATTAAAATTTGAAGAGCAATCCTTACATATAGGGAGTGCGATGTTAAATTTTTTGACGGTGATTAAATTTCGGAAGTCATTACTACATGAGATACAATATATATATATATATATATATTTATTTTTGAAGGATTGTATAAAAATAGGTTTTACCAAAATCTTCACAAGTGGTGTTTATTGACATAAGAGTACCTTCTGCTCATGAGTCTTTAATCTTGGGTCAGTTGTTGAAATAAATTATATGTGATAAAGTTATGGGTAAAATCAAAAGAAGCTAGAAAAGAGAATTGTGACACCATGACTGAAATGAAAAAAATTCCAAAAACAAATAATAGAGGGGATAATGTGCTATTTAATTATTTATTTTTTTAGACTGAAGGAAAAATGTGTTATTAAATGACTAAAATGTCATTTTACTCTCGAAAGTGATAAAGAGTACAAAAAAAGATTCATGTAAATGGCAGATTAAAAGGAGAAAAACAAATGCGACAAACATCAAACTTGTACTGTTTCATTTAGCATTCTAACAAGCTTAGAAAATGTTCTATTATCGAGACTGGGTTGCAGCTATTCATTTAATGTGGGCATTGTTGCTTCAAAATTATGTCTATTTAGACTGGTATTTTTATTATTGATTTGCATAAGAATTTACAAAGAAAAAGAGAAAAAGTAGTGAAATATAAATGAAATACACATACATTTCACTCACCTTTTTTCTTTTCCTTTCTAAATTTCTATCCAAACATAGCCTTAGTTAATGGTGTGTTGTTATGTTTTGCAGGTGGAAAGAAACAGTTGACCTTGAATGTTGCCATAGGTATCCTATTGAAATTTTATTCTTTGTCTTTCCTTAATTTAGTAATGCATTAAAACTTGAATCATTTTGTTTTCTTTGTTCAAGGTTTGATCAATTGCATTATAACTAGAACATAGCTTATGATTCATATTTGTTCGTAGTAATTTTCTATAAACAACTGAGTTAGTTTTGATTTTTGTTAACATAATTCTTGCATTACTTCACAAATTTGTTTTTGGCTGGTCAGAGATTTTAACACTACTTGACTTCTTTCATTCTTGCAGTAATCATTTTAATTGTTGTTGGAGCAGCAATTTTAATCACTTGTCCGTCTCTGATTTTCTGGTTTACAAAGAAAACCTCTACATACAAATCGATATTCTTTTGGAGGAAATCAACAATAGCAGATGATAATGTGGAAGCTTTCTTGAAATTTAATGGATCCCTTGTGCCACAAAGATATAGTTACTCAAGAATAAAGAAAGTAACAAATTCTTTCCAAAATAAACTCGGGAAAGGCGGCTATGGTGATGTGTACAAAGGCAAGCTTCTTGATGGACATTTAGTGGCTGCGAAGCTTCTAAATGAAACAAAAGACAGTAATGAAGAAGAGTTCATAAATGAGGTCGCAAGCATTAGTAGGACTTCCCATGTCAACATTGTAAGCCTTGTGGGGTATTGTTTCGAGGGTCGCAAAAGAGCTCTTATCTACGAATACATGCCAAATGGATCTCTTGAGAAGTTCATACACAACAACAAATCACAGGAGACAAATCACGACTTAGAATGGAAAACAATGCACAAGATTATCGTAGAGGTTGCTCGAGGATTGGAGTACTTGCACCGTGGTTGTACAACTCGCATTTTTCATTTTGACATTAAACCCCACAACATTCTTCTAGATGAAGATTTTTGTCCAAAAATTTCTAATTTTGGGCTTGCTAAATTGTGTTCCAAGAAAGAGAGCATTGTATCCATGTTGCATGCACGAGGAACTATTGGGTATATAGCACCTGAAGTCTTCTCCAAAAATTTTGAAAGAGTATCGCACAAGGCTGATGTCTATAGCTATGGAATGCTAGTCCTAGAGATGGTTCATGGAAGGCAAAACATTGGCGAATCAGTTGAGCACACTAGCAACTTATATTTCCCACATTCGATCTGTAACATTTTGTTTTCAGGGCCGCTCGAGCGATCTCGAGCGTAGAATTGTTGCTCTCTGCATTTTGTTGCATTGTAAACGTGTCCGCTCCAGTGTGAAATGTTAGCTTCCAGTACTTTCACTGTAGCGCTACAAAACTTCTGAGGTTTCTCTTTCTCCGCTCGAGCAAAGAAGTTGCCGCTCGAGCGAGCCTTCTTGTTTGTGTCTGGTCGCTCGAGCATAGAAAGCCATACTCGAGCAGAGAACGCGATATCAGCTTTTTAAATACGGTGACTCTAGATCATTCTCTCATCTTTTTTGTTCTATTTTCCATCTCCTCTATCTCTCTCTATGAAACCCTAGATTTCTACCACCAAATACCTCTCATACCTTTGAAATCCATCCAAAATTGCTTGCTAGCGGCGAAGAACCCTTGAAGATTTTCATTATCTACAGATTTTCATTATGACGACTTAGAATGGAAAACAATGCACAAGATTATAGTAGAGGTTGCTCGAGGATTGGAGTACTTGCACCGTGGTTGTACAACTTGCATTTTTCATTTTGACATTAAACCCCACAACATTCTTCTAGATGAAGATTTTTGTCCAAAAATTTCTAATTTTGGGCTTGCTAAATTGTGTTCCAAGAAAGAGAGCATTGTATCCATGTTGCATGTACGAGGAACTATTGGGTATATAGCACCTGAAGTCTTCTCCAAAAATTTTGGAAGAGTATCGCACAAGGCTGATGTCTATAGCTATGGAATGCTAGTCCTAGAGATGGTTCATGGAAGGGAAAACATTGGCGAATCAGTTGAGCACACTAGCAACTTATATTTCCTACATTCGATCTGTAACATTTTGTTTTCAAGGCCGCTCGAGCGGGAAAACCATCGCTCAAGCGTAGAATTGTTGCTCCCTGCATTTTGTTGCATTGTAAGCGTGTCCGCTCGAGCGTGAAATGTTAGCTTCCAGTAGTTTTACTGTAGCGCTGCAAAACTTCTGAGGTTTCTCTTTCTCCGCTTGAGCGAAGAAGTTGCCACTTGAGCGAGCCTTCTTGTTTGTGTCTGGTCGCTCGAGCATAGAAAGCCATACTCGAGCGGGGAACGCGATATCAGCTTTTTAAATATAGTGATTCTAGATCATTCTCTCATCTTTTTTGTTCTATTTTCCATCTCCTCTTTCTCTTTCTATGAAACCCTAGATTTCTACCACCAAATACCTCTCATACCTTTGAAATCCATCCAAAATTGCTTGCTGGCAGCGAAGAACCCTTGAAGATTTTCATTATCTACCGATTGGATTGTGGATTTACGGAAGATTCTTGTAGGAGCTTGGATTTTGCTCGATTATTGAGGTAGGGACACCTTTACCTTAGTATTTCTTCGTTATTGAAGGGAATTCTTGGCATTGTGTGTGATTTCTGAACTAATTTGAGGATTTATTGGATTAAACCCTTATTTCACATGCTAAACCATTTTGCTTTACATTTTGTTGAACTTTCTCAACTCCTTCCTTAAAACATGAATGTAAATGTTGTTAAAACCTAGATTGGTGATAATGGAGAGAAACCCCCAAATTAGGTAAAACCCTAAATTCTCGAATTGAGTAGAAAACACTTATACCATGGAATTTCTTGTGATTTATGAAACATCGTGAACCATGGAGAGATGGAAAAATGGATATTGTTATAGTTAAAGGAATTGTAGCTTGGATATTATTATTCTTTAAATTTTATGTGATGTTCATCTATGGTGATGTTAAATGTTTTATTGTGGGATTGAAATGTGACATAATTGTTATGTGTGCATGAGTCCGAGTGAGAGTCGGTGTTGGGTAAATGTGGTGTGTGTGTGTTGGTACTCGCACGGGGAGTTTATAAAGGTGCCCAAATGCCCTGTCTAGGCTTATCGCTGGACGAATGTGGGGAAAATGTTTTGGGGTGTCCACACAGTCCTGCCGTATAATAACTGGTGAAAGTGGAAAAACGGATGATTTTCCTTAGGGTGCCCACTTCCTGCCGTATAATAGTCAGTAAATATGGGAGTGATTTCCAAAGATAAAAGTGATGGGTGTTCTCACTTAGACTCTTGTCAATGAATGTGTGGCTTGACGTTTCATGGTTGTGGATGTTTATTTGTTATATATGAAGATATGATGTACTATTATCTGTGTTAGAATATCATGGTTCCTTGTGATTTGTTACAGACTAACAGTGAAGATAAGTTTTATTGTAAAGTGTGTTACTCGGATGCCATAATCTTTTTCAAATGATTAAATACTTGGTTAAATGTGTTCCTATTGGGAAAATAGCTCAACCCTAATTTATTTTTCAAGAATTGACGAAGGATAGCCTCGTTGATGAACTGGTCCAAGCACTAGCTCATTTTGGGAATGATAGAAGTCAAGTGGGTGTTGGTTGTTTTAAATTGGGACTTTTGTAATCGGACTACTAAATGTATCTTGTGACGTTGTATGCCCGAGGGGTTTATGTTTTGTTAAGTCATCTAGTTTATTGAACTGGAGTACGTACTTTGGACATTGTGGGAATGTATTTATTAAATTGTAATCACTTAAATCTTAGTTCAATGAGAAAGATGACCTTTTGAATTAAATGGTTATGTTATCATTATGTATTTTAGTGTGAATTTTCAAGGCGTTACACGATCTACAAGAAGCTAGAATGTGATGGAGATATAGGACTTCATGGGATTAAATTTGAAGAGGATGAAAAATGTAACGCCCTCAAAATATTATACAAATCAACCATTCATAAGGTCTAGAGACATAATAGAAATGTTATACTTTCATTCATCAGAATTAATATTACAAAAGATATCACATGCATTACACTTTCATAAATATCCATCTTGAAACCACAGCATATAACTCTAGTTTAGGACAACAAAATAAATGCCCTAAGGGCTTACATCTTTCCAAGTAATCACTTGGTTACAACAAAAGAGAGAGTCAGAAATTCTTTACAATTAAAGCCCTCGGCTTAAAAAAAGACATATAACCACAAAAATGAAATCACAAAAGTAGAGCCTTTAGCCTCTAAGCCTCCCAATCTATGTCCTTGGAGGTGGCATGTCACCTGTACCTGAAAATGGTTTCCTAAGTAGGGTGAGCCAAAGCCCAGTAGAGATATGTTAAACCATACATGAGAATTAACTAAAATATGAGCATCAGATAAATGTGCAACATTCTTAACCAACACATATTCTTTTCAAGGTCATTCAATATAGATAACCAATATCTCAATTCATTTCCATTCTACCATTTTGGGTAAATCAATTAGCCAAATTCATTATTATCAAGCAACCAATATGAGACTACAACTCAATGGTTCACAATTCAATACATTCATCAAATCCAACACTTCTATTTCTTGCCATTTTATGAAACCACATCCAAGGGAACCGGCACCCATAAATATATAAGATTTCGGGACTTTCACCCTGGACACTCCGGCCAACTTAATTATCAATGGAGTCCATCCCCTATCTCCTCCCAAACAATGGAGTACATCCCCTATCTCCTCCTAAACAAAGATACATATACAATGTATTCAAACACTTTGTCATATACAATGACTAATCAAAACACATATTCAATGGTTTAATCAAACCGTCATATTCAATGATATAATTCAATTGATTAGTTTCAATTATCCTAATTCTCATGCAGTTTCAACAACAATCATAACTATCCTCCACCGATAGCCCAAAATAAATATATCTAAACAGATAAATAAATCTATCAACAGATAATTTATCAAATTCCTTAGGTGTGTGATTTATCAAACCAAACTACACTATTCAATCACATTTCCCCCAATTTCATAATTCCCAAACCAATTTCATTATTTACATGAATAGTTATTTCAACTCAACTTAGGGCAAAATTTCCCTTTTTTCCAAAATATCAACCCATTGGTCCAAATCTCACCACTTCAGCAATAAAGAATCTCACACACAAACCCCCAAGGTTATTTTGTAAATCAACATGAAAAACCCCCTTTGGTTTAGAACCCAAACCTTAACTTTTACCAAAATCTTCCCAAACCCTACCATTTATACAAAATGACAAATATCTAGGTTAAAGCTCATATTAAAGAGTAGAATATCCCTACCTCAAGCTTAGATGAGAGAGAAAGAAGAGAAAGCTCAAAAGTCGATGGCGACGAAACCACGTTTTGCCCCGATCAAAACGAAACCCTTGACAAGCTCTACACTTTATCTCAAAGGAGCAAGGTGAAAAGATCACTCTAGGTGAGTAGATCTAGAGATTTAAGTGAAGAAGTTTGGGTTTTAGAGAGAGAAGAGAGAAATCACGGTTTAAGAGGAAAAAGGGAAGGAAAATCATGGGAGAAAAATGGTTTGGGCCTATTTATAGTAGTAAGAAAAGCCCTAAGGTCAAATAAAATAATGGGCCCAAAAACCCCCTTAGATAGGGCCCATTTGGACCTCAAAAATCTGGAAAAAAAAAAAAACACGCAGGGGTCGACCCTTAGACTGGAGGAAGTCGACCCTATCTTCCAGCAACCAACACACAAACATAAGAGGGTCGACCCTCTCCCAATCTGGTGTCTATCCTATCTTCCAACAACACTCCCAGAAACTTCACCAACAAGTAAGGGTCGACCCTTAAGAAGGTTGGTGTCGACCCTAGAATAGAATTTCTAAGTCTCCAAGGAACTTTTGACAAGAATAAGTGCGAACAACCAAACCCAACAAGTTTAAATCAGATTATACTCCTCCAAAACCAACGTACAACAACACCAAAGATTTCCAAAATAAAAATAAAAATAAAGGATTCGAATACACTTCCCCAAAAGCTTTGAAAGATACAGGTGCTACAAAAAAGCTGCACGAAAGATGATATTAGTCGGTTTATGTTGCATACAAGCTAATCCATTAGATAGACCGGCAATTAACAAGGTGATTGAGATGCTAGAAGGAAATCTAGAATCTTTGCAAATTCCCCCAGAACCATTCTTATCTTCACCTTCAAGAACACTAATCACGTCTTCTACTATTCAAATACCACAAAAGAATGAATCCTGTGAGGTTGAATCAATGTAATGATGTTTTTCTAGGTTAAAAACATTATGGACTGCAAAGCTTATGTAGAATAATATCATGTGAAGTAGATTCCTTAAGACCCTCAAAGTAGTGAAATTTTGTTTGAAGTTGCTATGTTAATTGTTGTCCAAGTATGTCTTTGATTCTTTACTATGAATTGTTGTCCTAAATTTTTTCTAATAAAAACAGAGCAAGATGTCTACTGTGGTTGTAAATTTCCTTTCCTTTTCTTTTTCTTGTTACCCTTTTTTTCTTCTATTACACAAAAGCTACAATAAATCAATTTGAAGAAAAATAAGAATTCTTTCCATGAACAAAACTTCAAATTCTTCTATTATAACGTATGGGGAACGGTAATGAACTGTGAGATTGGTCTCGGGATTAGTTGGTTCATTGGATCGAATACCAAGTTGTCAAAAAAAATATATATATACTTTTTTCTGCTATCATGAATTCGGGAATAAACAAAATTAGTCTAATCTCATCATCCCATAGTCTAGAGAAATTAGACTAATATCTTTGCCACATTGATATGATTCTCCCGTTTCTATGCATAACATAGTGAGCCCAAAATAGGATATCTTTCTCGCTTTTTTTGTTTCTCTTTTTTTTTTCCCTATATAAATGATTGATTGATAATTGTATCTTAGATATTCAGCAGCAATTGGATCTTGGATCTTACTCTTTTAACAGAAAAAGCACTTTTGACATGATCATCTACAATGAGATTAGCATTAGCACTATAAATGTGGCGTCAAAAAATCTTGGAAAAAGATAATAATAACGGTAATAAAGCATTAACTTCATATGCAACCTCTTTAGCAGTAGATTTTTTTCATCCGATTCCCTATGATGAAATTTATCCATGATCACATTTTCCATATCTCTGGCTCATTATAACAAGAAATCATTGGATATACTTGGAATGTCATGTGACCTTAATATTGTATTGTGGTATTCCTACAACACATGCATGTGTTGATCTGAGAACACCCAATAAATTCTTCGATTATTATGACATTATCATTGGTAGACCATGAAAATGAAAGTAAATATCATGACATTATCACATATATGGTCTAGTTTTTGTTTTAACATTTTTCCCAATAATTTTTTCATTTTCCCTTCTGCTTTGTGAAAAATTTCTCTCCATCGACACAAATTTATCAACATGACAATTTAAGACGAGGAAATTGGGTGTGGTTCATTGCCTAGTTTTAAGAACAAATAATAACAATGAAACAATGAATAGAACCCAAAAAAAAAAATCAATCAACTTATACAATGAATGATTTTATTACTATATACAAAGGCATTAATATAATTCAGAGTAACTTTCATATTCATGATGGAAATAAGATGGCATTATCACCCAAAATTCACTATAAAATGGATCTTGACTGCATTAAAATGATACATCAACTTAGCTACTACTAGCATTAGATGTGGTACTTTCCCTGCTAACCCAATTTTGCCTCCAAGAATTAGGCGAAAGCGTCGGTGGATCACTCTTCAACAACACAACATCATCTGTTGGTATGTCCATCTTGTCCGCAACCTTCCTATCATAGCCTACACTGCTAATTTCCTTCAAAACCTCCAACACTTCTTTCATCGATGGCCTCATATCGCTCTCATTTTGCAAACACTGAAATGCCAACTCAGCAATCACCTTGATCATCTCCGTCACCTTATAATCCGAGTTAAACCCAAGACACGGGTCAACAAGCTCATGAAGTTCTTGATTTTGAATCTTATTAATCGCCATATTAGACAAATTAATTTCGTGGCGATGCCTTGTAATGTCCACAGCTGGCTTAGACGATATAAGCTCGATCAAAACAACCCCAAAGCTATAAACGTCACTCTTATCAGTAAGTTGGTAGCATTCATGGTACTCGGGGTCCACATAACCCGGAGTACCTTGTGGGGCCGTGGACACATGGGTCACATCAGTTGGGAAAAGACGAGAAAGTCCAAAATCAGCAACTTTAACGCAAAAGCTATTGTCGAGCAAGATGTTGTTAGTTTTGACATCGCGGTGAATGACGTCAGATGCATGGAGGTAAGCCAATGCGCTAGCGGTTTCGAATGCAATGCTCATTCTTGTAGTCCAAGAGAGGGAACTGGGTTTTGCGCGGTCACCGTGGAGGTGATCGGCGACAGTGCCATTGGGGATGTATTCATAGACGAGAAGGAGCTCGCGGCAGTGACGGGAGGAGCAGCCATAGAGGGAGACGAGGTTTGGGTGGCGGAGGCGGGTGAGGATCTCTATTTCGTTCATGAATTGTTCCACTCTTTTGAAATTGTGTTCATATAATCGCTTCACTGCAACTACACGCCCGTCTCGAAGTTTGCCTGGTTAAGATTATATGAAAAAAGTGGTTGATCTCAATCAAATGGTGCATGTAAGTACGATTTTCTTTACAATAAACCATAGGAAAGAAGGGGAAATTCTATAATATACAACTCAAGAAACAAAATGTGTCATATGCTCCCAGTTATGAGATTTTGTAATTTTTTTATTATGATTCATTAAAATATTGGTTAACAATACAGCTTGTTTGAAATTAAACCAGATTGAGTCAATTTAGAACTTAGACAACCCAAGTGACACAATGCATAATTTAGGGATTATAAAAATATTATATCCTACAAAATATTTCAACAAGAAAGTTAGCTTGTGAGGATTGGACGGTCCAATGTAGGCTCGTGGGCTCTCTAAGGGCCTCAATTTGATGATTTATTGATAGTTTGTCTGTGTAGATTATCCACACAAGTACGCAAGCGTGCGCACATACACCCCCTCTCCAAAAAAAAAAAAAAGAAAAAAGAAGATTTATCTGATAATTTTAACCATAAGATTTCATCACATTAGTTTTAAAAAATTGGGATGATAAATGTGATTTTGAAAATTATTTACCTATTTTTTAAAAAATAAATGTGATAAAATTTTGTAGAAAAAAAAAACTAAAACTCTTCTTTTTTTTCTTTTTCTTTTTATGAATGATTACATATGAAGGCCTAGAAAAATCTACGATTAAATCATCAAAGTGAGACTTGTGGTAAGTCCATGGGCCCTAGGACAGTCCAACTCTTTTGAGGACTAAAAATAAGTAATATTCTTTAAATATATATATATATATATATACATATATAGAATATAATCCTGCCAACACTATATTCATTAAAAAAAGTTGAATTTGTATGATAGTTTTGAGTTGATAAATACCTTGGTATACAGTGCCAAATCCTCCATCTCCAATTTCTTTCTTGGAATCAAAATTGTTGGTGGCTTTTTGGAGTTCATCATAGCTGAAAGTTTGGACTCCATAGTAGCTTGCTTCCTTTTCAATATCATTCATTGAAGATGTATGAGAAGTGTATCGAGATATCCAAGACGACGTCGCATTGTATTTTTTGTTCCTGCGATGATAGATGATGAAAACAATAGCCACCACAAGGAGGGTACCTACTCCTGCCCCAAACCCTGCATTGGAAAAAAAAGCCGAGTGAGAATATGCTCTATAACAAGAAGTTTGAACCATTGTTCTCCTATAAACCAATTATAGAATCAAACACAAAATTTGTATCAACAGTGCTAAGAATACAAAATAAATCATAGAATAGTTCATAAAATGTATAATGAACGACTGAGATAAATCCAATTATAGAAGGATCCACATTCATATTAAATCTCAGCCTACTATTACACTTTATATGATCCATTCTATATTTTAATTATGAATGATCCATTCTATATTTTAATTATGTGTTTTTAGCATTAGTGAATCTATATAATATACATATGTTAATATATGATATAGTTAGTGCCTCTACCACTTTCGGCTATATGATATAGTTATACATATGTTAATATATGATATAGTTAGTGCCACTGCCACTTTCGGCTATATGATATAGTTAGTGCCACTTTCGGCTATAGTGCAGCTCCACTCTATTATAGTGCTCCATTATGGCTCCATTGTTTATTGCTCTATTGTATCCCATGCTCTCTATAAAAGAGCTCCATTGTAAGTATAACATACACACAATTAATACAGAGCATTTAGTCTCTCTCTCTCTCTCTCTCTCTCTCTCTCAAACTAGTGGTTAGCTATAATCAGACAACTGAATACAACATACATTCATTCAGTCTCTCTCTCTTCTCTCTATAAATCTCACATGGTATCAGAGCCCAGTAATACAATTCTGGCATTCTTCAATTTTGGTGTTTAGTCCCGTACACAGTGGAACTACACTTCTGGCATTCTTCACTTT
Source organism: Camellia japonica (assembly GCA_030407325.1). Lineage (NCBI taxonomy): Eukaryota > Viridiplantae > Streptophyta > Magnoliopsida > Ericales > Theaceae > Camellia > Camellia japonica. Next base: position 7,140,548 of record JAPPVO010000010.1, read on the forward strand.
GGTGTTTAGTCCCATAACTACACCAAACAGCTCGAAATCTCCTTACGATTCCAACGGCACCAAGCCCGTCACCAGAAACGCTTCCACGCGCCGCTCCTTTGCTCGGCGCATCGCTGCTTCTGTTGCCACGCTCACACGCGTCTTCACGCGACTTCCACTCAGCTGGTTCGTGCACCGCGCATGCTACCGTGCACCCGCGTGCGCCATTCTGCTACCGTGAGCCTCGCGTGCGCCGTTCCGCTATTGTGCACCTGCGTGCGCCGTTCTGCTACTGTGCGCCGCACGCCCTTCCTGCTAACGTGCGCTGCTGACATCACTTTTTCTCCTGCTGACATCATCACTGCACAGCCCACCTTTCCTAGCTAATTTCGACCTTCCGGACTCATTGGTACACTCTATTTTACCTAATTTTGCTCCTACAGGTCTATTCCTATCAATTTAGCTATACTCAACTATTATAATGGATCGTCATGATGCCTCTCATCCCATTTCCGTTATTTTAAATGGTTCCAACTATGTCCTATGGGCCCAAGCCATGTCTTCCTTCCTCAAAGGAAAGAAGCTCTGGCGAATTATTACCGGGGATGTGACAACCAATAAAAGACACTGCTGAAACAACTGCTACTACTGCTACTGCTACATATGAAGACCGACTTGAGGAATGGGACAGCAAGAATTACCAAATCATTACCTGGTTTCGCAATACTTCTGTTACCTCTATCAGCCTCCAGTTTGGACGCTTTCAGCTTGACTCTGTCACTGCCCCTGCAAAGGACATCTGGGATTTTTTGAAAGAAAGATACCAGACTACGGGTTTAGCTCATCAATATCAACTTCAGAGCCAACTTCACCGCATGCGCCAAGAATCCAATCAGTCCATTAATGACTTTCTGTCTCAAATGTACTCTGTTTGGGATCAGCTTGCTCTTTCCGAACCGCCTTGGCCTCACCGAGAAGATGCTATTTTATTCACTGCCTATCGTAATCAGCAACGATTGGTGCACTTTCTCATGGCTCTCAATTCCTCTTTTGAGCCCGTCCGTGCCTCTCTGCTTCATCGCCATCCCTTGCCCACTCTTGAACAAGCGATTTCTAAGCTGCTCTCCAAGGAGACTCGCCTTGGTACTCTCCAAACTCATCATGTGGACTCTGTTCTTGCCACTCCTCCGTACCGGCCGTCCTTTTCCCAGTGGACGACTGCCTGTCTCTACTGTCAGAATCGGGGCCTTCCTTCAACACATCTCCTCGTCAATTGCCCCGTCAGAACCTGCCGACACTGCAACAAACTCAGTCCTGGTCATCTGCAACAGGATTGTTTTCGCAATCCCTCTCGCTCATCCTCCAATAGCCACTCTTCTCGAGGTGGTTCTTCCCGGGGGAGCTTTCATCATTCCGGACCTCAGTCTCATTTCGGACCTCAGCCTCATCACACTGCTGATGCTAAGTCTCATCACACTGCTGCTGCTACTGCCTCTGAGGGTTTTTCTGAGTCTTCTACTCCGTCTACCCCTCTCTTTTCTCCAACGGATGTCGAGGCCATGTTCAAACACCTTCTCTCCCCCTCCGGTACACCTCCTCCTACTGCTTTGTCTGTGACTCCAGGTAACTCTTCTTGGTATTTTGACTCTGTCTGTTGTAATCATATGACCTCCAGTTCTACTATATTTTCTTATATCTCTTCATCTTCTCATATTCCCTCTATTTAAACTGTTGATGGTTCTCTCATGATTGTTTGTCACATCGGTACTGTCTCCACATCTTCTTTATCTTTACCTCAAGTTTATCATATCCCTGCTCTTACTTTAAACCTTATTTCTATTGGTCAATTATGTGAACTTGGTCTAACTTTCACATTTTCTGCTACTCATTGTTTGGTGCAGGACCCTCAGACGGGGCAGACTATTGGGATCGGCCGTAAGCACGGACGTCTCTATGAGCTCATCCACCTTCATGTTCCTGACTCTTCTCAGATCGCTGCTCCTACATCTGCTTCCTCATTATCTCCTTTTCATCTTTGGCATTGTCGCTTAGGGCATATTTCTGTGAATCGCTTAAAGTCTTTGGTTTCTAGTGGACAATTGGGTAATGTACTTCCGGATACTTTCGATTGTATCCCCTGTCAACTTGCCAAACAACCTGCTTTATCATTCAATAAAAGTACTTCTGTTTCATGTGCACCTTTTGATCTTATCCATTCTGATATTTGGGGCCCCTCCCCTACTATTACTATGGGGGGCTCTCGTTATTTTGTTGTTTTTATTGATGATTTTTCACGGTTTACTTGGATTTTTCTCATGAAAACTCGGTCTGAACTCAAAACCCTTTATTATAAATTTGCCCAAATGATCCACACCCAATTTTCCAAAACAATCAAAATTTTTCGCTCTGACAATGCTATGGAATATCGGGATTCAGATTTCCTTTCTTTTCTTCAGAGTCATGGCACACTGCCTCATCGTTCCTGTGCTGGCACGTCCCAGCAAAATGGCCGTGCTGAACGGAAACATAGGCATATTCTTGACACTACTCGTGCTCTCCTTCTCTCTTCTTCCTGCCCTGAAAACTTTTGGGGGGAAGCTGCCCTCACTGCTGTCTACACTATCAATTGTGCTCCTACCCCTGTCCTTCATAATCAAACTCCCTTTGAACGTCTGCATGGCACTCCCCCTCCCTATACTAATCTTCGGGTTTTTGGCTCTGCCTGCTTTGTTCTCCTTCAATCTCATGAACACACCAAGCTTGAACCTCGTTCTCGTCTTTGTTGCTTTCTTGGGTATGGGATTGAACATAAAGGCTTTCGTTGTTGGGACCCTCTCTCTAAACGTCTTCGTATCTCCCGCCATGTCGTTTTCTGGGAGCACAAAATGTTTTCCTCCTTATCCTCCTTTCACTTACCCGCACTTTCCACTAATGTCTTGTTTACTAATCCTTCCATCGATCTCTTCTCTGATGATTTTGATACAGGTTCCTCCTTCATTGAGACGCCCTTGCTCACTCCTGCTCCCGACCAGACTGCTCTCCCTGAAGGTCCACCTCTCATTACACCACCTCCTTCTCCACCGGTTCTTCCTCCCACCGATCCTCCTACGGGTCGACCACGCCGGGTAACTCAACCTCCTATCCATCTTCGTGATTACATTGTTGGATCTGCTGCCTTTTCTACTTATGAACCTACCTCCTATCGTGAGGCTTGTACTAATCTCTTTGGCAGCAAGCTATGACTGATGAACTCCAAGCTTTGGACAAAACTCATACTTGGGATCTTGTTGATCTTCCTCCTGGCAAAACTGCGATTGGTTGCAAATGGGTTTACAAAATCAAGACTCATTCTGACGGCTCTATTGAACGTTACAAAGCTCGTCTTGTTGCCAAGGGTTTCAACCAGGAATATGGGATTGATTATGAGGAAACCTTCTCCCCTGTTGCTCGACTTACCTCTGTTCGCAGTTTACTTGCTGTTTCTGCTGCTCGCCACTGGGAGCTCTTCAAGATGGATGTCAAAAATGCTTTCCTCAATGGTAATCTTCTTGAGGAGGTCTACATGCAACCTCCACCTGGGTCCACTTTTCCACCTCATAAGGTTTGCAAACTACAACGTGCCCTCTATGGCCTCAAGCAAGCACCCCGCGCCTGGTTTGCTAAATTCAGTTCTACAATTCATGACTTTGGGTTCACCTCTAGCTCCTATGACTCTGCTCTTTTTATACGGACTACTCCTCATGGTACCACTCTTCTTCTTCTGTATGTGGATGATATGATTATCACTGGCAATGATGCAGCTGGTATTCTCCAACTCAAACGTTTTCTCCACCGTCAGTTTGAAATGAAGGACCTTGGTAATCTTAACTATTTTTTAGGCCTTGAAGTCTCTTATGATTCTACTGGTTCTTATTTATCTCAGGCCAAATATGCATCAGATCTTCTAGCTCGTGCTGGTCTTACCGATTGCAAAACTATCTCTACTCCAGTTGATCCTCAGATTCGTCTCACTCCTCTCGATGGGGATCTCCTCAATGATGCTACTCTTTATCGCCAGCTCGTCGGTAGTCTTGTCTATCTCACAGTGACTCGTCCTGATATTGCCTATGCTGTTCACATTGTTAGTCAGTACATGTCAGCTCCTTGCACTCCCCACTATACTGCTATCCTCCACATCCTTCGATACCTCAAAGGCACTCTGTTCCATGGCCTTCACTACTCTGCCTCCTCATCTCTTGAACTGCGTGCCTTTTCTGATGCTGATTGGGCTGGGGATCCTACGGATCGACGCTCCACCACGGGATTTTGTTTCTTCTTAGGGGATTCTCTTATTACTTGGCGTAGCAAGAAACAATCCCTCACTGCTCGTTCAAGCACCGAAGCTGAATACCGAGCTCTTGCTGATACTACTCAGGAACTTCTCTGGCTTCGCTGGCTCCTCACTGATATGGGTGTTTCCTCTTCTGGCGCTACCTCTCTTTATTGTGACAATCAGAGTGCCATTCAGATTGCTCACAATGATGTGTTTCATGATCGCACAAAGCATATTGAGATTGATTGTCACTTCATTCGACAGCATGTTACACGTGGTACTGTTCATCTTCTCCCTATTACTTTTGCCGATCAACCTGCTGATATTTTCACCAAGGCCCATCCTCCTGGGCGCTTCCGTGATCTTGTTTCCAAACTCAACTTGGTCGATGCCTACCCTCCTTGAGTTTGCGGGGGGCTGTTAATATACATATGTTAATATATGATATAGTTAGTGCCTCTGCCACTTTCGGCTATATGATATAGTTATACATATGTTAATATATGATATAGTTAGTGCCACTGCCACTTTCGGCTATATGATATAGTTAGTGCCACTTTCGGCTATAGTGCAGCTCCACTCTATTATAGTGCTCCATTATGGCTCCATTGTTTATTGCTCTATTGTATCCCATGCTCTCTATAAAAGAGCTCCATTGTAAGTATAACATACACACAATTAATACAGAGCATTTAGTCTCTCTCTCTCTCTCTCTCTCTCTCTCTCTCTCTCTCTCAAACTAGTGGTTAGCTATAATCAGACAACTGAATACAACATACATTCATTCGGTCTCTCTCTCTTCTCTCTATAAATCTCACATTAATTATGAATGATCCATTCTATATTTTAATTATGTGTTTTTAGCATTAGTGAATCTATATTAATTTATCTTTTATGTAAATTTGATCGTTGGTTTTCTAATTATATTAATTTTACTCTTGAATTTTTCATGTTGTATCAATTTAGTCCAATTGGTAATCTCTTTAGAAATTAGATTGATCAATGGGTAAAATAGTTCATTCATTCTCTTCAAAGTGATTGAAGAGTTATTCTTAAATTTAAATTTGTCCATTTCCTTTTGAAAAGATCATTTTACCCTTGCTTGTTGTCTAATTCTTAATGGATGTTATCAATTTGTCTAAATTAACAAAATGTCAAAAATTAAAGACAAAATTGATATAATTGAAATATATCTAAATTGGCATAAGACATGAATTATAAGAATCAAACTTATAATTTTCTTTATAATTTTTTTACATGTAAATCCCACTATTCATTTTTTTAAAAATATTGTTCATTTATATATATTTTATGTTTAATTTTGTGATCGATTTCTTACCAAAATGGAAAACAATAGAAGATGGGAGGGGCATATTTACCTATACCGAGCGCTGCTAGCAACTTAATTTTTTTATGCCCTGTAGATAATCAAGAAACATGATAAACCATTAGCCCAAATATTATCACAATGCAAACTCTAATAGTGGAATATATGAGAATTCTATCTCTACCCTAATTTTCATTTTAATGGTCTACTTGTAAAAATTTATTTACATATATAAAATAAAGAAAGAAAGAGCGAATGGACACAAGATTATGGATGCAAGTTCTTGTCTCTAGGACTAAAATTTGCAACAAGAAAGATAGAAATAATTGAAAATGTTGGGCACACAACATAAATCTACAACTACTCTAAAAACAGGTATGCGGACCTTGGATCGATCTAGGAGAATGTCACAAAATGACAAACAAAAATGCTAGGTTTCAGGAAAGGGCGTCAGGAAAAGTTTCAGGAAAATTATCTTACCGGTAAGAGAATTCTCTTACCGGTAAGAGACCATCACATTTCATTTTTTTTTCTTTGACGTGATGGGTCTCTTACCGGTAAGAGAATTAAGATAATTTTCCTGAAGTTTTTCCTGAAACATTTTTCCTGAAACCTAGCATTACTGAAAAACAAAAGTGAATTATTTTTTAAACACCAATAGTGTGTTTGGTTTAAGTTTTTTAGATTAAATTTTTTGAAAATTGAATTTTTTGATTTTCGTATTTTTTTATTTTTAGTGAATATTTTTAAAATTTTAAATATTTTTTTTACTTTTTTAGATTCACCTTACTTAGATGTATCTAAAAAGTAAAAAAATTATTATACGTTGAACAATTGTAGAAGAAGAAGAGATCGACATAGCTAAGACTATAGTTGTATGGAGTTCCCTCAATGCTAAAATTATGCAGAAGAATTGGACACGTATTTTCAAAATCATAGACCATGGAATTGGCCAAGAGAAATGAATTATTGGCGTAGAATATTTCTTCGATGACATAATCATCATCGGATATCGCGACAACCGGGTTTCCGCCATTGCAAGTGACCTCAAAGTTTGGTTGGCCACAATAAGACTCCTGCAAATTAGTAATCCAAAAGGGGTAACTTATATTTGGACCATTCCCGCAATTTCGAGGCATACAGGCCTCGAAATTTGGGTCTACGGGTAGAGTTTCATTTGCGAAGACGGAAAATATGATGAAAATGACAAGAATATGGAAAGATTTGTTGAATTTGAGATGCATTTGGAGAAGAAAGAATGGAGAAAACAGAGAAAAACAGGGGAGGAGAGAAAACAGAGGAAAACAGGGGAGGAGGAGAGAGGTGTGAAAGTGGAGGAGAGAAGCATTTGTAGAAGAATTACCTTTGTGTTGTTTTGTTGTTTTGGGTTTAATGATTGGGAGGTTTGAAAATGTTAGCTTAGTTGCACAAGAAAGACAAACTTTAGTTCAAGCAAAAGCAAGTGTCCTGCTTTTTCTTCAACTACCTCTAAAGTCAGGGATAGAACAGAGTACAATCAATGGGCTTTAATTTCAACCATATGTACATGACCTTGGATATTTTGAAAAAATAAATATTTTGAAAAAAGTAACTATTATGAAAATTGTTTAAGAAATAAAATGTATGGTGAAATTCAATAATGGGGTATGAGTCACATCAAAAAATAAATAGGATCCACTTATTTAATTTTCTGAGTAATTTTTGTGTGATGTTATCAATGTTGTTGTTAACTTGATTTTTGTTAATTGAAGACATAATTTTTAAAATTGGCAAGTAATAGGCTTTTGACCTCTAGTATGGTTAACTTAATCTAGATTCTTACAAAATGAATGGTGATTGTATACAAGTCTTTTAAATATTTAACATTAGACAAAATTTGTTTTATTGTGTATTCAACAAATGAATGTTAACATTCTCAAGTTGCTTGAAGATTTAATAATTTGCCAATATTCAAATTTCAAGTCATTAGAAGATTACTGTAAAATGCAGTCTATCAAATAGATAATTTGTTATTTGGTAAGAGTATAATTAATTAAAAGAAAAAATTTAGAATACTTAAAATATATAAAATAAATTTAAATTTAATATTATGTGAACTACACCAGATGAATTTTAGCGACACAAATTTTTTTGACAGCTTTTGAGGCAACTCTTTTAATCCCTAGCATTGTTCTCGTTGAAAAGACCAAAATATCCGAATAATGGGAAAATTCAAATAGAATATTTGAAAGCACTGGTAACTTTAACTGGTTGTTAGTAAGTTTGAAGAAGATTCGAACATTTGAATGATCCATTGTAGTTCATGGAAGTCATAAAAAAAAAAACCAAATATTTTGAGAAGAAAACAAAAACAAAAATCAAGTCAATTTTTTTTTAGTCTTCCTATTTATGGGTTAAGTTTTTCTTAAATTCAAATTTGAACTTTTTTTTTTTTTTTTTTGAACTGGTAATTTGAACTTGACTATCAGGTTCATGCTCTTGGCACTTATCACAGGTCTCGTTTCAATAATTTAAATCATTTGTTTTGTAAGTTTTTTGTGTATATTATCCATAAAAATAATTTGATAATTGTAAATTTTTCATTTTATCACGTTTATCATAAAAAATTGGATGGTCTATTTTTAAAAATATACATGTCATATATATTTTTTTTAAACAAACGTGATAAAATAAAAACGTTACAATTATCAAATTAATATAATTTTTGTAATGAATAATATACATGTAGAATTTTATAAAATGAATTACTCATCTTATTAAAATGGGATCCTAGTGAACCCAACAAACCCAAACATGAATTTAAGCCAATTCTTTTATTTATTGATTTATTGGTTTCTTAATAGAAACATAACTAAGTACACAAATTAAATAAACTGTAATATACATTTTCCTATAACTTCTTGTACTAGACCAACTCATAATATGCAAATTGGGATTAAAAAAAAAATGTGGTCAATATCCCAAAAATGATATATATTAAAGTCTTAAATATCAGCCCATACATATTAGTATTTTTAACTCATGATATTGTCATGCCAACTAATAATGCCTGATATATACCAATATTTAACTGTATCACTAGTATCGATATGTATTTTAATATTATTATATATGTATATATATATATATATGAGACAAATCTTAAAGGGTTGGTCTAATTGGTGCAACTTAAGGTCTAGGGGTATTGCTTTGTCTAGATCTGAGATTCAACTCCCATTAAGAACAATTTATTATTTGGTGTTACGCCCGCGAGTTTTGCTCGAGATTTATCCAATCCACGTAGAGGGACACTTTGTATAAATTCTAAAATTAATCAAAATATGCCTAAATTAATTCAAATATTCGATTAGCAAAAAATACATATGAGACAAACAATAGGATTTTTATGTAAATTCTAGTGGGTGCAACTTAGGGTTTAGGAGTATTATTCTGTCTAGATCTCAAATTCAACTCCCATTAGGAACAATATGTTATTTGGTGTTATGCCCGCAAGTTTTGCTCGAGATTTATCCAATCCACGTAGAGGAACACTTTGTATAAATTCTAAAATTAATCAAAATATGCCTAAATTAATACGAATATTCGATTAGCAAAAAACATAGATGAGACAGACAATAGAATTTTCATGTAAATGTGAACAAGAGAACATTGGGAGACCAAAGTGGGGACATGTGGAAAAAAAATGAGATGAGAGTGTCATGATTGGTAAGTGGAAAGATGGTGGTGACCGAAAGCATATGGAAAAGAGAGGAACTTTCCAAAAAATCATTTTCACAAAAAAATAGAGTGATATCGCATGGTGGTATAATAGTAGTTTAAGATTTTTTAAAATTTTAGATTAAATATTAAAATAAAATCTTATTTAATAAAAAATTTTATAAATTAAAACTTTTGACAATAAAAATTTATAATAAAAAAAAATTGTCAGTAGGTGATAGTTTAATGGTTAAGTCACCGAACAATCTCAATTTACAATAAAAATTATACTATTATTAGATTTGTATAAAATAAAATATTTATTTATAATTCTTTTATTAAGTGATAACAAGATGTGGAATGGTAATCAACATTTTTTCCAATTTCACATGCATTGAAAGTGAAATGTAATGTGAGGATGACAAAATGGTGACGGAGACATGTACACGCAAGTATTATGAGTAATTTACACAACATGCGTTTAACAACCAATTTTTATTTTTTTTAATTATTTATAACAAAATAATTATAAGTATATAGCCACATCAGATTTATTTTATATTATATTTTTAGAATTATATTTACTATTTATTTATTACAAAATCAAATTATAAAAGCATATTACTAAAATTATCAAGCTTATTTTTTTTTATATTATAAATAATTCATATACAAGAATTTTAAAATTGAACAAATAATAAAAATAGACTATATAGCATATCCCGACAAAAAAAATTAAAGCGTTTTATAAACTAATGCAACCATGGCCTAATTGAGTATTGGACTATTAAAAATTAGAAATTAGTATCGGTAATATAATTTATAATGTCTCACTTTTATTTGAATACAAAAAAATGTCTCTCTTCTATTAATACACTTAAGATTATAAGAAAAAAACACACGGCATAGAGAAATTTTAATTGAAGAATGGCTAGAAAGCATTATAACTAATGGATGTGGTTGTCGAAATTAATTATATATTCCCATATTTTTTTTAAATTCTAGTATCTGAAGGTGAATATAATGAGAATCTCGATTCTTGAGATTTGAGAAATTTTAAGATTTTATTTTGCACCTAAAAACATATTGAAATAAAAAATTTAAGAAAAAATAATATGGTGCTCAAAGTGGGACATGTTAGAAAATAGTAAAGTAAAGATGAGTGGGCAAAAGAAAAGAAAAGCTATGGTAGTGGAAGAAAGATTACAAAACAATCTTTCGGGCAGTTTTTACTTTCTTTATTTCTTACCATAAAAAAATAAAAAACATTTTGGAGGGAGTTGGTAAGACCCCGTTAGTGGGGTGATTAGTTGATAATTTTAAAATACAGTTACGTGCTGTTTTTGATAATAGATTATTATGATTAAAAATATTTAAAAAATTAATAAGTTATTAAAAAAGAGCAATAGTCACATGATACTATGTGAGTATTGTGTTGAATATTTGATAATTCATTTAGAGTTTTTAACATTTTTATTCAAGAAATTTAAAAGTCCAAAATTATATAAAAAGTTAAAAATTACTTCTCATAATCTATATTTTTTATATATTTTTTTTCGTAAGGCAAGTCACTCTCAATTTTTTTTTTTTTTTCATCTCGTATTTTAACTAAAAAGTCACTAAAAAACTCATCTTGCTTGTTTTCATTTTTCAAAAAATACTTTTCAGAAAATTCTACTATCTTATTTTCTCTATTTTTTTGTTTTTACTGAATTTTTTAATATTTTAAACAATTTTTTTACTTTTTAAACACACCTAACATAAATACACCTAAAAAGTAAAAAAAATATAAAAAAAATCTTTTAAAAATTCACTAAATACCAAAAATATAAAAAAAAATACAAGAATTCAGTACATTTTTTATATTTTTATGTATTTATTATTTTTTAAAAATATTTTTTCACAAATTTTTTACTTTTTAGATACATGTACGTAAGGTGCATTCAAAAAAGTAAAAAAAAAATGTTTAAAATTTTAAAAATATTCACTAAAAACAAAAAAATACGAAAACTAAAAAATTTAATTTTTAAAAAACTTAATTCAGAAAACTCAAACCAAACCCACTGATTATTTTTCCAAACCAATCTTAAAGTCCATCTATATTAATATTGGATAGGAAACTTCCTTTCTAATTCTATTTATGAATTTTTATTTTTTTCCTATGGGTGACGTGACATGTTTCAGTCCAATTATCAAGTAAAGCATATATTCGAGAAAAAAAAATTACTATCACAATTTAAAATATACAAATTAAAATTTATTTTAAACAAAACTAGCACTATTTTAAATTTAGAGTTTTGGCATAAACTAATCTCCATTTGAGTAAGCAAGCCCACATAGTTAATATAATTGGAGTAGTTCATTTTCTTTTTTACCTCCAATCTTTAAATGCATAAATTATTTATTAAAAAAATAAAATTAATGAGATAATTATAATTAAATAATTTTATCATATCTTTTAAAAAAATTTATGATAAATATAATTTTAAAAATATATTATATATATGTTTTAATTAAATATATTAAAATAATGAGAATAAAACTATTATATTAATCCATTACACAAAATTATTTAAATTAGGCGGTGTCCTAATCGGCTTAGGCCTATTTTGGAAATTTGGGTAAAAGTTATTTTTTTTACTTTTAATGGGGTTGTTTGGGGTGTACTAAATAAGTACATTTTTTGTCTTTTTGGACTAAAAAATTGAGGAAGAAAATATAGATGTTTGGGTTAACTTTTGACTTTTTATGAAAAAATGTGTAATAAAAAATTGTAAAATTTAGTTTGTAGGAGAAATTAAGATCGGGAGTTGTGCAGCCATAATTGTTAACTTTTGGTGAATAGTATTAACTTTTTAACTTTTTGAGTAACTTTTTGATTTTTCCTAAACATGTCAAACTTGGCCTTATTTTAGGTCACATTACTTCTTTATTTTTTTATAAATTTAAAAACAAAAAAAAACCAAAATAAATATATCAATTTTTAACCTACTTTCTAAAGCGAACCTTGGATTAGAATCTAGACCACGTCCACACACAACACACAGGACTGGACTGAGAGAAAGTACACTTTTTATTTATTTATTTTTCATAATACAAAGCATTTTCAATATTCAACGTCAAACGTGGACCCATCCGTATTTTACATCAGACCAATTTCATTGACTTGTTCAACATTAAATCTGGACCATAAGATAGTTGTGGAAAAATTATTTAGTAATTTTAGGATAAATTTATGTAATGTCCTAATTTAATGTTTATTAATTAAAATAATAAGATTAATCATTTTTGTTGATTTTTTAGAAGATAACTTGACAAGTATCAACTGATAAGTATGAAATAATAGTCTAAAGCTACCAAATAGTCACTCAGTAAGATTGGAAGTCATAATTACTATTCAAATTTGTAATTAAAATTTGGATGTGTGATGAATATTTAGGCCAAGTTTGACATATTGTAAAAAAGTTAAAAAATTAAAAAGTTACTTAAAAAGTTAAAAAGTTAACACTATTCATCAAAAGTCAACAATTACGGCTGCACAACTCTCAATCTTAATTTTTCCCTACAAATCAATTTTTATAATTTTTTATTACACATTTTTCTATAAAAAGTCAAAAAGTTAACCCAAAAATTCATATTTTCTTCCTCAATTTTTTAGTCTAAAAAGACAAAAAATACACTTATTTAAGACACCCCAAACAACCCCTTAATAAATGTATTATGAAAATTCATATATAAAATAAATTTAGATCACATAAATTTTTAAATTTGTGGTATAACTTGTTACCTTATGCTATTAGTTGAAGAAGTCTATGGAATTACAAAATATCCCAAACAAGAGAGAAATTCCTTCATATGTTGCATCACTTGACATAACATATTACTCTATAATTGCATTTGTTTATTTAGCTTGTGTTTGGGAAGGCAGTTTGAGGTTAAATTAGCCACATACGGACAAAAGTAGCTAATTCAGCCACATGGAGACAAAAGCATGGCAGGAGCTTGGCAACAACCATTTCACAGGTAAATTTACGAAACTACCCCCACATGAAAGAGGGGCTAATTTAGCCTCAGCGTCAGAAATATTCAAAGTAAAAATAAAAAAACCTTTTTTCCAAAAAACATCTTTTCCCAGAAAAAACAAAGAAAGCTGAAAAAAAAATTAAAAACATTTTTTTTGTTTTTTGTTAAAATATTTTATAAAAATAAATTCAAACTCTATTTTATAAAAATATTTTTAAAATATTTTAATTTTTTGTTATGTATTTGGTTATGATTTGAGTGTAGAGTTGTGAAAATGGTATGGAGTTTCGAGTTATGTGTTTGGTTATGAGTTTTAAAAATAATTTATTAATTGAGTTTTATTTTATGTGTTTGGTTACGATTTGAGTGTAGAGTTGTTTTTAAATTTAAAATATTAACATTTTAAATTATTTAAATTTTTTGAATATTTAAATTATTTAAATTTTTTTGTTAAAATAATTTTTTGAATATTTAAATTATTTAAATTTTTACGATTTAAATTTTTTGAATATTTATTTTAAATTTTTGCTTATTAAATTATTTAGATTATTTACATTATTTAAATATTTAAAATAAAATTAAAATTAAAATTAAAATTAAAATAACATAAAAATTAAAATTAAAATTAAATATTTAAAATTAAATTATTTAAAATACACAGGACAATAAAATAAAACCTCACTTTTTATCATTTCACAGAAAATGAAAAAAAAATAAAAATAAAATAAAAAACACATGAAAAAAACCATTTGCAAAAAAAAAAAACATAAATTATTTAAAAAAAATATGCCTCATTCAAAAATATTTAAAAATATTTAAAAAATTACAAAAATGTAAATTCAAAAAAAAAAGAACGACAAAAATACGCCTCATCCAAAAAGATTTAAAAAAAAAAACAGAAATTACCATTTGCCATGTAATTTACAAATAAATAAAACACATGAAAACTCATTTTTGAAATATAAAAACAAATTAATGTGTACGAATTAAAAAATGCCAAAAACGTAAATTCAAAAAAAAATAACGAGAAAAATATGCCCATTAAAAAATATTTTTAAAAAAAAACATAAAAACATAAATTACCATTCGCGACGTAATTTAAAAATAAATAAAACACATGAAAACTCATTTTTGAAAAATAAAAAAAAAAGTTATTGTATACCAATAAAAATAAAAAAGATAAAAAAATACGCCAAATCCAAACCCAAAATAAAAAAAATAAAAAATTTTAGTAAAATACGCGAAATCCAAACCCAAAATAAAAAAATAATAAAACATTAAGTAAAATACGCCAAATCCGAACCCAAAATAAAATAAAAAAAATTAAATTTTTTAAAGGAAAATACGCCAAATCCAAACCGAAAAAAAAAATAAAAAAAATTCAAACAATTTCAGTCCTGTACATGGCGCTGACGTGGAGGACCATTTGAGTGTGAGTTGCCATGAGAATCATGTGTCAAGGGCAGTTTGGTAATTTATCATAAAGACACCTCACCAAAAAGTTAAAAAAGTCAAAAAGTCCTTTCCAAATCAGGCTTTTTAACCCCAGACTAAAATAGCCAAAAAAGTCAAAAAGTCAAAAAGTCAACCCACTTCCCAAACGGAGGCTTATAGGATAAGAGTAGGGGTGAGCAGCGGATATACCGATCTTCCAAAACCGACCGAACCGAACCGATCCGCCGCATTTTGGACGGATGCGTGATGACGAGCGGATGGTTGCGGATTGATTTTCTCCAATCCGCCAATTTGGCGGACGGATGACGGATTTGAGGTTCCTTTGGCCGCAATCGAACCGCCAAACCGCGAGCACCTTTAGTAATTTATAAGATTTTGTGTTTTCAATTTGTTTAAATATTTTGTTTGTGTTTCCAATTGAAAAAAAATTTAAATATTCTGTTGAAAAAAAAAGTTTTCAACTTGAATACATTTTTTGAATTGAAAAAAATAAACGTATTATTTATTTATATTTTTTGGTTTTTAAATCTAACTCTAAAAGTAATAAATAGAAAATATGATATATGCTGGTTGGTTTTTGTTTTCAAAAATATATATAAATGTAACAATACAAAGATATACAATCTCTACTACTGCTTTGCTCATAGCTTTGGTGGTTTAAATTGTTTTTATATTTTAAGAGCCACATATTGTAATAATTTATGTGGATGAGGCATGCAGTGATTGTGATATTCTAAAGTTTCAAACTTTCTTTCTTTGGATGAGGCTTGCAATAATTGTAATACTTTTTTAAGTCATTAACTGTAATATTTTCTTTTTTTTTTTTTTTTTTTTGAGGAAGTGTACAAGTTGAACTATGTTGAAAATTTATAAAATTTCAAACCGCCAAACCGATTCGCATCCATCCGCCAAACAGCCAATCCGCTTAATCCACATCCGCCGAATTAGTGGACGGATGCGGATTAATTTTTTCCAATCCACCAATCTGACTGACGGATGACAGATTGAAAGTTTCGTGGCCGCAACCGACCCGCGCCCACCCCTAGATAAGAGTAAGATACGACTAGCTAGCATCATAAATTAGCTTGACTTCGAACTTTATTAAAATTTGATCTTAAAATTCAAAATTGATCTATAAAATTTTATGAATTTTAAATTAGCTTGACTTCGAAATTGATAAAATTAGCTTGACTTCGAAATTGATATAATATCCCAAATTAATTTTATAGAAAAAAATATAGATTACAAGTTTGATCTTTATCAATTTTATATGAATATTATATGAATATAAAATATTAATTTTAAACTTTTATTTTTGTATTTTGATTCAAATTTTAGTTTGATCTTTATTATTTTTATTTGAATATTAAGTCAACTTTTAATTTGATTATTCCATTCAAATTATTGTCCATATTTTTTTCTATCTCATGTGATTGATATATGTGGTAGAAAAGCATGAGGTCCAATTTCTAAATTGAAATTTAATTTAAAGTTTAAAATTAATATTTTTAAGATTAAAAGGGTAAATCAAGCTTTGTTTTTTTTTTTATATTTATTTATTTATTTTCTCACTTTAACTCTTCAAAAAAAATTTCTCACTTTGACCCTTCATGTTTCAAAATTTTCTTAATTTACTTCAAAAGTTAACTTATATTCAAAATTATACAGGAAGTGACACACTGAAAGACATGTATCATAAAACTATTTTATTACACGTCAGAAACAAACATAAATCTCAATATAATAATATATTTTTTAGTCATGTGACAGCTAACATGTCATTTTCTGTCTAATTTTAAACAAAAATTAGTTTTAGGAGAAAATTTTAAAATATGAAAGACCAAAATAGGGAAAAAAATTAAAAAATTAAGGAGAAAATAGCTAAATATAAAAGGGACAAAATCTAATTTACTTAAATTAAAATAATAAAAGCTAAAACAAAATTTAAATCGAGTTAGAAATGAGACAAAGAGAAAAGTCATGAAATGTCTTAAAGATATTTTTTCATGCCATACACAGAGTAGCCGCCGATGGAGTAATTATGAAAAATGAATGGATCAACGAAACTTCAGAATAGAACAAAGTTGGCTACTATGCAGACCAAAGACTGTTGTTTGTTCTGCCATTTGAATTGTCTTATATTTGTGTGAAAGAGAATGTGATCAACTTGAGCTATCTGCAGGATATTTCGAGTCCTATTTGGACAAGAATTTTATTGGGCTTTGGAACATTATAGAATAAAAAAATTTCGGAATACAAAGTGGTCATAAAATTAGACATAGTGTATATTAATTAATAAGTATATTTTGTGTTTTATTTTGTATTTGTCTTCTCGTAAGAATTGGTTCGAGTATTAGCATTGGTTTTTCTGTATTTGAAATATGACTCAAGTTTCTATATTTTCCCTTTCTATGAGCCCTTCTTATTTTTTTAGTCAATAAAATTTGAGCACTAATGTTCAATTCACAATAGCTTCCATATTATCACTATTTAAATTATTGATTTTTGAGTAGAGATTCAGAAAAATAAATGAAAAAAGTAAATGAAATATAATTGTATTTCATTCATAATCCACCCACTTTTCTTTTCTTTATTTCATTTTTAAATTAATACCAAAATTCATAATCCAGTCAGCCTAAGAATATGCAAAAGTTGGGGAAAGAAAAGCAGAAACACACCTGGCTCTGGCCGTGGGCACATATACAATTGACGTCCGTTGTCACAAAAGCAAATTGGTTGATTTGTAGTATTGTCAGTCCCACATTCCCCTCCAGAGTCATTGCACGCTTTGCAGTGCTGGAATTTGTCCATTTCATGATAATCAGCACCAAATCCCAGCTTCACCAGCTCTTCCACAGTCATGGTGTCATTCCCCCAAAATGCATGAAAACCCTCTTGGAAAACTGGAACCTTGATTCTGCTCTTACAATGTTGCGGATTCATTAACGAAAACTCATCTACGAAGAAACTAATATTACCACTACTCTGGCCTTCCGGGCATTGAAAATGACTCCGTTGTTGTATAGGATCATACGATGCGGGTTCAGGGAGGCAATAATAGAACAAAGTAAGATTTAGAACATGCGGATGTGGACCGTAATCGAAAAGAGTGAAATTCAAAGTGGTGTTACTCAATTCCACAGGGCAAAGGTTATCCCACAGATCGGCTCGAGCAATGGTCATGTTATGGGCAGATTGATTGATATGAAGAACATGAAATGTCTGGTTTTCGATAACTATGGTTGTGCTTTCATTGCCAAAGCACGTGAGCTCAAAACCTTGAACGCCGCAGAACTGAGGCCGATCTTTTCCCCAGAAGGGATATCCAATTTCATTTATTTGCTCTCCGCAGTCGTATGTTTTTTCGTGGCAAGTCGTGTAATATTCATCGTCCGCGCCATGTGATGATGTAGGACTACTAACCAGGAATAAGAAGATGGTGATGATGAGATTAAAACAAAGAGGAGGCATGCTGAGAAGAGGCATGTTGTTGTGGGTTGATACAGATCAGGTCATTTGCAATTATATAATGATATTATAATTTTGTAAGAAAGCAGAGCAATTGTTTTCAAGAAGAAAAGTATATGACCTTCTGGGAATTTTCCAAAGGAGAGAGATATTCAACAACTACTGGTGCTGGTGTTAGCTTTGGAAAATTTTGTTTGTTGAAGAGTCAGTGCGTATGATGGACGTAATGGCCCCAACGGGTGAGGAAAGGTAAGGTAAGGTTTTGTTTGGTTCATGGCTTTCGCATTCAACGGCCTTTTTTTTAAAAAAAAAAAACAATGCTGGGTCAAGAAACATCAACTTCTTGCAAACATCACTCATACCAAAGCCATCGGAAAATGATATAGAAATATGTTTTTAAAAAGGGAAAAGGTAGGGATCATGAAAATGATCATGAAAAATTTATGATTCTTGAATTATCTTAATTAGTGTGTGGTGCTTTATTCTAAGTGTAATCCAAAGGTCACAAAGCTTTCAGGATTATTTTCATGAAAAAAATTTCATGATACCTAGTATTGCTGTTTTAAAAATGTTTTGAAATTTTAATTTGTGAATTTTAATAACTCTAATGTATGTGTGGGACTCATTTGATGTGATGTATTTACTCTTTTTTTTTAATTGTGCACCTCTCTAGAGGTCAATTGGAGCTCTAATTTTAGAGAATGTATCATTGTTGATCTGTTTTATAGGCCCATTTTTTTGGGTATTTAGTGGTTTTTTTTATATATTATTTTTGATAAAAATATATGCAGAAATGTGACAATTTATAACAAATAAGTCAATAGGCAGCTTACTCTTTGTTTAGGTGGTTACCAAATCACCTCTCAGTGATATGTAAAAAGTATATTTGATTGATTATTATAGAACATATGAAAAAAAAAATTATTTTAAATATTCTAATAGACTATCACATTATTAGATTTGAAATGTGAGTCTAAATTTTGGACTAATGCAGCACTATTGTTAGTCATCTCATTTTTTCACAAAAAGATTTAAAGGCGGGAACACAAAAATGTTTGAGGAATCAAATATTTAAGTGATATTTGGATTACTATTTGTAGAAAATATTAAATATGTCTATGTTTATTTTTTTGGTAAAAATAAAAGACAAAAAAACAAAAATATAATCGGTTTACAAATACATTTTTAAAAACGGATTTTGAAAATAAGTAACGATAGTGTGGTATTAGAAGTGGAGGAACTCGCTGAAGGCAGTATGTGGTGTTGTCTACAGAAATGGCCAGTGGTATGTCAACAACAATGATGGACAGTGGGGTGGTAGCAAAAAAGAGTATAGAAGGGACGAGTGAACAAAAACTTGTTTCTGAAACAAATAATTTATATATATATAGATAGATTAATTAAATATGTATTGTAAACTGTTTAATTGTTTTTGTGAAAATCAAAATAGAAATCAAATGAATTCTGTTTCTAAATTTTAAATTTTCCTTAAACTTAAACACAAAATTGTAAATAAAATGTTTTATGAATAATGCATCAAGACAAACTCTATTAATGACAAATCCATTTTTTTCAAAGCAAAAATTTAAAATAAAAGAAAAAAGAATTTTAGGGCAGCATGTCATTATCATGTATTTGTACATCAGAGGTAATGACCAAGAAAGAGAGAATTTTGCTTATCACAAGAACACTTGATTGATTTCATGTCTTTGTTCCATTTGGAGGTAACTTGAAACTGTTAGTAGTCAAATGTGAGTGAACGCTTCATTTTAATTATTATTTTTTTTTTCAAATCAGAACAGAAGACTAAGAAAGAGTTACTGGAACATGACGGTATTGTAACATGATCCATTTTTAAACAATAATACTATATTTAATATAATTATTATAATATTATTGATTCCTATACGGTTTAATGTAGCCTTGTAAAGGACAAAGATTGAGCATTTGATTGTCCAAGCTCAGCTGAGAAAGTAAATAAATTTTAGCAATGGCTTCGTTTGGAAAGCCATGGTTTAGGCTTTTTGGCTATTTTAACCACAAAAAATAAAATAGGCTATTTTAACCATAACAAACAAAACATCACATCCAACCCATAATCATTACATTCTTCTCTCACAAAAAAACTCAAAAAAGCGAAAAAGCCAAAAAGTCCTTCCCAAACCAAGCTTTTAAGCCCAGGCTAAAATAGCCAAAAAAGCCAAAAAGCCAAGCCACTACCCAAACGGAGGCTTAGTGATAAGTCAATTTTTATGGTGGGATATGGTATTAGGTCTAAAGATTAATTTTTTATGAAGATAAAAGACATGATTAATGAAATTGTTTGATGAGTAAAAATTATTATTTTGAAATTTTTTATTTTTTATTTTTTATTTTTACTCCAATCCTACTAGATCATTGACAGACTATCGGCGATGTCAAAAAATTTGCTGGAAAAATGGCTAAAAAAGTCATTAGCAGTGGTCGGTGGTAACGACTAGTGGTGACGATGATATGTACAGATAGATAGATTAATAAGATAAGTAGGTGGACAGATAAATGACACTTAAACAAATAGGTGACGTTGACAAGTAAACAAATATAGATAAGAGTAATATGATCTTTTCAAATTGTTTTTTTTTTTTTTTGGTCCCAAAAGAATAAACCTTGGGGTTATTGTCCCAAAAGTTTTAAATTAGAATTATGACCCGAGTGCCCTAAATTTTAAATTTAAATTGATTTGATTCTTTTATATTACAAACAGTTATCAGTTAATTGATTTAAATTGGCCATTCTTTTAGATTGCATTTGGATCAAGAATTTAAGAGAGAGTTATGAAGGAAAGTTAAAAAAATAAGGAATAATTAAGGGCTTGTTTGGTTTGTATCTCAAGATATAATTTTTGAGAAAATTTTCAAAAAATTTTTTGATTCAAATTTTTTGAAATTTTTTTCAAAATCACTTTTTCTCTCTCCTCTCTCCTTCTCAATCATTTTTTCTCTCAAACATATCTACTCAACTAAAACAAAATATTAAATCATCCCAAAGTTCCAAATTTCAAAACTATTTTTAAAATATATAATCAAACAAACCAAAAAAAAATGTAAAGTTTCTCTCCAAATTTCTTTTTTTTTAAAATTTATCTCAAAATACAAATCAAACACACCCTAAATAACATACAAGTTAAATTATTATTATTATTTTTTACTTTTCCGTTCATTTTTCTTTGTGGCCACGAATTATCACTCGAATTCATGATTTACACACTAGCTTAAATTTAGAGTGCTCACTTATTTATCCAATATGGGTTAGTCCAAGTTGGAAAAAAATTATTTGAAAATTTACGTGTGGATGAAATTTATTTTTGAGTAACTTTTCAAACCATATTTTCAAATTAATGATTTGTTCTAAGGCTGTAACTCGTATTCCATATGAGTTTGAAGTTTAAACAAAACATGATACCATTCCAATATGCTATTCACACATGAGGAACTATTTTATATGACGGGTATTTCACGTAGTTGATACAATGGAGTGTTATTTTTCACTTATTAAGTTTTCGTTTGTCAATTATATATTTTAATTAAAAAATTAAAAAATTATTATAAATTATCACATTACTCTCTCTATTTTTCTGCACATCATTTTATAAAAAGTTAAAAAATTATTAAAATAATTTGTTTCCAAACGAAACCTAATTGACATTTAACAACAAGGTTTGACTTTTTTCAAGTTGACCACATCAATTTAAGAAAGCGTTTAGATTTGGTAGATCAAATTTAAAATTAATTTTAGTGATTCGAATCGTTTATTTTTTAGAACTCATTTTGTAAAATATTCATTTAAAAAATTAAGATAATCATATATCGGTAACTATATGTTTGAATTAAATTTATATTACAAAAAATGAATGCTTACTCTTGAAATTTTATTTCATGTGTATTTTTTTAAAAAACAAATATGATTCAAACATATAGCTATCAATATCTAATCATCTTGATTTTTTACATTAATATTCTACTCAATAAGTCTAAAAAAATGAACGGTTCAAATCACTGAAATTGGTTCTAAAATAGGCCTACCAAGTCTAAGCGTTCTCCCAAGTTAAGATACCAACTTAAAAAAAGTCAAACCCTTAATAAAAAGTGACACTGAAATTTGATATAATCGAACATTTGGGCCTATTTTGAAAAATTGATTTCTTAATAAAAAAAATTCAAAAAGTCACTATAAAATATCAACTATTCTCTATATTTTCTTTACATATCTTTTTGTAAAAGCCTAACAAGCTATACAAGAGTCAATTCTCAAAATAACCATCTCGGATTTAGCAAAAAGTGACTTCTTAAATCTTATTTTAATCACACGCCAATTAATAAATAAAAAAAATACGCCACATTATCTCAATCGTGTGACATACTTGTTGCATAAAATATTTTTGAATTTGGCTTATCTCAAGCTAACCATCTCAACTTGAGAGAGCATCTGCACTTCGTAAACCTATTTTTGGACTGATTTCAATGATCCGAATAGTTAATTTTTTAGGACTCGTTGAGTAGAATATTTATATAAAAAAAATTAAGACAAACATAAGTAACTATATATTTGAATCAAATTTGTATTATAAAAAATGTATAATTATTCTTGAAATTATATTTGTCGTCTATTTTTTAAAACAAATATGATTAAACATATAACTATTGATATTCAATCATTTTAATTTTTTACATAAATATTTTGTTCAATCAATCTTAAAAAACGAATGATTCAAACTATCGAAATCGACTAAAAAATAGACCTACGAAATACTCCCTTAAATTGATATAACAATTTACGACGAGCCAAACTCAATACGTTTCTCCCTCCACTCTACAGACATCAAAAATATAAAAAAATTTAAAATTTTTATTAAGGCCCCGTTTGGGGATTTATCTTTTTAGCCAATTAGTCAAAAAAGTTATTAAA
Source organism: Camellia japonica (assembly GCA_030407325.1). Lineage (NCBI taxonomy): Eukaryota > Viridiplantae > Streptophyta > Magnoliopsida > Ericales > Theaceae > Camellia > Camellia japonica. The sequence goes on from JAPPVO010000010.1 coordinate 7,163,752, forward strand.
TTAGTCAAAAAGTCAACTACTCATACAAAAAAGTCAAAGATTCTCTTTTCTCTCTACTTTTTGCACATCTTTTCGTAATTAGCCAAAAAATCATCCTAAACATATAATTTTTTTTACCTACTTTTTTAATCAAATAATTAAAAAATTACTAAATTAACCTGTTCCCAAACGAGACCTAAATATCTCATAAAGTTTTCTAACATTACTTTCCGGACATAGCCTTTAAATGAGATTAATCACCATTGGTTGACTCCTCTTGCATTGATGTGAACTGATGTGAAATATCTCAAGTCTTTGGAATGAAAGTCTACCAGAAAATTCCAAATCCTTCAAAGGAATTCCAGTGGTGGGGGGTAAAAGATGATTCCTCACCTAGCGTTTTGAATAAACACCAATACCAACGTACACGACACGTGATTCAGACCACTTCAATTATTTTTTTCTTTTTCTCCTTTTAATTTATATGTACTAACATACCACCCGTATTATACACAAATTATATTTATAATTATCTATATATGTGAATTGTGATTTTAATTTTTTTTTTTTAAATGTCTTCTTTTTTTTCTTTTTTATATTATATTAAAGTTTAACATTTTGATAATAATTATATGTGTTGAACTTTTCAAGAAATTAAATGTCTTTTTTTTTATTATATTATATTAAAGTTTAATATTTTGATAATAATCATATATGTTGGACTTCTCAAGAAAAATTTTTTATACTTGATTTTAATACATTAAAGTGTTATTATGAGAGATAATAATCATATGTGTTGGGACTTTTCAATGAATTCATATGTGTTGGATTTCAAAGAATTTGTTTTATGCTTGTTCTTAATGCATTAAAGTATTATTATGAGGGTAAGACTTGGGAGTTGGGAGAAGTTAATAAATGCTAAGATTTTTTTTTTTTAAATAAAAAAATCAGAAAATTTAGATTGGGAGATTGGAGCTCCCACAAGGCTTGGGGTTAAAAACCCCCTTTTACTTAATATATAGTATAGATGTGAATTTATTTAATTAGGTACATTATACTGACAATTATATTGGGTTTCTTAATATTTTAATTTATGGAGCAGTTAATTTTATTTTTATCATTAATTTATTAGCTATATGGATAATATAATATTGTTATTATCATCTCTTTTATATTGAAATATATATTTTATATTATTTATTTTTATGTCTTCATATTATCTGTATTAATTTCAATTCTTTTAACAAAAAATTACAAATCAATGTATGTTTTAAAAATAATTTCAAATCAGTGGTAAACTTTTCCAACTTTAATAATTAGAGCTATAAAAGTTTCCATAAATTTATAAATATTTTGTGAAGCTAACACTAATTTGTAATTTTCTCTTCTTTTAGTCTTAATAAAAGGAAGAACAGTGTAATTATATGAAAATTGTGAAGTTTACTATAATTTCTCTAAATTTAAAAGTATATCAATATAATTTATCTTATTTAAAACAACAAATCATATAAACCTTAATATGATAGAATGGTAAGAAATTAATTCATATAAATGAAAGGATCACAGGACTTATTTTGATTTGGTTCAATATGTCTAAGAAGTACACCTTAGACGGTTTATTTACTTATTATTTATTTATATTATGTTTGATTTATGAATTTATGTATGAATTTGAGAGGGGGGGGGGGAATGACAAAAGGGGATGAAACGTGAATATAATATAATTATATTTCTCTTACATTTCATATACCTTTTCTCTTTTTTCTCTATAAATTCCTACAAAAATCTATAAATCAAACAAAACTAAAAATGAAATAAGAAGAAGATAGTCAAATCACATAACGGGGAATACTCAAATTTAAATAATATAAATGATTGGTGTAAAGCATCAAATTAGTTGGCTACATGGAGTTTATTTTTTGGATTTTTTCCAAATCAATATTTACAAACGTATATAAAAAAAATAAAAAGTAGTTAAACAATCGTCATAAAAAATAACTCTTAATAAGAGCAAATAAACAACTCAATACAATTTAGTAAATAAACAACTTAATACAATTCTCATAGTAGGGAAATAATTAATAATTAATTAACCTTTAACCTCTTAAATAGAAATATAAAGTAATAGCTAACTGATAAATCCAATTAATTAACTAACAAGGTTTGCCTCATTGTTCAAAACTCATGTATCTCATTAGAAGGTCAGTGGTTTGATTCTCTTTACATGCTTGTGGTTCATATTTTCTGTGTATTTATTGAGATATTTTTTCTCTAATTTTAGTGAATTTTATTGTAATATCATCTATGAATATAATTTAAAAATAAAAAAATTGTGTAAGCAAATGGTAGCAAATGCCAACAATGTTGGGTAGACAAGTAATTTAAAAAAATAAGGGACATGTGATGAATTTAAACGAGTTTGGCTACGCCACTTCCTTGACTTTCATTTCTACTAGACATTAGGGCTTTTTTTGAACGATAAGTATATATATAGAATCAACGAAGAGAAGAGGGTACATTAGCACTAATAATAGCAGCAAGAGCTGCAGGTGGGTTAGCCACCCAATCCAAAGGCAAAAGATTACAAGCATAGGTTGCTGCAACCCAATTAGCAACCTTGTTGTTGTTTCTGGTAGTCCACTTTAGAATCAAGTTCCCTTTGCTGACCAGGTGGCGAATATCGAGCAAAATTGCCAAACCTTCCCACGGAGGCACAGTTTCACCCACTCCCAGTTGGATAACTTCTTTATAGTCACTTTCAACACTGGTAGAATTCAAATCGCAGGCTTGGGCCATCATAGTCGCCATCCTCACTGCATGTGCTTCAGCAACAAAGGCAGATGAAGCTGGAAACAAAGAGACTAACCCGTCAATAACACGACCTGCTGAATCTCTCATAATAGCAGCAGCGGTTGCTATGGATCTGTGTCTGTTAAAGCTTGCATCACAGTTAATTTTGCACTCCCCAGAAGGTGCAGGTTGCCAGCCTTGGGTCTCCACCAACGTTGGAGCTGGTGTATTAGTGTGAGCAAAGTGGCCTTTTTGACAGTGTGCTTGGTACTCATTCCACCCTTGTATTATTTTCGCAATGGTATCCATGGGATTAATAGGGACTTGATTGAATATAAAAGTGTTTCTCGCTTTCCAGATATACCACCCAATAAAAACGCACTTGCTAAGCATCAAATCCTAGTCGTCATTTTGGCGCATGGGTTTTATCCACCGAGCTGTCCAATGTGCTACATTCACCACAGTCTCTTTTTCAATTCTCAGATTCAGTAGACTTCCAAACCACACATCTTGAGTCCATGGGCAATCAAATAACAAATGTTCCACTAATTCATCATCTTTCAAGTAAACAGGGCATACCTTAGATGGTGAGCATCGTCGTTGATAGAGATTAACCTTAGAAGCCAAAAGATTCCTACAAGCCCACCACCAAAAGTGCTTGAGCTTGGGAGGGGCGGTAATGGACCACAAACGCTTCCAGAACCCGTCAGAGAGTTGAGAAGAGCTTGATGGTTAGGATGGAGAGCTCTGTTGCATGGATGTCTTAGCCACCCAATAGCCCGATTTGATCGAGTACTGCCCAGACTTGGTATGATGCCAAACCAACCAATTTTCGGTGGCCCCCATCGAAATGGGGATGAGCTGAATTGCTTGACACTCATCACTAGACAAACAGTGGCAAAGTACCTCCAGATTCCAGTGTCTTCCGATTGGGTCAATAGTATCCGAGGCTGTCACAATGTCACAAAGTAGAGGTTTTGGGGACGAAATCTGAAAGTTAGGCACTGTTGGTATCCATTTGTCATCCCAGAACTGAATGGACTCCTCATTTTGTACCTGCCATCGCATCCATTTTTTCAACAGATCCCTCCCCTTAAGCAGACTGGTCCAAGCCCACAAAGGTCGAGCTCCCATAGTAGCAGTAAAGAAGTTGGTGTTTGGAAAGTACAGACCCTTGAAAAGTTGTGCCCAGTAAGAATATGGATTAGTAATTAGTCTCTACCCTTGTTTAGCTAACATGGCCTGATTAAAGGCTGAGAAATCACGGAAACCCAAACCCCCATGGAGTTTTGATACAGTCATAGACTCCCAATTGGCCCAAGGGATTCCTCTGTTCATTGGATCTCCTTTCCACCAAAAATTTCGAATGTCTCTATTAACCTTAAGACCGAAAGGTTTAGGAAGAGCAAAGCACGCCATGGCATAGGAAGATATGGCTTGAACCACCGCTTTTAGCAAAACCTCTCGCCTAGCATGGGAAAGGAGTTTATTTTTCCAACCTTGCATTTTGGAAACCATTCGATCCACCAAAAAACCATAAGCGTCAACCTTTGATCGGCCCCACCATGAAGGAAGTCCCAAGTATTTCATGTTTGATCGGGCAAGAAGAGTACCGAGCAGCTCGCAGATCTGTTCTTTCAACTCCGAGGGGGCATTGGACGAAAAGAAAACTTCCGATTTAACGAAGTTGAGGCGTTGACCTGAAGCGGAACTATAAACCTGAAGAGTCTGGGCCATTTCCATGGTCTCCAAAAGGGTGGCCTTGAAAAAAAGGAGGACATCATCTGCAAAGAAAATGTGGGACAACACTGGACAAGTCCTCCTTATTTTTATGCCTGTGATTTTGTTGTCCCGAACTTTCATCTCTATCAATTTGGACAAGGTCTCAGCCACCAGGACAAATAGATATGGGGATAGCGGATCTCCCTGTCTAAGGCCACAGGAGGGTGTAAAGGAGGCCTTTTTTCCCCATTCGTAAAGATGGAAAACTTGACTGTAGAAACACACTCCATTACCCAACCAATCCAACAGTCATGAAAACCCGTTTTCTGAAGAACCGCTTTGATGTAATCCCATTGAATACGATCGTATGCCTTGTTGAAGTCTAGTTTTAAAGCTAAATCCACCTGTCGCCCCATTTTCTTCTGCTTCAAGAAATGAAACCCTTCATATGCCACCAGAATACTATCTTGAATGAGTCTTCCCGGAATGAATGCTGCTTGATTAGGGGATATAAAATAGTGGAGGAAGCGCTTGAGGCGGTTGGCCATAAGCTTTGTGATAATCCTCATTTTGAAATTACACAGGCTGATCGGTCTGTAGTGTACCAGTTTCTCCTGGTGTCACTACCTTGGGAATTAATACGAGATTAGTGTTGTTCCATTCCGGAAGAACAAACCCCGTATGGAAGAATTCCCGAACCGCGAAGCACACATCAGAACCCACAATTTCCCAATGATTTTGATAGAAAATACCTTGAAACCCATTTGGTCCCGGGGCTTTGAAAGAGCCCAGCTGAAAGGCTGCATTTTTTATCTCCTCATCTGTAACAGGTTTAATCAGCTCAGCGTTTACCTCTTCTGAAACCTCTCGTGTGATGACCGATAGAGCCTCCATAAAATCCCTGTCTTCCACTGCTTGGAAAAGAGTCTGAAAATAACCAAGTAGATGCTCATTGATTGCCTCATCAATCTCTAACCACTCCCCTGCCTCAGACAAGAGTTTCACCAGTTGATTTCTCTGTCGTCGTTGAACCACTGTTGCATGGAAAAAAGAGGAATTTTTATCCCCATAGTTGAACCAATTAACCCTAGACCACTGATGTTGATACATCTCTTCTTGGTTCAACACAGTCTCCAACTCCTTCTGTAGGGCTCGAATTGTTGCCATCCTGGTAGCAGAATAAGGACTAGCTTGAATCTGTTGAAGTTCTAGCTTGAGAGCATTGATTCTAACCCGGTTATCTCAAAATCTGCTCTTTCCCCAAGAGGCCAATCTACGGCTACAAGCCATGAGTTTCTCAGAGAGACAGAACATGGGTGATCCTTGATTACCATCAACCCAGCAAGAGTTAATAACCGCAGCACATTCAGGATGAGAGGTCCACATAGACTCAAACTTCAAAAGTCGAGGAATTCTCTTCGGAGGGATCGAGCAATAAAGTACTAAAGGACAATGGTCGGACCCAATGAGAGCTTCGTGATGGACTTGAGCATAAGGAAACAAGTGTCGCCAGTCCACGGTGGCCAAAACTTTATCTAGTCGTTCGTAGACATTCGCCTCACCTTCTTGATTGTTTGTCCATGTGTACAAAGCCCTTTTGAACTCTAAATCCATTAATTCACATTCCATCATAAACTCTTGGAAAAAGTGCATTCTGACCCTATTTCCCCCTTTGACCCCTTGTTTTTCCCAAGACCAGCCAATCTCATTGAAATCTCCTAAGCAAAGCCAATGATAGCTATTGACAGCTGCCATCGCTTGAAGATCATTCCAGAACCGTTTCCTTTCAGCCCATCAGGGAGGAGCATACACAAAGGTAGTCAACCAATCTGTAGCAATACCATTGGAGGCAATGAGACACCGGAAGACATTCTGAGATTTCATGCGCACTTGAAGGTCCACCTCGTTTGTTTACCACAGGGCAAGGCCGCCAGCAATTCCCACTGGATCGACATAGCAGTGGTTTGTGAAGTGGAGTCTTCTTCTAATTCTTTCCAAGAAGGATTGTTTATTCTTGGTTTCCATAAGAAACATTATTGCAGGGCGATGGGTTTGGCACAACCCTCGGAGGATCTGGACTGTCAGGGGTCACCCAATCCCCTGACAATTCCAGCTGATAATCAGCATTTATCTTGTGGCTTGTTAGGGCCAGCCACCAAAGCCCATGAGTTAACAACAGAGTCATTTTCTGGATACGAACTTGGAACTTGGGAAATATAATCCTCAATCTCAGTGACATCAGGGGTGAAACATACTTGGCTTGGTTTCGGTGTCTCAATCTCCGTCTCAGCATTCTGAATAACCACATCCACCAAAGATAGATCTCTCACAGGAGTAATTCTTTTGCTACGCGGTCGACCCTTTTTGCCTCTCTTCCTATCTGCTGGAGTAGAGTTATGGCCAGCTGAGTTGACCCCCAGTACCTGTGGTTGCTGGGTCAGAGCTTCCAATAGCAGTTAAGGGAGATCCCCTTCTACTCTCTGAAGTTTGTTCCGATGGGAGTGCAGGTCAACAGTTGCAAACTCTTTCCTTTTAAGGGTTAAGTGTTGTAGAGCGTGAGAAAGACAGCCTTCAAGGGCAAGGCCGGAGGTAAGTGAAGGTTGGTTTGGACTGGGATCATGTAGAATGGGCTGTGGAGGCACCTTAAGATGGTCTAAAATAAAACTGTCTAAAGCCCCACTGTAGTTTGGGCTATTAAGAGGCTCTGTTACAAAATAAAGAGGCCTAGGGGAAGCCCCATAATCCCCATCAACTGGTTCATTATTTCGGTCAGGGTTTTTCCTAGGCCTCAGGCCGGATAGAGGCCCACTATCACCTGAGGGTTTGGGGATGGAAGAGGACTGACCTGGGCCAAGAGCTGGAATGGAGTATTCTTGGAGCCAACATTGGCTGAAGAAGGAGCTTTTGGAGAGACAACACGTGGCAGTGTTATGGGACGGGAGCTCTGTCCTCTACATGGCTCTGCCAAGGAAGCGGGATTCAGAGGCTGTATAAGAGTGGTGCACGTATCTATACGTGGTGGCAGTACCGTTGGAGCACGCTCCGGTGGTTGGTTCCGGCCAGGTAAAATTGGTGCCAAACTAGCTTCTAAGTCATCCACTCGCCGGCGATAATATTCGGTAGGAAGACCAGCAGGGCCAGCGATGGTAGTTCTGAGCTCCAGGCCATAGGGAGATAGTGCACCTTCCTCTTTGGATACAAAATTGCAGGAGTTGCTCTCATGGCCCAGCCTTCCACAATCATAACAAAAGTTAGAGAGTTTCTCATACTTGAAAAATAGCCAAAGATCATCAGTTCCCAGACCCCTTTGCAGCCACACGCCCCGTGGTAGCAGTTGGTGAGTGTCAATGGCTACTCTAATTCTTAAGAAACTTCTGTAGAAAAAAAGGCCCTTAGTATGCGCTTCAACTCGAACCAAACAGCCAATCTTTTGCCCCAAAATCTCACCATTCTGTTTGGTCAATTTTTGGATTGGAGTCCATGGACTTGAACCCAAAATTGACACCAAGAGAAATCCAATTGCTCTGCCGTCTGACATAGTGAAAGGGGTTGCACTATCAATAGCCACCCCATAACCGACCAAGGACTATCTTGAAGCACGCGGTGACGGTCATCTCCCTCACTAAACTGAAAGAGAAACACATTGTCCTGCCAAGGAGATATAGTGAGTTCACCCCGAGTCCTCCAAGCTGTTCGGATGATGTTAGACACCGCCATTTTGTTCAGAGTCTTGGGAGCCAAAAACTTCCCGATCAGATACCTACTGGATGTGTCGTCACTTTCCCCGCTGCCTTCTTTCAAGGATAAACCATCAGCACCAAGTAAAGGAGGAGACGACGGAGAATGGTGGGAGCTAGTTGCCATTCAAGCCACTGCCAAAAGAGAAATAGGGAAAATAGGAGAGAAGAAAATAGAGCAGAGACCGAGGAAGAGAAAGAAATAGAAGAGAGTAGGTGAAGCGAGGGACAAAACCCTAGAAAACCAGAAGAAAACTAGGCAGAGGCTCCCATGCTAGAGAGAGAAGCTCCCATGTAGAGAGAGAATTTACTAGACATTAGGGCTTGAAAATTATATTTTAAGACACAAGGGGGCTAAATTATATATATGTAAAACTAATTGGGCATATGAGCAATTTATATTTCCCTTTTTGTCTTTTTGTCGGATATAAAATACTAGTTTAATAGAAGTGATTGAGACCCCCTCAATCACCAAACCCCACCACTCCACACATACACACGTGGGGATTGGTAATTGAAAAAAAAAAAAAAAAAATCTGGCCAATCACATGAGAAGGGAGTGGTGGGAGTCACATTTGGAGGGTCCAGATCATTTTTGCTAGTTTAATTAGGGAAAACCGTTAAAGAGATTCGGCGATTTATCGACGAAACGTACAATATAACCAATGCGTATTCGAGAAAACGACGATACAAAAACAATAATTATCCGAGAAAATGAACTAGCCGTTGTGGGACTCAAAAATTCAAAGATCGAATCGATCGATCACACTCACTCGCTCAAAGAGACACAAAAGCCTTATAGCTCTCTCTCTTCTCTCTCTTCCATTTCCTTTTTGTTTCACTCTCATCATCAAAACCCTAGACCCCAAAGTCTCTCTCTACACGCTCCTCTTTCTCTCTCTTCAACTCTTCTGAACTGTGATCTCTGTTAGCAAGACTCCTTTTTGATTCGTCTGGTTTGATTGGGTTCGATCCAAGTGTGCATCGATCGGCTCTGGATGCTCTGATTGAAGTTTCTGTGAGTATTACAGGTAAATTGATTTCAATTTTCGAGTTCCCATATAGTTTTCAGGTTAATTTTGATGCTGAATATTCGTGAATGATCAAATGTGCTCTTTTTCTCTGAGTTTCCTTTCATAGTTTTGTTCGAGAAGTGTGTTGAAAATGTAAACTTTCTTAACGGTGCTATATGTAGAGAAAGAAAGAAAACGGAAATGGAGACTTTTACAAGTGAATTTAGAGAGAGAGAGAGAGAGAGAGAGATTTGTAGAAATCTGGAATAGGGCAGTCAATCGGTTAAGGAAATATGCTTCGATTGGTTGTTAAGATTGATTTGAAGGATTTGTTTGGATAAATATAAACTTTTTTCTTGGGTACGTTGCTTTTGATTAATCCTCTATGCTTTTCCTTACCCATCAGACATCATTTGATTGCTGAAAAATCTGGAATATGAAAACAAAATCCAGTTTTGAATTTGATTTTAATTACTAAGAATTTTATGCATATTTGAATAACCCAGTTTTGATGCCATCTCATTTCTAGGGTTTTAGTATTATGAACTATTAAAGAATTTTTAAAGTTAAAAATGAGATATAAAAAATAGAGAATAGAAAAAGGGAAGGTTGTAAAAGGCTCTAATGCTTTTTTTATAGACAATTGTTGTTGTTGTTTGTTTGTTTGTTTGTTTTTTTTTTTTTTTTTTGTTTTTGTTTGTTTTGCTTGTTTTTTTTGTTTTTTTTTTTTTTATAGATTTGATAGACAATTGTTGTTGAACGTTGAAAATTTAATTATTTCAGGTTATGTATTCATTCTACAACTAGTTGTGATTTTTTCTTACTGGGAATTTGAATCTACTTTGATTTAAAACTTAACAGTGTTTTCTCAGTAAATAGTTGAAGCACTTGAATTTGTTAAATTATTTCTTTAAATTGTTTATGTGAGGCAGCAACTTTTCTTTTTTGTTTTCTTTTTTTTTTTTGGTGGTTTTGGGTTTTTAATAATGAATTTATTATTTTTTATATAATGATTTTTAATAAGGAATTTATTCTTTTTTATATACTGATTTTTGATTGATTCCAACTAATATACTTCCAGATCAGGCAGCCATTGATACTTCAATTATCGTTATTCCTCCAGCAGTTTCGGTGCTTTAGGCTCTCCTGAGAGAGGCTTTGGCCGTGCTGTTACAGTCTTCCAGTTTCAACTGTCAGGAGAACTTCAAATCTATAAACTTAATATGACAGTTAAAAATCCCAGTACACCGGCTTCAAAAATAGAGAGGACACCAGTATCCACTCCAGGTGGCTCCAAAGTTAGTGAAGAAAAGATTGTTGTAACAGCACGGTTAAGGCCTTTGAACAAACGAGAACAGTTGGCAAAAGACCAAGTAGCATGGGAGTGCATTGATGATCATTCGATTGTGCATAAACCACCATCCCTTGAGCGTGCGACTCAACCAGCCTCGTTTACATTTGGTACCCACGTGACACTAATCTCTTCTTCATAATTACTTTTTGCTAAATGATTTTGTTATATATATGTTTTAGATTTTATCAACATTAAAGAGCATAAAATTATTTTCTTCTTGTTTTTTTTAAATTTTCAGATAGAGTCTTTGGTCCATCTTCTTTAACTGAAACAGTATATGAGGAGGGAGTAAAGAATGTTGCTTTGTCTGCTTTAATGGGCATCAATGGTAATGTGTTATTTTGCAGTTATTTATTTCTTTTTTTCTTTGATCCTACTTTGAAGAAACATATGCACACTTGTTATACAATTTGTTATTTCTTGTGTTGCAGCGACCATATTTGCATATGGGCAAACAAGCAGCGGGAAGACTTACACAATGAGAGGAATTACAGAGAAAGCTGTAAATGATATCTATAACCACATAATGAATGTAAGCTACATCACACGATTAATATTACGTAATTTGATTGTTTATCATGTTTGGGTGCACATAAATGCTCTCATGCCCAAGTGATGATGAAAAAGCCAATTCTGTTTGTGCAAATTTGTGATTGACCTGCCTAGTTAGGGAACTCAATATGAACAGTAATTTTTGATTTGTTACATTCAATCTGATTGTATGCTGTTTTGGCATCATTGCAGACACCGGAGAGAGATTTTAGAATAAAAATTTCTGGGCTAGAAATCTATAATGAGAATGTCAGGGATCTATTGAATTCAGAATCTGGTCGCAATCTCAAGCTTTTAGATGATCCAGAGGTAAAACCTGTAGATAGTGATCAACAATTATAAGAAGCATATGTTTTTGCCTTTTCCCCTTCATAATATTTGTTTACTGTAATCCCTCGATGCAGAAAGGAACTGTGGTTGAAAAGTTGGTAGAAGAAACAGCAAATGGCAATCAGCATTTAAGACATTTGATCAGTATTTGTGAAGGTAAACATTTGAAGCTTTTTGCAACAGTTGGCATAGCTTCCTTTGTGTTCGTGTGTATGTGTCTTTAGAATATCATTTCCTTAACCTATTAATTAATCAACATTTTGCAGCCCAAAGGCAAGTCGGTGAAACTGCCCTAAATGATACTAGCTCACGGTCACACCAAATAATAAGACTGGTAAGCTTAATAGCTTTTAATGTATGTTCGCACTTGTGGATAATAATGTAGTTAGATACGACCAACTTATTGCAATTTTTTGGGTGACTATGCAGACAATAGAAAGTACTCTTCGTGAAAATTCAGATTGCGTGAGATCTTATGTGGCAAGCCTGGTAAAACAAACTTTTGTCTTCATATAATTGTATGAAATAGTCCGGAGAGCAGTAACTTCTAACTGTTACATTGTTGTTCTGCAGAACTTGGTTGATCTAGCTGGCAGTGAAAGAGCCTCACAGACGAATGCTGATGGTGCTAGGCTTAGGGAAGGCTGCCATATTAACCTTAGTTTGATGACTCTCACTACAGTCATTAGGAAGCTCAGGTCAGAGTTTATTAAGAATATGTTTCTGAATATTTAGACAGTATAGAGAAATCAAATGCTACTTCTATTTCCAATTGCTTTTAGCGTTATTTTATTATGATTTAATTTAGCCTCTTTCTTTTCTTTTCTGTTTTATTTGGTGCGAGGGAACTTCAAGATGTTCATTCTAATGCTAAAAATATCTGTACTCATACAAGAATTTTAACTTCTTTTCTCAATTTCTGCAAGTCTTTGGTCTGGGTGTCAATTTGTTAGGCAGAATTTTGATTATTAACACCTTGAAAACCTTAAAGAGTCCTAAAGTTTGCCACAAGAGATGTGTAGAATTGGGCATAGACCTCATTGTCATATCTGTTTCAATCACCTGCATAAGCCAGTCTTATTTTTACTTCTGTAGAATTGGCTTCACAGACTAACTGGTTCAATGGTCTTAAAATTCACCCAAAGACCTTGAGGGTTGTGGGTTTAAATCTGAAGGCAGCCATTTTAAACGTAATGGTTAAAAAGGTTAGATTTGTACCCAGTCCACCCGTGCCTAACCCCATTAATATAGAAACTAAACTGGGTGTACATTTTTTAAATTTATTTTCTTTAAATTGGGATTCATCCAAAATGGCTGATTCTTTGCGATTCAATGATAGGGTGGAGTTGGAACATGTAGATCGCCATAGACCTCATTGTCATATATGGAACTGGTGTTTTAGTTTATTTGTTTGGTGATTCCCTAGTAATATCTATGTATAGAATTGGCCATAGACCTCATTGTCATATTTGTATTCAATCACCTGAAGAATCCAGTCTTATTATCCCTTGTGTAGAACTGGTTTCATAGACCAAACTCAACTCAACCCAACCCAACAAGCCTTAGTCTCAGTGACTTAGGCTTCACAAGTTCTAAATTGCACAAAATTGATGTTTTTGTTGATTTGTGAATTGTTGATGATTGCAGTGTTGGGAAAAGAAGTGGTCATATACCCTACCGAGATTCAAAGCTCACACGTATATTGCAGCACTCCCTTGGTGGGAATGCTCGCACTGCCATCATATGTACCTTGAGCCCTGCATTTAGCCATATTGAACAATCACGGAACACTCTCTACTTTGCTACCCGAGCAAAGGAAGTGACGAATAATGCCCAAGTAAACATGGTCTGTATTATGATTTCTCAGCACTGTACATACATTCCATTTTTTTTTTTTACAAAGGAAACTGTTTTCTCTGTATTTGCACATAAACACTCATTCTGTTTCAATCTTGTTCAAAAACTTTGATTAGGTTGTCTCAGAAAAGCAGTTGGTAAAACATTTGCAGAAGGAAGTAGCCAGACTGGCTGCAGAGTTACGCACTCCAGATCCATCAAATGAAAAAGATCAGAAAATTCAACAGGTACTCTATCATTTAACGTTTGGTGTGATTCCCAATTTGTCTAGAAGGATTCAATTTAATACTTATTTTCTCCATACCAATATTTTTTAGATGGAGATGGAAATTGAAGAGCTAAGGCGCCAGAGAGATATTGCACAATCCCAAGTAGATGAATTACGTCGCAAACTTGAAGATGAACAACCGGTCTCTTTCTCCCCCTATCCCTCCCCCTTTCTCTTTCTCACACACCTGAATTTACATGGGGCTTAATCTTTTGATGTTTGATGCTACAGCAGGATTTAAATCCAGTTCAATCACCCAGTCCAGTAGTGAAGAAGTGTCTCTCTTTTTCCGGGGCATTATCACCAAAACTTGAGAGCAAGGAGCTAGACGGTGGCAATAAACCAAGAAATACAATGGGTAGGCAGAGCATGAGGCAGTCATCACTTGCTCCTTTCACACTCATGCATGAAATTCGGAAACTTGAACATCTTCAGCAGCAGCTTGGTGAAGAAGCAAATCGAGCTTTGGAAGTACTCCAGAAGGAGGTGGCTTGCCATAGACAAGGTAACCAAGATGCTGCAGAGACTATTGCTAAGCTCCAAGCAGAAATAAGGGAAATGTGTGCTATCCGACCGGCCCCAAAAGAAATTGAAGTGGGAAATGTGGCTTCTGTAAACAAGAGTGTTAGTGCCAATCTTAAGGAAGAAATAACTAGACTTCACTCACAAGGAAGCACCATTGCAGATCTTGAAGAGCAGCTTGAAAATGTTCAGAAGTCCATAGACAAATTGGTAATGTCTCTTCCCAACAATAATGATCAACAACAGGCTATCAATGAGGCAGCTCTGAAAGCCAAGAATCAATCAAAAAAGAAGAAATTACTTCCTTTAACTTCAAGCAATAGTGCCAACCGGCATAACTTTATACGATCTCCATGCTCACCTCTATCATCTTCTCGTCAAGTGTCTGAGATTGAAAATAGAGCTCCTGAAAATGATAATCCTGTGACTTGTGAAACTCCACCTATATCCGAGAAATATACTCCTACAAAGAGTGAAGAATGTGGAGATGCATCATCTAAGGAAGGTACTCCATATCGGCGTTCTAGTTCAGTCAATATGAGGAAAATGCAGAAGATGTTCCAGAATGCAGCAGAAGAAAATGTAAGAAGCATTCGCGCATATGTGACGGAACTTAAAGAACGTGTAGCAAAGTTGCAATATCAAAAGCAGCTACTTGTTTGCCAGGTAATTTAGAGGAGGCCTTTTGCCTTATTATGTCAAAAAATCTCTACCTATTTTAGTCGTACACACGAAAATTTGTTTCATTTGCTTATGTTATGCCTCTAGGTGCTTGAGCTGGAAGCAAATGAAGCAGCTGGGTACAACATAGAGAATGATGACAGCATAGCTGAGATACAAGAGGAGTCACCAGCTTCATGGCATGTGACTTTTAGGGAGCAGAGACAACAGATCATTGAATTATGGGATATGTGTCATGTTTCAATCATTCACAGGACAGAGTTCTATTTATTATTCAAAGGGGACCCGGCTGATCAGATATACATGGAAGTCGAACTCAGGCGTTTGACTTGGTTGCAGCAACACTTGGCAGAACTTGGGAATGCAAGCCCAGCTCATGTTGGAGATGAGCCTACAATCTCTTTATCATCAAGGTTTGTTTCCTTTTGGCGAGGCTAGTTACCAAAATTCTTAACTGTCTTTCATTTTAAATGACTAAACTAGCTAACATTTGCACAACTTGTTATACATTGCAGTATTAGAGCATTGAAGCGTGAAAGGGAGTTCCTTGCGAGGAGGTTAATGACACGTTTGACATTTGAGGAGAGAGAAGCATTATATATAAAATGGGAAATCCCACTAGATGGGAAGCAAAGAAAGATGCAATTTTTAAACAAGCTTTGGACAGATCCCCATGATCCCAAGAATATACAGGAGAGTGCGGAGATAGTAGCAAAACTTGTTGGATTCTGTGAAGGTGGAAATATGTCAAAGGAGATGTTTGAGCTTAATTTTGTGCTTCCATCTGATAAGAGGCCGTGGCTTATGGGCTGGAACCAAATTTCAAACCTTCTTCATTTGTGAGAAGCTGCAATTAGCTTGTAAGTACTACATCACGTTCTCATTTGCTTCACATGTATATCAATTGAATTTTGGAGTCTACCCTCCAAGATGCGCTTATTTAGTTTGGTGTGGCTGGTCGAGCCCATGATGAGATTTGGGGTATTTATTATTGTAATTCTCATTTTGCATGATGAGAATTGGAGTATTTGCATTCTCATTTTTTGCAATAAAAGAATCCGATTCATTTTTTCTTGTCCAAACTGTTTCTGCCTAGTGGTGCATGTAATGTGCAACCAAGACATGCCTTTAAGCATCCAGAAGTCCAAATTTCACTTAGTGCAAAGTTCATTGTTGACTGGTAGTAACATGTATTGTGCGACTTCTTGGAACATTATAGTAGTGAAAGAGAAGTCATAGTGGTAACTCTAGTGAGATGATCTAGGTCCAAGTTGGAGGTTTAAAAGATGGTGTACTGGAATCACTACGCAAAAGTTATGATGACCTGAATTCATGCTTTTCAAATTTACAATTATATAACAAGAAATAACAAGACTTTTGCTGACCTGAAATTTTGAGTAGAGTTGCATATGCCATGTAGGTTGATAACATATCAAACTTCTTTTTGAAATTAGATTTTATACCAGTTTAGATAACTTGCTTGTTATTAGAATAAAGATCAATTCTGTAGCAGTCACTCAGCGATGGGCCACCAACATTCAATGTGATTAATAAGCCTTGTGGAACCTCCAAAATCTCTACCAGAAGTCCAACAATTCTAACGACATCCAAACACCCAACAATAAAAGTATCAACTGATTGTGTAACATAAAACCTCATATGTGTAATAAATCCCATTATTCCAGATCAGCATTATTCAGCAGTAGAGCATATAGGTATAGTCACATTAGAACTCAATACACAGCTGTAGAATCCAGCCTTTGTATCATACCATGTGTTTATGTTGGTGGTACCAAACACCCTCAACAAAGATGAGCATTTTCAAGATCAATTAAAATTTCACTAGTTTTCTAGAGTGGAAAAAAAAAACAACCAACCAACCAACCAACCCAACCACAATAACGAAAGCCATAACAATGACACATAAAGGAGACATTGATGTGACAATTACATTAGATAGAAACCGGTTTTATATTTTTAGGGGAAGAATAAGGAGTCACTACAAGTAGCTTAGGACACCCTGTTGGACGCTGCTGGGTCCGTGTAGACAATGTAGCAAACTGACCACTTTCATTTCTGCTAGGGTAAAATAATAACCAAAATGTATATAGGGTAGCACAAAGAAAAAACAAGTTAGAATTAATTCTCTTGTTTTGATGAGAAAACCTGACTCAAGCAACGTAAAACTGCAACCAAAAATTATTTTTATATTTCAGTTTTACAGTCAACAAGTAAAAGGTTGATCAGAAGGTTATCAAATAGAGTGATTAACCCAAGGGTGGGTGGGCATTGTGGTTAAGGGTTGGGGTTTAAGCCCCAAGGTTATGAGTTCAATTTCTTCCCCTTTGGGTCAATCTCCTGGGCGAAGCACAGTTGGTTAGGAGGTTGGACCTCAAGTTGTCGGAGCTTGTCTTGGGAGATCGGGACAAGTTGGTTAGGAGGTTAGACCTCAAGTTGGCGGAGCTTCTCTTGGGAGGTCGGAACAAATTCTCAGGTTATAGTCTCCTCGCTCGGAACGGCTAACAGGACACCTTGGTGATCTTTGCAAGGGGTGCTGCCTTGGACTTGCGGGAGGGTAGGGAGGATTTTTCTGTAACAAAATAAATAAATAAATAAATAAATAGAGTGATTTATGCTCCATTTGTTTGGGTGTAAAATTTTTGTTAAAAAATATTTTTGTATATTTTGGTATTTGATACAATGGAAAACGAAAATTAACAAAAAATATTAAAATGTTTCCAAACTAAAGTCTTACCACCACCACTGCCACGACTACTATCACCGCTGCAGCTACCCTACCACCTCTACAAATAGAAAAATTTTTGCTTTGGAAAACATTAACAAAAGTTTTTCATAAAAAATGTTTTCCACACCCTAACAAACAGAGCGTTAATCTGATTACAGATTCAAAGGCTAAATCACAGTAGCTTTTGTGTGAGGATTTAGAGCTGAATTTCAGGTATGCTTTATCAGGATTTGGGGCTGAAAGTGCATTTAGGAGCTGATTTCCAGCGCCAAACAGAAAAAAAAACTCAGCATCCTCAAACTCGTCTCTTCCGTTTGGCAAGAAGGTTTGAGGCTATTTTAGCCACAAAAGACAAAATAGGCTATTTTAGTCACAACAAACAAAACATTACATCCAACCCATAATCATTACACTCTTCTCTCACAAAAAAAGTCAAAAAAGTCAAAAAGTCCTTCCCAAACCAAATTTTTTAGCCCAGGCTAAAATAGCCAAAAAAGCCAAAAAGCCAACCCACTTCCCAAACGGAGGCTTTGTTTCTTAAATTTGTTTGAAAAAGTAGAGGGAAAGGAGGAGAGTAGTCTCTGAAAGTGAATTTTCTTTTTAACTTCTATAAAATTCAAACAATGAAATCTTATTTTCTTGTAATTTTATGGAAAAGATTTCTGCCAATTAAATATATGATGAAAAGTTGATATTCTTTCACTTTCCTTTCATTCACTTTTTATTGTTATTTTCATCCCAACCAAACGTATTTCCAATGAAAAGTAAACCCAATTCCTTTCTTTTTGTTTGGTATAAAATTAGAAGAGTGTTTTTCTTACTCCATTTTTTTAATTTTTTATTCTTGCACTTCGCTTTTATTTTTATCCTTCAATTTTTCAATAAAAGTATTCAATTTTTCAATAAAAGTATTCAATATGCAATTTTATTCAATATGTGGAATGCAATAGAATGAAAACAGAAAGGCATAAATTAAATGAAAGGAATTGGGGGCTTCTTTTTTTTTTTTAGTTTTTTTTTTTTTTTTTGTGTGTGTGTGTGTGTGTGTGTGTGTGTATGTGTGTGTGTGTTTATAAACCCAATTCCTTTATTATTGTTTATATGTCTGCTTCTGTTCTCTTAGTCGAACCAAATAAGAGCAAGAAACTTAGATTTTTCATTTTTTTTTTTTTTTTTTGGGGGGGGGGGGGGGAGACAAATCTAAAAGCCAAGCAGAACTAGGAAGAAATAAAATACGAAAAATTTATGATTGTGGTTCTTGTAATTTGTTTCTTATATCAATTTGGTTCTTATAATTCAATTTGTATCAATTTTATCCCATAATTTTTCATATCAACAAGCTAGAAGTAACTCTAATAATCACACTTCATGATAGAAATTAAGGACAAAATGGACAAAATGATCCCCCCCTGGCGATCATTTTAAAGAGAGTAAGTGAATTATTTTACATTTTCATTTCAATCCAATTTCTAAAGTGTCATTATCAATTGAATCAAATTCATACTATGTAAAAAAAAAAAAAAAAATCAATGGTAAATTGATTTAGTTAAAATTATAAAAACCAAAATAAGGACTAGGCATCTAATTTATCCATAAAAGAATCAATCCACAAAATTTTATTTTCCTTTCACTATAGACATCTTTTATGTATGTATGATGAACATCTATTTTCTCACATAACCATTTTGAAATCTTATTTCTGAAAATAAATTGCAATAACTTATCCCTAGGATTGAATGGTTTTAATTTTGAAAAGGAAAAGTCTGGATCCCAGAATTTACCCGGGCATATGTTATAGAGATTAAATTAATGAAGTATGGAGTCCACGAATAAAATGAATTTGAACTATTGATGGTTGTTTCTAGGTAAATTCTGGATAGATAATTTTAGGTTTATAGTATTGTTGTTTTGAAAATGAATTGCAAGAGGTTGCTGTGTTTTGACTGTTTTGTATAATTTAAATGCACATTAAAATTCCTGAACAGCTTGGGAGTTGCATAAAAAAGTTTCCTTTGCTGCTGATGAGAATTACATCTTGGATTGGGTGATTTGATGAGAAATAAATGATACGAAAAGAAATGAATTTGTCTTGATTCATTTCTTTGTAAATCTTCATCCATGTGTTCAGAAAGAAATAAAGAAGAGTTCATGGCAACCCGCACGATGGTCATGTTAAAATTATTAGATGCATCCAACCCATTAAGCCATTTTAACCAAGCTTGGGTCACTCTTTTATTCCATCAGGTTAAGAGGCAATTTTTTTTGTGAGATGTAAACTCAAACATCTTTGTTTCTTGCTGATATCTTCCGATTTAGTCAATACTTGTAGTTTCTAGGTAAATTATTCTGTCTAAAAAGATTTTTCGTAAAAATAGAAGAATAAGAATATATGATAGTATCATTAACATTGTATTTGAATCTTAAATTTAAAATAAAAAATTTAATTAAATTTTTAACACATTTTTTTTTAATATATTTTTTCTTTATAAATTCTTTTACATTCAAGATCCAAATACAAAAAAGATTTGGGCTAGCAAATCAGGGCTTGTGCACACACACAGGTATAGATGTCTTGTTCAACAGATTACATGATCCAACATGAATACAAGAGATGACCCCAAACCTTTATTTCCATTATAACTAGTAACCATTACACCAACCAGTACACGGTATAAAACACCAAATTTAGCCCTACTATATATATATATATATATTATGAAATTATTTTAATTATAACTTGTGTCCATACAGTGCTACCTGTATGAGACAGACAACACAAACTAACCATAAAATCACAGCAAGACTGACCACTCATTCTCTCTCTCTCTCTCTGCTTCAGAATATATGGTGTACAAGAAGCATGATATATATAGAGAGAAAGTGTCTTAGCAGTTGGGGATGGGAACCCCACAAGTGGCAGCTACTTTCTTGGCATTAGGAGAGGTAACATACTTCTTGAGGTTGGGGTTCTTGACATACTGGCAAAGGCAAGGCTTTTGCTCCTTGATCTTAGTGCAGCACAGCTTTGATGGAGGTGTGTTTGATGTGATTGCACCCGCGCAAGGGCTCAGCTCTGTTGGGTTGCATGTCACTGCCATGGAGACTTGTGCTTCATAGGCCAGTAGGATCAGAACCAGCACTGAGCACACTGGAATGTATGAAGCCTTCATTTTTCACTTAAATCACTCAAAAGTACTTTTGATGATATGCGAGAGGGAGAGAGATGATCACTTGGGCGTGTGGTTCAATTGGCTTGGTTTGCATCTCAATTTATAGAGGGACTCATTTGTAACAAAATGCCCTAAAAAGGCTTGGCTAAAGTTGCGAGGAATTTTTTATTTTATTTTATTTTATTAATATATGATAATGGGAAACTCTATAATACACATCATTGCAGGGTGTGTACCTAATTATGACGTTTGTGATATTTGATTATCACTTATTGTAATATTAGTTATAACTTGGTTATGTTATAATTTATCGTGTTGTGTGTTATGATTTATTGTTATGTTAGTTATAACCTATTAGTATTACCTATTGTGGTATTAGTTGTGCCTTGGTTATGATTTATTGTGGTGTGAGTTATGATTCATTGTTATGTTGGTTATGAGATTATTATTATTTTGGTTATGATCTAAAATGTCTTTAGTTATACCTTATATTTGGTTATGACTTTATATATATATATATTTTTTAATTATGACTGAAAAATAATTTAGTTGTGACATATGGTAATCAATATCACAAATGTCATAATTTGTATATGATACGTAACCTTTTCAGAGTGTATTATAGTTATGATATTATAATAAAATTCAATCAGTTACAATTATAATAAAAATACAACATATAATTAATATAAATAAATTCTTAAATTGGGAGAGAGAAACTCCAAACAAATATACGGGAATAATTCAAAAGGGTATTTTAGTTATGATATTATAATAAAATTTAATCAATTACAATTATAATAAAAATCCAACATATAATTAATGTAATGAAATTCTTAAATTGGGAGAGAGAAACTCCAAACAAATATACGGGAATAATTCCTCCAAGCCCATGAGGAAATTTGAACCTCTGATCTCTCAATGAATAGCTATTAATTGTTAACGATTATGGAAATTCAGGCTTTCTAGCATTTTTTTCTCTTTTGGGTGTGTACAATGAATATCAATGTTAATTTATTGGGTAAATTATGCCCATTTTTTCGAAGGTTTGAACAAATTATAGTGTGTCTATTTTTATTATTTTGAAAACTATATCCATTTTACTTAAATTTCAAAATTTTGTCCAATTTTTCCTTTTACTAATTTTTTTTTTTTTTAAATTCAAAATAGAAAACGGGTTGACTAGTGCAAAAAATTACATGTACCCTTAATAGTTGTTTTTGAGAATTAGTTATTTTAGTTGATACAAAATGGTATGTTTTATCAATTATTGGAAGGAAAGTGAGTGTAATTATATAAAACTTTGAGACTTACTACATATATATTTTTAAGGGTTACAAATACACTTCCTGAGGTTTACTTAAATTACAAATTATCTCCTGTGATTTTAGAAATTATATTATGCCCCCTAAAGTTTTTAATTTCATAACAAATAGGTCATTTTATTAATAAATCATCAAGTTAATTAATAGTTTTAATAATGTTAAAATTTTATTTCAATTAATAATTCAGATAATTTTATTATTGTATAAGTGAACAGTTAGAAATTTCACTTTTTCAATTAATTCTGTTAAATAAAAAAATTCTGACAGGGAGATATTTATAATTTTCCAAACTACATGGGGCAATTCATATTTTAAGCAAATCTCATGGATGTATATGTAATTTACCTTATTTTTAAATCTCATGAATGGTTAATGTAACTTATCCTAATTTATACATGCAAAGCATATGATATAAAGTAATGAGCAAGAGATGTACCATGTAGTTTAAGAATTGATAGATACCTAAATTGTTTGGCAAAATTTATGTATAACTAAAACAAATCTCAAATTATCATAAAACTCAGTAAATTATAATTATAATAATAAAAATTAAACACAATATATATAATCAAAATGAAAGAGAAAATTTTCAAGAAATACATCAAAAATAAGATTCATACCCAGATAGAAAAATTCAAATCACTATCAGACTAATATGGTTGATACATAAGCATGTCACCTTTAAAAAAAAGTTAGGTACCATTTGGTTTAGTTTTTAAATTGTAATTTGACAGCCAAAAACTCAAAATCCATTTGGTTATGGGCTTAATTTAGTTTAGTTTTAAAATCATGATTTGAGTGTGAAATTGTGACTTAAGTGTAGAGTTGTGAGTCGAGTATAAAGAAAAATTTATTCTTTTATTTTATATATGTATTTTTTAATTTTAAATATATTTATTTTATTTTAAAAATATTTTCAACTCAAAACACAAACTCTACACTCAAATCATAACCACACACATAACTTAAAACTTAATTCAAAAATTCTTTTCAAAACTCACAACCAAACTCTTTTTAAAATTCTATTAAAAAAGTTCCAAAAAAATATTTTTTATTTTGTTCTTTAAAATTATTTTTTATTTTTTTTTTTTTATTTTTTCGAAAATACTTTTTGTTATTTTTTTTAAGTATTGACAAAATAATTTGTTATAATTTATATAAATATGGCAATCAAAAAAAATTTAAAATTTAAAAAGAAAATTAAATATTTAAAAAAATTAAAATATTTTAAAAATATTTAACATATTAAAATATTAAAATATTTATAAAATAAAATAAAATATTTAAAATATAAAATATAAATATTTAAAATAAAAAATTATATATTTAAAGTAAAAAAATATTTTTTAAAAATTTTTAAATATTTAAAAAAAAATACAAGCACAATTGTATGAAATATAGTGCACATTAAAAAAATAAACTCAAAACTCTTTTCAAAATTCTTGATCAAACAAATTTTCTCTTTTCAAAACTAAAACTCAAAACATAATTCCACACTCAAATCACGATTTTCAAAATAATTTTAAAAACTAAAATAAAATAATTTTTTTTTTTTAAAATAGAGTTTTGAAAAGAGTTTGATTAGAAGTATGAGTTTTGAAGAAAGTTTTGAATTGAATTTTAAGTTGTGTGTTTGGTTATGAATTTTGAAAATAGTTTTTGAATTAAGTTTTGAATTATATATTTGGTTATAAATTTTAAAAAGAATTTTGAAAATTTTTAATTAGAATTACAATTTGAAAAGATAACCAAATAGGACGATTTTCAAAACACATAACCAAATAGGTTTTCAATTTGCAAAACTATTTTCAAAAATTTATCATTCAAAATTAATTTCAAAACTTTTTTTTAATATGATTTGATGTTATGTTAAAAAATATTTTTTTCTATTTTTCTTTAAATTTCAAAAAATATATATTTTTTATTTTGTTCTTTCTATTTTTTTTATTTTTTGATTTCTTTTTTTATTTTTGAAAAAAATATTTTTTTTTTTTTGAAAAAAAATTTTATTTTTATTTTTTTAAGTATTGGCCAAATAATTTGTTATGATTTAGATATATATGAGCGATTTAAAATTTTTTAAAATAAAAAATATTTAAAATATTAAAATATTTAAAAATAAAATAACATATTTAAAATAAAAAATATTAAAAAATAAAAAATAATTTTTTATAAAACTACAAAATAAAATAAAAGAATATTTTTTCAAAAAATAAACAATATTTTTTTCGAAAGATAAAAAATAAAAATATTTTTTTTTAAAAAAATATTTTAAAAAAATAAAAAGTACATTTATTTAGATTACATATGTGAAAGAAGTAAACAAAATTGATTATAATATTTTAAAAAGTTTTGACTAGATGACAGAAAAAACACAACATCCAAAAAATCTCTTTTAAAAAATTAGTTTTGAAAACTCCTAATTAAACAAGTTTTCAATTTGTAAATTTTTATAAATACTTTTAAAATATATAATTTAAAAATTAGTTTTAAAACTCATAATTAAATAAATCTTTTAATTTTTAAAAATTTATCTTTTAAAATACAACTTAAAACTTAAAACTCTTTCCAAAAATTAAATCTTTGTTTTTTGGATTTATTTTGGAATTTATATGACGGACTTTATGGAAGAGTATCACGCATTGTTATTGGTCATCTCCAACTGTTAATCAAATCCAACATCAAATTTAAATTTGATGAAAAAAATATACTTTTTGTGCTCCAACCGTTGCACCAAAACAGTATCAAATTGAGAAAACATCAAACGTTTCACCAAACTGAGAACGACTTGCCCTTTTCACCAATTCACTGTGCATAGCCGTTGAGTTGGACCCACTGGACGTCCGATCGGATGTCCCACCGGATGACCCTTTTAAACCAGAAATTTGTGAAAATTTTACACTACGGGATCGACCACCCGGTTGACCACCCAGTCGACTCCCTGGTCGACCACCTTGGCATTTTTTTAAGCAACAGAAATGAAGTCAAATTCGCTCTTACCGGTCGACCGGCCGGTCGACCCCCCGGACGACCCTCTCTTTGATGCACGCTACAGTAAACTGTTGGAGCTGTTGGTATCAGAAAAAAAAATTGACTTTTTTTTACTCAAATTTGGTGAAAAATTTATTCAACCGTTGGAGATACTCTTAAAGGACAATTTTGCACCGACACTGCACACACTAGGCTGAAACAAGGCCTACGGCAAATTTTGGTAGATAATTATGTGTCGGATTAATTTGTGCATATTTCAATTAAATTTGAAGTTTTGAAATTAGTGATTGAATAAATTTTCAGTAGCCGGGCTTCGTTTATAATGTAGATTAGTTTTTTAGTTTTTTAACTTTTTGATTATTATTCTGAAGTTAAAAAATTTCGTTTGAATTAAATTTTTTAGATTTTTTAAATTTTTATAAGAGAAAAATAAAATGATTATAATTTTTATGTAATATTTTTTAGTCTAAGGTTAAAAAATTTATTTTATCTTTTTATAACTATTTTAATCCCAACTCATCATGCCAAACCAGTGCTAGGTGACTCATACTCAATATCTTAGATTTTATTTTTAAATTTTTACTATTCGATGTACCCCCTCAAAATTAAAAAAGCTATGGCATAAATTCTTCCATTTGAAATTTGCTAACTGCTTTGTTTCTACGTCTTTCATAAAGAGACTTACAAGTTTCACGTAACAATTTTATTAGGCATTTTATGAGAAAAATTAAAGAAAAATTATTTTTACTATTAAAATATAACATTTTATTATTATTCATTATTAAAATATAAAAATAATTAGTCATTTAGTTATTAAATTATTAGTGATGCTCTAACAGCAACTTCAGTTGATGGTGAAGTGGCTGGTAATAATGTTGTTATTGGCCTTATTAAATTATTAGCGATGCTCTAACAGCGACTTCAGTTGATGGTTATAATGATGTTATTGGCCTTATTTGGGAAATGGAAAAATTAGTCTATTATCTCTCTTCAATTTTTAATAATGAAATAGGTTCACAATATTTTTTTTTATAGTCTAAGGTCATTCACCCCATATCCTCATATCACACATGCACTCTCACTCTCTCTCTACTCTCCTCTGTCTCTACACTCTCCTCTCTCTTCCTCTCTATCTAGGATTTCGATTGCGCGAGAGAGAAGGGAAAGACAATGAGGACGATGATTGCTCCAATGAAGATTCCGATCACTGCGAGTTTCAGTTTCCAGTTCCAGTTCCAGTTCCAGTTCCAGTTCCAATTCCAATACCAATTCGAATAATAAAGATAAGAGCTCCAAACTCACGGAGAAGAACTTCAATTTCGAAGATATCCTAAATAATGAGTATGTTCGAATCAAGTCCTACACTGATCAAACACTTGTCCTACAAGATTAGAAGAAAGTCTAACAATCTATCAAGGAAGGTATATCTGAAGAATCCCTCTATCTACTCATGTTTATGGCTTGTCATTTGCCGAACCCTGATGGTTTGCCATTAATGGCTGACCATTATCCTAATTCCACTCTTTCTTCCCAAACAAAGCTCCGATCAACCAATCCTATAAGGAAGGTACCTAGAATTCAGACCAGTTGCCTAGTAAATTTCCTATAAGTAATTTTTATTATTTATTTTTCTTGTAAACAATTGAATGAGTTTCTATTGATATAGCATTTACAGTGAATCCTCTCTTCTAACAACTGTAGTGATCCCAGTTTTACCACTTCGCTGAGTATGTCGGGGATCGAGCTGCCCGGTCAGCTCGCAGGAGTCCAGGGGGCAGCGCCCCTTAGCGGGTCCAAGGGCAGCACCTTGGCGAAGATCGAGCTGCCCGGTCAGCTCGCGGGGGTCTAGGGGGCAGCGCCCCTTGGCAGGTCCAGGGCAGCGCCTTGGCGGGGTTGAAGGGCAGCACCCCCGAAGCAAAAATGCAAAATGCATTAGAAGTTGCTTGTCTGCTCGAACGGTCGTTTATGCGCTCAAGTGGAGAATGTTTAATTCTAGAAGTTTGACATGTCTGCAAAAGTACTGCAAAAGTGTATTTAACGCTCGAGTAAGGTTTTCCATGCTCGAGCGGACCATGTTATATCAGTTCGTGAATCTGATATTTCAGATCATTTTTGTATCTCTCTCTCTTTCTTTCTCTAAAAACCCTTTCCTCTCCCTTCTCTCTACATTTTCATACGCCAAATTGGATCAAAACTTTGATTTCTCAAGATCCATTAGAATTTTGCCATAAGTTCTTCATCAAAGTTGGTTAACTTCTCGAGGGTTTCGTTGTGTGCGGTGAAGATTGAGTTTCGACACCGTTGATTTTGGGGATTTTATCTCATTTCTTCTTCAAAACTTGAGGTAGGGATTTTCTTAGAGTTATATATATATTTTTGCAAGATCTAGATGATTTTCGAAATCATCTTTCGATAGCTTTAAAAATTGATTGTTAATTCAAAAAGTTGAGCGATTTTGAAAATGGGTTTGTCTCTTGTTCTTTTAAACTGATCTTGTGGGTTTTGATCTTCGTTGATTGAAGAAAAGATGATTTTGGAAAGTTTTCTTTCAAAAGATTTGAGTTGTATAGTTTTAGTGAGAAAACCTAGAATTTGGAGATTTTTTTAAAAAGAGACTGAAAATCCATGAATGATAGTGTTATATTTATTTTGTGTGTCAAAATAAATGGATGTTTGGAAAATTTCTTATTTATATTTATATAAATAATAAATTTCAGGGAATATGAGAATTGTTGTTCATTTTGAAAATTATTGTTCAAAACGTTAAAATAGTCTTGAAATGACTAATTTTTTAGTATACTGGAGAATAGGGAATTGTGTTATTCATTGGATGATGAATTAGAATAAAAGTATTTATATTCATCTTGTGTTATTGGCATATCAATTCATTTGATTACATTGAACTTTGAAAATTGATTTGAAAACTTGCATTGAGAAAAGAATGTTGAGAAACAACTTTCCATGAATTGGTTTTGGGGTAAATACAGTGGCAAGTCTTAACAGGAGGTGTAGATGAAATTGAATAGGTGTCGAGCCTTCTAGTTAATACTGGTAAAAATGACAAATTATAGGTGTCGAGCCTTCCAGTCAATGCTTGTAAAAATGACAAATTGGTAGTACTTGTATAGTCTACTTGCAGACACCGACCTAGGGATTACCAGATTCGTATTTACCGCCCTTGAAATAAATTGTTAAGTTTTCAACAATTGAAATTGCATAATATCATTGAGCATGATGGTTTTCAAAAGATGAAAATTTGATTTATTTTCAAAAATGGCATAGCATGCCACGTGCATTTCATCTCTTGAGACTTGTATAAAATGTATATACTTTGTTAAGAATTTCCTGCTGGGTTTTATGCTCACCCTACGGGATTTTTGTGTAGGAAAAGATGTGGTGATTCCACCCAACTAGGGGCATGGAAGTATGTGTGTTGGGAGTACAATACTCTCATTTGTTGTGACTCTGTGTGTAAGCCAATGGCTGTGTTTGTGTAGGTTTGAATAACCGTTTTGTGTAACCAGGTTCAAGCCTTGGAAACTTGTAAGCCCTTGGGGGTATTTATTTGTTTATTTGCTTGTTGTTGGATTAATGTATTATTGCATGAAGAACTATTGTATCATGTAATGTAAGTTTGGAGATTTATATTCGGTTTTCCTTGAAAGAGTCATGATTGTTATCTTATCATTTGGGCTAGAAATTTTGGGCGCTACAACTTGGTATAAGAGCTACTGGGTTTGAATACTTAGAGCTCGTGGGAAGTGGTTGTTTAACCACAATGGGTTTATTTAGCATGATTAAGAAGTGTTATGCATTTTGTGACTATGTGATAACATGCTTATGTGACTAAATAGGTATGGGATTGGACTTTTGGGATGTTGTTGCGTCTGTTAAATTCCTTGAGGTCTTATTAGAACAGTACTTGATCAATACTCATTCTACTAAGAATTCTTGATTTTTCGTGGGACAAATCTCATCATAAGAGTATAATTCGTATGCGTTTACATGACTAAGTGCTTATATGGGGTGAAATTTAATTGTTATATGGTAGAGAAATATATAGAATTATTGTGATCAACCTGTAAGGCAAGTTGCGGGCATATGTGGGTTAGTATGCCAAATTAATTCTATTGTCATTTATAGGATGTCAGGAAGAGGTCAAACCCGTGGTGGTAGAAACGGGAAGCGTGGTAGGGCTCGCCAAGGTGTGCATGATGTATCGGTCCATAGGGTTCCGGTGCAAAAAGAAGGGTTCGGCCAAGCTAATATGGCCGAGCAAGCAGGCCAAACTAATGTGGTCGAGCAGGTGGGACAAGCGAGTCAAATCGCAATGGAGGCCCTAACTTGAGAAATGGCAGGGGCTTTAAGAGAGTCTATGAACTTATTGAAGGTGGAGAATTAAGCCCGAGAGAACACCGCAGAGTCAAGGGCGAGTTTCCTTACTAGAAAATTCTTGCGGGCCAAACCGGATGAGTGGCTCGAACAAACTGTGAAGACATTCAAGATGCTTCACATCGAAGATAGTGAACTAAGAGTGACTCTAGTGAGTTATTACCTTAAAGGAGACGCGGGTCAATGGTGGAAATATACCAAGGGTAGAGTGGAGCCGACATGGAAAGCCTTTGCAGTTGCTTTCCAAAATAAGTACATACCTCCCACTACTAGAGAGAGATTGAGGCAAGAGTTTAAAGACCTCAAACAACTCGACATGCCCGTGGCCGAGTTTGAGGCGGTCTTCTCTAGTGTTACCCAAAAGACAACCTAAAAGCGGGGGTAAATTAGGTTTTTACAAATAAAATAATAATACTCTAATAAAAATTATGACTAGCACAATAGATAAATATAGTTAATGAAATAAAAATAATTAAAACAAGTGTTCTAACAACTATGTCAATTAATGATTTTAGCACAATAAAAATATGAAATATAACTATGGCAATTTAAATAAAATAAAATAAAGAGATAAGAGAGAGAGAGAGGCAAACAAATTTATAGTAGTTCGGCTTCAACTCGGCCTATGTCCACTCCTCAAGCTTCACTTGAGATTTTCCACTGTTCTCTATCTTCACAGGGTGCTAACAACCTTTGCACAGATGGAGCAATCCTCCACGGATTTTACATAGACTTTCTAAGTCAAAAAAACATTGAGAGTACTACACTCTTATAGGATTGAAAAGAATGTGTTTTTGCTTTCACAAAAAGTTACAAGAATTATCTCTCAAAGATAGATATAAAAATGAGACTCTAATTTTTCTGTAATCCTCACACAAGAAAGATGAGCTTAAAGCTATATGACTTGATGTATAATTTTTGAGAGAGGATGTAAACAAAAATTGAAGAACACTTCTCAGAAAATTTTGCAGAGAATAGATGAGAGTGATTTTAGATCAAAGAATATTTTCTTATTTCTGTAACTTGTTTGTAATTACTGTCACTTGTTCACATCAAAGACTTTGATATATATAATGAAACTTATAGCCGTTTATAGCTGTTGTATTCATTTGAATATCTTCCACTCCATCATTACAAATTTCAATATCTTCCATTCCATCATTACTAATTTGAATATCTTCCACTTGAACCTTTTGGCCTGCTGCTGTGCTGGACTGTTTGAACCTTTGTTTTGAGCTATTTGAACCTCTAGTTTGGGCATTATTTTTGGATTGAAATGAACTCCTGATTTAAGCAAATATTAAATACATTCGAACAATATTTAGGATAAAAGTTTAGGTGAGAAATAATGGGACAAAATAAATTTTGATTATATTTTTCTCTTTAAATAAATTAAAACATAATTAAATAAATCATCAAAATAAATTTTAGATTCTATTTTTCTTTTTCAAATAAATTAAAATATAATTAAATAAATTATCAAAATAATTTTGGATTCTATTTTTCTCTTTCAAATAAATTAAAACATAATTAAATAAATCATCAAAATAAATTAGTCTAACATCTAGTCTGTCCAGATTTGCACTAGACTTGGTGGCAACGGAAGAGCGCCGTTGCATTGAATTTGAAAAGAAATTGAAAACAAAAATTATGTTCAAGCTTGTCAGAAATACGATTCAGGAATATGACCATCTTGTGGAGACGGCGACACACGTAGAAATTTCCATACAAGCCGAGGAAGAGAGACTTCGGAGTTCGAGGTCTAGGGGCCAAGAGCCTCAAGAAGACTATAGGAAGAAAGGTGTACAGGGGAAATGTTCAGTTTCTTCGGCAAGGAGAGAGTCAAATCTCAACTTCATACCCCTTTTTGGACCAAAACAATCTTGATCAAAAGATCTTAGACTTTAAAACCCTCTCTTTCAAAACGTTTTGAAATAAAGTTTTTACGATGTTCCAAGGCTCGCATTTTGTCAAATGTTGCGCTTTTCGGTAAACCGAGCAAGGACAAAGTGGAAATGAATGAAAGAGAGATGAGATCTTTGGAAAATCTTTCAAAACACCTTGTCTAGGGGTTTGGAGTTGAAGAAAAGAGGAGAAGAGAGAGGAAAACTAGTTTGGGAGAAGTTCGGCATGAATCCGGGTAGGACCGAAACTGCGCGGCTTCACCGAAATGGGCATAACTCTTTGCACAGGAGGAATTCTGATGCAAGGTTGGTGCCATTGGAAAGCTAACTTCTGGGGCTTCAATGTGGCCACATGGAAGACCAGAAAATCAGATGGCCGACCACTTAGGTGGTCAAAAGTGGTTCGGCATGAATCCGGGAAGGAGAGAAAAAGTCGAGCGGTCCTCGGTAAATCGAGCTTATTCATTTGTATACTTGGATTTAAGATATGAGGCCACTACCATTGGAAAGATTACTTCCGGGGCTTCATTTTGTACTCAAGAATCTCCTAAAGCCAAGTCCGGGTGGGGGAGATATGGTTGGTTGAAGTAGGGCATTAATCCGGTTGGACCGAATCTGCGCGGCTTCACCAAAACAGGCATAACTTTTTTCACAGGAGGAATTTTAATGCAAGGTTTGTGCCATTGGAAAGATAACTTATGGGGCTTCATCCTAGGGGGTGGCCGATCACTTTGAACCCTTTGACCTGGTCGGCCAGCTCCCACCTTATTTGTCTTAGTGAGTGTATTCCAGCTGTGCCAGCTGGAAGGCATTTGCTGCATCCTCCATACACGTGTATGGAGGATGTTTAACCTAGATTTGAAGCTTCTTGGAGAAGCCTTAGACCCTCTCCTCTATAAAGGAAGCCTTCTCCTTCCTTGGCAAGGGTTGAGAATTTGTTTGGAGCTCATAGATACACTCTCCTCCATATCTCTCTCTTTTGTGCTCAAAAACTCCATTGTTCTTGCTCCATTACACTACCACTCATAGCCTACCACCTCCATCATCCATCTAAGCGTCTTGGAGCTTGTTTTCAGAGGCTAAGGAGTCACATTGTTGGTCCAAAGCTGTTGGAGTTGCTGTGCTACAAGGGTAACACATTTCTTCCCTTTTAAGCACTCTTTTTGATTCATTGTTTGGACATACTTGAAAGCATATTTAGGCTTTCTCATAAACTGAAAAAAATCTTGTTTTGAGCTTATCTTCAAGTTTGTTCAAGGTCATTTTTCTGTTTGGGGTCATCTACCCCCTTTCATGCTTCATTTCCTTATGCTTTGAGCCATGCATTTGAGCATTTGCATTGGCCTTGGTTTGGCTTTTTAGCCACTGAAATTTAGTGGATTTTCAGTGGCTTAGATGTGTCTTTGAGCCCTAAAATCAGAGAGGGGTGACCCTCTCACCCCTTGTTCCCTTTACTAGCTTTGTTGGCCTTCCAAAGGGGCTCCTACTTGCATGTTGTGAAGCCACATTTCAGGCCCTATTTGGTGAGTTTTAAGGTCTGCCTTGACTCTGTCCAGAGCCCTTTTGACCTTATTTTGTGTCTTTGATGCATGTGTGGAACAATCCCATTCAAGGCCTTTCAAAGGGGCCTTTGTTTGCATGTTTCCTAGACCTATTTCAGGCTCTTTTTAGTGGGTTTTAGGACCCTCAGAACCTCTTTCCAGAGGTTGTTTTACCATCTTGCATGTCTATCTTATATGTGTAGAACAACCCCCTTATTGGCCTTTCAAAGGAGCCCATCAGTCTTGCATGCATTGACTGAGTTTCAGTGGTTATTTGGGCATATTTTGGCATGGCATACTTTTTTTTTTGGCTAGTTTGGTGAGCCCTCATGTGCTTCATATACTTGTAGTGTAAATCATGGTTCACTAGCTTTCTTTGCATGCTTTGTTGACCCTTGATTTTAGCACTTTTTGGCCATGCCTTAAACTGATATTGTGCTTATTTTGGACTGCCCTAGCTCTGTTTTTGGGTCTCATGATTGAATGATGTTGGTTTTGCATGCTTGTAGTTCAATACCCATGCTTAACTTTGAGTTTTGAGGTTCATTCCATGCATATACTGAGGTGTGTTCATGTTTTGGGTCCATTATACATCATATTTAAGAGCATGTTTGAATGCCATATTGCCATGTTTTGTACTCTTTAAATGTGTTTGAGAGTCGGACTTGTATGCCTTATTTTCGGACCATTGAATGAGCTCCATTTCATTGCATTCCGAGCCATCATTTTAGGCCATTTCCCCACTGTTTCAGACCTGCCTAGGGTCTGTTTGGGGTTGGTTTTGCCTTTTGTGCATTGCTTTGGGTACCTCTAGTGTAACGCACTTCACTAGTTTCGGTACCCGGGCCCCCTAGCTTGCATTGTGTGCCATATTTGCATGTTTCGGGACCATATTTTATGCCATTTTAGAGCTGTATCATGCGCCATCCTATGCCATATTTCATTCCTTGTCATGCCTTGTTAGAGTTGCATGTTGTGTCTTAGGATCGGTCCATTGCATTCGTGCATGTTTGCATGTGTTTCGGTTGTCTTATTTCCACCAATGGCCACTGATGTGAGTATGACTGAGGTCCACTCATGTTGGTGTAAGTCCATCTTGCATTGTGTATGCCGTTTTAGTCCATAGCATTGCGTATGCTAGGTTGCATGTTAGAGCATTGTGTATGCCATGTTACATCACGTGCATTGTGTATGCCATTTTAGTCCATAACATTGCGTATGCTAGGTTGCATGTTAGAATTGCATTCATGCATATCATGCATATTGCATTGTGTTTGGGATAGGAGTTAGCCCAAACACGGGAAACGATGGGCGTTTCGTACCCGAAGTGACGGAACGTGCCTCAATTCCCGGTCGCCGACACTCCGGATTAACCAAGATGGAGTCTAGGCCTTGTTGTGTTTATATGTGCATTCATTTCATATTAAGTCGTGCAATTCGACTGCTCGGCCATCATGCATCGAGATGTGTGATTGGTGGCACGAGGTTCGAGGTGTGCATACATATGTGAAAATACTTTGCCATGCGCCCTTTCTTGCTCTCTGTTACAACAAACCAGAAATCAGCAGCCTTCTAGAGCTTTGCACAGCATTCCGGGATTAATTGCAAACAGAGGCAAATCGGGGCATTGCAAGGAATTTCCCGACAAAGCGACCCGAGCACGCATGTATCTTTCATCATTCGGAACAGAGCTGAAGCGGTCCATGGATTTGCATATTAGCTTATTTTCATTCCTTAGTTAATTTGTTAATTAATTAGGGTTTTGTAATATTTTATTTATTCGGACTGTACTATTTATTCGGACCCTCCGAGCGAGGGCACAATTGTAATAAGTGTGCGTGCGTGTGATGTATGTCTTCCAACCCCACGTCTTTCTCCCTTTTATTTACCAGCTTATGATGGTTAGTTTAGGGCATGTTTCAATTAGCATACTTATGCTCGCATATTTGCATTCATTCATCTGTCTTGCATGCACCGGGCTCGGCGCATCATACTAACTGCGTTGTATTTCAATTCCGAGTTGAATACTTGTTAGTTGTAGCATTTCACATGCCATCTTTAGAATAGCCGAGCCTATCTTAGTTGCATTCCTGCCTGTGTTGCATTAGGCATTTCAGCATAGTTAGGATCATGCATGGATTTCTAACATAGCTTCTGTTTTGGCTTAGAGTACTCGGTAAGTGTTTATGCTTTAGCATCCTTGCATGTGTGTGAGTGACTGCCATGATAGCATGCTTACCATGAGGCTATGTGCTTATGTGATACACCTGCCTGAATGCCTGTGGGTGAAGGTTGGATTATCTGAATTGGAATAATGCATTGATTGTGAGTTTTAAGCCCACTTGAGAGTGGCAAATCATCTGTTTTCTTAAGCCCACCTGAGGGTGGCAAATCCACATTTTAGCCTACTTGCGAGTAGCAAACTGTTTTCAAAACAAACATGAGATGTTTCGTTCCAATTCAGGCGATCCAGTCTATACTTGTATGCTCTGCGCATCACGTAGTAAATCTAGGCTAATAACCGGAATAAGAACACATAATGTTTTCAAAACTTGATATTATGGTTAGTAGAGGCCGATCTTTGATCGGGCGAGCGGGGGTGCTCACGAAGTGACCTTCCCCAATCGTATCCAAGTTCCCGAGCCGAGGCAACTTTGGTGATGACGGACACGTGGCCTTAGGCAACGAGTTAGGGTTTCCTAAATTTTCCCAAAAATAAAATATTTAGGTGGCGACTCTGTATCTGGCAAAGCAGTCCATGTTTGACACTTCTTTGAAAAAAATCTGTTTTAAAAAACGATTTGTCGGATTTGGACTCTTTGATGATTCATCGGTCTTGCATTGCACTCTACGAGATTAGATACAAGACCGTGACATTGAGTCCTGAACTGTAGTGAGCCCAAATGAACAAAACAGGATTTCCCTCCCAGGACGTTCGGGGACGTCTACAGGCATTATTTTTGGATTGAAATGAACTCCTGATTTAAGCAAATATTAAATACATGTGAACAATATTTAGGATAAAAGTTTAGGTGAGAAATAATGAGACAAAATAAATTTTGATTCTATTTTTCTCTTTCAAATAAATTAAAACATAATTAAATAAATCATCAAAATAAATTTTGGATTCTATTTTTCTTTTTCAAATAAATTAAAATATAATTAAATAAATTATCAAAATAATTTTGGATTCTATTTTTCTCTTTCAAATAAATTAAAACATAATTAAATAAATCATCAAAATAAATTAGTCTAATATCTAGTTTGTCCAGATTTGCACCAGAGTTGGTGGCAACGGAAGAGCGCCGTTGCATTGAATTTGAAAAGAAATTAAAAACAAAAATTATGTTCAAGCTTGTCGGAAATACGATTCAGGAATATGACCGTCTTGTGGAGACGGCGACACACGTAGAAATTTCCATACAAGCCGAGGAAGAGAGGCTTCGGAGTTCGAGGTCTAGGGGCCAAGAGTCTCAAGAAGACTATAGGAAGAACAAGAAGAGTAGGAACACCTATCCATCCCAGTCCTAACCACAGCAGTCTAGATCCACTTTTTTTTTGCCTAGTGCGGGTCCGGAAAAAAGTGCATCGAGTAGCTTCTCGTGTTTCAAGTGTGACCAACCGGATCACAAAGCCTTCTCATGCCCATAAAAGAGAGGAGGGCAGTTAATGTTACCACCACCTAATCGATCTAAAAATCAGTCTCAGTCTCAGTCTCAGAATAAAGGTCAAAGGTTTAACTATTATCAGTGTGGTCAGCCGGGGCATATGAAGAGAACTTGCCCACAGTTGGGAGGCGCATCAGGGTCGAGGCAGACTCAGAGCCACCAGCAGGCTCAATCAATCCAAGCTTCGCGAGTTAATCATGGAGCCGCTTCGACTTAGTCAGTACAACAAGCCTATGCTCCGAAAGGAGAGCTAGTTAATTAGGGGCGTGTGTATGCTGTTACCGTGCCAGAGCAGTTGCCAGAATCCTCAGTGGTGAGAGGTATTTTTTTTGTGTGTAATTCTTTGGCTAATGTATTGATAGACATGGGTGCGTTTCATTCATTTATATCTATTGCATTTGCTTCTGCATTGGGGTTAGAGGTAGCACGGTTAGTGCATCCACTCATAGTAGAGCCACCTGTTGGGGATACAGTTGATTTAGACCAAGGTTGTCGTGATTGTGAAATAGAAGTTGCCAGGCGTCGACTTCCGTTTGCTTTTGTGTTGCTAGATATGTCGAGTTTTGATGTAATTTTAGGCATGGATTGGTTGTGTTCTTATCAAGCTGTGATTGATTATTACCGTCAGAGAGTTACAGTGTGCACTTCGGGTGGTGATCATTTCTATTTTTTGGGGAATCGAGTTGATAGAGCCTTGTCGCCAGTTGTTGACCCTCGTAGTAGGAGCAAACTTAGTGGCCTTCTTGCAACTCTCTTGGATAGTGAGAGTGATGGGGCTCATGTTGAGTTACCAAGGGTAGTTTGTAAATACTCGGATGTCTTTCCAGAAGATCTTACTAGTTTACCACCTCACTGGGAGATCGAGTTCTCCATTGAATTAGTGTCTGGCACGGCACCGATTTCCATGTCACCGTATAGATTTGCACTCGCCGAATTGCATGAGTTAAAGATTCAACTCCAAGAACTTTTAGATAAGGGTTTCATTCGCCCTAGTACATCGCCTTGGGGAGCGCCGGCTCTCTTTGGGAAGAAGAAGGATGGGTCATCGCAGTTGTGTATTGATTACCGCAAATTGAATAGAGTTACAGTTAAGAATAAGTATCATTTACCCAGAATAGATGATTTGTTTGACTAACTTAGAGGGTTTCGTTGCTTCTCAAAAATAGATTTGAGGTCAGGGTACCATCAGTTGAAAGTTCGGGAGGAGGACATTCAAAAGACAGTCTTTCGTACTCATTATGGCCACTATGAATTCTTGGTAATGCCTTTTGGGTTGACCAATGCACCGGCTTCCTTTATGGATTTGATGAATAGAATTTTTTGGAAATACTTGGACCGTTTTGTGGTCGTCTTTGTGGACGACATCTTGATTTATTCAACCTCTGAAGAGGAATACGAGACTCACTTGCGAGCAGTGCTAGGTTTACTTAGTCAGCACCAATTGTATGCCAAATTTGAAAAATGCGAGTTTTGGTTAACAAATGTAAAGTTTTGGGGGCATGTAGTGTCTAGAGAGGGAGTGACTGTGGACTCCTCAAAGATAGATGCCGTACAGGATTGGGAACAACCCAAGAATGTTTTTGAAATATGGAGTTTCTTAAGATTAACGGAGTATTATCAACGTTTTGTAAGGGACTTCTCTAGACTAGTTGTACCTTTGACTAGGTTGACTAGAAAGGGTATCAAATTTGTGTGGAGTAAGGCTTGTGAAA
Organism: Camellia japonica; assembly: GCA_030407325.1. Classification (NCBI taxonomy): domain Eukaryota; kingdom Viridiplantae; phylum Streptophyta; class Magnoliopsida; order Ericales; family Theaceae; genus Camellia; species Camellia japonica. Next base: position 7,202,006 of record JAPPVO010000010.1, read on the forward strand.
AGTCATTCCAAGAGCTTAAGACTAGATTGACTACCGCACCGGTTTTGATAATTCCGGAAAGGGGTTTGAATTACACTGTCTATTACGATGCGTTCGGGGATGGACTTGGTTATGTCTTGATGCAAGAGGGAAAATTTGTGGCCTACGGTTCACGACAATTGAAAACTCATGAGAAAAATTACCCCACCCATGATCTAGAATTAGCAGCGGTGATTTTTGCTTTGAAAATTTGGAGCCATTACTTGTATGGTGAGAAGTTTGAGGTTTTCTCCGATCATAAGAGTCTAAAGTATTTGTTTTCTCAAAAAGACTTGAATTTACGACAAAGGATGTGGATGGAATTTATAGAGGATTATGACTTTGAGTTACACTGTCATCCAGGGAAGGCCAATGTTGTGGCCGATGCCTTGAGTCGAAAATCTGTGAGTAGTTTGGCAAGTGTGGCCATTCGGAAATAGGATATGCTAGATATTATTGGCAAGTTTGATTTGCACTTGGGTGAGTCCGGAGAGAGTGCTACCTTGTTTACTTTGAATGCTCAACCTACCTTGATTAGTAAGGTCATAGAGGCACAACGAGGAGACCGTGATGTGGAATCAATCCATGTTAAGATTTCCAATGAAAAGGAAGAGAAAGGTTTGAACGTTCACTCGGATCTGAGTGTACGTTACCTAGACCGTTTGTTTGTACCAGAATCTTGTAGAAAAGAAGTACTTCGGGAGTTCCATCACTCACACCTTGCGGTACACCCGAGAGGCACTAAAATGTATCATGATCTTAGTCGTCAGTTTTGGTGGAGGGGTATGAAACGGGATGTCGTTTTATTTGTATCGAAGTGCCTTACTTGTCAACAAGTAAAGGCCGAACACCAAAGACCAGCGGGTTTGTTACAACCCTCACCGATAGCCGAGTGGAAATAGGAGCATGTTACCATGGATTTTATAGTTGGGCTTTCCAGAACATAACAAGGTAATGACATCGTTTGGGTAATTGTTGATAGATTGACTAAGTCTACCCATTTCATTCCGATGTGCACCAGGGACTCAGTTGAACGCTTGGTAGAGTTGTACATTAGAGAGATAGTTCGACTTCATGGAGTCCTTGTGACTATTATGTCGGATAGGGATCCTCATTTTACTGTCCGGTTATGGCAGAGCCTTCAAGAGGCGTTGGGAACTAAGTTGACTCTTAGCACCGCTTATCATCCTCAAACCGATGGACAGTCGGAACGTACCATTCAGATTTTGGAGGACATGCTTAGAACTTGTGTCCTTGATTTTAAGGGGCCTTGGGAAAGGCACTTACCATTGATTGAGTTTGCTTACAACAATAGTTACTAAGCTAGTATTGGGATGGCACCATTTGAGGCCTTGTATGGCCAACCTTGTACATCACCGGTTTGTTGGGCTGAAGTTGGTGATGCACCGTTACTGGGTCCGAAAATTGTTAGAGAGACAACCGAGAAAGTTATTCTCATTCGAAAGAGGTTAGCTATGGCCCAAAGCCGACAAAAGAGTTATGCCGATAAGAGGAGACGACCTTTAACTTTTGAAGTTGGTGACCATGTGTTTCTAAAAATCTCACCAAGGCGGGGTTTGATGAGATTTGGTAAGAGTGGCAAATTATCTCCAAGATTCATTGGGCCTTTTGAGATCTTAGAGCTAATTGGGGAAATTGTATACCGGTTAGCTTTACCGCCACAACTTTTGGGAGTTCACAACGTATTTCATGTAGCCATGCTTAGGAAGTATGAACCCGACCCTTCTCATGTGCTTGATTGGGTTGACTTGGAGGTAGATGAGGATGCCTCTTACGAAGAACGACCGGTTCAAATATTAGATACCCGGAAGCAAGTGCTATGGGGCAAAACTATACCATTGGTAAAGGTGTTGTAGAGACACCATGGGGTTGAAGAAGCGACGTGGGAACGGGAGACGAAAGTCCGCTCCAAATACCCAGATTTATTTGAAAATGCTTAAGTTGCTTTTCTTTGTAATAGTCCATAATGTTGAGGGAAACGTATTTAAAGTTGTTAACCACATGTTGTTATGTGCGTTGTTGTTTTAAGCATAAGGTTATTTAGAGTTGCCATTACTTTTTGGGAAATTTCATATTTATGCGTATTTGGGAGGTTGTTGTTAATGAGATAACCATGGTGGAATTTGGTTGAGAGTTAATATTGTAATTTGAAAATGAAATAGCATGGTTTTGATCGCTTGAAACCCTTTGTTTGGGTAGTTTGATTTGAAATTTCGGGGACAAAATTCTTTAAGGGGGGAAGGTTGTAGCGATCCCAGTTTTGCTACTTCGCTGAGTATGTCAGGGATCGAGCTGTCTGGTCAGCTCGCAGGAGTCCAGGGGGTAGCGCCCCTTGGCGGGTCCAAGGGCAGTGCCCTAGCGGGGATTGAGCTGCCCGGTCAGCTCGCGAGGGTCCAGGGGGCAGCGCCCCTTGGCAGGTCCTAGGGCAGCACCCTGGCGGGGTTAAGGGGCAGCACCCCCAAAACAAAAATGCAAAATGCATTAGAAGTTGCTTGTTTGCTCGAACGGTCGTTTATGTACTCAAGCGGAGAATGTTTGGTTCCAGAAGTTTGACCTGTCTGCAAAAGTACTGGAAAGTGTATTTGACGCTCGAGCGGGGCTTTCCATGCTCGAATGGACCATGTTATATCAGTTCGTGAATCTGATATTTCAGAGCACTTTTGCATATCTCTCTCTCTCTAAAAACCCTTTCGTCTCCCTTCTCTCTACATTTTCCTACGCCAAATTGGATCAAAACTTTGATTTCTCAAGATCCGTTAGAGTTCTGCATAAGTTCTTCATCAAAGTTGGTTAACTTCTCGAGGGTTTCGTTGTGTGCGGTAAAGATTGAGTTTCGACACCGTTGATTTTGGGGTTTCATCTCATTTCTTCTTCAAAACTTGAGGTATGGATTTTCTTAGAGTTATATATATATTTTTGCAAGATCTAGATGATAATCATCCTTCGATAGCTTTAAAATTGATTGTTGATTTAAAAAGTTGAGCGATTTTGAAAATGGGTTTGTCTCTTGTTCTTTTAAACTGATCTTGTGGGTTTCAATCTTCGTTGATTGAAGAAAAGATAATTTTGGAAAGTTTTCTTTCAAAAGATTTGAGTTGTATAGTTTTGGTGAGAAAACCTAGAATTTGGGGATTTTTTTAAAAAGAGACTGAAAATCCATGAATGATAGTGTTATATTTATTTTGTGTGTCAAAATAAATGGATGTTTGGAAAATTTCTTATTTATATTTATATAAATGATGAATTTCAGGGAATATGAGAATTGTTGTTCATTTTGGAAATTATTGTTCAAAACATTGAAATAGTCTTGAAATGATTAATTGTTGAAGATACTTGAGAAGAGGGAATTGTGTTATTCATTGGATGATGAATTGGAATAAAAGTATTTATATTCATCTTGTGTTATTGGCATATCAATTCATTTGATTACATTGAACTTTGAAAATTGATTTGAAAACTTGCATTGAGAAAAGAATGTTGAGAAACAACTTTCCATGAATTGATTTTGGGGTAAATACAATGGTAAGTCTTGACAGGAGGTGTAGATGAAATTGAATAGGTGTCGAGCCTTCCAGTTAATACTGGTAAAAATAATAAATTATAGGTGTCGAGCCTTCTAGTCAATGCTGGTAAAAATGACAAATTGGTAGTACTTGTATAGTCTATTTGCAGACACCGACCTAGGGATTACCAGAGTCGTATTTACCGCCCTTGAAATAAATTGTTATGTTTTCAACAATTGAAATTGCATGATATCATTGAGCATGATGGTTTTCAAAAGATGAAAATTTGATTTATCTTCAAAAATAACATAGCATGGTACGTGCATTTCATCTCTTGAGACTTGTATAAAATGTATATACTTTGTTAAGAATTTCCTACTGGGCTTTATGCTTACCCTACGAGATTTTTGTACAAGAAAAGATGTGGTGATCCCACCCAACTAGGGGCATGGAAGTATGTGTGTTGGGAGTACAATGCTCTCATTTGCTGTGACTCTGTGTATAAGCCAAGGGCTGTGTTTGTGTGGGTTTGAATAACCGTTTTGTGTAACTAGGTTCAAGCCTTAAAAACTTGTAAGCCCTTGAGGGTATTTATTTGTTTATTTGCTTGTTGTTGGATTAATGTATTGTTGCATGAAGAACTATTGTATCATGTAATGTAAGTTTGGAGATTTATATTCGGTTTTCCTTGAAAGAGTCATGATTATTGTCTTATCATTTGGATTAAAAATTTGGGGCGTTACAACAACTATCTATGCCTGTTGTCAAGCCTAGTTAAGGAAATGATTGTAAACAATTTTCACTAGCTTGAGATTGTGAAGAATTCTGTGATTTAAAATTGTGAACAAACACAAAGAAAGTAAAATTTCTCTGGTTTGATTAAAATTTCTTTGGTTTGATTAAAACAATTTCTCTGGTTTAAAATTGTGAACAAACATAGAGAAATTTATGAACAAAGCTAGAGAAATTTCAATTTTCTTTGAATTTCTCTGGTTTGAACTCAGAGAAATTTCAATTTTCTCTAGTTTAAACAGAATTTCTTTAGAAAAAATTTCTCTGGGAAGTCCAGAGAAATCTCTTTGGGATCGAAATTTCTTTGGATTTATGTTGGAGGACCTTAGACATTATGAAAATATTGGATATCCTTTATGTTATAAAATCTTAATACTAGGGACCCTAAAAAAAAATCCCCTTAGGAAATTGATTATTTTAATTGGCTATTTTTTTTTTTTTTTGTTACAGGAAAATCCTCCCTACTCTCCCGCAAGTCCAAGGCAGCGCCCCTTACAGAGATCACCAGGGTATCCTGTTAGCCATTCCGAGTAAGGAAACTATAATTTGGTAACTTGCCCTGACCTCCCAAGACAAGCTCCGCTTAAGTCAAGATTCGCACAGCGGGGAGCATTAAACCCACACCAAGTGCTGATTAGACAACTTGAGGTCCAACCTCCTAACCAACTGTGCTTCGCCCAGGAGATTGGCTCAGGGAGGAGGGAATTGAACTTGTAACCTTGGGGCTTAAACTCCAAGCCTTAACCACAATGCCACCCACCCCTGGGTTATAATTGGCTATTTAATTTTAGGAAAATTGCGTGTAGATCTTACTAAGTGGATTTATTATCCAATAGGTCCTATGATAAGTAATAGTATTTTTCATCATACACTATTAAAAAATGTCACTAATTGTTAGTTTTCAATAAAAGTTTGAAAATTGTCACAAAAAATGTCACTAATTATAAGTTTTAGCGACGGTTAAAAAAAATCATCATAAAAAAAAAATCACTAGTTTTCAACTTTCAGCTACATTTTGAAATATTCGTCACAGAAAAACGTTACTAATTATAAGTTTTAACGATAACTTATAAAAATCATAGTAAAAAAGTTGTTAATTGTCAATTTTTAGAAACATGTAAAAAATCGTCACAAATTTTTTTTAACTACGATTGTACTAAGACTTGTTTTCAATAGAACGTGATGAGAATTAAATCTAACTGTTAGGCTATTGGTGGTTTATCCTCTGATTTTTTGATATTTGAAAATTTTGAGAATTACATGCAAAAAATTACTATCAGGCTAATATGGTTGATACAAAAAAATCTCTTTTAAAAACTAGTCTCGAAAACTCTTAATTAAACAAGTTTTTAATTTGTAAATTTCTAAAAAATACTTTTAAAGTATACGATTTAAAAATTAGTTTCAAAACTCATAACTAAACAAATATTTTAATTTTTAAAAATTTATCTTTTAAAATAAAACTTAAAACTCAAAACTCTGTACTCTTTCTAAAAATTAAACCTTAGTGTTTTTGGATTTATTTTGGAATTTATATGACGGACTTTATGGAAAAGTATCATGCATTTTTACTGTTAAATTTAAAGGACAATTTTGCGCCGACGCTGCACACACTAGGCTGAAACAAAGCCTACGGCAAATTTTGGTAGATAATTATGCGTCGGGATCAATTTGTGCATATTTCAATTAAATTTGAAGTTTTGAAATTAGTGAGTGAATAAATTTTCAGTATTTGGTCCAAAAAAAAAAAAAAAAAAATCAGTAACCGGGCTTCGTTTGTAATTTTTTTTTAGTTTTTTAACTTTTTAGTTAGGAGTCTTTTGACAAGTAATTAAAAAAGTCAGTTTTTAGCTTTTTAATTTTTTTTAGTTAAAAAAGTCGGAGTTTTTATCAATTTCTCAAAACACTCATTATTTTGAGGCTAAAAAATCTAGCTTGAAATGATTATTTTTATTTTTATTTTATTTTTATGAGAGAAAAAATAAAATTATTATAATTTTAATATGACATTTTTTAATCTGAGGTTAAAAAATTTATTTTATCTTTCTATAACTATTTTAATTCCAACTCACCCCAACTCATCATATCAAACCAGTGCTAGGTGACTCATTCTCAATATCTTAGATTTTATGTTTAAATTTTTGAATAATTCTTGGTAGCTCGAGAAATACTTGGCCCGAATTAGCTCGAATACACAAAACGATGTCGTTTTTTATTTTTTTTTTTCCTTTCCCTCTTATATCATTGAAAACAGAGAGAGAAAAGAGAAAGAGAGAGAAGAGGGAGGGGGAAGATCTGTGTGTATCTCTTGTGTATCTGTGTGTGATGATGATGATGATGATGATGATGTTGTGTTGTTGATGCTCTCTCTCTCTCTCTCTCTCTCGATGGGTGGGTGGGTTTGATTTTTTGTGAGTGGGTTTGATTTTTGTGTTTGATCGGTGGGTGCAGGGACAGAACTAGGAGAAGATTATGGGGGGCCATGGCCTCCCTGTTTCTGTGAATATTATTGTTTGTCATAGAATTTTAAATATATATGTATATAAATCATTTTATATATAAAATGACTCCCCAATATAAAAAATATATGTCTTCTGCTTTCATCTTGAATTTTCTTTCTATTTTATATTTTAAAAAAAAAATTATTCATTCTAGTAGAAATTACTTATACGGTATTTACAATTTATATATATATATAATTTATATATCATATATACATACATGTGTATTCTGGTTATATGGTGAAAAAAAATTATTTTTCTTTTGGCCCCTCCGGTAATAAAATCTTGGTTCCGTCCCTGGGTGGGTGGGTTTGATTTTGTTTTTAATTTCTATTTTGTGATTGGGTTTGACTTCAATTTTGATTTTGGGTTTGAAAGTGGGTTTGCTTCTTTTTTTTTTCTTTTCTTTTTTTTTTTTCTAAGTAGATCTGGATCTAAGTAGTTTTGTGATGTTGATGATGATGTTGATGAAGTTGTCCAGCTCCAGCTCCCTCCTCTTCCTCTTCTTCTTCTTCTTCACTTCATGTTCTTGATCTTCAGAAAAAAATGAGGAAAAAAAAAAAATCAAAACGTCGTCATTTTTGGCTCGGGCCATTCGAGCCTCATAAGTTTCGAGCTACAAAACGGGATTGTAAATTTTTACTATTCCATGAATCCCTCAAAATTAAAAAAGCTATGGCAGAAATTCTTCTATTTGAAATTTGCTAACTGCTTTGTTTCTACGTCTTTCATAAAGAGACTTACGAGTTACATGTAACAATTTTATTTGGTATTTTATGAGAAAAATTAAAGAAATATTATTTGTACTGTTAAAATATAAGATTTTATTATTATTCTTTATTAAAATATAAAAATAATTAGTCATTTAGTTATTAAATTATTAGAGATGCTCCAACAGCAACTTCAGTTGATGGTGAAGTTGCTGGTTATGATGTTGTTATCGGCCTTATTAAATTATTAGCGATGCTCTAACAGCAACTTCAGTTGATGGTTATAATGATGTTATTGGCCTTATTTGGGAAATGGGAAAATTAGTCTATCATCTCTTTTTAATTTTTAATAATAAAATAAGTTTTCAATATTTTATTTTGTAGTCTAATGGTGCGTTTGATTCACCGGATTAAGAGGACTATCCACTGTTGGGATTGTAATTCAAGAGAAGCTTTTTATTCGGTGTTTGTTTTTCTTTTTAGTCCGTCAGACATGAAGTCTAACCGGACTCCTTATCCCCCATATATGAGATTATACTATCTGCCGGGGGGGAGAGTGGGACAATTTTCATCAAACTATTTACTATTGTGATTAGGTGGTGAAATGAGCATTTTGACCCTCTACTATTTAATTATGTATTATATTTGGTAAAATTCAATAAAATTTAAATGTCTCAATTTAAAAATAAAATTATTTTATTTAACTTTTTATTAATGCTTTATTTATTTAATTTTTTATAGATATTTTATTGATGTTTTATTTTAAAATTTTGTTTATATTTTATTTAATTTCATTATTTAAATTTTAATAGATGTTTTATTTAATTATTATTATTTTTTTAAATAAATTTATTTAAAATTTTAATTAAAAAAATAACATATATTTTTATTGATATTTTATTTATTTAATTGTGTAAAAAATAAAATAAAATAAATTTTTATTTAATCTAACTAAAAATAATTAAAATATTAAAGATATGTTTAATATTGCTATTACTTAGTAAACAATTGAAAAGGGGTAAAATAGTCTTTTGCTCATTTATTCTATCCAATCCGTCTAACCAAATATTGAATTCACTAAAAATAATCCTTTCCAGACATCTAATCCCATGAGAAAATAAGCACAGGATACATATTCAATCCAACCAAATAGTCCGGGAGATTCACAGTCCCAGGATTCAAGTCCGATGGATTCTAATCTCCCCTTATCCAATCCGTCCAATCAATCACATCTTAAGGTCTCTCATCCCCATATCCTTATATCACACCTACACTCTTATTCTGTCTCTACTCTCTCTATCTAGGGTTTCGATTGCTCGAGAAAGAAGGGGAAGACAATGAGGACGATGATTGATCCGATGAAAACTCCGATCACTGTGAGTTTCAGTTCCAATTCCAGTTCCAATTCCAATACCAATTCGAATAATAGAGATAAAAGCTCCAAACTCACCAAGAAGAACTTCGATTTGGAAGATACCCTAAAAAATGAGTATGTTCGAATCAAGTCCTACATTGATCAAACATTTGTCCTACAAGATTAGAAAAAAGTCCAACAATCTATTAATGAAGGTATATCTGAAGAATCTCTCTATCTACTCTTGTCTATGGCTTGTCATTTGCCAAACCTGAAGATGGTTTGCCATTAATGGCTGACCATTATCCCAATTCCACTCTCTCTTCCCAAACAAAGCTCCGATCGACCAATTCTATAAGGAAGGTACCTAGAATTCAGCCCAGTTGCCTAGTAAATATCCTGTAAGTAGTTTCTATTATTTATTTTTCTTGCAAACAATTGAATGAGTTTTCTATTCATATAGCATTTACAATGAATCCTCTCTTCTAACAACTATCTATTCTAACGCCCAATTAGGGAAATGATTGTAAACAATTTTCACTAGCTTGAGATTGTGAAGAATTTTCTCTGATTTAAAATTGTAAACAAACACAGAGAAATTAAAATTTCTATGGTTTGATTAAAATTTTTCTGGTTTGGTTAAAACAGTTTCTCTAGTTTAAAAATGCAAACAAACACAAAGAAATTTATGAACAAAGCCAGAGAAATTTCAATCTTCTCTGGTTTAAACAAAATTTCTCTAAAGAGAATTTCTTTGGGAAATGAAATCGACATTTCTCTGAAATTGAAATTTCTCTGGATTAATGTTGAGGGACCTTAGATATTATGAAAATATTGGATGTCCTTTGTGCTATAAAATCTTAATGTTAGGGACCATAAAAAAAAAATTCCCTAGGAAAATTGAAAATTTTAGTTGGCTATTTAATTTTAGGAAAATTACGTGTAGGTTTTACTAAGTGGATTTATTATCCAATAGGTCTTATGATAAGTAATACTATTTTTCATCATATACTATTAAAAAATGTTACTAATTGTTAATTTTCAATAAAAGTTTGAAAATTGTCACAAAAAATGTCACTAATTATAAGTTTTAGCGACGTCAGCTACAATTTGAAATATTTGTCACAGAAAAATGTCACTAATTATAAGTTTTAATGACAATTTATAATAATCGTAATAAAAAAGTTGTTAATTGTCAATTTTTAGAAACATGTAAAAAATCGTCACAAATTTTTTTAACTACAATTGTACTAGGACTTATTTTCAATAAAACGTGATGAGAATTAAATCTAACTATTAGGCTATTGGTAGTTTATACTCTAATTTTTTGACTATTTGTGTTTGAGAAATTGGTTAACTTTTTTTTTTTAGTAGTTGATTTAATACTTGTAGGAAAAAAGTAACTATGAATTAAATATAATATTTTATTTATTAATTATTTTACTTTTTAGTGGATTATTTTAACCTAACACTCCCCTCAAACAAGACCATTACCAAATTATAATAGGTTCACTTAAAAACTTCTCCACTTAGAGCATTCACAGTGGAGCTGCTAAGGAGAGTGTTAGTGTCAGTTGGTAAGTTTTAGCTAGCAAGGTTTGTTGTTTGGTGCTGCAATGGATCGGTTAGTGTGTGTGTTAGTGGTGTGTGTTAACTTGTTTGTTATCTGCAGCGATGGTTTTAGCTAGCGGAGGGGAGTATGTTTGTGTTCTTATGGGTTGACCGGCCAGATGTCCGGCCGGTTGACCAGTCAATGGCAAATTTTTTTTTTTTTGGACTTGAAATTTAATTTTGGGCTTGAAATTTTTGATTAAACTAAATTATTTATTTATTTTATTTATTATGTACACACATACACATATATATATATATATATATATTTAACACACATCTTAACACACCCCTTAACACATCCATTGCACCACCACTCACTCTCTAAAATTAACAAACTCTTAACACATCTTAACAAATATTTTTGGGGCCCACTTCTATTACTTTTTGTCATATAACATACCTTAATACACTTTTTTAGCCATTCCATTGTGGATGCCCTTACCTACTATAACGGCTGTAAAAAAATAGCACGTCCAATCTTATGTCAGATTTGATACCTAACAACTCATCAAAAAGGGCAGAAGTTATTGATTGGTCATGAAATATCGGTTTGTGCTGGATGGGAGGAGTAAAATTTAGGAATTTAGTAATTGAGATAGTATGAGGAGACCTAATAAATTGTGCTTGATGAGGTGTATAGTTACATAACGTCCTAGGAGCAACTAATAATTTTTTCAAAATGAGTTCAACAATTTCATATATTTAAGGAAGAATTACATTACAAAAAAGTAAAAAATATTACAAAATTAATAATTATAATTATAATTTTTTTCACCTTTTTGAAAATATTTTTCTGCGCTCCACTGATACGTAGTTCTCCCTATATTTAAAAACAAAAATACTTAGAAAAATTATATTTACCATAAATTTATATCTCACTAATTTTAAATCTACATCATATAACTTATTTTGGAATAAATTTTGAAACAACTTTTCATAATTTGTAGCATTAATCAAAAAGTTTTAATCCAGTGATTTAGATATAACACATCCTAAAAATAAATAATAACATGAAAGTGTTAGAATGACATTTGTAACAGTGAAATAATAATGGAGAAATTACACATCAATGGTTTTTTCAGAAAATATTTTTATATTTATGAAAAAGTTTATAACTTATTATTTTAATGTTTATAAAATTTATCATTAACGTATAATTATTTTTTAGAAGTTGGGATGAATTGATATTTCCCCAATAATAATTATCAAACTTAGACACTTTCAAATTGTAATTTTGGCCCAAAAAAAAAAATTGACACCAACCATTGGATGCTCTTAGATCCCATTTCTCGCTAGACCGAAGGATCCGAAATGATTTTACCCATTAAAAGTTAACATTCAATTATGCGTAGTGTATTACATTTTTATATTATATTATATTTATTATTTTATTTGTTAACATAATATTTAAATAATGAATTTCACTACTATTGTATATTTTTAATACGGTATTGATAATTAAATTGACATATTAAATAAATAAAATAATAAAATAAAATTATCATTATAACATTATTGTTAAAAAAAAAAAAAAAATTGTTGAAAACACTGTAGTGGACCTTATCCGCCACATGGTCCACAACATTTATCATAAGTACTACCACAAGTGTTAATGAAAACCTAAAGCATGCCCACCACCAAACCCATGAGGCACCCATTATGAAATCAGTAAGTTTGTGGCTTCAGATTTATAATTTTAAATTTGTGTTACGGATCATTAAAAAAATATTATGAAAATGATCATGAAAGATTTTCCACCTTTAGATTACTCATACAATAAAACATCACACATTAATCACACACTAATCAAGGGATGAAAAATCTTCATGATGAATTTCATGATATATTTTTCATGATCCTTAGCATTATTGTTAAAAATATTCATTATAAGGTTCATGTATAGAATGAATGTAAATCACATATTGATATTTCTAAATAATTTTTGAATAAAATTTCTAAGTTTGTAATATTATTGTTATGAAAATGATTTTCATATCGTCTTTGAATCTTTGAGAAATTGCACTTCAGTGCAAGTTTTTTTTAAAAAAAATTAAATTACAAATTAATAAAAAAAATTATCAATTTTAATAATTAAAATTATAAATATTTTTTTATAAATTTATAAATATTTTGTAAAAATATTACTGATTTATATATGTATTTTAAATCTTTGATTTCTATGCATGCAATTGTGGAGCCCATCTTTCCACCACCACCAACACCACCATCAACTGTTGTGCCTTTCGGTGGTGTTTGTTTGACATGAATAATCTTGTTGCATGTGTATTTGTATGTATATACACATGTCAAGATCCCTCCGATTGATGCAACCATATGTTCTAATCATTAAGTTTGATATGTGGTTAAAAGTTTTGGGTAATCATGGCTTCCCACTCCATAATGATGGCTCTCTTGATTCATAGTGTAATTAAGTACAGTTATAGTTTATGATTCAAATTAGTATGGGTTAAGAATTAGGGATATTTTATAGGACTTTTTTTAAGTGTGCAACCCTCAAGGTTGCACACCATATGCCACTTACATAAAAAGTGTAAGTGGTAGGAACAAACATAAAACAGGACGGAAAATAGAAAGGCGTAAGTATAAGCCGTAAGTTGCACACCATAACAGGATCCTATTTTATAATACACATCTGAAGTGTGTATTATATGCCTATTTATGATGTTTGTGATTTTTATTATGATTTATTGTGGCGGTAGTTTTGATTTGATTTAAGTAAATTATGATTTATCGTGATATTAATTATAATTTATATTTTAGGAGAATTTAGTCAAAACCTCATCATAATAAAATTTTAATGCATTAAAGACAAGTACAAAAAGTTTTCTTTGAAAAATCTAATAAATATCATTATTATCAAAATATTAAACTTTAAAATAATATAACTTAGATGTCGATTTTTAATAAAATTAATATTTTTACAATTCTCTCATCAGCATTTATCAAATAAGATCCATGTTGACTATAAAATTCTTTTTTAAAAAAAATTATTACCGTTGAAATTGATGTAAACAACAACAGTAACATATTATTCTGTCTCACAGTGACAATTACTCTCTTTGACAGTAACATGTTACTCTGTTTGACAATAACATATCACTCTACCAATATGGTCCAAGAAAAAAATATATATTTTACTTTATTTTTAATCAATTATATGTTTTCTCCTTAAGGGGTTTATGAAGAAATATAAATTGGATTATCATTTTTACCAAACAAGGATCCAATGGACGAATTTTGACTAAATTTCTTTTTATTTTTAATATTGATTATGATCTATATTACGATTATTATTTTGATTATGATCATATATTTTTTTATTATATCTTATATGGTACTTAGTTATGACTCATTATGTTTTTTTTTATATATTAGAATTAAAGTGATTTAGTTATGACATTTGTAATTGAAAAATCTAAAAATCCTTGAGATGTTTATTTGTGATTGTGTATCAATTTTAACCAGTAAATAACAATTCCAATCAAACAATCAAAGACGAATCAACACAACAATTTAACGTGAAAAAATCACAATTAGAGTACCTCCAATTGTGATAAAAAAAAAAAAATCACGGGCCGAAACCACAAAACAATCTACTAAGAATACAAAAAGGAATTACACAAGTGTACTCTTAATTACCTAGCGAATCCATGCCCAAATTGAACGGATCCCAATGTACCTCTTCCACCACCGTCTTTCACCTCGGAATTGTCTTGTCCAACATTGAATCCATAACACTGATGTCAAATGCACGACGATAAGCCACTTCATAATCTACTAAAGTTTTAGGTCCAAATTTTACGGAATCCACCAAAGAACAACCCTATCTTCTTTTGAATAAAACAAAATTAATAAACCCTTTGATATAATTCACTCAATTCATGATATAAACTCTCACAGATATCAAAGGAAAAAAGCAAAGAAGCTCTAGAAGAAAACCTTAATACCTAAAAAGAATATCTGAAAGTTGTACCAAAAAACTGATGAAAACGCAAATTTATAACAACCAGAATTGTGATCTCCACTCGAGCGTAGGAATGGTCGTTCTAGCAGTCTGACTAAAAAGCATGTTTCAGAACCGCGATCTTCACTCGAGCACAGGAAAGGTGGCTCAAGCGTAAAAATACAAATTTCAGTACTTTTGCAGACAAGTGAAACTTCTGAAAGGATTGAATCTTCACTCGAGCGCACAATCAGACGCTCAAGCGATCAAACAACTTTGACTGCAATTTTGCTTTTTGCTTCTGGGGCGTTACCCGGACCCACCATAGGATAATGCCCCCTGGACCCCCGTAAGCTGACCAAGCAGCTCGATCCCCGACATAGTTAGCGAAGTGACAAACATGAAAGAATTAACATCACAAATTCCTCTGCAAGGCACAATTCGGATTAGATTCGCATCTAAATACTCATAACCTCACTAAAATAAAAGAACAAATAAAATTATAACTGAAATGAATTTTGTCAAATGAGATTGCCAACAACAAAAACCTAACAATAATAATCAATAGCACAAAAATCATAACTTAATACACACCTTTTACTCTAAAACGAGTAATGTTTGCTATTGTGATGGTGATCTTAATTGTGTTTCAAAGTGATATTTGTGTGACCTCGTTGTAGTGACTTTTATTACGATTAAATGGTCTTCCGTTATAGTTCAAAGTGACTATCGTTTTCCATTATAATTATTATTTTTTTAATTTAACAGTTGAAAGTGAAGGTATTTAAGTTTGATTTATTTGCCTAACGATTTAAGCTAAGTTTGACATCTTTTTAAAAAGATAAAAAGTCAAAAGTTACTCAAAAAGTTACAAAGTTATCACTATTTATCAAAAAAAAAAAAAATTTAATTTTCTACATAAAAGTACAACTTTGATATCATGTATGTTCAGCTTCTGTGTTGCGTTTGTTAACAAAAATTGCACAGTTTGGGTGTAATTTTCACACACTGCTGCTCGGCCCGTGGGGGCCCATCACGGGTCCCGTTTTGATAATCTGAACCGTTGAATGTGTAGAACTCGTCAAGTACTATATGTCTGTAAAAAATCACATTGATCGAATATCGATAACTATATGATCAAATCAGTTTTGTATAAAAAATGGATGGCGTTATAATTAACGATTGAAAAAAAACAAATCTGATCAGATAGCTATCGATATCCGATTAACATGATTTTTTATAGACATATAGTACTCAACGATTTCTACATATTGAACAGTTCAGATTATCAAAATGGGACCCGTGATGATTCCACGGGCCGAACAAAACCGTCCAGTGCAAAGCCCGAAAAGTAGCCAATAATTTCTTACTCCCATTTCGGCTGTGCAGATTGTACAACTAGGAATGGCAACGGGGCGGGGCGGGGCCGGGGATCACACTCCCCGTTCCCGATCCCCGATGGTGAACATGGCCCCGTCCCCGGCCCCGATCCCCGACGGGGAACCTTTCCCTCTCCCCACCCCCGCCCTCGATCGGGGATCGGGTTTCCCCGACCCCGAAACTTCCCCGCCTAAATTTGTTTCAATGTCAACAACACCACCACACATACATGTTCAATGAGCATCATCAACACAGAAGCATTAACAGAATAAATAAAAAATAAAAAAATAAAAAAAAATTTGAACAATGAGCATCATCAACACAAAAAATAAAAATAAAAAATCGGAGGGAGGGAGAGAGAACTTCATCAGATAGATCATCAACAGATCTGAGCTATGTAAAAAATAAAAAATAAAAAATAAAATACATAACAAAACTTCATCAGATCATACAGAACTTCATCAGATCCAAGCTCTGATGGATGAGGCGGTAGAAGCGACGGAGGCAGATCGGAGGGAGGGAGAGAGATCGGCGTGAGATCGGAGGAAGGGAGAGAGATTGGGGTGTGGGGCAGTGAGGTCGGAAGGAGGGAGGTCGGCGTGGGAGGGAGGGAGATCGGCGCCGGACGGAGGTCGTCGTGGGAGGGAGGGAGATCGGCGCGGGACGGGGAAGCTGCTGCCATTGATCTTCAATCTACTACACAGGAGAGAGAGAGGGAGAGAGGCTGAGAGTGATTTGAGTGAGAGAGAGGACCTAAACAAATAATATAATACATATATATATTATAATATATATAGTAACCTAACCCTAAACAAATAATATAATATATATATATATATTATAATTAATCAGCGGGGACAGTCGGGGATTGTCGGGCCGGGGCCGGGCCGGGCCGGGGTTGGAGAAGTGATCCCCGTCCCCGGCCCGAATCTATTCGGGGATTAAGTTTTAAATACCATTCCCGTCCCCGCGGGGGCATTTTTCGGGAAAAACCCGCTTAAATCGGGGTCGGGATCGGGGATCCCCGTCGGGCCGGTTTCAAATTGTCATCCCTATGTACAACAGTGACCCACACATCTCTAATCTTCTCCTACACACTTCTTTATACAATTTTTTAATATACATTTTTTTATAAAAAGTCAAAAAGTTAACCTAAACATTCATATTTTTTTCCTCAACTTTTTAGTAAAAAAGATAAAAAATACCCTTATTTAGAACACCCCAAACAACCCCTTAATCTTAAATGTGTAGAATATGAGTTAAACTCAAATGTTTGGTTCATTTCACGGCACTACTTGAAGTGGTGATAATGTGTAGCTAAGGCCACATTTATGCTCCGTTTATTTTGAAGGAAAATATTTTTTGAAAAATACTTTTTTATATTTTTTGGTATTTGGTATAATAGAAAATAAAAATTAATAAAAAAAATATTTTTTATGGTCAACAGAAAACAAACCTATACAGATAGAAAAAAAAATTTACTTTTAAAAAGTAAAAAATATTTTCTAGACTAAAATCTTATCAATTTCATTACACTACCATCATCATTCTCACATCTACTATCACACCACCATCACTACGGTCACTATCACTACCGCCATCACTGTCACTATTAATGCCGCCCCACCACCATGCCACCACCTCCACCTCTACCTCCACCTTCACATCTACTTTCACCACCACTAAACATAAAATAATATTTTTTGCCTAAACAAATGTACCGTTAATTAATTTTGTCTTGATGAATGATTGATCCCTACCTTCCCAATCTAAAGTGTACTAGAATTATTAATTGAGCTAGCTAGTTCATTGATTCATATGATATAAGGTATTGGGCTACACAATTGAATTCCCAACGCTTCATTTGTTTGAGCACAAAAATATTTATAAAATTTTTTGAAAGACATTTTTTAAAAATATTTTTTAACATTTGATATAATAATAAAAATATAAGTTAACAAAAAATATTTATAGTCAACAAAAAAAGACTTTTTACAATCAACAAAAAAATAAATTTATTTGAACAAAAAATATTTTTACTTTTAAAAAATAAAAAACATTTTTCAAACTAAAATTTTACAAATATTACTATAGTACTATTGCTACTATCATTGCCAATACCTCAACACCACTATCATCACCGTGGCCACCACTACCACAAATCATCCAAATGATGTGACCAAAGTCACCAATAATTGACTCAAAATTCTCAAACATCATCTTCAGTTGATAAGCAACAAAAGAATTCGGACAAATTACACCAATATTCCTCAAGTTTACTATTTTGTATATTTGATTTTTCAATTGATAATGGACGTCTCATCCTTTAATGCTGTGTTTGGTTAGGAAATTTGGAAAGGAATTTGAAAAATGAAAGAGAAAATATAAGTGAAACGTAAATAAAATGTACTTACATTTCACCTAATTTCACACATCTTTTCTCTTTTCATTTTCAAATCCTTTTCTAAATCTCTTAATCAAACGCAAACGTAAAAGAAATTGCTCTGGAAATTGCCCTCCTATGCCACTTGTGTCCATTTCTTAAGCTTAAAATTGTCAGTTCATATATTCCCAATCACATCTTCATTGTCTCAATATATTTAACCACACTAAATCCCTCTCTAATCTCCGTGATACCACTCCTTGTCTACCATCTATCATGGCCCCCTTCTCCCCCTCCGTAGCCTCTTGTGTCCTCCATTACATAGATTCCTCCACCGCCTTCTTCTTGTCCTCTTTTGTCACCTCCTCTCTTTTCACATCTTCTAACCCAACCTCCATCGTCACCTCAACCTCCCCTTATCTCCCTGTTGGCCCCTTTCCCTTCCAATTTCATGTAAAATTTGCAATTGACACATACGTGTATATATATATATAGAGAGAGAGAGAAGATGCACCAGGTAAAAACAATTGTGAAAAGTCTACGTTGCACCTAAAATATGGTCACATACGAGGCACATGAAATGACTACCATCAATTGTTCTTATTTGACGCAAATCTTAAAATTCATAATCAAATGTCATAATTAAAAAGTTAAGAAACAAATTAACATAAAAGGCAAACTTCAAGCACACGACCGGCAAAATTTACCCAAAGTTATGTGCAAGGCTCAAGTTATTTTCCCAATGGTAGGAACTATGCATTTGCAACAAGAAGAAAACTATTGTGATGACTTTTATTTTTTTATTTTACCCAATTACAAATGAAATTTGAAGCATTCAAGAATAAAGGTTAATTATAAGGAGAAAATGCAAAAGCCAATGTGGCAAGATAACGTGACATGAACATGGTATCTAAAGTTTGAAGAAAAAAGAAAGATCGAATCTTAAAAATTACTTTTTAAATGACGAGTAAAGTAGATTTACTCATTTGCATCACATTTGTTACACGCGTAAAAGTGCATGATAGGATTATTTCATTCGAGATTTAAATTATCTCACTTCTAATTGTTTAATTTATTCCAATATTTCTTTATTTTTTAGATTATTATGTTTCAACAATTTATTTTAGTAGAAGACTTCTATTATAAAATGATGAAATATTCTTCTCAAGATAACTCATCCCTAGATTAGATTTTTGTTATAAAATGATGATAATACTCTACTCCTAATCCTCTCCGCAAGACAAAGATGGCTTTAGAATTATAGTTTGTTACTTTCTTAAGACTTAAAAGGTTAAGTTTGGATTTTGAAAAAAAAGAAATGTAAGATAAACGAAATTACATATGCATATTTATTTTTATTAATAATTAAAATTTTGACTTGTTTAGATTAAATTTATTCACATTTTTCTCATTTTCTTAACCCAACCAAAAAAGACCGAGACGTTTAGCGTTGCTAATGATGGTACAAGTTCAATGGATAATGTGAAGGAAATTGAGGGCACAAAGCCACTATTGGAGAAGGGACTTAAAATAAAAATTAGAAGTTTGAAAAAAATAGAAGAAAATAAGAGATCAAGGCTTTTAAAGTGAAAGTATTTTGGAGAATTTAAATACGTTTTGGATGAAAGAATCAGTATGAATTTTAGATGTAAGAGTTTAGCCTTCATTGCCAACCAAATGTGCATATTTGTCGCATCAAATTAGATCAAATTTTTTGGCTTTCTCAAATTGATGCCTATTCGTACTTTTCTTTCCTTCTTGTAATGTTTTATTGATTTAATAAAATATTACTTCTTTTGCCAATTAAAGAACAAAACAAAAAGAAAAAATTAACACTTATATTTTATTTTTTCTTCGATCTTTTTCATATTTTTTTATATACAAATTCAAGATTCAAATGGATCAAAAATAAGCTGATTTGTGGCTTTTATTCACTTAAAAAAAAAAATGTGAGGTCATATAAGGGTAATGTTAGAGATTCAAATTTTAGATTGACAAATTTACCAATAACAGCGTGACAAGGAAAATAAGTCTTATATTATTGAATGTGTAATTAATTAAAAATTAATAATTATCATATTATTTTAATATAGATCAAATTATAAAAAAACAAAATTTTATGTGTCAAACATTTTTCGTCATAGGCACAGTCAGATTTGTAAAAGGGTCATGCTCCGGAGCTCTAATTAGAGCTGCAACAGTGTAACTCTAATGAGCTATCCAACCATATAAAAAAAAAAATGAATTAAAAGATAAAAAAGAGGAAAGAAAAAGATAAATTAGAGATGCATTAGAGATTTTTTTTTAATGGCCCAAATCATTTTTGTTTGCAAAACATGTGCTGTTGTTATTCCTTGTACATATTTGTGTCGGTTGAGCCATCAATTTGATCGGTAGATGTGACAAACAAAGTTAAGAAAAATGCTTGGGAGCACTAATTAGTGCTCTCACTAATTAGGTGGCAGTGGGTCCCGTCAGTAATGATGTGATGTTTTGGTCTTGGAGTGGTATTTTTTTATTTTTTTTTTTACTTTTTTAATGCATTAGTGCTATTAGTGGTGGTGTTTTTAGTGGGATGAATCATTGCTCCAAAGTTAATCTCCACATATCACTTTTTGCAGTGAAAGAAGATCTGTACTGTTTTGATGACGGACAAATTTGAAATGTTTTAAATAAGTGTATTTTTTTATTTTTTATGAAATATGTGTTAGGTATGGAGTTGGGTTTGAATTGATGTGGTAGAGAGGTGATATGACTTAAATAAGATGATATGACTTAAATAGAATAGTGACTTTTTAACTTTTTTAGAGGATGACAAACAAGGCCTAAAGCAACCCCTTTAACTTGTAAAAATAAAGATAAAAAATAGGAATATTTTGAGAAGATAGTTAAAAGTTATTTTTTAGTTTTTAATTTATTTTTTTAGTTTTTAATTTATTTTAAATTATATTATCTCTCATATTTTTTTATATATTTTTTTAAAAATTAAAAAAATAATTTTTAACCATCTTTTCAAAACAATCTTACAGTTTAGTTTAATCCAATGTTTTGAGGGTCACAGCATGCATAGATTGAGGCTAAACTACACTTCAACGCTTGTTCGAGGATTAATTTTTTTTAATAATTATTTAAATTTTTTTATAAAAGAATGTGTAAAGAGATTAAAAAAAAAATGATTATAATAACCTTTTAACTTTAATTTTTTTGACTAAATGTTTTTATTCCCAAACATCCTTTTCATTAGCCTTGGAGTATGAGGATATAACTCTTGCTTATCAACTTATGATTGCAGTCATAAGAAAAATAAATAAATAAATTATATTGCCATCTCTTAAGTTTTAAAAAAAAAAAACAATAAAAATTTGTAAATTTAATTTAATTACATTTGACTTCCTTTTTAAGGAATCCATAATCATGGTTTGCCTGCTCTATTATTTTGGTACTTTGGCATATAAACAGAAAGACAAATGCTAATGAGTGGCTCTAAAATATTATCTAATTTAAATTAAAATAAAAAATATATTAAAAAGTGAAAAATGTCTCGTATTCTTTAATTTTTTTTATTTATCATTTTCTTGTTTTTTAGATACTTGTTAAAAGGAAAAAAATAGCTTTTACAAAAATAAGAGTCATTCTACAATATAGGTGCGTACCATATGCAAATTATAATAATTTAAAGTATAGATATTATAAATATAATAACTAAATCATTTTCAGCTACAATTAAAAAAAATACAATAGTCATAATCAAATATCACTTGAGATATAATCAAAAATTTATTCGATCATAATCAAAACAACATCATAACTAAGTCATAGCCAAAATTATAACTAAACATAGCTGTGTTTGGAAAGTTGTTCCAAACACATTTCCACCCACACTTTTGATTGTGGTGTTTCTTTTGAGCTTTTAAATTATAATTTCACACCCACTTTTGAAAACTCCTTTTCAGGCGGGAAAATTTGGCTAACCCAGTCGTCCTCCCGAACGTCGACCGGAACAGTGTTTGATTTTTTTTTTGCACGTGTTATTTTTATATATTTAAATAAAAAATATTTTCGGATTTTTTTAAAAATATTTTATGAGTTTTGAATAGAATTTTGAGTTATATGTTTGGTTATGAGTTGCAAGTTTTTTAATCAAATATCATATGTCACATCATTCATTTCAAACTCAATTCAAAACTCTTTCAAAACTCATAACCAAACAAATTTTTTACACTCAAATCATAATTCTAAAATTCACAAACTCAAAATACAACTTTATTATCAAATCATAATTCTAAAACTCTACAAACACTACAACATATAATTTTTTTTATAAAATATAAAATGTGAATTATAGAATTTTCCTTCTAATAAGCCCATAGTAAGATTGTCAAACTCACAACCATTAACAAATTCTCCTACTTGTTCATTGTAGTTTGATACAAGATATCAATGTCCTCTATATGAAAACAAAAAATAATAAAAAAATGAAAAATGAAAAAAAGTTGGGTCTATTTGAGGTCAAAAATAGAATGCTTGAAATCCATTGTAGGCCCATTAAAATTATTGCACATTAACCTTTTAATCTTCACAATTCCTTGACCACTCAAGTGTTTGGCAATCAATGATCATGAAAAAACAGCTCCATTAGAAATGGTGTAATCTAGTAATGATAAGCTCACTAGCTACTAATGGGTTGGTCCAAGTGGAAAAGGACTTGGGTCGCTTAAGTAAAGGTCTCGAGTTCGAGCCTTTATGGATGCAGTAAACTCCCTTAGAAGAGGACCTCGCATTTACGCCCGATAACTTTCTCAACGAATTAATCTTAAATTCAAAAAATCTGAAAATATCGTGGGAGACCTTAAAAAAAAGATAAGCTCACTAGCTAGCACAAATTCCACAACCCAAAATTTTCTATTATATCGCCCACCCACTGACCCACCCACCCCCCATTCATTGCCATCTATGATTGAAAGTGTACTGATACAGCTTTTCTCCCTAATATTATGGTATAAGATAGGCATGCATATGCAGCCACCACTTTGTCAAGAAAGTGGCATCCCAAGAAAGTAAAAGGAAGACCATTTACTTTGTTTTCACTTTTTAAAAAATACGTTTTAGAAAGTTTTATTTTTTTATTTTTCATGTTTTTTTATTTTTATTGAATTTTTTTAATATTTTAAATAATTTTTTTACTTTTTAGACACACCTAACATAAATATACATAAAAAGTAAAAAAATTATAAAAAAAATCTTTTAAAAATTCACTAATACCAAAAATATAAAAAAAATAAGAATTCAGTATATTTTTTTATATTTTTATGTATTTATTAATTTTTTAAAATATTTTTTCACAAATTTTTTACTTTTTAGATACATTTAAGTAAGGTGCATCTAAAAAAGTAAAAAAAATATATTTAAAATTTAAAAAATATTCACTAAAAACAAAAAAATACGAAAACTAAAAAAATTAATTTTTAAAAAACTTAATCTAAAAAATTCAAACTAAACACACTGATTTTCCTCTCTATTTCTCACAATCATTTAGCTGTACCTGAACAAAGAGATTACTGATTCAATGTTATTTGTCTATTGGGATTGAGATTAGTCTGGACTGAACTTCTAAGCCTCTCCCATTTAGCTCCCTCACACAGAAAATTTTCAAACACTAGTCACTCTTCTACTGTTTAAATAAATAAAAATCAACAATTAATCCCATGTCCCAATGCACTCTTACTGCACTATAGTTTCACCACACCATGCAATAGGGGTGTTTAAAAAAAAAATAGGGATGTTTAGAAAAAATAGAGAACAACGGTAAATTAATCAAGTCGTTAATTTCAGTTCTCGTTCTTATTTGACAAATGATATAACCGTTCAAATTGATTCAATTTCCAATTCTAGAACTTGGTTCGGATTGTGAACCGAACCAAACCATGATATGTTTGTTTATTAATTTAATATTTTAGTATGTAAAAATATAAATATAAATATAAAAGTTACTAGTAAAATTTGAACCCTAATTCCCGTAGTAAAATTGACAAATTCTAACAAACTTAACTAAATTAATTGTTGTTAATTTATTTACTATTATAAAATATATATCATATTTCTTATCACATAAAATTTCTATAATCATAAAACCAAACCGAATCAAATCAAACCGATTACATAAGTTTAATGATTTGATTTCGGCTCCTAATTTACTTTAAAACCACGTCAATCCTATCCATAAGCACTCCTATCCTAATTATGAACGCCTTCAAAATAGAAAGTCAATATGATTCCTGGCCAATCAACTGACAAATTAACAAACTATCCTTCTGCTATTCATACAGTACCAACTCATGACTAGAGAGGATCCACATCCAATTTTTATTTGTTATAAATTATGTTTATTTTTCAATCTTTTTGTGTATATAATATATTTGTATACATAGTAATGTTTTGAAAACCAGATCGGTGAGTGAACAAAAAAAAGGACCGGAGAGACGGGTCACCGGTTCAACTATCGGGTCACGTTAATATCATATAATTAAAAAATATAATTATAAATTATAAATAAATAAAAATATATATAAATACTCAAATAAAAATAAAAATTGTTACATAGTATTTATTAATAATATTTAATAAAGTCATAATTGATAAGAAAAAATCACTTGTTTTAAAGAAATTAATTTTTTTTAACATTCTCTCCAAACAAATTGATTGAACGCTAGATTTAATTTTGGACGGAAATGAAATTTTCAACTCTCTCTCCAATCAATATGATTCAAATAATTTGATTAAATCTCACATAGAATTTTGTAAGTTTTTTTTGAAAATCTTTTTCTATAAATATTAATAAACTTTCATAATCTCCCTAAACTTCTAATGAGACTCCTCCTTATGAGAGAAGACTCTAGAAGAGTTTTTAGTCAAAATTTTGAAATATATTTATATATATATAGAAGGAAAAAAGAAAGAAAAGCAAAGAAGAAAGATAAAAAAAATTAGAAATTTTCCAACTGCTGAATCGTTTCAAAACCGGTACTGAGTCATCGATTTTGGCAATCTAGGTCGGTTTTCAACCCGAAACTAGGCCCGGATCCCGATTCCACAAACCAAACCGGTCCGGTCCGAGTTTTGAAACATTGCTACATAACCCAACCTATATATATATATACTAATTTTATATTAAACCCTAGGGCCCCGTTTGTTTTGGGGTATGAGAGGGGGATTGAGATTAGGATAGTTGTGGGCCCCATTTAATGTGTTGTTTGTTTACAGAGTTAAGGAAGAGACTACTAAGCCGAAGGGCTTAGGATAGGCCTTGCAGATGGGATTCGGATGGGCCTTCAGGACTTAGTATTAGAAAAATAGTCCGGCGGACTAGAAATTTTTTATTTTTATTTATTTTTTATTTTATTTTTTACATGTTGGGCATTTTTTTTTTGAATATTAATGTTTAAATTTTGTATTTTTTGTTAAGTAAAAATCATTATTTTATTTATTTTATTTTTTTCTGAAATTTTTTTTTTTTTATTTTTTTAAAAATTTTTACATATTGGGTAATTTTTTAAAAATATTAATGTTTAATGTTTTTGTATTTTTTTATTTGTTTTATTATTTTATATAAAAATAATTTAACAATCTCTACATTAATAACTATCATCAAAACAAACACAATTTTACTTAATCCTCTCACTACCAATCACCTCCATTCTACCTCTGAAAGTAAACGGGGCCTAGTGTCCTTCATGTAAGCCACAGGTCAAGATGCCAATTGACCAACAATACTATACTATCCAACACCATTGATGGACCCCAAAACTATATGAATTTTCCTAGATTTCCAATATGGCCATTGCCTTTATAGTTTAGATCTCATTTTTTACTTTTTGTTGAACTATCTGTAGCATATGATTAAAAAGTAAAAACTTCAGATTTTTGTTTTTCTTTCTAAGAAAAACAACAAATTTCAAATAGCAACAACATATATATAGGAGGTCCCATTACAGACATAACAATAACAATAACAATAATAATAAAACTAGATGAAAAAATGGAAATATGGAGAGACCGATTAATCATTTTCCATCACTGCACTGCTGAGAAAATTAACTTGACCAACATGAAAAACAAAGTTCCGGTTCAGTATCATGTGTGTAATATCCATAATTTGAACAGACTGTCTAAAGATATGCACAAGAGGTGAAAATATTTGCACTAACATATCACATTACAAGTTTCCAACAAACTAATGCAAATTATCTCGACATAAAACTAACATTTTCCCAGTGCTAGCCTGCCTCTATCGCGCCTTCGATTCCTTCATTTGTCAGAAAGCCGTGCAGAAAGCTAAGGCCTGTTTGGGAGTCTTATTAAACTAGAGAAGCATACGTGACAAAGCAATAGGATCTCATAAGTTGCCTCATCAATTGCAGAGGAAATTTGAGGAGAACCAATGTAATAAATATCTGCAGATAGTTTGACATGGTTAACAGAGATGAATAAAAAATTGCAAGTCTAACTTTAATGGTTCAGTAGTAGAATTAATTAGCGACAAAACATCCAATGGTTGGGATTGATATATCATGCTCCTGAAGTTGAAAAGGATTGTGATCAAATGGAAACAAGTTTGTCTTGATATGTTTCAGAATAGTTGCATATGCTATGGACCAGCTAGTTTGTTGAGTTATAAAAGCATTATCACCTATCACAACATCTGCAAATAGTCTATTTATCAACAAAAAAAAAAAAAAACACATCTGCAAATAGTCTATCTTAGATTAGCAGAGGGTCTTTTTTTCCTTTTAAAGGGACAGTAATTGGGTGAAGAAAATTTACTTAAATGTAAGAAAATGCAATGATATTCACTTTGACTGTGGCATCCATCACACGAGTTTCTTTTTCTTTCTTTTTTCATTTTTTTCTATTTTGATTAGTAGAATTGAGTTTCTAAACTTGGTTGTTTCTTTACTCGATGCATTTTATCAATTCTCCTCCAATCTAAGGGTTAGTCAAATGTTCACGCACTTAACAATGTTCATAAATGATTTCGTCAATTCATGTTCATGGAATTGCTTCAACACTGATCTAAAAAGGAAAGTGCAGAGTGATCTGATATCGTTCCAATTTTATCAGATGTCACTGAAGGGACCAGGGTGATCTGATATACACCCATGCTGAACCGCAGTAACATTTAAGATGTAGTTATTCAATCTAGGTGGGACCCTAAGGCTTTGTGCATCTCTACAGAATTGATTTCCAGAGAAATGATGTTTGCTAGATCCATTGTTGTCAAATCACGAATCACATTGTGAATAGTAAGATTCACTCTATTTAGTATAATATATAATTTTTTATATGTATATACAAGTAATTGATCTAAATTGTATATATGGTGAAGAAATTATCCATCAACACACCCATCTATCTACAAATAATTTTAAAATAAAATAAAAAATTATTAACTATAAAAGAGAACAATTATAACAACGTATTCGTGAGGAAGTTAATTTTGTAGGTTTTGAAAAGTGGAAAGTTGATATTAAGTTATAAAGTAACCCAACTCAAGAAAAACCCTGTCTCCACTACTAGATGTTGATTGGGTCAAAAATTAGCAAAAACTGGATTCTTAATTGGCTAACTGTAGGACAAGTGTGGAAGACTTACAAGCAATGAGCCCAAACTAAAGCGAGGCAGCAGCAGAGGGCTCCAGTTTAGTGCTAATGTTAATTAAGTTATGCTGCTGAAAAAGTAGTATACATATATAGGCATTCATGTTATTTGTACGATAACCAAATGTTAAATATTGGGCATGTATATATAGGATTTTGGCAACTGTTATAGTTGTTGTCAACAGTAACCAAAAATACTAATTAGGAGCTCGTTTGGTTTGATTTTAGGTTGAAGCGTTAAAAGAACAATAGATCAGAGTCACAAATTAGAGTTTAGGGTTTTGGTTTAATGATAAACAAAAGGGTAAATCAAATCTGGTTATGGGTAAATCAAATTTTGAAAAAAGAAGAGATTGTCTAGGAACCATGGGCCTCGTAGTTAGGATTAGAATTGCATCACGTAATTTACAAGAGAGCTTCAAAAACTACACAAAATTCTCCAAGAATGTTCTCCATTGACTGAGAAACTTCACATAGCATTACATGGACTTTTAAAACTCATTGAATTTTGACTTCCTCTATGGAAAATAAGACATTTCAAAATTTTTACGCTTCTTTAATCTTACTTTTTCATATCTTCTTATGATTGCATCACTAGCATTCCTAGTGGATTAACTTGCAAACATTTTAACAATGGGAGTTCAAAGTAACATGTCTATGACATGGGTAAGCTGGTCATGTTTGATACATATTCACCACCTTGGAAAAAAGCAGTAGGAATTAGCTTATTGTATGGGGATTGGTCCACCATATCATTAAGGAAAAGATTTCTCAAGCTGTGTTGACGCTGAGCTATATCCCAATCTAGGGTTGGTTTTGATACATTTTATGCAGTCTAGAAAAGAGTATGTGCAAGCAGAAAATTGATGCACAAAGCCTCCGCTTTGACTAGAGGCTCTGAAAGCTTCCCATCCAACTGGGGGCTCTCAGTTAATGTGCCAACAAAAAATGCCTCTATAAACTGGATGTTTACATGCCTCCAGTTAATATAGCGGTTAACCTTGATTTCCACTAGATAAAGTTTCCAAAACAATTAGATGCTTTGCAATATAAAGCCACCAATACAGATAGTGGCTCTAAGGTTTTTCTTAAGCCTCCTCCATTATCTACAGACTCGTGCTTTGTATAGTTCCGTCTATTACATATGCAACTTCCATACATTGTGGAGGTTTTTCATTGCCTTACCAGAAACCCTTATTTTTAATTGGGCACATGGCTCACATCTACTTCTTCAAGAGTCTATCAGTCTTGCAGCATGTGGATTCAGAGTTTACAATTAAGCATCAAAATCACAACTTACCACATAATATTATCCCAGTGAAGGAAACCACCATGACCTCTAGCATTTGTGAACTTGTATATGGAACCAGAAACTGGATACAGAAAAGATTTTAAGACTTGTCAAATGGAAAATTATTCAAATCATGAAAGCTATAAATATTTATAAATAAATAAATAAATAGCACTATAAACATGAAAGCCCAGAGTGATGCTGAGGATACCTTCATAACTCTCAAGCACTGGATCTTCTGACAGCAACAGGGGCGTGTCTAGGTCAACGAATCTGTACATAGAATTACAAGATAGTTTTATTTTCTCAAACATTGAAACTATGGAGCAGAAAATGATCTAAATATATACATAGCCCGTAATCGATAGATGAGAATCTTGATAAAGTATTTTTCATTTATAGAAAAGATTGTGATGGTTACTTGAAACCCCCAAGGCCAGCAGCAAGATGACCAGCAAAACCCATGGCCAGTCTAGTCTCAACCATGCCACCAATCATCAGATTCAATCCCGATGCTCTTGCTACCTCAATAATTTCGAGAGCCCCAAGAACCCCAACTTTGGCAAGCTTAATGTTAATGACATCTGCAAGATTTTCTTTGACTATTTTCTTAACATCAACTAAACTTCGGCAACTTTCATCAGCAGCAACGGCTAACCCATACTTCTCTTTTGCAATACGGTACACATGACCAAGACCTTCCCAATCATCTCTGTGAACTGGTTGTTCAAAGAGAACTGGGTTCACCTCCATTTCTGCAACAAACTAATAGTTTAATGATCTCCACTCATCAGAAGAGTACAATTGTTTAAAATCCTAAAATGTGTAAAAAATCAAGACAAGCATATGGAGAGAGAGAGATAGAGAGAGAGAGAGCAGTTTAACACTCCGTTTAGATTGTGGGATGAGAAAATAGAAGAAATGATTGTGTTTTCTCATCATCATATTTGGATAAGTAAGAAGCAAAGTATGTGACATAGGGATATGGGTGAGATTTCTTTTTCTTCCAATGTATTTTATGGGCAATCTCAGTATTATGAAAAATACACAACCAATCAATTTGTTTCTCACCAAATCTCACCACTTTTGGTGAGAAATGGAACTTAAGAGAGGTCTCTTTCTCCTAATTTCTTGCCACTTCTAACCTAACTTATAAACCAAACATGATAAAAGAGTTCTCATTCTCTTCACTTCTTATCATTTCTCACCAAATCATTTGATCCAAACGGACTGTAAGATTTGTCCTGAGCAAGCAAAAAGTTCTCCCCTCTACATAGAATGTCATTTCTTTCTATTAATTAATGGATGCATAATGATTGTTTAAATATCCTAATGTATAAGTTACCATGCAATCTTTCAAGAACTTGAATAGCTTCGTTAGAGGTGTAACCCTCATTAGCATCCAGGATAAACAAGCAATCAGGGTAGACCATGCGTATGGCTTTCAGCACTTCTATGTCTCCATTTAGATTCTTTCCCACCTTAAGCTTCAAAGTCTTGAATCCTTGTTTCCGATACTTTGAAGCCAATTCAGCAGCTTCAGCTGGGGAAACAATTGGAATCTACAAATGAAAATAGCCAATATTAAAGGATTAGGTTTCACATTCCAGTTTGTTATTGGTTCTATGATTTTACATTTCCTATCATCAATGGGTATGGTTATTTCCAAACCCATTGGCACCAGATGTGGCTAATTGAGATAGAATTCATGTGGTCACTAAGGACTGGAACAATGAATTTATCTAATTAAATGGAACCACTTAGGAAGGAACTGAACTGTTATATCAGTGGTGACAGTATTTGAAACTCCACCAAATAGTCTCCACAAAGGTATGCCAATGCTGTTAGCAACTGCATCAATCAATGCCATCTCAATTCCAGCCCTAACCTTCAATTTCAGATAAAACTTAATCAGAATAAGCAAGCCTCTGAATCTTTTATGTGTAGGAAAAATATATGCATGCAACAGATAAAATTCCAAATATGTTTCTTCACATTGAATACACAGTTTCACATTCCATCATATGCATAACTGTAGATATAAAAATATACAGGTATTGATGCCTGTGTAACATAATTGCTCTTCACAACAATAGCAATAAATATCAGTGTGTGACTTGCACCCAAAAAAGATTCTTACAAATTTGTAAATTGTTTTTTTCTTATACACTGACATGATATTTCTCCAAAAAATTATTTTAAGAGGAATGGCTCCATACCACTTATTAAAAAATTCAGATCTAAAATTAAGTTGCATCATATGTTATATAATAAATTAGTAATTGGTTATATAATTGTTTAGATAATAAGTGTATATACTTATGTATTTCTTTTTTGTTTCAACTCTTATGCCTATCCATGTTCACAATTTATTAACCAATCAAAACATACTGCACAAATTAACCATAGAAATGACACGTACCTCAGCAACAAGTATCCTTAAAACATCAAGAAAGAACAGAAATTAACCAAAGGCATAGCTGAAAATGGAATTCTTTTATCATAAAAACAAGGGCTAGAAATCTCCTATTTTCTTTGCAAAATAGATGTACCTCAGCAATGAGCATCCTTAGAACATCAAAAAAGAGCAGAAATCTTTGACACACACATTTTTTTTTTGGAAACATTGGAGGCCATTGCTTGGGAGGGGAGAGTTTTAAGACTCAAACCTTTGACCTCATAGTGAAGCGCAAGGATTTTGGCCAACCAAGCTAGCCTTAGTTGGTGAAATCCTTAACACACTTGGAAAGTATTGAAGTTTACTTAATCTATTCAATTATTTGTCACTATAACCATTTAGAATAGGCAGGTTTCAACAGGATGGGTCCATGAAGGATCCAACCCCACTATCTGTACATCTTCTCTTCTTTTTTATCCTTTTTGTTTTTGTTTTTTCCTTTTTTTTACTTCCCTTTTGCATAAGTAATGTTCATAGGAAAAAAATGCGGTCTTATCTAAAATCACCCAATTCTAGACCCTTACTCATTTATAAACCCCTGGCTAGCATTCTACTTGGCAAAGCATAGTCCTTTAGATCATAATTGGGTTAGGCTACTGTCTATGCTTTACTTTGACCTAGGTAATCAACTTTCCCTAAGAAAACCCTAATGTATAATGATTATACTTGCCAACCTCCGGGGAGCATTTGGCTAAAATAGTCAAAAATTCACTATAAGTTGTCACATCATGTCACATCACTCTGTTTTTCTGCACATTTTTTCATAAAAAAGTTAAAAAGCTAACTAAAATAACCAATTCATAAAGAAGGCCTTATTCGACACTGAGCAAAAGCTTTGACCTCGAACCCATGTTCGAAAAGGTGTCTTTTTTCGGTGGTTAGGCTTTTTGGGGTGCTCTCTGGTCTCAGGGTAAATTTAGAGAAGAGTAGGGCTGCGGGAATTAATATTGATTCAAGTTTTATTCAGAGAGTGGCTGAGTTACTTGGATGTGGTATACAGACATTTCCGATGAAGTATTTGGGGCTTCCGCTGGGAGGTAACCCAAGAGGTGAAGTGTTTTGGAATCCGGTTGTGGAAAAGATAGGTAACAGGTTAGAAGGGTGGAGTAGGGCTTTACTATCCCGTGGGGGTAGGTACACTTTGATTAAGACAGTGCTAAGTGGAATTCCAATTTATTTCATGTCTGTGTTTAAGGTTCCAGTCAAGGTAGCAAAATCTATTGAAAAATTAATGAGAGATTTTCTATGGGAAGGGAAAGATGAGAGTAGCAGGGATCATTTGGTGAATTAGAAAACGGTGTCCTTATCTAAGGAGAAAGGGGGTTTGGCCATTGGTAATATAGTGGCTAGAAACATGGCTCTGTTGTGCAAGTGGTTATGGCGATTTCCCAATGAGTGTGGTTCATTATGGCATACGGTTATTAAAAGTAAATATGGGATTCAGGTTAATGGTAGAGACTCTCAGGTGGTCTCGAGGGGTAGCGGTCGTGCTCCTTGGAAGTCCATTTCTCAAATTTATCCAGTTTGGTCCTGATTCATTTCTATGAGGGTGGGTATGGGGAAATGGTCAAATTTTGGAAGGATGTTTGAGTGGGTTCGATGTCCTTGGTTGAGTCATATCCACTTCTGTATGGTGTTTCTCAACCTCATAATTGTTCTGTTGCGTCTGTGGCGGGTTCTTTGGTGGTTCCTTTATCTTGGAATTTCAATTTCCGTCAGAATCTTCATGACAGGGAAGTTCCGAAATTGATTTCTCTTTTGTCAAGGCTCGAAAATGTTTCTTTGTCTCCAATGTTGAAGGATAAGTTGGTTTGGAATATTCATTCGTCGAAGTCTTTTACTTGTAAGTCCTTTCCTGATAAAATCATTGATAATTCTCATGTCCGTCAGTTTCCATTTCATAACAAGATTTGGAAGGTATGTGCTCCTCTCAAGGTGAAAATGTTCATGTGGATTTTGGTTCATGGGGGCACTCTGACCAATAATTCATTGCAAAAGAGGAGACCTTCACAGTATCTTAATCCTCAATGGTGCATCATGTGTTGTAGAAGTGGAGAATCTTTGGATCATCTCTTTTTGTATTGCTCGGTGGCTAGGTGTTTATGGCTTAGGGTGTTTGGATTGGGTAGTGTGATGTGGTTGGCCCCAAAAGGATGTGCTCAAATATTATTATTTGATTTTCAAGTTTTTGGAAGATCAAAGAGAGCTAGAGTACTGTGGAGTGGTGTAGTCTTTGCAATTTTCTGGATTGTTTGGTTGGAAAGAAATGCTCGGATTTTCGAAGGAGTGACCCGGGATATAGATTACTTATGGGATAGGGTGAGATACTTGGCGTCTTTTTGGGCCTCGGCAAGCTCAGTATTCTAAGGGATTCCGCTTTTTTTGCTTGCTTTGGACTGGGTGTCAGTTTGTTTTATGTAGAAGTTTTTGAGTTTGGTATTTTTGTTTTTTTTGTATTTTCTTTTTCTCTTTTTGGTTTTTCCTTTTCTACTGTAAGAGGATATCTTATCCTCTTTTTTTCTTGGCCTTCAGCCTCAATAAATCTTTGTTTGTTGCTGATAAAAAAAGAAAAGAATTCTAACAAAATTGAATTTTATCAGCTTATATCATCCAATGCCCATCAACTCAAAGAAACACCAACTTATAAAAACGAAACACCCAAAAGCACAAAGTGAACCAATAAACATTAAAGATTCTACATTTAAACGTAGTAACTATTATAGATAAGGCCAAACCATCTTAACATATTATTTCTCAACTCATCTTCAATTAGTGTCTACTCTTCTATATTTACACTCCATTTGGATTGAGGGGTTGCTGAGAAAAGAAAAAAAAAAAAGGAAATACAGAAAATGAGATTTTTCATTATTTGTTTGAATGATTAATAAGGTGAGTAATAGTGACAAATACAGAGAAATAGTGAAAAAGCCAAATCACACCAAACTTCAATTTTTGTTTCTCGTAACAGATTTGGTGAGAAATCAAAATTCATCCATACAAAAAGGTAAAACCATAATCATTTTTTTTTTTTTCTCACCTCACTATCCAAACGGTTAGTAAAAACATAATGAACAAGAAAATCAAAAGCTCAAATGAATCTAAAAAATCAATTTATCATAATATAACTCACAGAAGCAAATTCATGACCAGGAAGAACCCCACCAATCTCCCCCAACACAGAACCCAAAGTCATCGCCGGACTCCGCCTCAAAAACCCACAAGCCTCCGCCGCCTTCGCCAACGCCGTCGGCTGGTCCTCCGCTGTCACCGATGGCAGAATCGGAGCCTCACCCCACCCAACACACCCATTATTCAACTCAATCCGAATCGCCACATTTTCTACCTTCTCAACCCTCGAAGACGCAATCGTAAAAGGAGCAATCAAAGGCACATTCAGTGGCCTCCCCTCAGCTCTCTGAACATCAACAGTGAAAGTTTCCATCAAATTCTTGAACCCAAAACTCGTTTGTGTCGCCTTCGCCGCCGTCGGCGTCTCACACGACATCACCGTCATTGCGCCGCCGGATGGAATCTGCGAAGTGGGTAGTGAAATTGGGGATCTGGGTTTGAGGGGGAAGAGAGGGGAAAAGGAGGAGACTAGAGAGAACCCATTTGGACCCATTTGGATTGGAGAGAGAGTAGAGATGATTGATTGGGTTGTTTTGATTTGGGTTTGGGAGGTTTGTGATTGGGTATTGAGAGAGTGATGTGATGAGCTACTAGTATTACCATTGTTGATTTGTTGTTGTTTCTTGTATTTTAATCAGAACAATGAGCAGTGGGTGGCTTTGTTTATTTAATTGATTATTAAAATGTGAACTGTTTTTTGGGGTTTTGATTCATAGTTTAATTGATTGTAAGGCTGTTTTGTGCTTGCTTTGACTGGGGAAGGTTTCTTGGCAGTTTCCACCTGAAAATGAAAGTGCAAGAAAATTCATGGAAAAGAGGAGACACCATTTTGCGGCTATTTTTCAGTTTTTATTTTTTAAAATTTTTTTTCATGATTTTTTTAAAAAATACATTTTTCAATAAAATCATAAATAAATAAATAAAAGGAAATGCAATTCAAGGTTCTTTTGAGAATTAGTTTTTTAGTTTTTTTTTTATTTTAAAAAAAATACAAATAATTATATTTTATAATGGTGCACATTTTGTGTGTGTAAAACTTGTAAAAAAAATATTTCATTTATAATGTAATTATTTTAAATTTGGTTTACTTATTTTTATTATTGTTATTGTCTTTTTTAAATGGGCAAATTACACAAATAATCCCTATAGTTTGAGGCTTGTGTCACTTTGGTCCATGACTTTTCAATTGTGACACATTTGACCCTGAATTTTGAATCTTGTTTCAAATAAGGACAATTGAATATATAATTAAAATTTTCAAGGGTAAAATTGTCAATTTGATAAAATATAAACTAATTTGACAAAAATAAATGTCAAACAAATATTTTTGAATTTTAAAAAATTATTTGTACCTACTAAAAATAAAATTATGTAAAATTGATAAATCTTTTAGACATTTATTTATTTTTTTACCAAATTAATTTTTATTATGTATTTGGATGATGATCATGTAAAATTAATTTAAAAACATTAATCATGTAATCTTTATTAATTTTACATAATTTTATCATTGGTGGATAAAAATAATTTTAAAAAAATTAAAAATATTTTTTTGACATTTATTTTTGTCAAATTAGTTTATATTTTATCAAATTGACGATTTTACCCTTGAAAAATCTAATGATATTTTCAATTGTCCTTATTTGGAACAAAATTCAAAATTCAGGGTCAAATATGTCACAATTGAAAAGGCAGGGACCAAAGTAACACAAGTCCCAAACTGTAGGGACTATTAGTGTAATTAACCCTTTTTAAATTCAAAGTCGCAACTTGTCTTCCGTAAATAAATGAACTTCATCTGTATCACTAATGGGTCATCCTAGTCGGTAAAGGAGTATACTCCTCTCCTTACTGACCATAGTTCGAACCCCTACTACTCAAGTGGAAGTCTGACGGTTCAGGTGGATTGACTAGTTTCCCACAGTTTGGCTTATAAGGGTAGATTCTAAGAACCTTGCCTTGAGGGTATTTTGAGTATCAAAAATAAAAAATAAAAACTTCATCTGTTTATATTATATGTTGTTTTATGTAGAATTATTAATGGAAAAACTAGATTATTTTCAAGTAAATTTTATCCATAATTATTAGTATGACTTTTTTCTTGTGTCAATTTAGTTCAGGTAGGTTCAATTGCGTCAATTTTGCCTTCTAATTTTTCATGTTGTCTCAATTTAATTCAATTAATAATATTTGTTAAAAATTTTAACAAAGATCAAAGATAAAATGGTCAATTCAAAATAAAATAGACCATTTCAACAAAATTTGAAAAAAACCATTTTTATATTTTAGGTTTTTTGCATTTATATTTTTCATATAGAATTGGCTTCTCTCAAGTTTAAATTTGAACGGATCCCATTTTAATAATTCGAATTGTTTATTTTATATAGTCATTCATTATCATCGATGAAAAAATTAGGTCAATTCAATAATTGTAACATTTTTATTTCGTGTTTATCTCTAAAAAAGTTGAATGTTCTATTTTCGAAAAATACTTGTTTTCTATTTTTTTAAAGACAAATATGATAAAATAAAAAATTGAGTATCAGATTGAATTGATTTTTTTCATGAATGAGATACACGAAAATTTCTATAAAATGAATGGTTTGAATCATTAAAACAGGCTTGTTATGAGCCCCAAAAACATCTCAAATTCTCTCCAATTCAGATTTAAAATTGAGAGAAAACCCCAAGCTTTTCAGATAAGGTACATAGCTCCGATGTAATTATAACCTTATTTAATACCACTTAGACCATCTTCAATAGTTACTCAAACTTGTCATTAAATTTGAATTTGATGAAAAATGGCATCTTTTCATGTCCCAACGGTTTCATCAAATATGTATCAAATCTAGAATTTCACTTTTCTTTCATCAAACTGAGGATGAATGTACTTTTCATCAAACCACTATTCATTGCAATTGGATTTTTATCACTGGATGTCTCTCAGATGACCACCTCAAGGCAAAAATTTATAAAAAATTTATGCTGGCCAGTCGATCGATCGGGCATCCGTCCAGTCGTCCACCCAGTCGACCCCTTGGATGACCACCTCAAGGCAAGAAAGTTGTGAAAAATTTACACTAGTTGATTGACCAATTGAACATCTGCCAAGTTCCCAATCGACCAGTGTTCTAATGAAACTTCATAAACTTCCGTTAGAATACTTGATATCAAATTGATCTTTTACTCAAATTTGATGAAAAATTTGATACGCCGTTAGAGATGCTCTTAGGACCATTTATTGTAATCATAAATTTATTAGATTAATTATTAGAGATTTTCTTATTATATTTTCATATAATGTCTATTTGATAG
Source organism: Camellia japonica (assembly GCA_030407325.1). NCBI lineage: Eukaryota > Viridiplantae > Streptophyta > Magnoliopsida > Ericales > Theaceae > Camellia > Camellia japonica. Next base: position 7,240,092 of record JAPPVO010000010.1, read on the forward strand.
GTCCTAAGGCCACGTTGAATAATTTATTGGATTTTACTTTCCTCCTTGATGTAAACATATAATCTTTTTATATTTATTAAAAATATTTATCTTATTCTATACAAAGTCTATTCGAATATGCTCTAACTTCTTCTTCCTTTTTTTTTTGGTTGAATAATATGCCCTAACTTTTCTTTCATAATTTAAGTGATTTTTACTTTAAAAAAGGATTTCCTATTTGTCACTGTACGGGGAGCAAATATTCAGGCAAGCCCGTACTCCTTTCTTCCAAGCTACTGTCTGTCCGATCGACCTGCGAGCACAACGGCGGTGAGCTACTCGGCGGTGTGTGGCCGGAAAACCCCTCCGACAATCAAGTTAGTACACACACCAGGGGATAGATAGAGAGAATTAGAACTGAGTTATGTTTAGTGTATATCTCACCAAAATGTCATCTCTCAAGCATGGGGGGCGTAGACTCGCTTATATACATTCTGCACCCCAAATCTACTCCCATTAGTCTCTCGACACGTGGTGCTGCTATCCCATCTGTCAGCACAAATCCAGCAATCACCACCTAACCAAACTGTTAGGATATATCGGCGGAGCTCGGCAGCCCGGCGGAGTCACCTCGGCCTTCCACACTAGAGCTGACCTTCACGACCGTGCTCCTCTCGCTGAGCTCAATGATGACCGAGCTCGGTTACATTCCGGCATAGCCGAGCTTAAGACTGGTCAAGCTGGTAAACCGAAGGCCTTTCCAGCCGGGCTAAACACGCGAACCATAGAAACCAGAGCGTCTGGCAATCATCTCGGCCGAGCAACTCAGGCAGCTCGGTTCAACATGGTCCTGGGCCTCCACCGAGCAAAACCTTCTCCAGCCAAGCCCAAGCTATCACGGCCCCAAACATGTTCGGCCTAACCCAGCTCGGCCCAAATATGCTTGGACCACATACAGCCCGGCCAGAACCGCGGCTCAGGCCGAGATTGTGAAATCTCCCTCACAGTCACCTAGGGAAAATGCTGACTAGACTCAAACGAATATTTAAACAAAATTAGGCCTCAAATTGACTTTAGATTAAACATTAACATGTGATTCCATAGCCGACATTGATCATTGATAATATTACATATCAATGATTATATGATATAATTGTTAATACTGAATTTTTATTCTAATTAACTAGTTTTTTTTTTTTTTTTTTGGGGGAGGGGGGGGGGGGGGGGGGGGGGGGTTGGGGCAAGAATAGAAGTTACCAACTTATATGAGAATGCCATCAACATTGGATTCCAGGGCTCAAGCAATGTTAGGGAACCAAATAAATTATTAAATATTTTACACAGTATTTGGGACTCACCTCACATGAGACCTACACACATGTGAGTATTTGATCGAATATTTGATAATTCACTTAGGATCTCTAACATTTTTATTATTCCAAACTTTGCAAAAGGTGTACAAGTAAACTGTATGAAATTTAAATTATGGTAGAAAAGATTGAACTTTAGCAAAATTCAAAAGAAAAATAAAAAAATAAAATCACAGAAAAAAGAAAATTGGATTATTAGTTTTCAGAATGTGGCTCCTTTGGAACATTTTATTTATTTATTACTTTGGCCAGAGATTGGCTTATTCTTCTAAAAATTTGCAGAAATTTGGTCAAAATTTTCAAATATTTATTTGGAAGTTTAGTAGATTTTTTAACTTCAGCCATTATGCCTCCGTTTGGGAAGTGGGCTGGTTTTTTGGCTTTTTAGTTTTTTGACTATTTTAGCCTGGGTTAAAAAGCTTGGTTTGAGAAGGACTTTTTGGCTTTTTGGCTTTTTTGATTTTTTTTTGTAAGAGAAGAGTGTAATGATTATGGGTGAGATGTAATGTTTTGTTTGTTGTGGCTAAAATAGCCAAAAAAAACTCTTGCCAAACGGAGCCTAGTCAAAATTTTGAATTGAGTTGATTTTCACCAAAGAAAATGCTTTATCTATAAAATCCTTCTAAACCACCAAAAAGAGTTCGCTATTGATAAAAATGTGTTAAATTAATATTTAAATTACATGATATGAAAATTAAAAAAAAACACAACTTGAACGGGTTGAGGCACAAGAGTGTGGTATGGTAGTAGGCAACTCAAGGGTGCTGCAAATGGCTTATTTATAGGGAAAATTGAATTAGCATACCTCCTTTGCGTGGCAAATTCTATTTTCACACCCAAAGTTCTCTCACTCCATACATTTAATGAAAAAAATATAATTATATTTTTATTTTAAAATAAAAATACCAAGATATTATTTTATCTTCACATCCAAAACCCTAATTTCCAAATCATCCAAAAATTTCTAACCCTAACTAGTTGTCGCACCACCACCAACCTCCTCCTTGACTGCCTTTTAGTAGGGGTATGAATTCAAGATTGAGTTACAAACAACAACTTCATCTGTATGGTAGCAGATCAAGCATTGCTGATGATAGCATATCCCCATATAGATATAGAGAGGTGAGCCACTTTAATGTAGAAAACGAACAAGTGCAATCAATGGTTAGAAGTCATTTAAAAAGCTTATCTAGAGAGATGGAGTTAGGTATGTCAAGTTTGCAGTTTTTCTTTTCAACTACATGCAACGGTTCAGTCTTTCAGAATAAATTATATAATTAGGTTGTAATACAAGTGTGAATTCTCTAGTTGTATAGGCAATAGAAAGTTTGGAAACAGTGTGTCGTAGTATTTTGGAATGAGCTATAGCGATGACTATGGTGGAGGTGCTTACAGTGACTACTTAGAGTTAGAGATTAGGGATTAGGATTAGAATTTTCCCATCCGCGTTCGTAGCTTTGACCCAATCTTACATCTTATACTCAAGCCTAATAATACAGATAATTACAAACATTTTCATCTACTATCATTTAGTCAATGGAGGAACCTTAGATATTCCCATATGCTAAACTCATCACTAACTCATCACTATGTACTAATTTATTTCATCACTATGTACTAATTTATTTACATCAATAAATCAATTTAATTTTAAAATACACCAACATTTGGCAATTTCTCTCTTTCTTTTTTATTGATTTAATTCAATGTATTTTTTTTTTAAAATCAAATTTATGGAGTTAGCGGTTGCACAAACACACATAGTTGCTGCAAAATTTTCTCTCACAAAGGTTTTTCTTTGGGATAATGAGTGCTTTCATAGAACTTGTTTGGGACTATGGGGTAATGCATTTGTTCCTTTTTCATCTTTATCATTTCTTAGGCACAAAGTGAAGCATTCTTTGGAGAAAAAAAATTTATGGTCCAAAAAATGTGGTTTGGGGTATCATATTGAAAAATCTCACCAGTTAGATCTGGATAACAAAAAAAATCTAACTATTAATTGATAATGAGTAAAACCGGATTAAAAAAAAAAATGAGGTGATTTTTTCACACCCGAAAATAAATAAAATTAACTCTTATAACAAAATAAATCTTAAATTTTTAATCTTGTCAATTTAAATCTTACATTTTTTATTTGTTTTTTATCTAAATTATTCACCTACTTCCATTAAGTAAAATCAATGGGGAAAAAAATTAGTCATTAAACTCAATAATATATATATACATATATATATTTAGACATTTTATGTAAACTCAAATTCTATTAGTATGGCATTACTCTTAAGGTTTTTTTTTTTTTGGTGAATTACTCTGAAGGTTAGTTATAAAAAAACCGTTATGATCATTTCACTTTACTCCAAATACACTTCCTCCACTTTGCTCCAAATACACTCTCTTATATGTATAATAAGGATAAAGAAAATAATATATTTAGAGTAAAGTAAAATAAAAATAGCGACTCCTTATTTATAATAATCAATAGATCTCTTTTAAAGAGTCTGTTAAAGATACTCTTACTATGAGAGCATTGTGAACCTAACAACTAAAATTACAATGGCAATGACACAAATAACAAATTTTTTCCAATCAACCAAAAATTGGTAACGTTTGATTTACCGAAACGAAAGTGAATTTGAATAAAATAGTCATTCTTCGTTATCATTTCCGTTGATTTCAACGAACCAAACATGAGATGAATTCTTACCAAGCAAACAAAAGACAAGATTCTATGAGCAAGTGATAGTGACTGGTATCCCAATTTCTTGTTACACTTTTACAACTTAACTTCCTTCTTTCAACCAGAAAAACTGATTTTCGAATCTTGTAGTAGAGGGAATAAAAAGCAACCCTGAAAATGCTTGCTCAAGCCATTCCTTTCTTTCTACCATTGACTTTCTTAGCTACCAAGATTAGAACCCCACATCTATGGCTTATATAACTCCCCCAACAAAACATATACATATCGAGGTTGTATATATAACCCTCTTTGCCAATAATTAGCAACACATATATAAACATATATATAATATCTTCTCATACAACCATGCCGATTCATTTATTGTTGGACTCTGACGACGAGACGATGCCGGTGGGAAAGCTCTTTGGCCGTGAAAGGCCTATATATGATATTCTTGGTAGAGGAAAAGGTAGAGTTCAAATTGACTCTAGCCTGTTTTTTTTTTTTTTTTTTTTCTAAAAGTGGTCTGTTTTCTGAAATTTTTTTGAAAACAGTTCGCTGAACAAGTTCTGTATTTTTCTTTTAGGTCTTTTTTTTGTAACTAAATGGAAGTTCTCGTTTGACACAAACAAGCAGTGTTGTTTGGCAAGTTGGTTTGTGGCTAAAATAGTCACAAAAGACAAAATAGGCTATTTTAATCACAACAAACAAAACATCACATCCAACCCATAATCATTACTCTTTTCTCACAAAAAAAGTCAAAAAAGCCAAAAAAACCCTTCAAAAACCAAGCTTTTTAGCCCAGGCTAAAATAGTCAAAATAGCCAAAAAGCTAACCTACTTTCCAAACGGAGGCAAAGAATGTACGAAAAATGGAAGGTTAAATTTTCCAGAAAAATAAACAGAATGTAGTGCTGCCAGATAAAGTATTACATTAAACATGACCGGCATTTTCTTACCTCAAAAGACCAAGAAGAACAACTCTTTCTCGTTTTCTAGACTCTTGTAATGAATAACAAATGATGATTTTGCAGTTGCGGATGTGCTATTGTGGAGGGACAAAACGGTATCTGCTGCAATTCTTGCATCTGTTTCAATAATATGGTTTCTATTCGAGGTTGTTGAGTACAATTTGGTGACCTTACTCTCTCACATTATCATCACTACAATGCTCGTAATCTTCATTTGGTCTAGGGCGCGGACGTTTTCAAATGGTAAACAATTTTTATTATTATTGTTCTTGATAAAATTTATGATCATGAACACTTTCTCTCTTTATTTTAATAAATCAAAGTATTGTTCATTAGGACTCCTCCAAGAATCCCAGACATTATCTTACACGAGTCGTCATCTAGAGAAGTCGCTGCGATTTGGCATGCAAAATTCAACAAGTTCTTGACCAAGTTCTTTGATGTTGCATGTGGAAATGATTTCAGACAATTCATTTTGGTACCAAAATAAACTATATATATGTTTATGTCTTAATCCACCAGTTCAAAACTTGTTGTCCATGACTCTATCAATATTGATTTTCAGGGAATCTGTTCTCTCTGGATACTTTCAGTGGCTGGAAACTACATCAGCACCATGAATCTTTTGTTTTTCAGTACGTATTAGGGGTAGACAAACAACCAGAAACCTCGTTAAGCAAACCAAACTGACCTCTATATATTGGGTTGGTTTTGTTCTTCGATGGCCATGGTTTAATCTAAAAATTGGCAACCCGTCCAGCTTAGTTTGGTTCTCGAATTAGCCTTAGGCTGCCCCGCATCAACCAGAGAACCGATCATATAAATATTTTACTAATATTTTATAATTCCATCCTATAATTATTTCTTCCTTTTTTCAAATCATTTCAAGTTTTATCCTGGAATTCAGATTATGACAATTTCACCCTATAAACTATATTTTCTAAAATTTAATATGACACCGTGGTTCTAATTTGAACCAAACCCAAGTTTCTTCGGGTTCGGTTAGGTCAGTTTCAAAGGATGGTTGATTTACTTTTGGATTCAAAAATTTTAAACCGATAAAAGATCAATTCCATTATGGGTTTATCGCTCATCTGCACCACCCCGACTCATGTTGAACCTAATACGTATGCATCATCTTATATTCTTATTTTACTTTTTGTAATTATGAGCACTGACTAATTTGGAATTGTGAAATGTTTCATCGAGGCTGTCTCTGCTTGGAAACACTACCATATCTGTATGAACGATATGAAGAACAAGTCGATCACCATTTGATCCAATTGAACAAACAGATGAGGAAGTCGTTCGAGAAGCTTGATTCAGAATTTCTCAGGAAAGTTCCAAGAGGACCGGTGAAGGAAAAGAAAGCCAAATAAAACCGGACTACACATATTTTGGATGAAGCTTCATTGTTATTTTATCTAACATTCATAAATTTGAATTACAGAAAAGCCTTCACAAAATGAAGCTGCAATCTGTTGTACAAAATGAAAAAGTAGTTTCAATGTTTCAAAATCAAAATAAAAGAGGAGGGTCGTGCTTATGAAACAAAGAAAAAGTTTCCAAGTGTATGTCATGACGATCTGTAGGTAATTTTGGACAGCTACCAAAAACGGAAAATGCAGAAAAAATCATCAAAATTTGAACTCCAAAATTGGGTTTCCAAGCATAACAAAAAGCAGCAGTATAGAATATGTGGACAAAAGGCAGCAGTGTTAGTGTACCTCTTAGACAAAGCTCCATGATTGAATCTCCATTTGAATAAGTGAAATAGGCATCATCATCCCTTTCTTCTTGTGGCCCGACTGAACATTTCTTTGATATTTCGTGAATCTGTCTCCACTTTTGCCTTTTTAGTTTGCCTTCCTCCACTCCTGGTAGTTTTCTTATCGCTCTCACTCTTTTCCTGATGAATCAAACGAAAAGATAAATGTTAAGCAGAAATCGTAAATCTCAAACATGAAAATGAAGCAACTTCAGAGAGATCTGTAAGTTTTCTAAACAAAACTGTATATTAGATTGCCTTGAACAAAGAATACATCACACAAATATATAGAATGCTAAATCCTAATCCTAAACAAAATACACCACTGATAGAGAATGCTGTTAGATTAGAATACTAACACTAATTCCTAATCCTAAAAGGAAAAGGAAAACGAACACTACTATTCTCACACCCCCGCTCAAACTCAAGGTGTTTGAGCAGAAAACACTGAGAGTTTGTCAAGAAAAAACCGAAACCGAGTAGTGGTGTGAGTCTTGGTGAAGAAATCAGCAAGTTGCAGAGTTGAAGAAACAAAAGGAAGCGAGATAATGCTAGACTGTAGATGCTGACGAATGAAATGACAATCAATCTCAATATGCTTTGTCTGTTCATGAAAGACAGTGTTATGAGCAATTTAAATAGCACTTCGGTTGTCATAATAGAGAGAGGTCGGGGAAGACTGAGGGACATCCAAGTCAGATAAGAGATTACAAAGCCAGACAATTTCAGCAGTAGCATGAGCCATAGCACGATATTCAGCTTCGGCAGTAGAACGGGCAACAGCAGTTTGTTTCTTGCTTTTCCAAGAAATCAGGGAATCGCCAAGAAACATACAGAAACCATAAGTAGATTTACGATCATTAACATCACCAGCCCAATCAGCATCAACATAGGCCACCAAATCTAACGAAGAAGTAGAAGAGAATAGCAAGCCCTGTAAGATAGTACTACGAAGATAGCGAAGAATTCGAAGCAAAGCAGCCCAATGTGTAGAGCGATGAGCAGAAACAAACTGACTGACCACATGGACAGCATAGGCAAAATCAGAGCGAGTAACTGTCAGATAGACTAAACAACCCACAAGTTCGTAATATAACGTAGGATCGTCCAGAGGAACACCATCAGTAGTGTTAAGCTTCACATTAAGCTCAATGGGGGTATCAGAAAGCTTAGTGTCAGTAAGTCTGGCACGATAGATAACCTCGTTGGCATACTTAGCTTGGTATAGAAAGTAACCCTTGGGAGAAGAAGCCACTTCAATACTAAGAAAATACCGTAATAGTCCTAAATCCTTCATTTCGAAGGTGCGGAAAAGATGCTGCTTGACCTCAGAGATAGCAGTAGAGTCAGAGCCAGTGATGATCATATCATCCACATATAGTAAGAGAGCAACAAAACCAGTCGAGGTATGTCTCAAAAATAAAGCAGAGTCGGAAGCAAAAGGATGAAATCCAAGCTTGGTAACAGCAGTCTGAAAGCGATCATACCAAGCACGAGGAGACTGCTTCAGACCATACAGAGCACGCCGAAACAAACTTGGCCAGAGGAATGGTGAAGACCAGGGGGAGGACGCATGTAAACCTCCTCAGTGAGATGGCCATTAAGAAAAGCATTCTTAACATCCATCTGATAAAGAGGCCAAGAACGAATAGCAGCGACAGAGATCAAAGTACAGACAGTAGTCATCTTGGCAACAGGAGCAAACGTCTCCTCATAATCAATATCATATTCCTGGAAGAAACCTTTGGCAACCAGACGAGCTTTGTAGCGCTCAAGAGAACCATCAGAATGAGTCTTGACTTTGTAGACCTATTTGCAACCAACCAGATTCTTACCAGCAGACAAAGGAACCAACTCTCATGTACTAGTTTTCTGTAGAGTAAACAACTCATCCTCCATAGCTTGAACTCAATGAGGATTCTGACAGGCTTCCTTGTAAGACTGAGGCTCTACAAAAGAGTGAATAGCAGACAAAAATGTACAATAGGGAGCAAAAAAACAAATATTAGACCAACCAACCTGTTTGGAGGATGACGCGCTCGAGGAGGATATCGGTGTGCAGCAGGATCAGAGTCGTCAGAAGCAAGAGGATCAGCAATGGGGGTAGAGACAACTGGTGGAGGAGGAGCCTTGCAACGAGAATAAACTAACAATAGAGAAGGAGAAGAGGCCGAAGGAGGAAAAGCAGCCAGAGGTGAAGTAGGAGGAGAAGATGGAATAAGCACATGAGTAACTGTAGAGATGTACTCATCAGACGGAACCTCAGAAGGAAATGGATCAATATGAACCAAATCCTCTTTGGAAACAGGGGCGGTGAGAGAAGGAAGTTGAAAGTAAGATAGACGTTCGAGAAAGGCAACATCGCAGGAGACATAAATGCGACGAAAAACAGGGTCATAACAGCGATAACTTTTCTGAGTGAGACTATAACCCAAAAAGACACATAGGACAGACTGGGCACTAAGTTTAGTCCTATCTTTATGGGGTAAAAGGACAAAACAAGCAGACTCAAACACACGAAGGAGGGAGTAATTAGGAAGTTGAGAAAACAGAGCTTCATAAGGAGACCGACTAGAAAGAAGAGGGTAAGGCATACGGTTAAGAAGAAAAGCAGCAGTAAGAACTGCCTCACCCCAAAACGGGGCCGGAACGGAGGTAGAGAGAAGGAGAGATCTAGCTGTCTCAAGGAGATGACGGTATTTACGCTCAGCTCGACCATTTTGAACAGGTGTATCAGTAAAAGAAGTTTGGTGAATAATACCCAATTTGGCCAAGTATTCACAAAATTCAGTTTTAAAGTATTCCCCACCCAAGTCAGACCGCAACAATTTAATAGTAGACCCAAACTGTGTAGTGACCATAGACTGAAAGGTACGATATATTTGGTAGAAGTCAGATTTATGAGTCATAAGATAAACCTAAGTGTAACGGGTGCAGTCATCAATAAAAGACGCATAATATGCAAACCCCCTTTAGTAAGAACAGGAGAGGGTCCCCAGACATCAATATGTACAAGAGAAAAAGGAGAAACAGAAATAGAGGTAATTTTATTAAATGATAAGGCTGACATTTTAGCAAGTTTACACCCCCGACATTCATCAATTTGACTAAGAGAAACTTTACCCAACAACCCTGACTGAGCTAAAGACCGTAAGTGGTCAACAGACAAATGGCCGAGGCGAGAATGCCATAAGTAAAACTGACTCGATTAAGAATCTAACTGAAATGAGGAAAGTGCAGCTGGGGAGGTGGATAAGGGGAGATGCAAGCTTTCAACCACATAGAGGTCTCCAATTCTACAGCTGGTCCCAATCTGCTTCTTGGACACCCGATCCTGCACACAACAGACAGAAGAGGAAAATATAACATCAAAACTAGACGCATCAAGTTGACTGATAGATAACAAACTGACAGATAACTGAGGAACATAAAAAACAGAAGGAATAGTAACAGCAGACATGGCAGAGGGTAAGACAGGCCCAACAGATAGAACAGACATACCAGATCCATTAGCAGTATTAATAGTAATAGGAACAGGTGGGGGAATACAATTTTGAAGTAAGGAAATGTGAGGAGTCATATGATGAGAGGCACCAGAATCAAAAATCCAAACAGAAGAAGGGATACTTGAAGAGGACCTAAGTAAACCTGAATGAAGAGAGGTAAGAGCGGAGGCAAATGGGGATGACTGAGAGGTGGACAGGATATGCTGAAGTTGTGCAACCTGAGCACTCAGGGAAGCCAAGTCAGGATCGGGAGCCGGAGTAGATGCAGTGTAGGCAGCAGGAGGTCGGAAAGTACCTAAAGTAGGACCGCGGAACTGTGTCTGAGAAGACGGAGCAGGCTGACGTCCCTTTTTGGGACAATTGTTCTTCCAATGACCCCTCTGATGGCAGAAAGCACACTCATCGGGCCCTAATGGTCCTCTCTTGGGTTTCGCAGTGGTCTGAAGCTGATGAGGAGGAGGGGTCGATAACAAGGGCGGCTTGGCAGAAGCCAAGAACACAGAAGGAGCCAGTCGTCGGAGAGGAGTTCACGAACAATAGCATCCACAGAGGGAAGAGGAGATCGGTGAAGGATGCCACATCGAATAGCCTCATATTGAGGGAAGAGAGCTGTTAAGAACTGGACTAAACGACCTTGTTCCTGAAACTCAATATAAGCGTCTAGTATCTTGAAACTAGGTGGTTCCATACGAGCTAACTGATCCCAGAGACCTGCCATCTTAATATAAAAGTCCTGAATAGTTTGATCCCGTTGACGAGCACTCTGAATAGTTGTTTCCAACTTATACCCCTTGGCAAAGTTGGACTGCTGATAAACACCGAGTAAATAATCCCACACTTCCTTGGCAGTACTGTACTTGGAAAACATCATTCCAATACGGTCATCCACAGAATTATGAAACCAGGTTAGAACTTGGGCATTATCACAATCCCAAGTGTCACAGGAAGACAGATACCCTTCTACCTTCGGGTCCAACGGATGAGGAGCAGAACTAGAAACATAGCCCTATTTTTTTTTACCAAGAAAAAAATTCTTCATGACACTGGCCCAATAGGCATAATTGCCACCAGTGAGTTTATATTTGATGGCTTGGATTTTAGTATCCGACATTGTAATGAAACAAAATTTGTAATAAACAGACAAATATGGGGCTTTAGTGCAATAATCCTGAAATAGGGTTTTAAATGGAAATAGCCAAGTTGAAGACAGAGAGAGAGAGACTGAGGCTGAGAAGCGAATCAGACAGAGATCGTGAGGAAGAGAGAGACAGACGAACCAGAGTCACGAGAGAGAGTCGCGATGATGAACCGAGATGAAGCCACAGAGAGAGAGAGAACCAGAGTCAGATAATCGCGAGAGGGAGTCGCGATGATGAACCGAGATGAAGCCGACGAGGACTGAGAGAGATACGATGAAGCAGGCACGATGATTGATCGCGATTTACAGCCGATGGGTTGCGACTGAACAGAGAGGCTACGGCTGTTATGGTTTCGACTCTGCAAGCTAGGGTTTCGACTCTGCAGGCTAGGGTTTCGAACTCAGCTCTGATATCATGTAAGTTTTCTAAACAAAACTGTATATTAGATTGCCTTGAACAAAGAATACATCACACAAATATATAGAATGCTAAATCTTAATCCTAACAAAATACACCACTGATAGAGAATGCTATTAGATTAGAATACTAACACTAATTCCTAATCCTAAAAGGAAAAGGAAAACGAACACTACTATTCTCACAAGATCCACAATGGTGCACAAATTAATCACTATCAAAGATCAAACCATCATTCCACATAACTTCTTATTCATGCAACTGTCCATGTTGTATTGCCAAGTTCTCTTCTACCACACTCACAAAATAAGAATTTATTGGTAAAAATAATTCACAGTCCACACGCGTCCAAGAGTTTCAGCAGATTGATTATACAGGTCCATATAAAAAGGTAACCGACATGAATAGAATAAATCATCATTTGAAACTACATACCATGTCCATAGGCACATTTTAAAGGAGGAAAAAAACATAGCGAATTGATTTATGTTTACATAGTGGAGGGAATTGATTCAGGTTGTGTATACCTTTACAGGATCAAAAGAAGCTGGGCTATTTTCCATTGTGGTTGGGAGGATTTCAATATCTGGTGCTTTAGTTGCTGCTTCTAAATCTAACCTGCACATGCACTCGATACCTTTGTTAACAATGGCATTGGATCCATCTGCATTACATTCCAAACATGCACTCGATACAGTACACTTCGTTAACAATGGTATTGGATCCATCTGCATTACATTTCAAACTTGTACAAAGGAATATATACAATATTGGGTAAATTACAGTCCCCCTTTAAGTTTCAGCGTTTTTCCACTTCAGCAAGTTTTTTTATCCCACTTTGGTCAAGTAATTACCTTTTTTCCCAATTCGCTCCAATAAAATGGACAGACATTGGCTGTTGGAGCAAACAGAGAAAATTAGTTACTTAAAGGACCAAAGTGAAAAAAAAGAAATATAAAATAAATAAAAAATAAAAAATAAAAAGTTTTTAGGGCCAAAGTGAGAGAATATTGAAACTTAAGGGGACAGTTTAAATTACCCTATAATATTTTAAATGAAACATGTCATGATTACAAGTAACATGAAAATAACAATTACAAAAAAACAGATCATACTTCAGATAGCTGCAGAGGAGCTTTAACCATGGCTCATCCTTCAAATAATCCCCCAACACTAACACTGCATCAGCTACTGCACCGTCAAAAGATGTAAATTACTGATGTAAGCAAGAGTTTTTTCACCTATGGTATCGAACTATTACTGTTTATCATGTCAAACTGGACAAATAGCAATCAACAGGTTTGTTAAAATGCAAGCTAACTGTACTATCAAGCTTCAATCAAGATGCCATAGATGGCCATGTATTCAATAATATAAAAAAAAAATAGAATCACCACATAAACATGAAAAATTGCATGGCATGTATGCCGCCATTTCAAGAGCATAAATGCATATCCATTCAATACCTTCTAAAATTATAATTTCCGTAATTTTCATCAATTTCATCCTTCACACCATCTTACTCTATTTCCTGTTTCACCTCCCTCTGTTCACCACCCTTCCCATTCTATGTACACATATGAAATCGTCTTTTTTTTTTTTATGACCGACACTACAAATTTATCTGCAACTACACAGTTTGGAAGCATACAAATTATTCACTCCACCAAGGTGGTGCCAACCCATATACAAAACGGCTATAAATGCTACACAGAGAACTTCTACTCCAAAATTTCAATGTAGTCCAAAAATTGGTTCCAGGATGGCTCTACCCTCACCAACTCTATAAAATAAACAGAAGACTTCAATTCTCAAATCTGGCACCTCATTGCCCTCAAAAGTTCTATTTTGTTCCCTCCAAATCAAGCTACAAAATCGCAAAAGGAACAAGCCGCCAGGCCTTCTTTTTATTTTTATCCACTCGAACTCCACCCAAGGCCACAGAAGCTCCTCGATCTTCCTCAGTAACACCTGGGCCCCTAACTATTTAAAGCAACACAAGCAACATTACGGAAGGCCATCTGCAGTGCCTTCTCACTGGCTCCAAAACTTCACTTTCTTCACAAACTGAATGTGGCCAGCAAAGGACTCCCACCTGATAGCCCCAAGTCTTCTAAATTGATTTTGATGATAAAAAAGTCAAGTTATAGGGAATTATTTTTCATATATCATGAGTTATAAACTTGGTTATGAAGCTTAAAATTTTACTATTGTGTGCTTCTATTTTAGTCTCTTGACATTTGATCTTATGAAATTGTTTATCCTATGCTTAAAGATCTTTTCTTACTATTGGATTTCTGTTGGATTGGATCAAGTTTCAAAAACCTTGGAATGCTTTCTGTCAAGTTTTTGTCCAGGTGGTGTTGACCGGAAAGGTGTCAACACCAGAATTAGTCGGGGTGGGCTCGATTAGAGGGCTTTGGTGTTGACCTCTACCGGAACCTTCCAGCATCTTGTCACCCATTTTTCAGATCCCCAGCTTCCTGTACCAGATTCTCCGCATCCATACCAAGCCTGCTGCCAACCAAACACATTACTAAGAATTCCAACACTGAATTTGTAGAACGACTACAAGACAAAAACAAAGGTCCCTCCAGTCATTTCTCCAAAGCCATCACATTTGCAAAAAGAGCGCCTCTGCAAAGCCCAAGCCGACCCACCTCCTGGGTCAAATTTTCTCAACACAAAACCTCCCATCAATCTACATAGTCAGATACAGGGATAAGAAGAACCTCCCTTCTCAACCCAGAGCTTGCCTTGACCTCCAAAAACCAACCCCCTCTGTTGGCCATTGTCCAGCATTCAACCCTCATCTGTCTGCCACTCTAGGAACCCAGAAAGGTCTACACCACTGAGCCCTTTGAAGCAAACAAGCAATTTCTCACCCAACCAAACAATCCCAGAACCTAGCAGAGTGAGAGATCTCTACAAATCTCTTCCCCTTTGTTACTGTGACTCATTGTCAATCATCATCATCGCCTACGACATTTTGAAGAATCCTACTCTTTTTTTTTTGTTCCCAGAATAGACCTTTTTAGCCACAAAACCCTAGCCAATCAAGCCCCTTAAAGGATTCAACTTGTTCATCTCCTTATAATTTTTTTATTTTTATTTTTATTTTTTGATAAATAAGTTCATCTCCTTAAATGTTCAATGATCAACATAGAAACTGCATGAAATGAAATCATATGAAGTTCATACTCTAAATGTATTCTGCCAATGATCATCTTTTTGTTCCCCATCAACACATGTTTATTGTTCACAACTTTCAGGACTACTGATTTGCCTTCCCAAAATTTTCAAATAACAACGTAAATTGATGAGGAAGAATAGATGAGTAATTGCATGGTTACCCTAAATGGCGAAGTAAATAATGACAGGGCAAAAATGATGGACTGTATTGACTAATGTGTTCAAATGTTACACATCCTCACTTAGTAACGAGGTTAAAGTCAAATGCAAATATATCGGCTAATAGTACACTAGAATGCGTTCGCCCCTTGGCACAACCATTACATAATGACCATAATTTAACCCTTACTTGATATGTGAAGCTTTGCACTTCCAATTTATTGTTTTTAGTAAGTAATTGAGATCATTCCTATATTTTTCCAGTACGAGGCCAAGGCCTATGCATCATGTTTAGGATAGTCAATAGACATAACTCATACATGCTGAGTACAGAGGTCCATGATACAAGCACACAAGCTATCCCCCTTCAGCCTTACTAGCCCAACCAAGTGGGTCCTATGTACCACCAATTTTTTCAATACCAAGTTACCAACATTAATTAGCAGACCCATAACCTCATTAGGATAAACTAACATATGGAAACCAAAAAGTTTATAAATTAATTTTTCACTAAAAATCATACATGTATCCTTCTCAACTCGTGCAGCATAGTTTTTATCCAATGTGGGTAGAGTCCTCTTCAGTTGGTTTACCTACAAATAAATAAAAATCAAAACAAGAGACAACAACCACAATTTGGGTCGTACATGCAATTATGTATCACAATAGTACAGAGTTGTTCATGGTCACATTTCTAGAGGCAAAATAAGGATTACATACATTTTCCACCCTTTCACTTTACCTAATATCACATTGTTTCCCATTTTTCAATTGTGATAGTTAACCCCATACACCCTACACTTACAATCAAGTTGCAATGTCACCCTTTCATGAGCCGTCGTTATATGAACAGACAAAATATGTTCATGTAGCACACAACAATCTCTACAAACGAAGGTGACCATTTTCCATCACCCCAGGCAGCGACTCACGGAAGGTTTGCATTGCAACTTGACTAGGAGTCCATAGATTGACTGTTACAATTGAAAAATGAAGAACTAATGTGGGATTTGAGGTAAACTGCAGGGGTGCAAACTGTTTTTAACACGAGATATTAAAGAGTCAGCAATGAAGCCAGCCCCTTCTGCATGCATTAGATTAATATATTCATGCTTAACAGTTACAGCCTATAAGCTTAAATACGCTGTTTATTTTCATTCTAGGTGCTTCTACATTATAATGATATCTAGTAAGAGTTGCTCCCACAGCATCATATTTACAATAATAATTATTTAAAAAATATTGAAAAGCATCATATAACAGAGATGTAAAGAAATAAAGACTGACCTTATAGTTCAACCAAGCTAAAACCTTTGAATCATTAAGCCTAAAAAATTTTGTAGATCCAATTTCTGCACACACATGGACAGACAAACAGACAGTAATAAAACATTTGTCAAGCATATAATAGATATTACTTTCTTGGTCAAAGTTAGAAGTTTGAGCTAGCCCTCCACCATAACTATACTCTCTAGTACATTGAAAAACATAGAATATTATAAAACATCATAGATGTAAATGACTTTGCTTCTCAGGTTTATGTGAACTGTAACAAGCAGTCTGAGCATTTTTTACCATGAGAAATACCCCACTGACAGCTCCATATATCCCTTCTGTGATTCCAAGAGAACAAATGGCGTTCTTATAATTTTAATTTGTTAACCTTTAGCCTAGAATCTCCCAAAGTCCAAGTAGTCAAAAGTTTTAGTGTAAACCCCATAATTGCATCCCACTATTACAAATATTCAATACCAAGTCAAAAGCTCTCATGGAAGCACACTCAACTTGGCCAATGTTCTTTCTGGTTTTACTGGAGGAAAAATTCTAAAAAAAATTTAATGATAGTCACTGGAGAAATAGTTGAATCCCTCATTTCCAAAATACAATGTCACCAAATACTCTATCTGTTGCCAAACACTCAACCAGGACATAGTATTTCTTCAACAACATGATAGCATACATGTGAGTACAATCAGCATCAAAAAAGTATACGTATTGCATTACCTTTAATATCACAAACAACTTGCATAGATTTCTCCGCAATGGAAAATAAATATTGATATCCAGGATAGCCATTAATGAAAATTATCTCCTCTAGTTGCCTGAACTTCCCTGGATCATCTCCCTTCTGCATTCATTCCAAAGTTACATAAAAACCTATATAGATCTTAAGAATAACTATATATCTAAACAAGAAAAATAAAAATGATGTGCAGAACTTCTGGTCAGTAAACCAAGTATAACACACCAACAACATGGCTGTACCTTCATCCGTGCTTCCTCAAAAATAGGTAACAGGATGAAGACAGGATCAACTGGAGTTGCAGTATATAGGCAGCCATCTGTTGAAATAATATATTTATTATTGAAAAAAAAAAAAACTAAGTAAAGCAACATATTGGCAAAGAATTATGTTTACCTGTTAAAAGCTTACTCAAAGGAACATCTTACAATAGATACTATGACAGTAGAAAATCAGGTGTCGTTTGGTAATACTTCTTTTAAGTACTTCCTATATTTTTATGAGACATTTAGCCAGAGGTCCTACTTTCAAGAGCTATTTGAGATTAGGTCCTAGCTAAATTTTTTAACCCCATAAGTCCTACTAATACACGAATACTGAAACTACCCTGCAAACAAACTTCCAAAAGACGAGAACCTGTTACTAGCTAAGTAGTGCATTTGAGTCTGGTATTGAGATATGGAGGCATTGATGTTGATATGATGGTTTACCTTCGCAGACATAGTCTCCGACAAACCAAGAGCCATAGGATTGCTTAAACCAGTGAATTTCTTGAAGAGCTTCATTGATCAAGAGGTAGCATGTTTTGTTTCCTGTCATGTAAGTGAAGAATGTTCAAAGCTTGTAAAACTGAAATTAATTAAGTACCAAAAAATTTTAGTATCACATTTTACTGAAACATATTGAATTTTTAAATTTAAAATTTTTAGAAAAAGATGTTAGTTTAAAATGAAAATGAAAACTATCTTCAAATGAGCTTATTCAGTATTCAGTGATTGGTCAAATCTCTCTAATTTAAAATAAGACCCATTTTTAGTCAATTTTTGGTTTTGGGTGATGGGTGTTTAATGCTTACGTGTTATCAAACACACTTATTGCAAAAGCACTGAATGCGTTCAGTTTTAAGCACTGAATTGTGTAATCAAACAGGGCTTGTGTTATCAACCAGGGCTTAGGTCATTACCAAACAATATCTACTTTTGAACACATTTGGCTTAATACAACAAAATCTATTTTTGACATAATAACCAACAAGATAGAGTAATGAGCATCTATTATAGACACAAAACAAGAAATACTCACACTCTTCCAGAGGAATATAAAAGTAAAAAATAAAAAAATAATCTAAAAAGAGCTAATGTAATTACTTGAGGCAATAAATAGAACTACTAGTTATCATATACAATAATAATAACAAATGGGCAAATTACAAAAAAAAACCCAGTATTTCGCATCTTTTTCAATTTAAACTTAGGGTTTCAATTTTAATAATTAAAACCCTGGTATTACTTTCGTGTCACAATTAATGCCCTCCATTCATCTCCATCTAATGAAATATCGGAGACCTCCATTTTCCCCTCTTCTCTCTCTCTCAGAGCTCCCTTTTCCCCTCTTCTTTTTCATTACTTGATTAACTCCATCACCACCACTGTAAGCACCATCATCACCGCCACCTTTCAACACCAAACCCACCTCCTTCACAACCAAGTTCTAACACCACTACCATCAAGCTCCATGACTACCATCACCACGAACTCCATCGCCACCACCGAACCGCCACTACCACCATCGCCCAGCTCCGTCAAAAAAGAACACACTATGATTTACTCTCTGTTTCGTTGTTTTTCTCTTTGTTTCTACGATTTCTGGTGTTCTTTGTTCAAATAGTTTCTAGGTTCATCTGGGTTGTGGTGGATTGTTAGGGTTTGGTTGGGTTCAAGTAACATATCTACGTCATGATTTAGGGCATTATAATATTATGACGAATCATGGGTTTAACAATTTGACTCAAATTCTAACTAGGAATTGCTTAATTGGGATCAACATTCCTTGGTGGAAGTGGACTCATAATGCTCACCACATTGATGGTAATAGTCTTGATTATGATCCTAATCTTCAACACCTCCCTATTTTCACCGTGTCTACGAGTTTGTTCGAATCGATAACTTCGTGTTTTTATGGTAGAGAATTGGCATTTGATCCCATTGCTAAGTTCTTTGTGAGTTATCAGCATTATAAATTTTACCCTGTGATGTGTATGGATTGAATTAACCTGTTTTTGCAGACCCTTTTGTCGTTGTTTTTGAACCGAAAAAGTACCCAATGGAGCTATGAACATATTGGGAATACTTGTGTTTTGGACATGGTTTCCTCTTCTTGTTTTTTGCTTACCCAATTGGACAGAGAGGTTGTTGTTTGTCCTTGTGAGTTTCATTGTGACCTCAATTCAACACATTCAGTTCCGTTTGAATCATTTCTCAGCTAATGTTTATGTCAGGCCGCCTCAGGAGAACAATTGGTTTGAGAAACAAACGAGTGAGAGATGGATAGATTGGTTCCATGGTGGTTTGCAGTTTCAGCTAGAACACCACTTGTTCCCTCATTTGCCTTGGTGCCATTTGAGGAGGATCTCTCCGCTCATGAGAGACCTTTGCAAGAAGCACAATTTGCCTTATAGAAGCTTGACTTTTTGCGAGGCCAATGTGATGACAATCAAGACTCTTAGGGATGCGGTGATGCAGGCTTGGAATTTGTTATAGGTGAAGAGGAAGAATAAGGAAAATGGAGAAGAAAGAAACAAAAGAGATAAGTTTTTTGAATTTTCGAAGTTGATTTTCAGGCTACTTTCGGCATATTGAAACCACCCATTTCAAGGAGGAGTGAGAATGCGAGGTAGCGTAAGATGAAATACAAAGCAAGGTGAAGAGATTGACAAAAGGACGGAGTAAAACCGTTAAGAATCGAAAAAGTTATGGAGTCCGAAAGATGGGTCGAAGCAACTCGGAAAATTGGAAATTGGTTCTCTATTGCGCTCTGAAACAAGGAAGAAGATGATGTTGGGTTACATCATGTGCTTCTCGGGCTAATCGACGAAATGGAGCTTTTATATAGGGTTGGGGCAAAACAATGCCGTTTTGGTATGAAAATGACACAAAAAATGGAGGTCTCTGTTACTTTATCAAACGGAGATAGACGGAGGGCGTTAATTGTGATATGGAAGTAACATTCGAGTTTTAATTGTTAAAATTGAAATTCTGAGATTTAAATTGAAAAACATGCGAAATCCTTAGGTTTTTTTTGTAATTTTCCCTACAAAAAATAAAAACTAAATAAAATGGACGCAACATAAGAGACACAATAATAGATTAAAGTTAACTAACTAATTACATGAGAAATTAGATCATTAAAAGTAAAACAGTGTTCTTTGACATTACCAGATTTGGGATGGCGAAGTGACAGTAATTGTCCCACACAATTTCCAGTTGCACTAGGTTCTGTAATTTTAAGGGCAGGAAAAAATATATAATCATAATTAGCAACCAAAACTAATAGTAATATCTCATGGTTGATATCATGCCTCATCAATGTATAATAAGATCATTTCTAATAATGACCAACACCAATCACACCATGTGATTTTGATGTATGAAATCAAAGGTCAAGTAATAGACAAGATCAAATAGGTAAGGAGTTACCTGGTGCAATGAGAAGACGAGTTTCATCAACACCTTCCCACCAAGCCATGTCGTTGGAGAAAACTTGGAACTTCA
Organism: Camellia japonica; assembly: GCA_030407325.1. Classification (NCBI taxonomy): domain Eukaryota; kingdom Viridiplantae; phylum Streptophyta; class Magnoliopsida; order Ericales; family Theaceae; genus Camellia; species Camellia japonica. Next base: position 7,261,066 of record JAPPVO010000010.1, read on the forward strand.
GAAAATTGATAGTGAAGTAGCATACACATAATAAAATGTTCAATGTTAAAACATAAAAGAAGACATGAACTTCACTAGTAACAAAGATGAAGCCAAGTGTATTATTTGGAAGAAGTCTTGCACATTACAAATTAATGCATCTGTATAATACTTTCAAGACATACAAGATACAGCTTAATATACGGTAAAGCATTCAACTCAAAACCAATTGGCAATGTGGGGGTGACAAGAAGATAAGAGACTTGAGCAGAGATTTGACACACTGGAGACCACCCAAGACCCAACTCTATGGCATGTTAAAGTATCCAACTCAAAACCAATTGGTTATAAATGGAGGAGCCTTTCGAGTATATTAACCAAGTCTGTGTAGCTCATCAAGACGATGTGGGACAATTCTAACAACATGTATTTTTTTCCTTTCATTTTCTTCTTTGACATCCAATTTTTTTTTATTTTTGGCCTCTTTTTGTGAAAACATATGACAATAGAATAATGTATCGAGAACGTACTTGGTTGAGGACGAATTATCTAGTGTGTCAGCCCAATAGAAGTGGGTTATGTACTTACACGGCCACAAAAAATAGGAATAAAATGAGAAAATCACAAAACACTATTGGATGGGCAAACAGTTCGTGATGTTTCCGGAAGAGTATATAATTTCTGCTTGGTTCAGCAATTTTATCAAACACTTGTCGTTGGAGTTGAATAAGAGAAGGTGTTTAACAATTTCAGATAAGTACATGGATTTTCCGATAAGAGAACATTTTGCAGATAGACATAGGAATCCATCAACTGTTCATAACACTAGCAAAAAAAAAAAAAAAATTATTTAATCGCATGAATGAACTACAGAGTCACACCAGACTTGTACATTCAAACCCAAGAACTAAAAAATAGCATAGAACAAGGGGGAAATAGAGAACAAATGCTGACCTTTTAATGTGAAAGAAAGTGGAAGATGGGATGCAATGTGATCTGGAAAGAAAGACGATCGAAAAACCAAACTCTCACTCTCTCTCTCTCTCCCTCTCCCTCCTCGGCTTTCTATTTCGAAACTCCCTCACCCCCTGCGTTTAAAATTAAAAATCGTAGGAATAGATAATGATTTTTTCTTTTTTTTATACACCTGATTGCAAGTCTTCAAATATCACTCTAGAGATCCTTACGCCTCCAAATAGGGGGACAAAGCATTTAGGTTTGGGGGAAAAATGCTTGGGAGCACTAATGAGTGCTCCCACTAATTAGGTGGCAGTGGATCTCGCCAGTAATGATGTGATGTTTTGATTTTGGAATTGTATTTTTTTTTTTTTTTTTTACTTTTTTAATGTATTAGTGCTATTAGTGGTGGTGTTTTTAGTGGGATGAATCATTGTTGGGTTTGGGGATAGATTTGCCTCCGTACCTTATCTTTTGTACTGAAAATAATTCAAATTGTCTAGAGTCCCGTTTGGTAGAATTATAGGATAGTGATTATAGATTATAAATTAATAAATTATAAGTTACAATTGTGAATATAAATTGATAATCTATTTGGTGTAATTGTGGGATTATGAATTTAAATAGCAGAGTAATATTTGGTAAATAAACTGTATTGTGTAATTATCATTTTTGCCTTTATGAATATAAAAATTATAATTTTTTTTCTTCTTATTTTCTTTTCGCTTCTTTCTTCTTTTTTTCTTCTCTTCTTTCTTTTTGTTAATTGTGATTCTGTTTTCATTAATTTTTTTTCATTACAATTAATAATATAACAATTGTCATTATAATTAGTATTAATTAGTATCAATTAATATAAAAATTGATACATTTGATAAAATTATTTCATTATAAATTAATTAGTGTCAATTAATGGCTTATTTTTATTTTTTCACTATAAATTATTATTTTCATTTTTTCATTATAAATCAATTAATATAAAATTATTTCATTATAAATTAATTAGTGTCAATTAATGGCTTATTTTCATTTGTTCATTATAAATTATTATTTTCATTTTTTTATTATAAATCAATTAGTATAAAATTATTTCATTATAAATTAATTAGTGGCAATTAATGACTTTTTGTAATCAATTAATACTAAAATAATTAATACTAAAAATACTAATAATACTGAAATTAATACTAAAATCAATCAATTTTAATAATTAATACTAAAATTATTAATAATAATGGCTTAATTATTATTATTATTATTTTATTTAAAAAAATATTGAAAACCTCTAGGGAAAAAAAAAGTGAAAACCCTAGTCGGAGAGAGAGAGAGATTTGATCGGCGACGTAGCAAAGGTACAGCGGCAACGTGGCGATCGCGACGTGGTGGGACGACGACGAAGGTACAGTGGCGACGTGGCGATCGCGATCTGCAACGAACAACGCTGGAGAGATAGAGAACTGCTGCAATCGCGAAGAGAGAGAAAGAGAGATCTACTGCGATCTGCTGAAATCGCTGCGAACCCAAGATCGACGACGAAAAACCCTACGTACGGCACCATGGATGTAGCACACAGAGAGAGAGAGAGAGAGAGAGAGAGAGAGAGAAATAGAGATCTCTGTTTCATCGCCTGAGCGAAGGAGATATCGCCGAAAATCGCCAGACAGCTTCATCAAAGAGACAAAAATGAGAGTTTTTTTTATTTATATACATGGTACACTTGTAATTACTTGAACTTGTGAGGGGCATTTAAGTCATTTTGCCCCTCAAATTGTAGCTGCCTGGTTAAGCTGATTGGAAAAGCTTCCCCTCTCCCACTCAAAGAAAAAGTTGATTTTTTACTTAAAAAAAACTATAATCTGTATTATTAAGCTGAACCAAACACACCAAAATAACTTAAATTAAGTTAAAAGCTGAAATAAGTTGAAAATAAGCTCTATCAAACAGGGCTTAGGTTTATTTGTAATAAAAGTTATTCATATAAAAAATAAATTTTATCGAACATTTATAAATATAAAAAAAAATTATATTTTGTTTTATAAAATAAATAATAAATGTATTTGTAATTTAAATCATTTATTTTTTTTTAAATAAAATGTTATTTATTCATATATTTATAATTGTTTGATGAAATAATATTTGTATGAATAACTTTTACTGTGATGTCTAAAAAGTAGATGATTCAGATTATCGGTGCGAGTTTAGAATTAAGCCCTATAAAAAGAGTATGGAGAAATATGAAGAGACGATCTATAGAAGGGAGCTTATCCCTAGGTTTGGTGAGTTTATTTTGAGATCGATTTGAATTGCTTGGTGGGTTTATTTTGGGAATCAATTTAGATTATTTGAATCATTCACATTTTATGACTCGTTGAGTAAAATATTCATACAAAAAATTAAGAGGATTGGATATTAATAACTATATGTTTGAATCATATTCATCTGGTTTGGTTCCAATTTTTGAACTCAAATTTTTTGAAAATTGATTTTTGGGCACTCGGTCCATGAATTTAAATTCAAATTTTCTTTACTCAAAGGTCTACACTATAAAATACTATAAGGACAAACTCCCACAAAATAACCAAAATATCTCTCCACCTCTCTCATGCGTATTTTATTTCTGTGTTTTTTTTTTTTTTTTAGAACATAGGAAACATTATATTAATAAAAAACAATAACATCAAGACCTCAAAGAGCCATCCCAACCAAACAACAAAACAAAAACAAAAAAAAAAGAAAACCGCCAAAAATAATAGTTGCGATCCAGGGAAAACCACCGATCTGCTCAAAGATCTAGTCTGGAAAGCAATCTGCTTGAAATTCCGCCGTCCTCGTTGACGTCGTCCCTGTCGTTGCTACCCAACTCCGCCACCGTTGCTGTCGGAGAAATAATGACACCCACAATGGTATGGGAAAAAGGTTGAGAGAGCATAGAACCATTGTAGGTGTTGAAAATCCAAAAATCTATGCCAAAATCGAAGGAGATAAACTCTCAAAACTCTTATTTCGGATATAAAAAGTCCAAATCTATACTTTAAAAATGTAAAAAAAGTTGCCAAAATATCTCTGGAGGATCGCCGGAGCATTACCGGAAAATCTCTTAGAGAGAGCCGCCTCTTTGGGCCAAAAATTTATAGGTTATTTCTGTGTTTTTTAGAATCATTTTATTTTTCTTTATTTATGATTCTCTCTCTCAACTCCTCAGATCTCTTTCATTCTCACTTCTCTCCTCAAATCTCTCTCCCTCTCTGTCACTCATCTCTCCTCAGAACTTCGATCGTAGATCATGATGATAATAATGAACGTAGAACAGTGGCACACTTGGCAGCGGTGGGCGGCGAGGTCGAAAGATCTTGTCGTGGTCGTTGATCTCGCTGTTGGTCTCCGTCGAAGGATCTAAAGATAACGTCGATCGATCTGAACTCTCTCTCTCTCTCTCTCACTCCTCTAGTGCCACCGCTACTCCTCAATAAAGGATCCAAACTTCGCAAGAAATCTGGTCAGATTTCGCAACAATTTGGTCAGAGTTCAACCACACCCGCTAGTGATCTCTCTTTCTGTTTTTCTCTTCTTTCGTCGTCAACGGCGACAAAGCTCCGATTTTCTAAGGTTTCTTCGTCTTTAAAACCCTAACCCTACCTTTACATTTGCTTTGATCAAAACCAGAGCCCAAACCTTGGCCAAATTTCAGAAACTGGAAATCAGATTAATGCCTCACATACGACAATGCAAAAGATGTTGAACAACTCTTGAATACGGCAAGCGATTGAGCGAGGTCAAAGACAAGTATCAGGTTCGCAAGTTGTTTCCACTCTAATTCAATTTCTAGGGTGTTGTTCTTCAATTTCAATTTGTTGTGGTTTTGTATGTTTGTTAATTTGAATTTTTTTTGAATTGAAACAGCATGTAGATGATTACTGAAGCATCATTAAGGCAATCAAAAGCAAAAGCATGAAGGCGAAGCAATTATCTGCGCAGCTCATTCCCGGATTCTTCAAGTTCTTCCCCGAGCTCTTGGACTTGGATGTCAATTCCCATATGGATTTGTACGAGGCAGAAGAGCTTGGGGTTAGTCACTACACAATATATATATATATATATATTTTTTTCTCGATTTTGGACTTTGTTTGTGGGAGGTTCTTTTTAATTTTGATTTTTCCAGATGTTGTTCTTAAATTTAAGGCTATCTAATGTGAACTCTCTTTCAGATCTCTCTCAGATCTGTCCTACAATCATAGATCAGTGTTGAATCTATGGAAAATCTACAAGAATAGTACTGAAGATGGAGGTGATAAGGTGGTTGAGGCACCATCTGTTGAAAATAACTGTTGGTAAAAATACCAGAAGAATTATATTTTATTGATAAATAATGCAAAGAAAATGAGATACAAATAGATTAGGCTGAGGCATGGATATCTCGTTTTCTTTAAGGAGATCAAGCCCATTGCGGTAAGAAGAACTCAAATACCGATGCAGCAGTCACAAAACTATGACTTGTCCCCTCCAGGATACAACAGTCCAACCAATTGTCGTATGGTTCAGGCCAACTCTGTACAAGATGGTGAACCTAAAACTCCACTAAGAAAAACATCACTTTTTAGCTAGTAATCTCTCAAGTATAAAAAATAGTTGGTGTAGAAAAGAGTAGATGAGAGGAACTATTTATAAGCCACTAGAACTTTACAATTTACACCAAAAAATAATAATAACCATTAAACTAGAGAAAAAAGAGAGTCTCCAAATATTAACTCACCACCAAGTCTATGAACTTCCGATTAATCTCCATTCATGAACAAGACAAAAGGTCACCAAAAAACAATGAATCTCCATTCACTAAACAAAATGAGATTCATAAACAAAACAAAATAAGATTCGTGAACAAGACCAAAAAAGTCACAAAAAAAAAAAAATAAAATAAAATATATTAAAATGGTTCAACAATCCCCCACTCATTTTAATATCAACAAGGACAAGAGAGATTACCAACCAAAGATAGACAGTATGCATCATGAAGGTGTGCTCTCCATTGAACCTTCATTAGTGAAACAACAACCTCTACTCTAGAGTTAGTAGTGGTCTCAGACTTGAACTATGACTACTTAGGGGAAATAAAATATTACTGCTCACACATAATAATCCAGTTATTGACATGAGCTTTTAATAGCTAGCACATTACGGCCTTGTGCTAATCCCAATTTTCATGAGCATATTTGAGAATAAGCCTTGTTCTCATAGGAAGCGACCCCACTTCTATGCTCACATAGGTGAAATCTGTCAAGGATGTTCCTGTAATTTACACATCCCACTCAACAAGAGCTACAAAATTTCATTAAGAGTATAAAAACTCAACCCTCCAACATTATAGGACAAATGCACTTACATCATAGGGATGGACAACAAAATATTAAGGAGTGCATTTTTTACGACCACCATATGATTCGTTCTTTCTATTGAACCTAGTTACAGGATCTCTGGTCCCCAAGTTGGGTATCCTCATACATGGTTTATGATTTTATAGGCTTCAAACCCATCCCCCTTAACGTATTCCAGACCCTATCTCTCGTCAAGGCCTTGGTTAACGGATCCGCAAGTTTATTACAAGATTTTACATAATTCACAATTATGATGCCATTACTCAAATAGGATCTCACATTGCTGTGTTTCCTTCGAATAGGTCTGGATTTACCATTACAAAAATGTTTGTTCACTCTACCAATAGCAATAGTGCTATCACAACGAATTAATATAAGAGGAATTGATTTTTCCCAAAAAGAGATTTCATATAACAAATCTCTTAACCAATTCGTTTCCTCACATGCTAAAGCTAATGCTATAAGCTTAGCTTCCATTGTAGAATTAGCAATTATAGTTTGTTTTTAGACTTCCAACATATAACACCACCACCCAAGGTAAAAATAAAACCTGAGATAGAGAGCGAATCACTTGACAAAGTGTTCCAATCGGCATCATTATATCCCTCAAGTACCGTAGAATACTTGTTATAAAACAAACCATAATTTTTGATACCATATAAATATCTCATAATTCTTTCCATGGCTAGCCAATGATCTCAACTTGGCTTGCTAGTAAACCTACTAAGTACTCTAATAGCATAAGCAATGTCAAGTCTAGTACAATCAATAGCATATTTCAAACTACCAATCATGCTAGCATATTCCTTTTGTTAATCACTTCTTTTTCATTTGTTACAACAGATAAATGTATACTTGCATCAAAAGGAGTAGCAACATGTTTATAGTCCAGAAAGTTAGTCTTGGTAATTTTAATTCCCAAAATAAAATTAGCTTTACCAAGATCTTTCATATCAAAGTGACTATTAAGAATATTTTTAGTCTAATTTATAATATGCAAATTAAAGCCAAAGATAAGTAGATAATCTACATATAGGTTAATAATCACATGTGCATTCTTACAAGTTTTATAATATATGCACTTATCACATTCATTAGTTTTATAGCCATTCTTAAGCATGCAATAATCAAATTTCTTATGTTACTGTTTTGGAGCTTGTTTTACACCATAAAAGGATTTAGTTAGCTTACACACCTTGCTTTCTTGGCCAGGCTCCACACAACTCTCTGGTTGGTCCATGTAAATCTCCTCATCTAAATCTCCATTTAAAAATGTTGTTTTCACATCCATTTGATGAATTTTTAAATCATGAATTACAGCTACTGCTATCAACAGTCTAATAGATATAACTCTAGTAACCGGAGAAAAAGTATCAAAGAAATCAAGATCAACTTATTGCTTAAAACCTTTAGCGACAAGCCTCGCTTTATATTTATCTATAGTTCCATCCGATTTAAGTTTTTTACGAAGGAACCATTTACACCCAATAGTTTTACAACCTGGAGGTAAATCCACTAGCTTCCATGTTTTATTTGAAAGTAGTGAATCTATCTCATCATTTAGAGCCTCTCTCTAGAAAATAGCATCAGGTGATGATAAAGTTTCTTACACCGTAAGAGGAATTTCTTCCACATTGTAAAGATAATAGTCAGGGCCAAAATCTTTTTCAACTCTAGCTCGTTTACTCCTTCTTGGTTGGATTTGAGAATTTTCTTGTTCATGAAAAACTTGAGATGGAGTAGAAGAGTTAGGCATGGATAAAATATTTTCAGAAATTATTTGACCCCTACTATTTCTAGATTTGAAAGGAAATTTATTTTCGTAAAAAATAGCATCACTTGATTCAAAAGTAATATTATTTTCCATATCAAAAAATCTATAAGCTGTACTATGTAACGCATACCCAAGAAAAGCACAAGTGGTAGCTCGTTCACCCAATTTAGGTTGTTTAGGATCTGCAAGCCTTACAAAAGCTAAATAACCCTAAACCCTCAAATAACCTAGATTTGGTTTATGCCCCCGCCACAACTCATAAGGTACAATTTTAGTCTTTTTGTGTGGCACTCTATTTATCACATAGTAAGTTGTCTAAATAGCCTTGCCCCAAAGATTTGAGGGAGCACCTGAATCAATAAGCATAGCATTCGTCAAGTCAATTAATGTTCTATTTTTTCTTTCAGCTGCGCCATTAGATGAAGGTGAATATGGTGGAGTAGTCTCATGAATAATTTCCAATGACTGAACAAAAGAGTTGAATCTAAGAAATTCATACTCCCGGCTTCTATCATTTCTAATTCTCTTAATCTTTTTACCGAATTGATTTTCCACTTCAAGAAGGAATTCTTTAAATTTTTCAAAAGCATCACTTTTATTTTTTAATAAATATACGTTTGTGTATTTTGAAAAATCATCAATAAAAGTGATAAAATAGCTGTTACCACCACGAGTTAAAATTCCTTTAAACTCACACAAATCAGTATGAAATAATTCTAGCAATTTGGTATTTTTTTCAACACTTTTATGAGGCCTCTTGATAATTTTTGCTTTACTACAAACTTCACATTTCTCAAAAATTTTTGTCACTTTAGGAATTAATCCTAAATTACTCATGATTCCCACATATTTACTATTAATATGACACAAGCGAGCATGCCAAAAATTAATAGAAGACAACATATAAACTGAATTGGTAGATGGTTTATTAATCTCAATATTCAGTTTGAACATTCCATCACAAGCATTACCCTTACCCACAAAAATACCCTTCTTGGTAATCACATATTGATCAGATTTCATAGTTTACTTAAAGCTAGCCTTATTCAACAAATAACTTGACATCAAATTCTTTCTCATGGACGGTGTATAAAGCACATCTTTGAAAGTAAGCACACGTCCAGAGGTGAACTTAAGGTCAACCTCACCGCTTCCAAGTATCTTAGTTTGACTAGAGTCACCAAGCATAATTGTTTTCTCATCATCAAAGGGAGTATACACCTTGAACCAAGCTTGATCATAACAAACATGTCTATTAGCACCAGAATCTGCCCACCAACCGTCTACATAATTAACCATGCAAATGTCTATAATCATCGCCACAAATGGCTCCTTGATAACGTTAGCCTTTGAGGCAGGTGCACATTTTCAGAATTTGCAAGTTTGAGCAATATGCCCACTTTTGCCACAGACAAAGCATGTAAAATTTTGTAGAAGTGATAGACCTTGGTTTTTATTTAGATTAATCCATTTATTGTGAGGTTTACCATAATTCTTCATATTCTTTTTATAAGGCTTCAAATAAGTATTCTTGGAATTGTGACCTTTGGGTAAATTATTATTTGCTGAAACAAAGTTTATCTTTGTAGCAGAATTGTCATTACCCTCTTGTGTTATTAATGCATCTTGGCCTCTAGCCTCCTCTTTGACTCGGATGCGAGTGATTAACGCCTCTAAGGAAGTCTTCTTTTGTTTGTGGCGTATGCTCTTTTGGAATTCTCTCCAAGATGGCGGTAGCTTGTCAACAAGTCCTGCAAGTACCAAGTTGTCACCAATTTTGATACTTTTAGATCTTACTTCTGCAACTATCATTTGAAAATCTTGTGCTTGCTCCACAATAGATTTTCCATCCACCATTTGGAAGCAAAAAAAGCGACTAAATGCATACTTTTTTGCTCCTGCCTTTACAGTATCATACTTAGTCTGTAAAGCTTTCCAAATTTTCTTTGCAGAAATGTAAGTGGTGTTATAGTAATCATAAAATTGATCAACAAGGCAATTTAAGAGATAAAAGCGACATTTATACTCATCTGTATTGTAGGAAGCTACTTTTGCTTCATGTGCCTCGTAGTCTTCATCATTCATCTCCTCAGTTGGGATTTTGTTTGGGTTCTTCTCGGTAAAAACATATGCAACTTTCAAAAGACCGAGATAAAAAAGAACTTTTCCTTTCTACCTCTTAAAATGAACTCCCTTGAATTTGAAAGGCTTGTTATCTCCAATTCCATCATTGGTTTTTTTTGGTACTTGTTCCATGGTTGATCTCCTTAAAATTGTTAGTGAAAATACCAAAAGAATTATATTTTATTGATAAATAATGCAAAGAAAATGAGATACAAATATATTAGACTAAGGCATGAATATCTCGTTTTCTTTAAGGAGATCAAGCTTACTGCGGTAGGAAGAACCCAAATACCGATGCAACAGTCACAGAACTATGAGTTGTCCCCTCTAGGATACAACAGCCCGACCACTTGTCGTATAGTTCAGGCCAACTCTGCACAAGATGGTGAACCCAAAACTCCATTAACAGAAAACACCCTTTTTTGGCTAGTAATCTCTCAAGTATAAAAAATAGTTAGTGTAGAAAAGAGTAGATGAGATGAACTATTTATAGGCCACTAGAACTTTACAATTTACACCAAAAAATAATAATAACCATTAAACTAGAGAGAAAGGAGAGTCTCCAAATATTAACTCACCACCAAGTCTATGAACTTCCGATTAATCTTCATTCATGAATAAGACAAAAGGTCACCAAAAAATAATGAATCTCCATTCACCAAACAAAATGAGATTCATGAACAAGACCAAAAAAGTCACAATAAATAAATAAATAAATAAAAGATATTAAAATAGCCCAATAATAACAAATCTGTGGTTGTTATTATTATTATTGTTGTTGTTGTTGTGATGTGAAATCAATTTTTTTTTAGTGTAAGTTTAGATCTCTTCTTGTTGTTGATGATGATTTGTTATTGTTGATGATAATGATGAAAGAGATAAGAAAAAATAAGCCTATGAAATTCAACAGATAAGGGAAATTTCAACAAATAAAATTCAATAGATAGCAAAATTACAACAGATCAATTAGTAAATTTCAACAGATAGAGAGAGAAAGAAAAAAAGGTATAAAAATTCAATCGATATCAAAATTTTGAACAGATAAGGGCAAAAAATTGTATAGATAGTCAAAAAATTTAAACAGATAGATATAAATTTGAACAGATAGTCAATGAAAAGTCAACAGATAAATTAAGGGATAAAATTGAAAACAAATGTTCTCTAAAATTAACAAAAGGACGTCTCATCAAATTATTTCATAAAAAAAGAATCTCTCACCAACAAAGAATATTCATTGGACCTAATACTTTATACTCTCCTTATCTTGGACTTTTCAACAATTATATCTTGATTTTTTTATTTTTCCTATTTTTTTAAATTTTTAGTGAAAATTTTTAATATTTTAAGAATTGTTTTTAACTTTTTAGATATGCACCTTAACCTAAATGTATTTAAAAAGTAAAATATTTGTAAAAAAAATATTTTAAAAATTAATAAATACACTTGAATACGAAAATATACTAAATTTTTGTATTTTTTTTTTTATATTTTTGGTATTTAGTGAATTTTTAAAGATTTTTTTCAAAAATATTATACTTTTTAAGTATATTTATATTAGGTGTATCTAAAAATTAAAAAAATTGCTTAAAATATTTTTTTAAATTCAGTAAAAATAAAAATACGGAAAACAAAAAAAAATAATTTTCAGAAAAGTGATTCAAACCAAACAAGGTATTTATTTTTAAAAAATAGATGACATATATAATTTCAAGAATAACTTTATATTTTTTGTAATACAAATATGATTCAAATATAAAGTTATCAGTGTTCGATTATCTTAATTTTTTTTCATGAATATTTTACTCAACGAGCCCTAAAAAGTAAACGGTTAAGATCACCGAAACCTAAACGCTCTCTCAAATTAAAATGGTCAACTTGAAAAAAGTCTTGTTTGGAAAGTTTAGTTTTGGGCTTTTTTGACTAAAATAGTCACAAAAAATAAAATAGACTTTTTAGCCCAATAAGACAAAATATCACATCCAACCCATAATCATTACATTATTTCTCTCACAAAAAATTCAAAAATCCTTTCCAAACGAGGCTTTTTAGCTACAAGCTAAAATAACCAAAAAAGTCAAAAAGTCAATCCACTTTCCAAACGAACCCTAATAATGATTGACATAAATAAAAAGTTACTAGGAAAAAAAGAGCAAATTGATTTATTTATTGACTCATTCGAATAAAATAGGAATAATTTTCATGTAATTTCTATAAATTCTCATTACATTAGTGTTGTGTCATAAAAAAATACAATAGGCAAACCAAGTTTGTGAATATCAAGGATTGCAATTCCTTTTATAAAAGAAACTTTCATATGACATAAAATAAAATAAAAAAAGTAAATGACAAATTTAAGTGGATTAGAGAATAGAGATTAGTGTAGAGAAGAGAGATTAGCAAAGTAAAGACTTATTTGATAATCTAAAAAATGAACCCAATACAACACTTTCTCAAATACAACTTGAGAAGAGAGATTAGCAAACTAAAGGCTTTATTTGGTCAGCAACACTGCAAACTCAAAATAAATAAATAAATATTCAAAATTTTGAATCTATGATTGAGAAATGGCCCCACAATAACAACTTAAACCAATACCATTAATTTCTCTAAATTCTCATTACACTAGTGTTGTGTCAAAAGAAAACACAATAGGCAAACTAAGTTTGTGGCAATTAAGGATTTTAATTCCTTTTATTAAAAGAAACTATCGTGTGATATAATAATAAAAAAATGATAAATGACAAATTTAAATAGATTAGAGAAGAGAGATTAGCAAACTAAAGGCTTTATTTGATAAGTCAGAAAAAAGAACTCAATACAACACTTTCTCAGATACAACATGAGAAGAGAGATTAACAAATTAAAGATTTTATTTGGTTGGCAATGCTAAAGAATCTAGAAGAACTATGAAAAGATCTAAAATTTCAAATCTATGGCCAACATTTGTTCAAGAAGTGATCGCTGATCCATATCTATTCAAATTTCAACCGATCAAAAAAAAAAAAAAATTTTGTTGAACAGATTGAATTTTGTATCCATTTTTTTTGCTTTGTTGTTGTTAAGCATGTGACGCCCCGAACTAATTAGACATTCTACTCCCGTATAATATTACTAACATATGGAACACAAGTATAATGTGATTATACAACATCATTTCCAACACGTGTCTCAGTACATTCTTTTAGTTCTACAACAGAAATTCCATCTATAATGAATAAACTAAACTATTACAAGTCAAATTCACAAGGTCTTGCCTAGTTACAGTAATGAGTCACAACTCAATACAAAGAAGCCCGTGGCTTAAATTACAACAAATAACAAAGGAAAAACAATAAATACGAGCCTCAACTCCAAGATCCTCCTAAGTCATCACCTTGGCGGAGGTACACCAGTTCACCTAAAAGTGGTTTCCCTCGCATGGTGAGCATAAAGCGCAATAAAAATAAACTTAATGACATGCATGAAGCGTAACAATGTCATAAGATGAATGCATGTGAAATGTCATAGTAAAACATACATTTTCTTCATTTGAAACAATATAATGCGAGATTTCCAAAATCAACAAAATTCTTTTGAAACAACCAAGTGGCAAATATAATGAATAAATCTCCAGGGCTAGTGTGCATAATAGTCACTATGCCATTTTTACAGGTATTACCCGGAAGGCTCGGCACCTACTGCGTAGGTTTTAGGTCTTACACCAAGGACCACAGGCCAACTTAATTATGCTCTACCACCCCCTCTTAGTTTCACCATTTTATTTACCATTTTGATAATACATACATGCATCTCAAAACAACAATATGTGTTCCGAAACATGAAATCCCCAGTTACAAATCCATGATATGCACAATGCGATTTATGATTTGTAAACATTTCCATTCCCTAATCCACATGCAGTTTCTACAACAATTAATACAACCCTCCATCGGTTGCTAAAACAATTATCGCTAATTAAAAGACAATAACAATAATAATATTCCAAAAATCATAACCAACTCAGAATCCCAATGATTTATACAAAATCTCATGATTCCCGAAACAACATTTACACTCCTTACGAGTCTTGTGAATCTCAACCAAAAATATATAATTTTCCCAAGACCACTTATATAGTTTTCAACAAAATCACCATTTCAAAAGAGTAATTAATATTCGGTATTTTTCCAATTGTTCAAAACATTTCTCAACCAAACCTCGTTTCAACCAAAATCCCACAACCATTCTAATTCCATCTTTTTCTGTCCTTTGAAAACCCATTAAAACCAAATGTTTTCTTCAAAATACATAACACAACAACCATTAGGTTACCAATACCAAACCATAACCGCAAACAAGTCTTTTCCCCCAAATTTGTACATCAATGTATATATATATATATGTCCAAAACTACTTTTTGAAAACCCAAAACTAACAAGATTAATAGATAAAAAAAGCTAAACAACATGCACACCATTAAGAAAATCCCTACCTCAACTCCGGAAGAGGAGAAAGCCCCAAAGCACCAAAATTCAACGTTGACAAAAACATGAATTTTTCAGATTAGAACGAAGTCCTCAACGAATTCTATCTTTTCTCCAAAGAACAAAGGTGTAGAGATCAAAGGGTAATGGTATATTTGAGGTTTAAAGGTGAGTTTTAGAGAGAGAGAGGGAGTAGATCTAGGTTTTTGAAATGTTTAGAGAGAGAGAAAGAGAAATGAAAAAGTGACTTAAAAAGTGGCTTCTCGGAACTGATATACGCACAAACTGCTCGAGTGAACAGACAAATAAGTGAGATCGCTTGAGCAAATTGTTATCGCTCGAGCAAAGAACACCATACTCCCAGAAGTTTTGCAGACAAAGTCTAACCGTTCGAGTGCAAGAAAGACTGCTTGAGCCAAGACCGCTCGAGCACAAGCAATATCGCTCGAGCTAAAAACACTGCATTTCTAGTACTTTTGCAGGCCTGCAAAAGTATTGAGAGTTCTTAAAGACTACTTGAGGGCAAGTGTAGACACCCCATTTTTGACCGACCTTAAGACTCAGACGTCACCGATTGGGCGCTTGGTGATGTTGCATATCGCGCTTGTCCAGAGGTTTTAGAGTCTCGGCCGTGAGCCTTGCCTCCGGACTTCCGGGCTTTTCTGTGCCTTGCCTCGGTTTGCGAACCAGGCTCAGTTTTCTCTGTTTCTCTTCCCAAAGGGAGGGAGAGGTCTCGTAGATCATCTCTCGGTGGCCGCGGGCTACATTTCGTGGTCGTAGGCCATTTTGCCCATTTCGGAGCCCGGTTCCCGGTTTTCGGAGCCGTCAGGCCGAGTGCCTCGGTTCGGGACCACCTAACCACCTCCGTTCGCTCCGGTTTTTGGCATGCATCTTATTTACTCCCTTTCGAGGGACACTGTGGTCCGAGAGACCAACTTCGTGGTCGAACACCACTCCCGGTGCCTAATAGTCGGTTTTCGGGGCCTCGGACTGCGCGTTTCGGCCCCCGAACCTTCATTCTGCATCGGTTTTCGTTCATTTTTGGCAGGGACCTCTGTTTCATCACCAGGAAGGTCGTAGAAGGGTGGGAGGCTAGTAATTGTTCCAGCAACCAGTTATATTCCATCATCGCCCTCCGACGCCCGTTTTTCTCACTTCAAAGCCAATGTTGACCACCCTTGGGCCATTTTCTTCAACCCTAACCCCCATATTTGTGATGTACACATCTGGGAGGCCACCAATATTTGGTGGCCGGCCAGTAATGCCTTTTGAACCTTTTGAACCCCTTTGAAAAGTGGGTTGTTCTCTTTCCTGGTTCACTGTTTCCAATTTTTGACCACAGGGTTGTGTTGAGAACACATGGGAGGCCACCAATCTGTGGTGGCCGACCACTAATTTCACTTGGCCTTTTTGACCCTTGGCCGGCCTGCCATGGGGAGAGCCGGCCGGCCACCTGCAGTCCCAATAACCAGCCGGCCAGCATCCTTACACCTGGCACATCACAGAAATACACTTTGTTCCCCCCCAGATTCTATATCCGGGGGGGCAACTTTTGGAGGGAAACTTGGAGTGATTTCCCTCCCTTTTTTCCCCCTCTTTCTCCCCCTCTTTGGCCTATATAACCAGCACCCCAGGTCTGGTTTTGGGGTTGGAAAAACTTGCTTTAAGCTTGCATTACACCCCTCCCTCTTCCTCTCTTCCAAACACCCAAATTTCTCAAGTCTCACACCCTTTTTTCACACCACCACCTAGCACCACACCACCACTCCATTCCAGCAGCTAGGAGGGTCTTCTCAGAGGCTAGGAGGCAGCATTTCTTGGTCCAAGAGGCAGCAAAGGATTGGTCTTCAAGGGTGAGCAACATTTCCCTCTTTTCTAGCTCATTTTGGTATCATTTCTTCGCCCTTCTTGCTTGTACATTTGAGCTCCGGCCATAACTGAAAGTAGTGTTTTTTTGAGCTCTATTTCATCTTTTATTAAGGGCCTCTCACTGTTTGAGGCCCCCATTTTGCACTTGCTTCATTATCCCTCTTATATGCCTATTTCTTGTGTAGCATTTTAGGCTTATGTGTAATCTGTTTTGAAGCATGTTGTAAACTGTAAATAGGCTTATTTTGAGCCCTTATTCAACATTGTAGAAGGGCTCATCACTGTTTGAGTCCTCTATGTGCTACTTGCTTTGATATCCATATTTTACCCCCATTTTTGCATGATTTATTAGCCTATTTTGCTTCTGTTTTTGGACCTTGGTCCGAACTGAAAATGGCATTTTTTTGACCCCCTCTCCATGTTTCATTAAGGGTATATTGCTGTTTGGAGCATATTTCGTATACTTTGTGTTGTAGCCTCTCTTTTAGGCCATATCTTGCATTGCATTTTGAGCATAGTTTTACACTGTTTTGGGCTCGGCCATTAACTGTAAAAAGTCATATTTTGGGCCTCTCTTAAACATTGTTGAAGGGCCCTTACCTGTTTGGGACCAGCATGTATCAGTTGCTTCTTTATCTCCGTTTTGGCCCTTATTTTGCATAGCATTTTGAGCATACTTGCATCTGTTTTTGGGGTTTGTCATAAACTGTAAAACATCATATTTTTGGCCCCTCTTCAGTAGTGTAGAAGGCCCCTTCTCTGTTCGGGGCCAGAATCTGTGAGTTGCTTCAATATCTTGCTTTCGGGGCCATTTTTGTATGCTAGTTTAGCCCCATTTGTGTTCGCTGTTTGGCCTCGCTCATAACTGTAAACATGCTTGTTTTTGGGCTTCCTTGCTTCTGTATTTACACTTCATGTTCAAATATTGCATGCATTGCATAGCTATAGGCCATTTCACGTGCCAAAATTCATGTTTCGGGGCTCGTTCCATGCATCGGGTACCATTTTGCCATGTTTCGGGGCTGTTTTACATCTCATTTTGCCTCTGAAATTTGCATGATAGTATGCCATATTCCATGTTTTGCTATGTCTTGTTAGAGTGGCATTCCGTGCCGTAGGTTCGGTCCTCGATTTGCGTGCACGCGTGCACGCATCTCGAGTTGTCTCATTTTCATCTAATGGCCTCTTATGTGAGTGTGGCTGAGGCCCACTTGTGTTAGTGTAAGTCCATATTGCATTGTGTATGCCATTTCATTCCATAGCGTTGTGTATGCTAGGTTGCATGTTATCGCATTGTGTATGCCATATTACCTCGTGTATCGTGTATGCCATCTCATAGCATGTTGTATGTTAGGATGTATCTTAGTTGCATGTCATGCATATTGCATTGTGTTCGGGATAGGAGTTAGCCCGGGCACGGGAAACGAGGTGCGTTTCGTACTCCGAGTGACGGAACGTGTCTCAATTCCCCAGTCACCGACACTCTGGATTATTCATGATGGAGTTAGGTTTTAGTTGAGTTTTCATGTGTATTCATTTCATATTGAGTTGTGCAATTCGACTCCTCGACCATCATGCATTGAGATGCGTGATTGGTGGCACGAGGATCGAGACATGCATATATTTGTAAAAATACATTGCTATGCCCCTTTCCTGCTCTCTGTTGCAGCAAATCAAGAATCAGCAGTTTTCCGGGGCTTGGCGCGCTTTCCAAAAAACCATTGTAAAATAGAGGCTAACTAATGTGTACCGTGTGTTCACAATCAATCAGTCAATGAGCCGTGTGTTCAGCAATTCAAGTGTTTAAGTCATATGTTCGGAGTGCAAACAAAGTACTATGTCATAAGCTAAAACTGTGTGTTCAAGCATGGCAAAGCTACAAAATGCACGAAAAATGCAGAAAATAAAGTAAAATACCTCTCGTGCTTCGTGAGAGAGGTGCTGCTCCGGCTCTCGCAGAAGTAAATCCCCGGGTGCCCGGTCATTGAACTCAGTGAAACGACGAAAAACAGCCCGCGGAAGCATATGTACCGGTGGGGCGTACCTCCCGGGAATAAAAGGGTGGACTCTCGGGGGCAGTGCCATGATGTCAAAATCATCCCCAGCACCTGAAGGACCTCCACCATGAGGGTAGTCACCCGCCATTTCAAGAAATCTGCAAAAAGGAGCAAAAATGAGCCAAAATTGGAAAAAGTCAACAAAAGTCAACTCTCGGGAAATGAAAAAGTCAACAAAAGTCAACTCCCGAGAAAGTCTTCCAAATATTGAGACAAACTTACCTCAAGTGGTGAAAATAAGAAAAGAAGCTCCGAAATCAAAATTTAATCGACTCAAAGTGCTTAAAACTGAAAGATTTCGCGAAAACAACTTGCGTGGGAGGCTGAAAAGCGCATATAAAGTGCAGATCTGAAAGAAAAAAATGGTTTGGAAGGCAAGAGGAGAAGTTTTCACGGCTGTGGGTGTGGTCTTGGATTGAATGGATGAGGATATATACAGAAAAGGAGGCAAAAGACAAAATTGCCCCTACTTTTGTGCAGGTGGCCGGCCGGCCACCTTTCCTAGCTGGCCGGCCATTTGCTTTTTGGAAGGTGGCCGACAGCCTCCCCTTGGGCAGCCACTTGGCCGGCCATGTCCCCCACTTCCCCCTCTAGCTCTCTGCAAATTTTGAGGAAGATCGGAGTTCCCGGGACCTGAAAAAGTTCAAGAAAAGTGTACCTTCTGGCGCGAAATTGCTCCGCCGGAGCTTCAGCTGCAATTTCTGACATGTGTCTCATCATCACTCATCAAAATCAAAGTGTATCCTTTTTGATCGTGTTGTAACCTCTCCGGGAGGTGAATCAGAGGCCGCGATCAAGTTGCCTTCACCGAAATGCGCGTTTTCTTACTCGTTATTTCGCAACAAACGGGCACCCTGATTCGTGCTCATTTTGCATTGTTTTGCATATAACTTGCATTCTTATGAACATTTTGCATTGTCATGCATGTTTTCTTGGTGTACCATACCTCTGTGCTCGAACATGCGTTGTCACGCACGCTCCTTTCTTGCATTGTGTTGCATTCACTCGCCGACATTGTGTGTGTCAAACTTTCAGAACCACAGGAATCACATTGAATATATGTTGTTAGCATATTGTTCTTGTTGAATTTCTCTCTTTTGCAGGCACGATATTGTATGTACGGTTCATTCGAGGCTGGTGCGACCAGACGAATCGCGCAGGTATCGTATCTTCTCCGTGTGAGACGCGACGAGAATTGAATAATTCTCTGCATTCCTAACTGCATGAAATGTAGTTGTTGCTTTGCATTCTTGCTTAAAACTGTTGCATCTATTTGCGAATACTTGCTTCATTACAGCTTGCTGCACTTGCATGATCATCAAGTTACATCTGGCTCTGTGCATATCGCTTTGCATTTTGCCCCCCCTGCCTGCGGGCACGCCTGCGGGCGCATATCTCTGTTCATCTTGTATGCTTGTCTAAGTCTTCGGCCTTGTCAAAAATGGGTCGTCTCTGGGCTTTGACATTCACTCCCGTCACTTGTGACTTCCGAGTTCTGTCAAAGAGGGGCAACTGTAGACACCCCATTTTTGACCGACCTTAAGACTCAGATGTCACCGATTGAGCGCTCGGTGATGTTGCATATTGTGCTCGTTCAGAAGTCTCAGAGTCGCGGCCGCGCGTCCTGCCTCCGGACTTCCGAACTCTCTTCTGTGCCTTGCCTCGGTTTGCGAACCGGACTCGGTTTTCTCTGTTTTCTTTCCTGAGGGATGGGAGAGGTCTCGTAGACCATCTCTCAGTGGCCGTGGGCTACATTTCGTGGCCGTAGGCCATTTTGCCCATTTCGGAGCCCGGTTCCCGGTTTTCGGAGCTGTCAGGCCGTGCGCCTCGGTTCGGGACCACCCAACCATCTCCGATTCCTCCGGTTTTTGGCATGCATCTCATTTACTCCCTTTTGAGGGACACTGGGGTCTTAGATACCCACTTCGTGGCCGAATGCCACTTTCGGTGCTTAACAGTCTATTTTCGGGACCCCGAACTGCGTGTTTTGGTCCCCGAGCATTCGTTTTGCATCGGTTTTCGTTCATTTTTGGCAGGTACCTCTGTTTTATCACCAGGAAGATCACTGGAGGGTGGGAGGCCAGCAATTGTCTCAGCAACCAGTTATGCTCCTCCGGCGCCCTCCGACGCCCGTTTTTCTCACTTCCGGGCTAATGTTGACCACCCTAGGAGCATTTTCTTCGAGCCAAAACCACATATTTGTGTTGCACACACATGGGAGGATCCTAAAAACACTTGGCCGGCCAGTAATTCTTTTTTTCACTTTTGAACCCCTTCTAAAAGTAGCTTGTTGTCTTTCTTGTTTCAGAGTTGCCAATTTCCAACCATAGGGTCTTGTTGTACACACATGGGAGGACACCAATCCTTGGTGGCCGGCCAGAAAATTTCATTGACCCTTTTGACCCCTAGCCGGCCGGCCATGGGGGGTGGCCGGCCGGCCACCTGCAGCAAAAGTGCCTAGCCGGCCTGCTTCCTCAGTGTGAGTTTATTCCAGCTGTATCTTGGTTTTCCCCCAAAAAATATCTGATCCGGGGGACCCTTTTGGAGAGAAATAAGAGCTCATTTCCCTCCATTTGGCCAAGGGATTCCTCTCTCCCTCTCTTGTCTACATTGGTGTCCTTCCAACTCAAGAGAAGAGATTACAAGCATTGGTTGAAGCATATACATAGATACAACTTCATTTCCTTCAAGTTTTGGTGCCATTTCTTCATCATCTTCAAGCTCTACCCTCACCACTCCATTCCAGAAGCAAAGGAAAGGATTCCAGCAGCTTAGAGTCATCAAATCTGGTCCAAGAAGCAACAAAAGTATTGGTCTTCAAGGGTAAGTAGATTTCCCCTCTTTTGTAGCATTTTCTTGCTTCATTTCTTAAGCCTACTTGCTTACTGTTTTGGGCTCCAACCTTAACTGAAACTAGGTCTATTTTGAGTTATTCTCCATGTTTGATTAAGGGCTCAACCCTGTTTGAGCCCTCCATTTGAAACTTGCTTCAATATCATCTTATATGCCAATATTTTGCATGCTTTTTCTAGCCTATGCGTGATCTGTTTTCGAGCAGAATGTAAACTGTGAGTGGGACTATTTTGAGCCCCTATTCAACATTTAAGAAGGGCTCAACCCTGTTTGGCCTCTCTATCATGCACTTGCTTCATAATCTCTCATATTTACCGTAAATTTGCATGATTTGTTTGACCTACATGTAGTCTGTTTTGGAGCATGTCATGAACTGTGAGTAAGCTTATTTTGTGTCCCTCTACAACATTGTAGAAGGAATCAACCTTGTTGGAGGTCCCCATGTTGTGCTTGTCTTTATATCCCTCTTTGGCCCCCATTTTTGCATGCTTTTTTAGGCTTATCTAGCTTCTGTTTTCGGCCATCATCAGAACTGGAAAGAGTCATATTTTGATCTTCTAGACATATTTCATTAAGGGTCTTTGCTGGTTTGATGAATGTTTGGGGTATCTCATGTTATAGCCTTATGTATCCTAGTTCTTGCATGACATTTTTAGCATGTTTTCATACTGAGTTGGGGGATGTCATCTACTGTAAATGTTCATATTTTTAGTCCCTCATCAGTGTTGTAGAAGGGTACTTTTCCATTTGGGCATCGCATGTATCACTTGCTTCAATACCCCTCTTGCGGGGCCATTTTTGCATTCTTGCTTAATCCTATGTGTGTTTGCTGTTTAACCCTTTTTTATGACTGAAAAATGCTTGTCTTGGGGCTGTCTCGCTACTGCATTTTCATTCCATGTCTGTATTGTGCATGTTTGGTATAGCTATAGGCCATTTCGGGTGCCTAAATTCATGTTTCGGGGCCATTTCATGCATCGGGTGTACTTTCGCCTCATTTCGGGGCTGTTTTCCCCCACATTTCAGTGCCAAAATTCATTTGCATGTTTGCATATCATTTCCATGCCATTTCATGCCTTACGGCCATCGCCTTGGTTTGCGTGCCCGTGTGCACGCATTTCGAGGCGCTTCATTTTCATCCATCGGCCTCCCGTGTGAGTGTGGCTGAGTCTCTCTCATGTTAGTGTAAGCCCATATTGCATCGCATATCTCATTTTAGTCCTGTTGCATTCCGTATGCCATTTTCTCGGTTTGCGTGCCCGTGGGCACGCATTTCGAGACATCTCATTTTAGTCTCATTGTATATCATATTTAAGGCCGTTTCATGCCTTTATGTCATCACCTCGGTTTGCGCGCCCGTGTGCACGCATTTCGAGGCGCTTTATTTTCATCCGTCGGCCTCTTACGTGAGTGTGGCTGAGGTCCACTCGTTTAGTGTAAGTCCAATTGGCATTGCGTATGCCATTTCATGCCTTAGGATCATCACCTCGGTTTGCGTGCCCGTGTGCACGCATTTCGAGGCATCTCATCTTCATAGCATTGTGCATGCTAGGATTGTATTTTAGTTGCATTCATGCATATCATGCATATTGCATCGTGTTCGGGATAGGAGTTAGCCCGAGCACGGGAAACGAGGCACGTTCCGTACTCCGAGTAACGGAACGGGTCTCAATTCCCAAGTCACCGACACTCCGGATTATCCATGATGGAGTTAGGTTTTGTTGTAGCATTCATCTGCATTCATCCTATATTGAGTTGTGCAATCCGACTCCTCGGCCATCATGCATCGAGATGCGTGATTGGTGGCACGAGGATCGAGGCATGCATATATTTGTGAAATACATTGCTATGCCCCTTTCCTGCTCTCTGTTGCAGTATATCAAGAATCAGCAGTCTTCCGAGGCTTGGCACGTATTTCGAGGAACATTGCAAAACAGAGGCTAATTGGGGCATCCCAGTGGATTTCCGAAAAGGCAGCCCAGCATACATCATTCAGCGGAAGTGAGGCAGCCCCTGGCTTGCATGCCAGTTTACAGTTTTTCTTAGTTAATTTGTTAATTAATTAGGAATTTGTATATTATTCGGACTGTATATTTCGGACTGTATTATTCTTTCATTTCGGACTGTATTATTTATTCGGACCCTCTGTGCGAGGGCATAATTGTAATAAGTGTGGGTGAGTGTGATGTATGTCTTCCAACCCCCACTTCTTTCTCCCTTTTATTTACTTGCTTACGATGGTTAGATATAGGGCATATTTTAATTAGTATACAGTATGACAGCATGTTTGCATCATTCATCTGTTTTGCACGCACCGGGCTCGGCGCATCATACAAACTGCATTTGTATTTCAATTCCAAATTGAATACGTGTTAGCTGTAGCATTCCATATGCCATGTTTAGAATAGCCGAGCCTGCTATAGTTTGCATCTTTGCATGTGTTGCATTAGGCAATTCTGTGTATCTAGGATCATGCATGATTTCTAATCGGTTTTCTGTTTTGGCTTGGAGTACTCGATGAGTTTTATGCTTTAGCATCCTTGCATGCATGTGAGTGTTGCCATGAATAGCATGCTTACCATGAGGCTATATGCTTATGTGATATAACTGCCTTGAATGCCTGTGGGTGGAGGCTGAGTTACTTGGATTGGACAATTCATCAAATGTTTGTTTTAAGCCCACTAGATAGTGGCAAAATCATGTTTTCTAAGCCCACCTGAGGGTGGCAAATCCACGTCTTAGCCTACCTGCGGGTAGCACCATCAAACCATTTTCCAACAGACAAACATGAAATGTTTTGTTCCAGTTCAGGCGACCCAGTCTATACTTATTTGCTGCGAGCATCACATAGTAACCTAGGCTAATAACCGGAATAAGAACTCACAATGTTTTTAAAATAAGATATCATGGTTAGTAGAGGCCGGTCTTTGACCGGGCGAGCGGGGGTGCTCACGAAGTGACCTTCCCCAATCGTACCCAAGTTCCCGAGCCGAGGCAACTTTGGTGATGACGGACACGTGGCCTTTGGCACCGAGTCAGGGTTTCCTAAATTTCCCATTAAAAAACATTTAGGTGGCGACTCTGTATCTGGCAAAGCAGTCCATGTTTGGCACTTCTTTCAAAAAATCTGTTTTCTCAAAACGATTTGCCAGATTTGGACTCTTTGGTTCAAGATTAAGAACCGTGACATTTGAGTCCTTCGAACTGTAGTGACCCAATATCGAACCAGAACGGGGGGGACTCGCACTCCTTTCCCCGGGATGCGTTCGGGGACGTCTACAGAGATCAAATCTGAAAATTCCAAAATTTACATTTATGCTCACTCTGAGTGCGAGCACTTTCGCTCAAGCGACCTGAAGTACGCTCGAGCGTGAAATGTAAGCTCTCAGAAGTTCACATGTTTTGCAGCACGCTCGAGCGACCAAAGCCACGCTCGAGCGAGGGTCTGAGTCTCATACTCGAGCGGGGATCGAGCGTCCGTCGAGTGTGAAACTCAAGCAACCAATACTTTTTCAAAGTTTACAGTCCGCTGGAGCAAAGGAAGTTACGCTCGAGCGAACCTTCACTTTTTGCATGTCCGCTCGAGCGTGGACCTTGTTTTCAGTAAGTTTTGAAAAATGTTTTCAAGTACATTTTTGCATTCTCATTCCATCCTAGGCATTCCTAGGCCAAGATTAAGACACCATAATGAGGATAAAGGCTAGAAACACACTAAGAATAATGGAATAAGCTATGTACACTCCGAGCATGTGTTTCAATATGTACGTCGTTATGTTTTATAGGTCACGCGCCGCAAGACATCTAATTTGCTTTTTCTGTCTGTTACCTTGGAGCCTCTGTTATCTGTGAGTAATAACTTTGTAAAGTTATGTTCAATTATAAGTATTTTCTAAATGATATAAGATGATCTGTTTTCTGAAATATTATTTTCTGTATGAATGAATGGTTGTCCAATGTTTCTGAAATGTATTCGTGGCATTCTTAGCTTCAAATGACATCTGTTATCTGTTCTGTTACGTCCCAATTATGGGTTAACTATACGTCTTATGAGCCAACTGTTATGGATCCTTATGTATACGTCCCTTTATGGGCCAACTGTACGTCTCATGAGCCAACTGTATCGTCTCCGTGCACGTGAGTCAACTGTATTCCTCTATGGCCGTCTCTTTATGGGTTAACTGTATGCCTTTATGGCCGTCTCTTCATGGGTCAACTGTTTCTGCTAGTACTAATGAATGTACTACGTATGAGTAACAGCAAACTCTGGTTATGAACATGATTCTGATTCTGTATCTGTATGAACTATGATTTCTGAACATGATTATGAATCCATTTCTGATAACTATTGAATTCTGTTTTCTGTAACTGTTATGGACAACCTTCATTAAACCTCTTTACTCTGTTATTATTCATTGAGCTCCATCTCACTATTTATATTATGTATGTAGGTGAACAGGCACGTGACCAGGCCCTGAGTTGACGGTCTATGTTTCAGTTTTTGTCAGCCAACCTTTGTGCCTCCCTAAGAGGTTCCGGTTGAAGTCAAGTTTAGTGGCTGTTTTTGTAATTGTATTTGACTTTGTTTATTTTGTTAAGTTTTAGGCAAGATTTCTGATAATATATCCAATGAGTGATGTGTAATTATTACATCTTTTGACGTCACCCGTAAGTTTATAAAAGTTTTAGATTATCCATCTCATGTAAGTCTTCACAGCTCAATGGACTACGTATGTTTTGTATATTTGCTTTTGCAGCCCCTAACTATATGATAATCAGTCAAGAGGCCTTTGGTAATCCAAGGATTACTGGCCGGTTACGATGCTAAACCCATAGGGGCGGGTTTGGGTTGTGACAATAAGCCATACCTGGGGAGGGATAAAAATAAAAGAGATTAAAGAATAAAGAGGTATACGATGAGAGAAAAGTAAGGAAAGGGGTTTTAAGAGAAAAACAGGGAATGAGTGTTGAGTGATGCAAGAATTACAAATTAGAATAGTGGAAAATCATACCTGGAGAAGTAGCGGACTCCCTGCCAGCCGGGTGGTATCTCTTCGGCAGAAAGCATCTAAACCCATCAAGGTTTCGGCCAGTGCCAAACCCGTGCAACTCTTATCCTCTTTCAGATGTTGAGCTACTTCAACCAACTGGATGCTAGCTCATCCGAAACTAAGGGTAAGGAGGAATTGTGCAAGAAGGAATAAACAGAGAGCATGTTGCTGGTAGCTTGGCCAAAGAAGGTCCCTCCTGTCTCCAATGGCAGAAAATTGATGAACTAAACTAGGGATATTTAGCTCCCCATCATATGCCAAAGACCGAGTCTCGTGTAATGATAACCCACACATCTATCTCAAAGCTTGGGTATGGCCAAAACGGGGCTACGGTATGATTTCTTCATCGCGCCGGGACTCCATCAAGGCTTGAAATTCCTTGAGTGTTAGACACACCTCTTGGGATCCGAATTGAAACACATGTGTGATCGGGTTCCAACATCAAATAGCAACATGTAAGAATGGAAAGCAAAGAGAAGTGTAACTTAGAGGAAAAAGGGCATTTAGGCCAAAATCGCGAAAATTCACATTTTCCGAGCTGTCCTAAGTGGCTATCCAGTCTCGGAGCCTATTATTGCACAATGTCTCCATTTTGAGAGCAAAACATCAAAGACTTGTTATTCTGCCAGAAAAACAGCATGGGAGCATCATTTATAGAGGATGAGAAGGAGCAGTGCGTGATAGCTGAACAGCACTGACCGACCTCACATTGAGGCCCGGCCGTGCCTCAGTGAAGCCCGGTCGTGCATGTTTAGGCCCTGCCGGGTCTAAATGATATTTCAGAATCAGTACAGTTGCAGGAAATGCCAACTTTTTCCTTGACATACCACGGTTATATTTTGAGTCTTGTTTTGTTTGTACCAAGTGTTTTTTGGTATTTTCGAGTTGTTTTTATTTTGTTTTCATGTTATCGAGTTGTATTTCACATTTTGTCCGATTGTGGGTAGTTATCCGATTCAAATGAATGCAAGAGCAAGTCTTATGTGAAGTTATCATGCACGGGTTACATTATTCATCACATGCAAATACCATTTATCACACTGTGCAAAGAAAGTATTCAACAAAAACTTGTCTTTTATAACTAGCGGGTCCAACCCCGATCATTGTTTTACAAAGCAATAAAACAAAAGAAAATCTTTCAAACAAAACAAAAGGGTCTATCTGAAGCTAGTCTTTAACTACAAAGCAAAAACAACAAAAACTAAACCTAAAACAAAAATCGTCACCCTCGTCAATAGCCTATTCTCGCCCTTTTCCTCCTCAGCTGCGGGGGAGGTGCATCACTGTCTTCGCTAGGGCTGCTAGACTGCAAGTCAACCTCCTCTTCCTTGTCCTCAGGGGTCATAGACCTGTCAAAAGACTTCTCAGAAAGTGAGCGTTGCCTCGCTCGGCCTCTCCCTCGATTAGCTCCCTCTCGACCTCTCACTGGGCCCCATCTCCATCTACCGGCCACAGAAGGTCCTACAAGTATTGCTAGCGCTGCCTCAAGTTGAAAAGAGGACAGGTATCAGTATGAACTGACAGGAGTGTACAGTATGGCAACAACAGTAAACTATAGATAGAATGTACCTCGATCCCATGGGTGACTAAGGTGGTCTACCTTTTCCATACCATGAGGAGCAGTCGGTCAATCGTACGAAGGAGGTCATCAGCATATGCCCGGGGTACCTGCAAAAGGAATAGAATTTAAGAAAGGCAGACAGAAGTGATAGAGAACAATGAACCGAAATGGTAGAAAGCAAGCTAAAGTGCAATAAGTAGAAACATAAAAGAATGTATACATGTTCGATGCTAGGAGTGAACACTAGTCTGCGGTCCCTCTCCTCGATGTGCTCAAGCGGGATCTACTCAATCACTCCATCTGGAAACATGAACATGATCTCAGTAGGGATTATTGGAAATCCAGGAATGAGAGCAACAACAGGGGCCTCCAGCAGGCACATCACCAACCCCAGCAGCAGTAGCAACAACCTCCGGCACAGCTCGAGCCACGCCTGGGGTAAGGGGCACCATCACCCGAGTGTGTAAGAAGGTAGTGAAGTCACCAGGCTCGTGATGTCGGTCGCCATCCTTGCCTAACATCAGAAGGTCGATTTGAGGACCGTCCTGCAGCTCATCCACTACCCTCATGACTAGAGGAGGGGGTATGGAATGTCGAGGTCAGCGACACCCCGCATCTGGCAGATGAACCTCTCCCCTAGGTAGTTAGCCCGGCCGAAGGGGCCCTCAAATAGAATCCGCATGGTAGAGGCATGCCATGCCGCGACATAGGTCATCCTCGACACCTGGGAAATGCTTGCCCAAGGATGCCAATTAACCTGTGAAGTCAGTGCAGTGTGAGAAATCAGTACAGTATGAGAAATCAGTGCAGTATGAGAATGACAGTGCGGTATAGAAGCAACAGTATGAGAATGACCCTGTACTGTGGGAAACAGTGCAATCTGCTTATAGTATGCAACAGTTAAAGGGTGGTATTTTGTTACCTAGTCCATAGTGATCGTGACGACGCTCAAATCGGGAGTTATAGTACTGTGAGCGGGGTACTGACAACTCGATTAGCCTTACCAGGACTGAAGCTAGAGAGGTGAAGTATGTATACACCCAGAGCTGCAAATAGAAAAAGATGAATGAAGTAAATAAGCAGAAAATGAAATGCAAATGAGCAGAAAATGCAGAATGAACAGAAAATGTAAGTGTGAGGCATACCTCCCAAACCCTCCAATAGTCGCCGAGTGAATCCGCCTTGCGGTGGGAAATGGAGCTCATGTAGCAGTATAAGGTGGCCAGGCTAGCGCCACCCTAATCATACTATGCCACCTGGGGGAGGTCCACCAGTGCCCTCAGAAGATATAACCCCACGGTATTTTTCCTGTTCGCAAACAAGGTAGTACTGAGGAGATACATAAGGAAGCCGAGGGTATACTGGACGACCTTATCTGAAGCGGTGGGCTGAAAGTCAGAGAAGTACTCGAAGAACCAGCTATACCTCACCATCCCGTGGTTAGTAATGCTTGGGATCGCTCTAAGAAATTGACGTTGTGCGGCTCTTCACTGCGTCATGTCAGGATCGCATGGGATCGGGTCGCCAACTCTAACCCGTAAGTCGGTGAGTATCGCAAAGTTGTATGGGGTCAGAGTCAGCTCCCCGATCGATGAGAAGTGGAATGAGTCTGTGGTGTCTCACTATCTCTTGACCAGGGCCCCATACAACAGTGACTCAGCCCTCATCTGTATAAGCCCTGAGCAGAAGGGCCCAAAGCCAGCTGCGGACCTTTGCGAGCAGTCTCTCATACCAACACCGGGGCCGGATATGGATTTGTATCCACCAATCCTCTTGGCTATCACCTGCAAATGGGAAATATAAGGGCATTTAACTAGTGTTTTACTTGTGAGATTCAACGCATCAAAACAAAGGAAAGTTGCTTACCGTGAAGGCATCAACGGACAAGTGCTCCGTGGGCTCTCGCAGTAAGATATCCTCGTCTATCCTGGGAATAAGGCCCTCGAATCTCAAAATCCCACCCGAAGGTGGAGCATGTGTGCATGGTCGGTATATGGCCACATCAAATGGCCTATCAATGAGGAGAGGCAACGCAAGAGCGTCCTCGGCCTCCATGTCTGCGCCTAGGGTAGCCCCAATACTAATGGTGGGGTTCGGAATGGGAACTTTGTCACTAGCCATGGAGAAGAGTGGAGGAAATGAAGAGAAAACAAGAAAATGTAAGGGGCTAAACCCTAGGAGAGAGAAAATGAGAGGGAAAAGTGAAAACACGAGAGTGAGTCCCCAAAAAACAAGAAAACTCATGAGAAACAAGGCAAAAACAATAAGAAACCTAAAAACTTGACCGAATTGAAATCCAATCGGTCCAAAATGTAGAGGAAATGAAGGGTTTTGAAGAAAAAATGGCAAGATTTGTTGGGAAACGCAAGAAAAAGAAGAAATCTAGAGAAAAAGGAAAGCTAGAGAGAGAGAGAGGAAGGGATTTCGGATGAAAAGGTGTGAGGAAATAGGGTTTAGGTTTTTTTTAAACAAATAAATCACAAAGAAAGGCCGAAACTGCCCCTGCTGTTATTGAGGCTCGACCGGCTGTCCCAATGCCTGGCCGTGGTTTGTTGAGGCCCGGCCGGCTCTCAATGACAACACAGTTCAGTTTTGTTCTTTCCCTCTCTCTTCCTTTTTGTTATTTATTTCTTGTATTATGGAGTTGAAAATAAGAAAGTTCAAAAAAGACAGAGAAGAAAAAAGAAGAAAGAAGAAAAACCAAAAATAAGAGAGTTAAAAAGGAAAATAATAAAGAAAATATAAAGAGTGAAAAAGAAAAGAAAGGATATATATATTTTTTATTTTTATAATTGTGTGACCGCATTAGTTTGATTCTTGATTTAATCTGTTTAAGCTTGCTTGTTTAAACTCATTTGTTCAAAACTTTTAATTTATTTAAACTATTCCGAGTAGTTTATAATTTGCTTTGTCTAAATCATAGTTCATTCTGTTATTATGTTGTGTAACCAGATGATAATGTATGTACAGTTCATTCAGAGGAGTTCCAGATAAAATCATTCGTGCCACAGTAAAATCATCATCCATTTCACAACCCAATTGAAACACAATGAGCTGTGTTCATTGTTTTAACACGAGGGTAAATTGGCTTCCACTTTACTACACCGTTTTGATTGTTCTGATTTTTATGCCTTTCTGTGTAGAATCCATGTTTATTTCTAATTCCTACTTATGCGATTTGTTTATCCTTCTTCCTCCTCTCGCATGTGACGCGTTAGGATTGTACCTCCGGTTAAAAACATCAGGTGCGCCCGGTGTTCACACCACATTTCCTTCTCTCGCGTATGATGCGTTAGGATTGTACCTCCGATTAAAAACATTGGGTGCGCCCGGTGTTCACACCACCTTTCCTCCTCTCGCGTGTGACGCGTTAGGATTATACCTTCGATTAAAAACATCGGGGTGCGCCCGGTGTGAACACACCACCTTTCTTCCTCTTACGTGTGACGCATTAGGATTGTACCTCTAGTTAAAAACATTGGGTGCGCTTGGCTTGGTGTTCACACCACATTTCTTTCTCTCGCATATGACGTGTTAGGATTATACCTCCGGTTAAAAACATCGGGTGCGCCCAGTGTTCACACCACCTTTCCTCCTTTCGCATGTGACGTGTTAGGATTGTACCTTTGGTTAAAAACATCGGGTACGCCCGGTGTTCACACCACCTTACCTCCTCTCGCGTGTGACGCGTTAGGATTATATCCCCGGTTAAAAAGAGCAGGTGCACTTGTTTGTTCACACCACCTTTCCTCCTCTCGCGTGTGACGCGTGAGGATTGTTTACCTTGGTTAAAAATAGTAGGTGCACCTGTTTGTTTACACCGCCCTTCCTCCTATTGCATGTAACGCGTTAGGATCTCGGTTAAGACCTCAGGTGCACTCGATGGTTACGTCGCTCTTTCCCCTTCCTACGTGAGGTGTAGTTAGGTCTGCATTTTCTTACATCCTTTCTACGTGAGACGTAGGTTAATTTGTGCTTTCTTTGTCCTTTTCACGTGAGATGTGCCTGTTTATTCACTTCTTTTCGTGTGAAACACGACGAGGTTTATTTCGCTTTGTTTTGCATTGTCATTCAAACGTTGCATTCTTGTCTAGATTGTAGCATGGTTTTATTGCTTCATTTACATTATGTTTCATTGCATTGCTTCATTGCATGATCATAAGTTATTTGTTGCATTTCGTTTTTGCATTTTGCCCCGAGTTCAATCTTTGCATTTATGTCTTGATTTCTTGCCTGAGCCTTGCGACCTTGTCAAATGGGTCGTCTCTTGGCTTTAATATTCACTCATGTCACTTTATGACTTCAAGCTCTATTAAAGAGGGGCAACTATGGACACCCCATTTTTGACCGCTCGCAAGGCTCAAGCGCTTTGCTCGGTACACTCGATGATGAAAGTGGTATTATGCGTGGTTCAAGTTCTCAACGAATGAGCCTTATTTAAGCTTCAAAACAACTTCAAACCTTCCATATTCCTACTAATCATACCCAAGAAATTCATTTGTACACCTTGTGCCACCTTGTGTTGAGGTTGAAACAGAAAACAGGGGAATTTATTAAGGCTTGGCCGTGCCTCATTGAAGGTTGGCCGTGGCTATTGAGAGCCAACTGGGCTTCAGTAACAAGAAACACTATTCTGGGCGGGAGGCCACCATCTGTCCATTTTTGAAGATATTTGTGATGTTTCTTGCTCAGATTCTATAAATATGACCATAGACCTCTGTTTTGGAGGTTGAACAATTGAGAAAAACCCTATACACATAGAGAGAGCTCCTTCTTCCTCCTTCTTCCATTGCAAGCTATCTTTGAGTTAACCTACCTTCCTTGTATCATCTATATACACCATACACAACCTTGACTCATCATCTTAGAGCCTTGGTTGACCCTTGAGAAGTATAATTCAAGTTTGAGAGTTTGTCAAGAGTGAGTTTGATCATCAACCAAAGCTTACTCCATTTTGAGAGGTATAAGCTTGCAACTTTTGTTCTTGTTTTTGCTTACTTCATTTCTATCTATTTCTTGTCTTCTTGGGCTGTTTTGCATCCATTTTAAGTGTTGGAACTTGGGTTTTGATAAGCTACCAAAGATGGTAAGGTTAACACCCTTACTTGCACCTATCTTCATAGCTCAACCCTTGGTTCCTTTACACTCTTTTCCTTTGATTTTTGAACTGATTTTCAGAGCTAAGGCCAAAAAACATGGTTTGAAGTCTTGAAATTGGAGGGGTTGGCCACCCCTCCTTGTTTTTGCTTTTATAGCTTTAGTGTCTTTTTTTTGTTTAGCTTTTTGAGTTCTTTTCTTGCATTTTCAGCCACTATTTTGGCTTATTAGAGATTGTTTTAGGGATGTCCTAATCTATTTAATTTATTCAAGCTTTAATTAGTTCC
The DNA here is from genome assembly GCA_030407325.1 of Camellia japonica. Lineage (NCBI taxonomy): Eukaryota > Viridiplantae > Streptophyta > Magnoliopsida > Ericales > Theaceae > Camellia > Camellia japonica. The sequence continues at coordinate 7,294,504 of JAPPVO010000010.1, forward strand.
TTTGTTGTAGCATTGGTCTTTGTACATAGCTTGTGTTATGTTGTTCTTAGCCTTTCTTTGTCTAACTTTCATGTTAATAACCTCATTTTAAGAATTAACTTGCCACTCATTTCTTTCATTTGAGAGTTGTTTCAATCGTTTGACGGTCATTCAACACATGAACTAGAGATTCACGCTTAATGCCTTAATCTCTACGGAGATTCATTGTCAACGGCATAATCTTTCTTTCATGTTGAGAATTACTTCCCGTTTGATGCTTCTCTCCTTTTAGAGGACTTAATCATCACTTTGAACAAATGGACTAAAGAATGGAAATGACTAAGAGAATTGGTTTAAAAGCAACCAACACACGTAAAGACAATAAGTCATCTTACTTAGGCTTGGCCGGAGGTTATGCCAAGTTTATCGAGTCAAGAGTGGTCATATGCTAATTCATGGAGTTTTGATGATCCTTGAAGCGTCTCTACTTCCTTTTTTTTGAGGTCATTCCATGATAAAGAGGGAGGAGTGGTCATATTCATTGCATTAATTGATTTTGTCCAAAATTGTATCCGAAATCATCAAGCAATCAACTTGCTCATTGATAGTTTTAGAAACAATTCCAACCTTCTCTTGAGGCTTTCCCATGACAGAGAAATGTGAGAGGGACAAACAGAGCTTGAACAACTCTGTCTGCACCGTTTTCACTTCGGAACACAAAATAGAGTTTTGCACAAAATTGAGGCACAGTCGACCTTCTTTAGGCCCAGCCGAGCTTCATTGAGGGCTGGCCGGTCGTCAATTTTTGGTTAGCAGTGTATTTTTGCAGAAAACAGAGGGCAGTGGCTGAAGTGAAACAGAGCAAGCCTAGGGCAGACAGAGCTGTTCTTGAACATTGTGCATGTGCATGCATGCAATCCTTGTGCATCCTCGCTTACATTATGATCGTTGTTGTAATTAATTTAACACTATTTATTGCAATTAGTCTCGTTAATTATTAAGTGTTGTAATTATTATTATTGTCCCTTTGTAATTATTGTAGTTAAATAGTTTAAATAGCGAGTTCATTTATTGTGGTTATCCTTGTTGTAATAGCATAGTTAGCTCGTTAATTTGCCTCGCTTATTTATTTATTTATTTGATTTTGTAATAATTAGTTTAATTCAGACTTTTGGACTTTGATTTGCACCCTCTTGCACGAGGGCAATGTTATAATAAGTTGTATGTCTTCCAACCCTACGTATTTCTCTCTTTTACTTACTCACTTACGATGGTTAGTATAGGGCATCACATTTCATTAGCATTCTTATGATTTGCATCTATTGTCTTGCATGCATCCAAGGCTCGGCTCATCATGCTAACTCGATATCAAATGTTCAAACTCATTACTTGAATACGTGCTCTCTCGCATGTCTTGAATGCAATCATGTGCCATGCTCATAACCAAGCCTATAAAATACATAATGTGTGCGTTGCATTAATCATATTGCATAAGTTAGAAACATGCATATTTTTCTAACTCTTACCCCTGTTTTGGCTCGGAGTACTAGGTGAGCTTTTATTGCTTTAGCATCTTACATTGAATGCCTGTGTTTCCATGTCCAAAGCATGAATATCATGAGGCTAATTGCTTAAATGATATAATTGTTTGAATGCCTGTGGATGAAGGCTAGTTGCTTGAATTGGGATGGCTTGATTAATGTCCATTTTAGCCCACTTTTTCAAGTGGCAAATTCACAAAACAATTTTGAAACAAAACATGAGATTAAGTGTTCCAATTCTTGCAAACTAGTCTATACTTTGTATGCGGATCACATAGTAAAAATAGCTAATAAATCAAAACAAGAGTATATAATATAAATAAGAAACATATCATGATTAGTAGAGGCCGATCTTTGATCGGGCGAATGGGGTGCTCAATTCATGACCTTCCCCTCTCATACCTAAGTTTCCAAACCGAGACACTTTGGTGATGACGGACTAATGGCCTTTGGCATAAGCCTCAGGTTTTCTAAATTTCTCAAAAATATTTAGGTGACGACTCTATAATCTAGAAAAACAGTCTATTTTTGGCATTTGATTCAAACATTGATTTTCCAAAAAGAATTGCCGGATTTAGACTCTTTTTGTGTTTTCACTATTTCACATTACACTTGTGCAATCAGATTCAGAACCACAAATGGAGTCCGAATTGTAGGGTTATTCGTCTTCTGAAAGGAGCACGAAAAGTCAGGCTACCGTAGTGCTTGAGTTGCTTAGAATCCATAAGTTGTATGCTAAGTTTGGGAAATATGAATTCTGGCTGAGGGAAGTCAAATTGTTAGGCCATGTGGTATTTGGAGAAGGGGTGACTGTAAATTCATCCAAGATAGAGGCAGTGCAGGATTAGGCACAACCTAAGAATGATTTTGAGATCTATAGTTTTCTGGGGTTAGCCGAGTATTATCGGAAATTTGTGAAGGATTTCTCTAGATTAGCTTCACCGTTAACTAGACTGACAAGGAGTGGAGTTAAGTTTGTGTGGAATAAGACCTGTGAGAAGTCATTTCAAGAGCTCAAGGTTAGACTTACCACTGCTCCAGTCTTGATTATTTCAGAGAGGGGTTTGGGCTATTCGGTATATTGTAATGCCTCACGAGAAGGTTTGGGTTGTGTATTAATACAATAGGGGAATGTAGTAGCCTATGGCTCATGACAGTTGAAAACACATGAGAGGAATTACCCTACCCATGATCTAGAGTTAGCGGCAGTGATCTTTGCTTTGAAGATTTGGAGGCACTATCTGTATGGTGAGAAATTTGAGGTATTTTCTGATCACAAGAATCTGAAGTATCTGTTTACTTAGAAAGACTTGAATTTGAGGCAGAGAAGGTGGATGGAGTTCATAGAAAACTATGACTTTGAGTTGTATTATCATCCTGGGAAGGCCAATATAGTGGCTAATGCCTTGAGTAGGAAGTCTATTAACAGTGTGGCTTGTGTCGCCATCTGAGAATGGGAGATGTTGGGTACCCTTGGTGAGTTTGACTTATGTCTAGGCGAGTTCATTGAGTTTGCAGCCTTATTTTCAATGGTTGCACAACCTACACTTGTGAGCCGAGTGTTAGAAGCGCAGAAGGTTGACTTGGAGATGGAATCCTTCTGAGAGAAGATTTCCAATGGGAAGGTAGAAAGAGGTTTGACCGTATATTCCGACCAGAGTGTGAGATACCATAACCGTTTGTTCGTGTCGGAGTCTTGTCGAGAGGAAGTACTCCGAGAGTTTCACCATTCACGCCTTGCGGTGCATCCGAGAGGCACAAAGATATGTCACGACCTTAGTCGTTAGTTTTGGTGGGGAGGTATGAAGAAGGATGTAGCTATATTTGTATCGAAATGCCTTGTCAGTAAGTGAAGGCCGAGCATCAAAGGCTAGCGGGTTTGTTGCAACCCTTGCCTATAGCCGAATGGAAGTGGAAGCATGTCGCGATGGACTTTGTTGTGGGCCTTCCAAGAACTCAACGGGGTAGTGATGCCATTTGGGTGGTAGTTGACCGGTTGACCAAGTCGGCGCACTTTATAGCTATACGCGTGAGCGATTCGGTAGACTATCTTGCCGACCTTTACATTAGGGGCATAGTGAGGTTGCATGGGGTCCTTGTAATGATTGTTTTGGATAGAGATCCACATTTTACAACTCGATTGTGGCGGAGCTTGCAGAGTGCCTTGGGCACTAGACTGACTTTTAGCACAGGGCATCACCCTCAGACTGATAGGCAGTCCAAGCGCACCATTGAAATCCTTGAGAATATGCTTTAAGGTTGTGTCCTTGATTTTAAAGGGTCGTAGAAGAGGCACTTGCCCTTAATGGAGTTTGCCTATAATAACAGCTTCCAATCAAGTATTAGCATGGCACCATTTGAGGCCTCATATGGCCGACTGTGTAGATCTCCGGTGTGTTAGGACGAGGTGGGTGATGCACCTTTGTTGGGCCCAAAGTTAGTTCGGGAAATGACGGAGAATGTGGCACTTATTCGTAAGAGATTGGTTACGGCTCAAAGTCGCCAGAAAAGTTATGCCGACCGTAGGAGGAGACCCTTGTCTTTTAAGGTGGGAGATCATGTTTTTTTGAAAATATTGCCTAGACAGGGTTTGATGAGATTTGAAAAGAGTGGGAAGTTGTCCCTTCGGTTTATTGGGGAGGTTGCTTATCGTTTGGCGTTATCGCCACAACTTTTCGAAGTTCATGACGTGTTTCATATTAGTATGCTTCGGAAGTATAAGCCGGATCTATCGCATGTGTTGGATTTGACCGACTTAGAGGTAGATGAGGATGCCTTGTATGAGGAGAGACCAATGAGAGTTTTGGATACTCGAGATCAAGTTTTGCGAGGCAAGACAATTCCTTTAATTAAAGTGTTGTGGAAACATCACGGAGTTGAGGAAGCAACTTGGGAACGTGAATCAGATGTCTGTGAGAAATATTTGGACTTACTTGTTAATATTTGAATGTATATTGAGATTTTGACTATGTTAATGAAATGAAAAAGCATTGTGTATGTTTTAAAATACGAGAACATTGTATATGTTATGGGCTTTTTGGGAACACGGATTCAATATAAGTAATGTATATGCTTTGAGAATATGGAATATTGTGGGTGTTGTATCACTTTTGGAGGCATTGCATATATATCGTGAAAATTTTGGAAACTCGGATTTTGATTAAATATTTTAAATGTTTTGGGAAATTATAAATTTCATTTTAATATAGGACTTGTGTATCGAGTCGATGAGAATGGATGATTGAAGAATGAGTGATGGTATTGAACTTGTGAGAATAACATTGTTATGAATAGTCTAATATTGATTTTGAACTTGATTTGTAATTTCAGTGATGAAATTCTTTAAGGGGGGAAGGTTATAGCGATTCTGGTTTTGACTCGTCACTTGTTGTATTCCGGACCTGGGTTTGTATGGTTTTTGAATGGTGATTGATATCTTGTTTCCCTTGTCTCCCCTCTATTTTGGTTATTGGATTGTAGTTGTGCGTTTGGAATAGGTTGGTTGCTTGTTTTTCCAAATCTTTGTTGCCCAAATTTTTGTTCCTTCACTTGAGCGGCCATTCTTGTGCTCGAACGGGCTTTGCAATCTTTGCTCCTCCGTTCGAGCGGCACTTGAGTGGGCTTTGCGAACTCTCAGTACTTTGCAGGTCTGCAAAACTACTAGGAGGGTATTTTCTACGCTCGAGCGGGTGGGTGCTCGAGCGTTGGTTTGTTGTCTGCAAAACTTTTGGTTGGGTGTTTTCTATGCTCGAGCTGAAATTCTTGCGCTCGAGCGGCGAGCATTCGTTGTGTCTTGGGGCTTGAGCGGCCTTCATTGCGCGCAAGCGGAACAACTTTTTTGTGTCTGACGCTCGAGCGGACTGTGCGTATATCAGATCGCGAAAGTGACCTTTTATATCACTTTTTCATTCTTCTCTCTCTCTCTAAAACTTTCCAAAAACCTAGATCTTGACTCTCTCTCTCTCTACATTTTGGCCTAGATCCTTTGGGTTCTCTACTCTAGTGTCTTTGAGAAAAAGTTAGAGCATTCCAAGAGCTTCATTTTGATCCAATTGGAACGTGGTCTCGACATTGTTGTGGGTTCTACTTTGCTTTGCTTGGTCTTCTTTTCTTGAGGCACGGATTTTCTACACTTTAATATGGTTTTTAACTTAGTTATTTGTCGTTGTGTAATAATGATGGGATTTGGGGGTAATGTGAACAAACCTAGGGTTTGGGTGTAAAATAGAAAGAGGGATTTTTGGTAAATGAGAAATAAATGATTGTGGGGTTTGAAAATGATGTTGCATGGGGTCAAAATTGTTGATTTTGGTACTTGGTTGATACTTGGGAAAATGGGGTTTGTCCTAAAATGGTTATGATATTTATTTTGTATAAATAAATTAAATTGGTGTTGTAAACATGAAATTGGACGAGTATTGAAATACATGGTGGAATTGAGTAGATGATATGTCTCATCTTTGGAAATTTTAAATAAATTATATATCTTAAGATAGTGTATCTGTTTAGAAATAACTGTATTGGGCTATCAGTGGATGATAGCTATGATTGTTGTAGAAATTGCATGAGAATTAGGTGAATTAAAACTAATCCATGGTTGGTTATCATTGAATATGACCATGTTGTAAATACATTGCATATGTATGATTGTTTGGGAGAAGAATGGGGATGTACTCCATGTATGATTATGTGTTTAAATCATTGCATATGTATGATTGTTTGGGACGAGAAAGTGGATGTACTCCACTGTTTGAGAGAAAAAAGGGGATGGACTCCATTATAATTAAGTTGACCGGAGTGTCCTGGGTGAAAGTCCCAAAATTTATACATGGGTGCCGATCCCGCGGACGAAATTTCCGTAAAATGGCAAATTGAAATGTTGGTGTGTTAATGGTGAGATTGTAGAACCATTGAGTTGTAGTCTCATTTGGGTTATTGAAAAATGATGAAATTGGCTCATGTATTGAAATGAATTGAAGGAGAATGAAATGAAATATGGATTTGGTATTCTATGAATATATAAAAATGTGAATGTTTTATCCCTAGCATTGGATATGCACATTGCACTTATATCCTCGTTAAACCTCATATATTGTATTAGATTATTTCTACTGGGTTGTGGCTCACCCTATTTGGAAAAAACATTTTCAAGTAATAATGGCATGCCTCCACCAAGGCAATAGCATTGGAGGGACTTTTGGGAAGCAAGAGTTTCTTTGTTTTGTTTCACTTTTTGTATAGCCTAGAGCTTAAATTGTATGAGCTAGTCTCACTTTTGTTGTAACCAATCCAAGACTTAGAAAGGTGTAAGCCCATAGGGAATTTATTTATGCTAAACTCTTTTGTACTATTGACATTATGAAATGAAAGAACTTTACACTCTGATTCATACAGTTATTTATTTACATTTGGGTTGAATTTATGGTCCTATTTTGGGGGCGTTACAACGTTGGCCATATTATGATAATCTAGTGACAAAATATAATCATGTAAGCCAAGTGGGAGATTATAAGAATTTTTCCTAAATATTGCTTAATGTGGCTTATACATGATTATACTATATTCATCTTATTAAGTAAAATACATGTACATCAATTAGCTGATAACTAATCATTGATGAATGCACATGTATATACATAATGTATAGAAGACTAATAGAGATAGTGTCAATGCATTGAATGTGATAGATTCATTATAAATGAATCTTAGAGATGCATTATGTATCCATTATGAATGTAGAAGATACATTAATCTATCTAATGAGTTCATTAATATAGAAGATGCATTATGTATCATGAATGTAAAAGATGCATCTATTTAATGAAATTCATTGAATAAATGGATTCTTTGATGGGAAGAATACTAATATAAATAGTGTAAGGTCCCAAACCACACTTTCCATCACAAAAACTCAAGTTGTCACTACAAGAAGGCTCTCATTGCCTAGAGAGAGAGAAATGGTTTGAAGATCTTAGACAAATAAAGAACTTAAAGATCAAGGTCTTCTATTCAAGGTTTCTCTTTCTCAAAAGAGGTTTTCATACTATCATGGATCAAGGTATATATCTACACTTATTTTGTATAGTAGAAATTCATATATTTTCATATACATAATTGAATCCTTAATGTTGTATTTGGTTAGGGAATTTGTGAAGAGATTTGGAAAAGGAAAGAGAAAAAGCTAGGTGAAATGTCAATAAAATATACTTACATTTCACCTAGTTTTACACACCTTTTCCCTTTCCCTTTCCAAATCCTTTCCCAAATCCCCCAACCAAACGCAGCATAATGGTTTTTAGTTTATGTTCTAAAAGGCTTTTATCAGTTTAAGGCTTCAATCTCAAAATGCATGAAGAAATTCCCTTGGGAACTTTAGAATTCATAAGGCTTATGCAAGATGTTAATATACTATATTAGGATCAGTAGGGTGGGGAGTGCAAGAACTCTCTGATGCAACAACAGTAGCAGCAAGATGAGAACCATGAGCAGATTTGGACTGAGGCCCAGAACGTGAAGACCCTTTCCTGGAAGAAGAAGCAAGGGGAGCGCGAGGACAATTGCTTTGGAGATGACTTGGAGCAGTCTTGTGGCAAGTCAAGAAGTCACGAACTTGGCATTGAAGTAAAGAATGATTGGCAGGTAGCCACGGTTGCGACAATAAATGCATGAGCTAGGAGGCTGTGAAGATGAAGAACCTCGTGATGATGGCGTAGCAAGAGCAGAATCTAAAGTTGGAGTTTTGAGCATCCCAAAACGAGTTTCTTCTGACAAGAGTTCAGTAATGGCTTGCTCCAAAGTTTGTAAGGGCAGACGACGGAACAAAGAAGCACGCACAGGTTCAAAGGTGCTATGAAGAGCCATAAGAAACTGCAATAGTCGCTGATGATTCCTATGAACAATAAATAAAAGTGCATCCTCCGAATGTGCCTAAGTAGGTTCAGAAAGAGCCAACTAGTCCCAGAAAGATGACATCTGGGATAAAAAATCATTGATGTACTGACCAGGCTCTTGGCGCATGTGATAAAGAGTTTGTAGGAGTTGATATTGGTGAGCATGGCCAGTAGTCTAATAGCGTTCCTTCAAGAAATCCCAAATTGCCTTAGTAGGAGAGACAATGGAATCATCATCCTGAAAGCGTCCAAACTGAAGGTTAATGGAAGGAACAGAAGTAGCCCGGAACCATGTGATAATTTGGTAGTTTTTCCCTTCCCATTCATCAAGACGCTCATCGAAAGCAGATGCAATCTCTTTGTCTTCTTGGATTGGTTTAGAAAGAGCACCAGTGATAATACGCCAAAGCCGCTTCCTTTTGATGAATCCAGAAAGAGCTTGGGCCCAAAGAACATAGTTAGACCCATCATAAAACTTCAATCTTATGGCAGCGCGTAGCGGCACGTGGAGCGTCAGATGACGATGAATCTGGTGGCATTGGCTTTGTCTTGAAGAGACGAAGAAGCTGGTGTAGTCCAATCTGTGAAACAGAAAAAGACTAGATACGCAGAAACCAACGTGAGAATGAAGCAATCTGCCAGACAGAACAAAAACGTGATGCAGAAGAAGAGAAGGCTAGGAAAAAAACCCTAGGCTCTGATATCATGTTACAATAATAGAAAGAGAAGAGAAAAGAGAACTCTTGTATTCAATATATGAATGAATAGGTACACACTCCTTTATACAGGAGAGAAGATAAGTAAGTATATACAGAGAATATACTATAACAGATATATCTTAATATACTATATTAACACAAGAAATGACATGTAGGAACAACAAGAAAATCATGCATGTTCATAATTTAAAATAAGTCTTCCTATTTAGTTGATCAAAGCCTCCAAGGAGTTATAAAATCATGATCCATGTGTTTCAACAATTATAATTCCAAACTTTATGAGGAAAGCTCTGTAAAACTTGTAGAATTCATGAGGATTATGCAAGAAAATATGTACATAAACCAAGGTGTTATGAATTCATGCCATGCATGTTGAATTTAAGGCCAATTTCCTTCAATTCTTTTTCAACTTAGCTTGCATGTTCTAATTTGTCAATTACCACCATAAAACTCCCAATTAACCATGAATTCATCCCAATTAACCTTATATCTTTGAAGGTGATGAGTGTAGGAGTTTCAATTTCAAGAAATTTAAATGGAAGTCTTACCTTAAGTTGATGAATTTAACTTAGCTTCAATGTTCTTCCTCTACCTATCTTCTTGAGCTCTAACTCTCAAAGTCTCCCTCTCTCTCTACGTGGGTGACTCAATTCAACACAAGACCCACTACTTCTCACCCTAGTCCTCTCTTCTATATTTGATGAGCATTGATGAGTCATCCCAATTAACCTTATATCTTTGACGGTGATAAGTGCAGGAGTTTCAATTTCAAGAAATTTAAATGGAAGTCTTACCTTAAGTTGATGAATTTAACTTAGCTTCAATGTTCTTCCTCTACATATCTTCTTGAGCTCTAACTCTCAAAGTCTCCCTTTCTCTCTACGTGGGTGACTCAATTCAACACAAGAGCCACTACTTCTCACCCTAGTCCTCTCTTCTATGTTTGATGAGTATTGATGAGTAAAACACTAATCCACTAATTCTTTATTATACATACATTAGGCATGAATTAATTAGGCTAATAAATTAATTAAAATCAACTTCACTCAAATTAAATTAATCTCATCATTTTATGGCATAAAGCAAACTAAATTTAATTATACTAATGTGAGTTGGGCTTTAATTCCTATCCAATTACTTAATTCTAACTTGTTAAAAATTAACGAATCAGAAAGGTTTAATTCACACCTATAGGTATCTGTTCACAATAATACATGGCATAAATCAATACGATGCATATAATAAATGGCACATAATTCACAATTAACACATAATCACATGATCAACATTAATCACATAATTAACTTAATTAATTTACTCAATTAAGGAGGCAGTTGTCATAACAAGACAACTCCCGAAACTAACCTCGGCTATTATTAAATACCCATCACCATTTTGAAACAACCAAATTCCCAACAAGACAAAGTTTTAGTTCCTAATTTCCGTTCCAAAATACTTCAATTGATAACGCTTCCAACCGTCACTCGACCAATGACACAATCGTTACTAATAGAATGGTAATCCTGTTACGACATAGAAATAGAGCACGTCAAACATGACAACAAGAAGTTCAACCAACAGTTGAAAATCACACGAAAATTACATTCCATTACCACAACTATGATGTTCACCAACCCCTAGTTACTACACTCCTTTAAATAAAACAAACTACCACAATCGTCCCCATCTTGGAAATAATAACACAGATCAAAATGTATACCCGGATAACACTCTAAACAAATGGTCTTAAGATATACACAAGATTTAAAACACCTAAAGATTAACTTGCCCCGCTTTACGAGAGTACCAAGAAAGACAAAGTTCGCAATGGCACTTATAGAATTCTCACCCAGATAGCGGTCACTACATTGACCTCCCCAATTAATAATACACTTGAAACTATAATCATTACTAACTCCATTCCCCACATTCCCTCAATTACAACGTCTCCCAAAAACTTCACCTCATGAGTCTAAAATCACACTTCCCAATCTTAATTAATCAAGAAGAGGCCTAAACAGCACAGATACTAACAAACCATTCACATGCTCACGCCAAAGGAAGTAATCCGTACCGAATCTAGAACTTACAATATACTTTCCATGGTGTTTGGCTAATGGAAAATCACATATATACATATTATTATACACACACATATGTAAGAATAACATATATATTTGGTGGAATTAACCTCAATATATATATATATATATACTTTTATTTACATGTAAACACTTTATCACTAATTTCACTAATCATTTTTCGTATTAAATGCTTAAATTTTACTTTTATCATCATAAATATTTTTCAAAGGTAGATCTATGAACAAAGAAATTAATAGATTTGGAAACACAGTACCGTAAGGGCGATGTAGGGTACCTAACACATTCCGTACCCATAACAATAAACCCTCGAGCTCATCTCTAATTTTTCAAAGACCAAAATGGAAGTCACTATCAAATTCAAATTTTTATAAAACATGTTTTCCAAAATAAGATTGAAAATTTTTGATAGTTTTAGGTGACCTAACACACCTAAATTTCATGTTAGGTGGCGACTCCAATTTTTTTTTTTTAAATCCTGCAGTTTGAGTTTTAGTTATTGGATTGTATTCCTTACGTCGCATAAAGTCCTAATTCATTTTGAATAGGTTGGACAAAATCTGGGTGCGACAATAATTTCAAGCGACTTGCCTAACAAGTAGTTTGAATGTTCTAGAAGTCATATCCCAAACAATCTCTAGTTGTTTAGAACTCCTATATCAATAAGATTTCATCTCTTGATGAGTTTTGCATAAAATAAAATACTAAATGCAGTATTTGATGAAGATTTGACGATTGTCATCCACGTGATAATTTATAATTCTACCACATGGCAATGTCGAGACCCATATAATTCTTGTGACTATTTTTATTCCCTAGTTACAGAAAATAACTATAATTAATTTAACCATTGAGTCATTTCCAATCACACAAGACTAAATGACTCATAAAAATTTCAGTAGGATTACATGGATCATAAATTTTTTAAATGAAATTTACTAACAAATACCTCAAGTTTAATTAAATATTTTGAATCTATGGAGGGAAGTTACATTTTAGAGAGGAAAGGATTACTATTGTATTTTTAGTAATGAAATTAGATATTTAGAGATGTGAAGATGAGATAAAATTACACATCAAGTTGTACACACAAAAACAGATGTAGAGAGGAATAAAGAAAAAAATGAGAGAAAATGTGAATAAATAACACAAATGAGCTGTTATATATAACTTTTTTTTTTTTCACCATTTTAAATCATTGAATTAAATGGAAAAATTATTAGTTGTCACTAAATATGTAACAGATAAAAAATTGATAACATATAATATTTTTTTAATATAAAGTTTATAATTTTCTTTTTAATATAATTAAACATCAAAAATGACAATTTGAAAATATATATATACATATATAAATGTTAAAGAAAATAATGATATAAAAATTTAAGAATTAAATTGAATTTTTATTTTTAGTTAGAAATAAAAATATAATTTTTTAAAAGTTAAGAGGGACGTCTGTCCGCCCCTCTACGTGCACTACTACATAAATATATTTACTCATAGTTAGGATTGAGTCCGATTTGGATCGATTTGGAACGAAATCATGATCAATTCATTAGCTATGGTTCTATAAAATTGAAATCAAATCAGACCATTAAATTTATGAAACTAATTCGAACCAAATCATTTAAACATGATTCGGTTCATTTTAGAATCACAGTTTCACATAATCTATTCATAAGAAAAATTATATAATATTTTCAAAAAAAATTCAACATACCATAAATTTTAAAAATAATAATAATATGCCTATTAAACAAACTACTTTCATAATATTCAACAGTTAAGCAAAAATATAACATTAATTTCTCATGATTTTTCGAAACATAAACTTTCAAAACATAAAAGATGCATATTGCTCTACCATAATTAACTTAAACAAATATAACATTTAGCAAATAAACATATGGTTTAAGTTATATAGTCTGATTCGATTCAAATTCAAAATCGTAGAACTAAATTTGAAACCAATCAGTGGAGACCGGTTTTCTAATTTTTCAAACAATAACCAAATCACGAATTAAAAAAATAAAGCCAAACCTGAGGAATTAGTCTTGACCGATTCAATTTACGAATTTTTCAATTTTCTTACTCAACCTACTTGTAGCATTGATTTTAAGCAACTAATTATGTTTGACCATATCTTAAGTAATGTCTGGGCCAAAAGGGGTTGATTTCTTGACTACCAAATTGGGCTAAACTTTGGGATGGATTATTTTTGCAACATCAAAACATCCTTGTTAGCTTGTATATTAGTCCTATGAAGTGATTCAATTGTGGTTGGGTTAAGATGGGCCTTGAAATTTCACTCAAATTTATGTTTGTTTTTTTTTTTTTTTTGTGTTTTTTTTAATTCATACTCGAATTTATGTTTGGTTGAAGGAGATGCATGCCCAGCAGATGGTTAATGCTTTGAATGGGAATGGAACTTGGTTCTCTCAAATTGAAAATAAGGGCCGGCTTAGGAATTCAACCTGCTTGTAGGCTAAGTTCAGTGCGTTTTCTGGGCCGGGCTAGCCCTAGGTAAAAAATCTTAGACCAAAGCCCTACTGAACGCACGTGGCCTAGAAAACTAATGGTCTAGCCAGCTGGCAAAATCCAATGGGTCAAGATTGAGGCCTATTTTTGAATTTCTTTTTTTTTTCTTCCCTCAATTTTTTTTTTCAAGCTTGAGCCAAGTAGTTTGTTATTTAAGTTTGTCTTAAAAACTTAATGAGATTCACAACGTATTTAAACTTAATTTATTTTTCTTTCAAGTCGATCTCAAATGAGTTTAATAGAATCATCATAATTTGAATTTGAATTAATTTTTTCTGTTACATATAACTTGAGTTGAACTAAATAACAAATTGTTTAACCTTTAGCTGAAAATTTTAAAATGTGTTCAATTTAGTTTGTACATATAAGGGCCAGATTTCAAACGGATTTTTAACCAATTGAATATGAACAGAATTAGAACAACTTAGTTCCTTCCACAACCCTATGAGTAGCTTGAGGGGAGTATATCCCCGATGGATGGTCCCATTCCTCGCTCCTACCCGAGGTGATAGGCCTAATTTTTTATGTCAGTTAATTTCTATTATAGCACCAAGCTTTCCCAACATGGGAGCCCAGAAAAGAGCATTCTCTGAGCTTTGATATCTGCCAACCTATGACTCATGTAAATTTTTAGTAATAAAGTAATCCTCATTGAATTTTTGGCCTTCACCAAACCAACTATCAAGTAGTAGCTTCCTAAGGGAATTTTGTACTTGATAATTCACTACAATATATAAGAATTTTAAAAATTAAATATTTTAATTTTTAAAAATAAAATTTTATTTGTAAAAGATATTTAGAGATCAATTTATATCATCATAAGAATAGTCGTTAAAAGGTCATCTCGAAAAGTCAAAAATAAAATTTTTAGAGACAAAATTTTGAAAATGTCACTAATAAATAGATTTTTAAGGACAAAATAATTTGGTCTCAGAATGGTTTACTTTTTGAAAAAAAAAAATTTTGGTCCCAAAAGGATAATAATTCATCACTAATGTCTAATTTTCATTACTAAAAATATAATAACGATACTTTTCGCACTAAAAATATTTGATCCCTAAAAAATAATTTTATTCTTAAATTTTAATTTCTAAAATTTTAATTTTTTTGCAGTGATTGATGTGAGAAAAGTTCATTGTGTTAGTCAAAACAATTAAGGTTCCGTTTGGGAAGAAAAAAGTCAGGCTTTTTTGGCTAAAATAACCACAAAAAATAAAATAGGCTTTTTAGCCTAATAAGACAAAACATCACATTCAACCCATAATCATTACATTTTTTCTCTCACAAAAAAGCTAAAAAAATCAAAAAAGCCAAAAGCTCTTCCCAAATAGGAATGGAAACGATGCGGGGCGGGGCTGGGGGTCACCCTCCCGGTCCTCGATCCCCGAAGGCACAAAAGTCTCCGTCCCTGTCCCCGATCCCCAGCGGCAAACCCATCACCCTCCCCGCGCCCTCCTCCACGCCCGCGCCCGCCTCCTAACAGGGATCGGGGATCCCCGACCCCGAAAAATCCCCGTACAAAAACAGAATCCACAACAAACAACTACAACCCCAACGAATCAACAACCACAACATTACAACAAAAAAAAAAAGGGCAGATCTGACACACACACACACACACACACATACATGTATACATATACAACAGATGAACCAAAAAAAAAAAAGGATACTGATACACACTCACACACACACATATATGTATACATATACACAGATCTGTGTGGATCACGCACGGATCCATGTTGATCGACTCAGATTTATGCCGAAACATCGTTGAAACCGCGGTGCTACGGCGAGAGAGAAGCGAGAAAGGAGGTGCTACGGCGGTGCTGCGATGGAGGATGACAGAGGAAGTGTTGCGACGGCGGAGCGGCTGTTCTTGAGGATGGCAGAGGAAGTGGTGCGGTGGTACTGCGACGGAGGACGGCGGAGCAGCGGTTCTTGAGGATAGTGACCTTGGCGAAGGTGGAGACGCACTGGATCTAGTCTGGATCGACATGGGTTTGAGAGAGTTGACACAGAGAGAAGAACGAGAGAGTGAGAGAGAGATGAGAGTCAGTTGAGAGAGTGAGTTGAGATGAGAGTCAGAGAGAGATGTATATAAGAGAGAGAGATGTATATGAGTCAGAGAGTGAGAGTTATATAAATATAATACAACTAAACAGATGTATAAATATAATATAACTAAACATATAAGTAATATATGCGCGGGGATCCTTCGGGGAAATGTCGGGTCGGAGCCAGGGCCAAGAAATTTATCCCCGTCCCCGGCTCGAAAATCATCGGGGATGTATTTTTCAATACCAACCCCGGCCTTATGGGGAATAATTTTTGGGGAAAAACCTATTTATCGGGACGGGGCAGTCCGGGTCCCCGTCAGGCCGGGTTCATATTGCCATCCCTATTCCTAAACGAGACTTTTTAGCCTCAGGGTAAAATAATCAAAAAGTCAAAAAACTAACCCACTTTCCAAACGAACCCTAAGAATTCGATTGGCAATGATGGTTGATAAGTGTCAATATATATATATATATATATATTAAAATCTCCTAAAGTGCATTAGTTAAATCTATATCAATTTTTATTTAATAATTTTAATGACTTTATGTATTATGCATGTTATATGGGCCTTTGTAATGGAAATTATATTTTTATGCTCTTTTTAAACTCATTCTAATCCTAATAGTTATGTAAGTATAAAGGGATGATATACCCTTCATAAGAGATAATGCTTCACAGATCAAAAGATGGCACAAGAGACAAGAAGGAGGAAACTCAAGGTTCCAAGGATGGAGTTCTTCACATCAATGGTGTCCTTCACCTTTTATATGGGCGACTCATCTTCTTTTTTGGGATTGAGATTAAACCCTAATCAAGTAACTTGTATTAATGTATTGTAATTTTAATTTTGATTTGGTTTGAATAATTATTGTATAACTTTTAAATATTATTTATTCAAGTAAAGTTTTCATCTAATAAATGTATTCAATTTTGTGATTGAGAATCTATACTATATATATATAATGTAATTGTTAGGTGGAAATGCTTACTTACCCAAAAAATGGTGGAAATGCTACAATTCTTGAATCCTAAATTCTCACAATTTTGAAGGGAAAAAAAAATATTACATGGCACCTCCCTTCACATCCCTTCCCACTATTCAATCGTTCTCACTCACTCTCCTTATATAAAATATAAAATAAAAAATAAAATAATAAAATATTCATCCATATCCATTATCCACAATAATATCTATCTCACTCTCAATTTAATATCATGTTATTAAAAAAAAAAAGAAAAAGAAACTCACGCTCCTACAACTCCCACACTCACGTTTCTCTAGTCTATTTATTCTAATCAAATTCAATCATTATCTCCCACCTACCATATTTTCTTAGAATAACACATCTTCTCTATGTTACATCTAAGAGCGAAGCCACCTAAGGCCTAAGGGGGTCACATGCCCCCCCTAAACTTTCGATATTTATATTGTTACTCATATAAATAAAGATTATGTATTATTTATCCTTTATAAAATTGTAATAGTGCCCCTCCTTAAACTTCTTGTATTTTTAAAATTTTAAAAATTCCCTATTTTATGATTTGTTTAGTTGCTTATTTCTCCCCATTGTGGAGCTCTTTTGTTAAGTTGATAGGATTAAACTTATTGATTGTAGATTTAGTTGTTTGTTTGTTCCTATTGTTGGTGATGATGCAGTTTCTTCCAGTGAATGGGCCAGACAGGTCCAAGCTCCTCAATGCCCACGTCCGAACGATCGAGCCCACCGGATAACCTGCGAACAAGTCCAACGGGGAACGGGGTAGTCCCCCAGTGGACCCTCCGACGAGCAAGCTAGAAGGAGAAGTAAGGTGTATGGAGAGTTTAGAGATAGAAAAGCTTAACCTTCTTCTTGTCTTCAACGTTTGCTTATATCCTTTGGTAATCATTTCGCTGTCTCTTCTGACCTGCCCTCCTCGCCGAAAGTCTATGCTGTAACTTACCTTGTTCAAGGTAAGGGGGTCCTGTTCTGACGGGAAGGTGTTATCGTAATAAATGTTGTGATGGGCTGCATTAATGGTGATATGCAGTGGCAATAACTTTGCAGATCTTTGTCTGCTGATGTAGCTCGTCCTTCACCTGCCATGTGTCTGAATGCCATTGGCTCTTTATGCCATGTTGGATTCTAGCTGTTCTGGACTTCACCAGCTGGGTTATGTATTGGGCTCCGATCGATGGGCTTGGGTTGTTTATAGTGGTTCATAGCCTTTGTGGGCTTGTACACGTCAGTAGTCCCCCATTCCCGAGTGCAGCTTTAGACCAACGAAGGGAATAGTAATGAAGAGGGTGAGGGTGTCAGGGAATGGTAATATGGAGGTCGGCCGGCGGGAGTGACCGAGCGGGTGAACCGATCGGGAGGTGGTCCGACCGTTCAAGGTGACCGAGTGGAAGGGCCGACCGCGAGGAGGGTCGACCGCGAATGTTGGCCGAGTGGGAAGGTCGGCCACGAGGAGGGGCGACCATAAGGTTGGCCGAACGGGAGGGCCGATCGTGAAGCGGGCGAACGTGAGGGTTGGCCGAGCGGGAGGGCCGACCGTGAAGCGGGCGACTGCGAAGAGGGCCGACCGCGAAGGCTGGTCGGGCAGGAGGGCCGACCATGAGGAGGACCGACTGCGAAGGGTGAGGTGGAGGGGCGTGGGGCTCAAAAGGCGGCATGTCACGTGGTGATTTGAAGTGGAAAAGACAGGGTAAGGGCAGGAGACAGTCGATCGTGGTCGTACACGTGGCAATACCCCGTGATGGGGGAAGATTAGGCGTTGGATCAGAAATGAAACGTTAGGTCACTGTGGGTGTTGAAATGAAACGTTAGGTCATTATGGGTGTTGAAAAGACAGTTTTGGCGGATGATTTGAAAAGTTTTCAAGCTGGCGAAAATTAATTGGGATCCTTGGAATACGGGTAAACCGTGGGCTTTTGGCATTATTCGATTCATCTACTTGTTTACGAAAAATCAAAATATTCCAAGTGTGAATTCCTTTGTTGCTCACAATACACCTCTGCAACACTTTTTCAATTTCCTTGCACCTACCTCTGAAGCGATTCGCAGACACACCATAGAAATGGCCCAAGAAGAAACTGCGAATGTCAGGGTAGATCCACTTGGCGATGATAATGCTGTGGAGTTAGCGCAGCAATACAGGATGGAGAGGGTGGGGGAGTCGATTGTACGATCCCACGGGTCCACCATGATAGCAGCTCCAAAGCCTATCAGCCAGGCGGAACCTGATCACTGGAATACAAAGGTAGATAAATCAACGGTGACTGCAGCGGATTTGGAGGCTATTCGCGAAAAATACCAGGTGCCTGCCGAAGTAGAGTTGTCGTTGCCAATGTTGACGAAGAGGCCATCCGATGCCAGGCTAGGGCAGTTTGCCCTTTATGAGGAGGCATTGAAAGGAGGACTGAAGCTGCCCCTGCCACAGGTGGTAGTAGATGTCCTAAATTGTTTGGAGGTGGCGCCGGGCCAACTAATGCCCAATGCATGGAAGATCTTGTTGTCCTGTGCAAGTGCCTGGCCGAAGGCGAACGAAGGGACGGCCATGATAGTGGACGAATTCTTCGCATGCTACAAGGCCTCAGGGCAGCAAGAGACGTGGGTCACTCTGCAGGCAGCGGCAGGAAAAGGGTTGGTGGCGGGGCTGCCGTCGTCGATCAAGGGGTGGAGACCACGGTGGTTCTACGTGTCGCCAGTGGAGGAGTTAGGGTGCGCACCATTTGGAAGGTGCCCACCAAGTCGATGGAGCCAAAGCTGGGGGCAGCAGCAGAGGAGAGGGTGAAGAGGGTGAAGGAGTGGAGGGAGAAAGAATGGGCCAAATGGGACGAGCTCGTTCAGCCGTCTGCATTGTTTGAAGCAGGGTTGGGTCCAAAACCGAGTGGTGGGGACCTCGACCGAGCGGAGTTTGAGGCGAGGAGAAGGGCTCAAGAGGCGGAGGATCAGACTATCCTTGCCAAAGCCCAAAAATTCAAAGAGTCCCAGGCCGATCAACCACCAAAACCGGTTGCAAGGGAGAGGATTCGCCTTCGCCCCAAACCCTTGGGAGAGAAAAACTTAGGCGAATTTGTGCCACGACCGCCCCCAACAGACCCTTTGAAGGAGAGGTCTTTGAAGGAGATGGAGGCATTGGGCGTGGTAAAGAAGAAGAAGATGGTGAGGCGGAGTGAAGAAGGGCCTGCCCAGAAGAGGAGGAAGGAAGCTAGGGTAGAGGAGGCCAGTGTGGCCAAGGAGGCGGAAGGGGGAGGAAGTGGAGGAGGCCCCAGGAAAAGTAATTGCCCCAGAAGTGGTGGACATCACCTCAGAGGGCATGGAGGTGGTTCCAGTAGTGGCAGCATGTAACAACCCTCGTCACTGTTTGCTGATTACCTACTGATCACTGTTTACTGAGACTGAACATGATTGATAATTGAATTGATTAAAGTACCGAACTGACTGACTGAGATCCGAAACTGAATCGATTGACTGTAACTGTTTAAATGCACAATCTATCTGTTTGACTGCCAAATTATCTGTTCTCGTCTTATGCATTAAACTGCAAATTGAAGGCCTTATCGGCGGCCGAAGCCAAAATTGATTAATGTTCTGTGTTCATCATAATTAATGTGATTTTATAGCACATTTATCTGAAAATCGATTTAGTATGATTACACTAGATTAATTTAAGCCAAATGAATAGAGTTGCCTTATTTACGGAATTGCCATCTAGTGGGGCCTTTGTTTATTATTATGTTGAGGCTTATTACACCTTGAAGCAACATTTTCATCAGCTCATTTTGAGCTCACCACCGAAATAGAGAGAGAGAGAGAGTGGGAGAGTGAATTCATCTTGTAATATTGCTTGGGAATTAAGAAGATTAGAAGAGTTCTTGCTTGATTAAGCTCCCACACTTCAAATTCAAGACTAAGGTAGGAAAATCCATCTTCTTATTGTTGTCATTGAACAAGTTCTTGCATGATTCATGCTTCATTGTAGAACTAAGTCATGATTGAGTTCAAATATGTTGGATTATAGCATATATCATGCATGCATGCTTGAATTGTTGAGTTATGAGTTGTTTCCATGGCAAAATTGTACATGTATGTTCATATTCATGATAAAGACCATGATTTCATCTTGTTCTTGAAGAAATGAGCTCAGTTAAGCTAACATTTGAGGCTTTGAATTGATTGAATTCATGGATATTGAATGTTCATCATGTTTATGAAAATTATTTCGAAAATAGTGTTTAATGGAACTACCTTTGTGCTTTGATTTCTCAAATTGATCTTTGAAACATGTTATACATTGAGTTTTAAAGTGTTTCCCAGAAAATGGGCCCAAGAGGATCGATTTTTGGTGTTTGAAACTTGGTTTTGAACTTGGAGTTCGAATCTGGGTTTTCCAGATTTTGATCGTCCGCTCGAGCGGGGGAAGTGCCGCTCGAGCGGGGAAATCAAGCTCCCAGCATCTCTCACTGCTTAACATTCCGCTCGAGCGGGGTATTCTACGCTCGAGCGGAGGCTTGTGTCACACGCTCGAGCGGGGGAGTTGACGCTCGAGCGGGTACCTTTGTTGCATGTCCGCTCGAGCGGGGAAACCTGCGCTCGAGCGGGGAACTGTTTTCCTGAAAATTCTGAAACTATTTTCTGAGTGCATCCTTGCATCTTCATTCCATTCTAGGCATTCTTAGGCCTAGTTTAAGGCATCTTAATGAGGATTTAAGTGTAGAACACACCAAGGCAAATTAAGGATTAAGTTATAATCTTTCCCAACTGTATAGCTTAGTGTGTGTTCAATATGTTAACTGTGTAGGGTTGGCTTCCCGAGGAGACGCTCTAGCTTACTGTAGCCCAGGACTCTGTGAGTAACAATTGTGTAAAGATACGTTCAAAAATGATTATCTTCTGAATTGTTTACTGAACTGAACTGAACTATTTTCTGAACCGATACTGTTAACTGAATGAATGTATGTCCTATATCCTGAATTGTACTGTGGCATCCTTAGCATTACTGTTACTGACTGTCTATTGTTACAGAGATCTCTGTCGGTTCCCTTGTTGGAACCACTACTGTTTACTGGTTGATTGGCCATCAACGACTGTTCGGTCTTTTTAGACCTACTGTTTACTGTACTGTTATGCTTATGGATGTACCACATATGACTGTTTACTGTACTGAACAACTGATAATTGATTTAAATGATTGTTTTCAATATACTGAAGGGACATCCATTCTAACCCCTTTATGCATTATGTTATTCACTGGGCTTTAGCTCACTACTTATATATATATGTAGGTGTCCAGGCACCAGACTGCAGCTAGGAGCGTCAGGCAAGCTTTAGTTTTGTCAAGCCAACCACTGTGCCTCACCGCGAGGTTCCGAGTGTAATCAAGCTTAGACTGCTTTTGGGGTGTCTTAGCTTCACCCAACTGTCATTGTACTGTATAGACTGTTACTGTACTGTATGGACTGATAACATTGTACTGCACCGTTTACTGTAATGTTAATAGGGATTAGGTCCCTGTACTGAATGTTTGTAAATGTTATGCATACGGTTCTGTACTGAAAGTATAAATGTATGAAAAATCTTTTTGCATACAGACTGTCACAGCTCATTGGACATTGTTTATTTACTGAATTGGCTTCCGTCATGCCCCTGTACTCTGTATTACTGTTCTACTGTTAAGCAGGCCTTCGGTAATCTCGGATTATTGGCCGGTTACGGTGCTAAACCCATAGGGGCGGGTTTGGGTCGTGACACGGCGATCGCCGCAGAGGTCGCGAGGGCCGCCGCTGAAGTGCAAGCAGAAGATGGGGCAACGGGCCTTGGGCCAAGGAGGGAAGAAGAGCCCCAGGGGGGACCTGCACCCCAAGGAGGGGAAGTCGGTCTGACCACAGCGATCTACCACACTCGGGCGGTGGCGGAGCGGCTGGAGGGAGAGGAAGGCCCAGCCAGAGCAGGGGCAGACCGCTTGGTGGGAATTGTAGAAGAGGCAACCTTGCGCTCGGCATCTAGATTCAACGAAGCTGAACTGCTAAGGGGGTTATGCTCCGCCCAAATGGAGGTAACCACCTTAGCAGGGGCTCTGCTGAGGAAGGCGGGGGCTGTCAAACTCAAGGCTGATGAGGCCAAGGCTCAGCTTGCAAAGTTGAAGAAGGAGAGTGCAAGTTGGGAGAGTGCCCACGCTGATCTGCAAGCAATTAAGGTGGAGCTGGAGAACACACGTCGCTAGGTTGTGTCGCTCGAGTTCCAACTAGCTGGCGAGCGGAAGAGGGTGGATGAGGCCCAAAAAGCCTGCGCAGTCGCGATCGAACACCATGAAGAAGCAATGAGCAGCAATGAAGAGCTGGTCAGGCAGAAAGATGAGGCGGATGTGAAGATCGGCGATCTGCAGAAGGAACTAGAGGGCGAGCGGGCTAAGGCAGTGGAGGAGAGGAGGAGCCTTCAGGAGGAGTTAGAAGTAGAGAGAGCCAAGGCGACGACGGCAAAGGAGAGCCTGGAGAATGGGCCAACTAATGATGCAGTTTCTTCCAGTGAATGGGCCAGACAGGTCCAAGCTCCTCAATGCCCACGTTCGAACGATCGAGCCCACCGAATAACCTGCGAACAAGTCCAACGGGGAACGGGGTAGTCCCCCAGTGGACCCTCCGACGAGCAAGTTAGAAGGAGAAGTAAGGTGTAGGGAGAGTTTAGAGATAGAAAAGCTTAACCTTCTTCTTGTCTTCAACGTTTGCTTATATCCTTTGGTAATCATTTCGCTGTCTCTTCCGACCTGCCCTCCTCGCCGAAAGTCTATGCTGTAGCTTACCTTGTTCAGGGTAAGGGGGTCCTGTTCCGACGGGGAGGTGTTGTCGTAATAAATGCTGTGATGGGCTGCATTAATGATGATGTGCAGTGGCAATAACTTTGCAGATCTTTGTTTGCTGATGTGGCTCGTCCTTCACCTGCCATGTGTCTGAATGCCATTGGCTCTTTATACCATGTTGGATTCCAGCTATTCTGGACTTCACCAGCTGGGTTATGTATTGGGCTTCGATCGATGGGCTTGGGTTGTTTATAATGGTTCATGGCCTTTGTGGGCTTGTACACGTCAGTTGGGTTAATAGAATTTAGTTATTGATTGTGAATTTATAAGTCACGTTAGTGTAAATCTCATGATAATTGTAATAAAAATAAAAATAAAGAGGTATAGGTTTAATGATATCTCATTGTTACTTGTTATGAGGAAAGAAAAAAAAAATCAATGTTGGGTTTAATGTGAACTCCCATTACGTTGAATTTCTAGCTCCGCCACAAGTTACATCTCAGAATAACTCATCTTCTTTATTGTTACATTTTACAAGGTCAGTGTAATATTATTTCTTACTTTATATGCATTTTTCAGTATTTGTTACTTTGTGTATATATATTTCTTTTTTCAATATTTTTTCAGTTCATATACTCATCTTTTCATCTTCTCCATTTTTATGCTCCTAATATTGTTTATTACTTCATATGCATTTTTCCAGTGTTTATTACTATTGTGTATATATATTTCTTTTTCTCAATATTTTTCAGTTCATCTACTTATCTTTTCATCTTCTCCATTATTGCATTTTACATGGTTTGGACTTGCTTGCTTTTTAATTTGTGGTATGCGTTTGTTCTTCAATTTAATCAGATTCCAAACTATCAAATCTTGAATTTATGTTATTTTATTTTATTTTTTAACGTCAAAAAAAGGTTGTCTCCAAATTCAGAAAAACTTAATCAGAATTCAAAAAAAAAAAATATATTTTGTTGAAAAATAGGAGTTCTTGAGAAGCAAACCCAAGATAATCCAAAACCAACCACAGATAATCCAATCCCATCTATTTCAGTCGTTTCTTTTTTTCATTTTTTCTTTTACATAAAATCTCATATTGGATTTTTGCTCTCTATTTTCTTTTATAATTTTTTTTTTTTTTTTTGCTTTTTTGTTTTAGTTTTAGTTTATTTGGTGTACTCAATTTTTTGTATTTGGAACACATTCACAAGTTTGAAGAAAGTTTTTGTTCAATCTCATTTAATTTTTATTATATTTTTTTCTTCAATTATATTAATTTAACCGATTTTGTTGTATAAGGAAGAGTTATATTTATTTTATTTTTCTTTTCAGTTTTATCTTATCTTTTTTTTTTTTTTTGAATTTTTAAATTTCAACTTGATTTTTTTTTTTCAATCTTGAAATTTTATGTTTACTAGATTTCTCTCTACCTCTTTTTTCTAGAATTTTTCTAATTTTTTCTTTTTATATTCTTATAGTTTATGTTCAAATTTTTTTAATCTTTATCTTTTTTTTACAAAATTTCACTATTCTTTTGATTTTTAGTTGAATTTATCATTTGTCTATGATTTATCTAATTTTCTCTTTCTATATTCTTATAATTTATTTTCAAATTTAAACTCGATTTTTTTTTTTATCTTTATATTATATTTACAGAATTCTACTCTTACTCTTTATTTTTCAATTGAGTTTATCCGATTGAGTATGTTTCAAAAAAATTGAATTAGATACCTATATAAATATAGTGAGATCATTCAAATCTACTATTTAAATACCCATTTAAATTGATATCATAGTATTTAATTAATTTTTAACATATTTAACATTGTTTATTACCTTTTATTACTTGCAGTGGATAGCACAGGTTACCGCTAGCATATTATTATACAATTGTTTTTATTCGTTTGCATATACAAATCGTAAGACGAGTCGTGTTTAGGAGAGATGAGTCGTGCCCTAATTTAGTGTAGATGATTGACATCGACCGAAGATGATTTGTGTCTACGATTTGATTATACTCATTTTCTTGACGATGATATTAGGGTTTGTAATCACGATATATCATTATTATCCGAATCATTGATTTACTAGAATTCAATATATTAATTACTTATTATGAGATTAGATATGGATTCGAAATCCCAAACTATTTTCTCCTTAAATTCCACCTCAATCATTCTTTTTATTTAATAATTGTTTTTAGTTAAATTTAGAATAAAATCAAAATATTCATTTGATTTGAATTAATTAAGAATTAATTTTCTAATATTTAAATAATTTAGCTTTTTAGTTCCTATAGACCGATACTCGAACTAAATCACTATTTTATTTAATTAAGATCTTAATAAAGATTTATTTTTTGTGACAAAAACGACGCACCAATGGTGTACCATAATTGTGCTTCTTGAAGACACCCAATACAAAATTCTCGGCTTGTATTCCATGCTTGCCAAACTTGCAGCCTCAGTTTGCTTTCAATCATTATAAAAATTGGATCTCTAACACATTTGCGTATGGTCGGGAACTTACTTCTGAGTGGTTTGGTAGACAATTTGTAGATTCGAGTCTTATTGACATTTGTTAGAACGCGAAATTCATACCCATTGATCCTAGATCACTGATTCCTTACTAATATACTTTCAATGGAGTTGCATCAACTTATGACTTAAGTCTTTCTTGAGACAGTGTGACTCCCTGCAAATCTCATACATTTGTGGGCACATCTAAACCTTTTTGTCTAATTCTCTAACCGGTATGAGCTCCTATGATCACTCTCACATAACATTGTCACATTGATCATCCACTCCTACTCTTCTATAAATAAATAAAAAAAATCACATTGCAAGACAACCATTTTCAATCCATAAGAGCCTTAAGAAAATTTTAAAATGAGCTAATATTGGATGTCGCCTTCAGTAGGTTGGGGTCAAACAATGGCCCAGTCTGTTTTGAGGGAGCGCTTCCGGATTTTTGTGTGAATCTCCATGTTTGCGGGGGTCATTTAGACGCTTCATATTCAGCTCCCCAACGAGTAGGAACTCTATCAGCCACACTCAAAAAAGATTGACTTGTGTTAATTGCGCCTTCTACCCTCCTTTCTCTAGGGGAAAAAAAATATTTCTAGACAAACTCAATTTCTAGCATTTCTAGGTAAGACCATTATATATGAAGCTGATTTTGGTTGGGGAGACCTATATGGGTGATCATAACAAAACAAAGGATATAGTTGTTTTCTATTCCTAAGACTTGGTGGTGGTGGAGGCGGCGACAACATTGAAGTGTCATTTTATTTGGAAGAGGGTGACATAGCAAAACTAGAGGCTGACAATTAGTTCCTTGCATTGGTGTCACCACCAAGATCAGGTGCTAAACCCAATCTCAGCTCCTCCTTTTAGATTTGGGTAGGAACTGGAAGCTAAAATAAAAAGTTTATGTTGCAAGAATCTGTGGAATTTTTGTTGGTGTCTAACGAGGGAGAAATTATAGTTTGCTCCAGGTGCAAACTTTAGTGGTGTCTCAATTTGTATTTTATTTACTATAATATTACTACTTTTTGTCTTTTGTAAGGAGACAACATGACAAGTGTCATGAGATATGTGTCGTGTGAAACAATACTCCAGAATTACTAAATAATTTTTCCTATTGAGGGGTAGGAAAAGTGTAGTAATAATCCTTCATTTGTTAGTGTCTATTGTTATTTGATTTGTGGAAAATGATAAAAATATGTGATATTGACATTTTACAATTATGAATCATAGTGATGAGTATTTTGTATTCTAGTGAATTGATATAAATTTAGTAAGAAATCATAAATAAATAAATATAAATGAGAGGTATAATTATGACAAGATATCATTTGCATTCATTAATTTATTAATAATTATACTTCAAATAAGAGAACCAAACATGAATATTTATATAGACAGTGATATAAAATGACTATAAAAAATTAGTGATATATAACATTTATTGATTGGAAAAGTGTATAACACAAACTATTTTACTAAAATTCTTACTAAGGCCTCGTTTGGGAACATGTTTTTTTAGTAATTTTTTAACTTTTTGATTAAAATATGATGTAAAAAAACTAGTATATTTGGTATGACTTTTTAATTTTTTATGAAAAGATATACAAAAAATAAAGAGAAAAGAAAATTTTTAATTTTTTGATAATTATTGACTTTTAATTTTTTTAATAACTTTTTAATTTTTAAACTAAATAATAATGTTACTGAACAAGTCCTAAATATGCACGTAGCTAAGTATAATTGGTTGTCTAGAAAATGGACTCATAGCATTGATATTTGAGCTAACAATCATGTTTGACCATATCTTAAATAATGGTTGGGCAAAAAAGGTTTGATTAGATTGGGCTAAACTTTGGGATAGATAAATTTTGGAACATCTAAACATCCTTCTTGTTCAATTGTGGTTGGGTTAAGATGGGATTTGAAATTTCACTTGAATTAGGGAAGGTGGTTAAAAGTTTATTTTTTGATTTTTTAAAGTTTTTTTTATTATTTTATATGAAAGATGATATGAATTTTAATCATCTTTCCGAAATGATGGTTGAAGGAGATGCATGCCCAGCACATGGTTAAAACTTTTGAATGGGAATGGAATTGGTTCTCTCAAATTGAAAATAAGGGTCGACTTAAGAAAATGGTGCACAAACCTACTTGTAATAAACTAAGTTCAGTGGGTTTTCTTTACATGCTAGGCTGGGCCAGTCCAAGGTCAAAAATCTTAGACCCAAACCTTGCCCAACAGGCATGGCCTAGAACTAACAGTCTAGCCCGCTGACTAAATCCAAAGAATTTTAATATTTTTTCTTTTTTTTTTTTGTCCCCATTTTTCCCCCCAAGCTTGAGTCGAATAGTTTGTGGTTTAAATTTGTCTTAAAAATTCAAAATGTATTTAAATTTAATTTGTTTATCTTTCAAGTCGATCTCAAATGAGTTTAATAGAACAAATCACAAGCCGAGCTTGAATTAATTTTTTATATTACATATAATCGAGTCGAACCGAGTGGTAAATTGTTTAATCTTGATTAAAAACTTAAGGAATTTTAAAATGTGTTCAGTTTATATTGTACATAGAACTATAATAGTTTGGTTCGCTCTGTAACTCTATGAGTAACTCGAGAAGGGTCTATCCTCAGTGAATGGTTCCATTCCTCACTCTAGCCCATGCTGGTAGGCCTAATTTTTGCTATCAATTAATTTCTATTTTAGAGCCAAGCTTTCCTAACATGAGAGCCCAGAAAAGAGCATTCTTTGAGCTTTGATGTCTACCAACCTGACTCATTTTGTTAAATTTTAGTAACAAAGTAATCCTCATTGAATATTAAAGGGAAGGAAAATACTTGACACACCCACAATTTTTGACCCCCACAACCCCCAATTGATTTGTGGCCACACATTATTTTTTTTTTTTTTTCTCCTCCCTCTCTCCTCTCTCTCTCTCTCACAAATGTGCTGGGGGTGCTGAGGTTCTGGAGCATAGCTCTTAAAGGGAATTATGTACTTGATAATTGATGTGAGAAAAGTTCGTTGTGTTAGTCAAAGCTACTGAGAATTTTCTTGGCAATGATGGTACACCATAATTGTGTTCCTTGAAGACACCCATTCAAAATTCATGGCTTGTATTCCATGCTTGCCAAAATTGCAGCATCACATTGTTTTCAATTATATAAAAATTTGATCTCTAACAAAGATTACATTAATTCACATTTGCTTTTGATCTAAACTTACTTCAGAGTGGTTTGGTAGACAAAATTTGTAGATTCGAGTCTTATTGAAATTGTTAGGAAGTGAAACTCATACCCATTAATCCAAAATAACTGATTTCTTACTATGTTTTTAATAGAGTTAGATCAAGTTATGACTTTAGTCTTTTTTGAGATAGTACCTATGGATCGCTACAAATCTCTTACATTTGTGGGCCTGTCTAAACACTTTTTGTCGGACTCCCTAACCAGTATGAGCTCCTATGATCATTCTCAAATACCATTGTCACGTTGATCTGTCCCTCCTACTCTTCTTTTATCTAGGAAGAAAAATTACATTGCAGGACATGACTATTTTCAATTCATAAGAGCCTCAAGAAAATTTTGAAATGAACAATATTGGAATGTTGTCTTCGATGGACTGGTATCAAACCATAGCCCAATCTGTTTTGAGGGAGTGCTTGCAGATTCTTGTGTGAATCTCCAATCTCCAACAGGGAAGAACTTTAGTGACCACGCCCAAAAAAGATTGGCATGCGCTAATTGCGCCTTCTGCCCTTCTTTCTCTAGAAAAAAATAAAAATAAAAATTCAAGACATACTTAATTTCTATGCATAGGAGTCCTAAGAAATTTTAAAATGAATTAAAATTGGACAGTTGTTCACATTGATTTAATTTAATTGTTTTAATTACTCAGCAGTAATCAAGGAGTCAATGGATTGTGACAAGTTCTTTCCACCTAAAACCCACTCAAGAAAAAAGATAAAAAGGAACAAATGAAAAAGGCATAGAAAAAGTTATTTATGAAGATAGGCTCACTTTTTTCTCGAAAAGTGCACGTAATTGGGGGTTTGTTCTTTTTCTTTTCATTATAATACCACGGAGACAAAATTATTATCCTTCTAGTTAAGAATGAAACACACCGCTTTGTTCCCATCCGGATGCAAGATAACCTAAGTATTCTTTTCATTTCTCACTTGTGCAATCAAGAGGATGATGACATTTTATTTCATTCAACTGTAGTCACTTTGATGCATCAACTTTGACTACAAAAATGATTTTTTTTTTTTTTTAAATAACCGATAACTAATCCTAGGTAAGGTTCTTTAGACCTATTCCATAAGCACAAAATCAAGATATATACGATCACTCGCTAATCTTATGTATCCGGCAAAATAAGACATCATAACGGAAACCTAAGAAATTATTTTTCCTGTAGCCAATTTAGGGAGTAAATAACTAGTGTTTTATGTCCTCTCTTTCGTTGCTATGCAAGCACTTACAAGTGGGATTCTATTATACCACTCTCAGTTAGGATTGTAAATGGATCAAGTTATTCACGAATAAGTTCAGTTCGGCTTGACTCGTCTTGGCACATTTATTAAACGACTCGAGTTCAAACTTGAATATTAGGCTTGTTTAGCAAACGAGTCGAGTTCGAACTCGAATAAGTTTGGCTCGTTTATCTTTATTTAAATTATATATTAAATAATATATAATTATATATAAATAATATTTTTTATTTAAATAATGTAAATAATATTAAAAAATCTTATCGAGCAGAACCGAATTCAAGCCCAGTTAGTTATTGAGTCGAGCTTGAGCTCGAGCTCAATAAATGAGCTCGATAAGCAAACAAGTCAAGCTCAAGCTCAGCAAAGCTCAACTCATCTTAGTTTGGTTCATTTACAGCCCTACTACCCGTAACTAATTCTTTTCCTTAATTAGACATCCTCTCACAACAACTAATAAGTTCATTTTTTTTTTTTAGAAATTACAAGGAAATAAAAAAAAAAAAAACTCACGGTTTAATGCTTATAACAAAATACATTTTAAATTTTGTCAATTTAAACTCTAATCTTTTGATTTGTTTTTAATCTAAACCATGAGTCTATTTTCATAAAGTAAAATTGACAAAAAAAAAAAGGATATTTAGTCATTAAACTCAAATGTCTAAAATACCCTTTTCATTGAGTTTAATGAGTTAAATACAAATTTTCAATCAGTTTTACTCAACGAAAATAAGTAAATAATTTAGATTGAAAACAAATCAAAAAATTAGGAATTAAATTGACAAATTGGTTTGGGAAGGATTTTTTTTTGGTTTTTTTCACTAAAAGACAAATTAGTTACAAAACTAAAAAAAATAAATCCAAATAAAATATCACATCAAACCCCATAATCATTTCATTTTTTCTCTAACAAATATCACATCAAACTACAAAAAAACCCAACTATCTTCCCAAACACAAAAAAAAATTTCTCCAATAATATGCTAAAAAAAAAAAAAAAAAAAAAAAAAAAAAAAAAAAAACCCACTTTACCCACAAAACTAACCACTCAAATTATTATTTTTTGGTTAGAAGGGTCAAACCCTAGGTTTCTTTTTGGTAATTTCCCACTTTTTTTAAAGTGAAATTTATTATAAAATATGATTTTAAAATGTAGTTTTTAAGTCTATCCCAACTAGACGGCCTGAAAATTACAAAACAATTTTTTTTTTTTTTTTTTTAAAAAGAGGATTTATTGGGAAATACTTTTTCAAATACTTGTATTCTAATTAGTTTATAACATATTCTTATATTTCAATAAGTTTTATTATTTGGATATTTGATCCACCAAATCCTAATTATCATATTTAAGATATTTTATGAATAATTTTATCCTTATAAATATTTTTTGAACGGTTAGCATATTGGTGATGTGAATATTCATAATTTACAATATGAATGTTCACATTAACAATGTAAATGTTCACATCATGAAACATTCACACTGTCAGTGTGAATATTATTATTAGGGCTATTTTGATAACTATGTCACCTATTGGACTTATTGGAATATAAAAAAATAGTTTAATCTATGAAACATAACTAGGTGAAAAATGATTTATGAATAAATGCTCCATAAAAAATCACTAAAAAAGAAAATAATCTAAATTTTGTAATATAAAAAAATAAAAAAACAAAAAAACAAAATAATCTTTAAAAATATCTCAATTCTCAATTTATAATTTGTAGCCAACAAACATGATAGACAAACATGTTTTTATTTTTATTTTTTATATATAGACAAACAAACCATTCAATGTATAAAAAAAAAAATGTGTGAATTTCGATTTATATGTTATGAAATCTTAAAGCATCTTCAATGATGATGCTAATAAATCTTATGTAGCAGGGTGATGTAATTAGATTTTTTGAAGGTGTTGAAAGCTTTAATGAAAGTGTCAAATCGTTTCTTTAAACAATTAGTTTTGGTTTCTTTATTAAAAATGGGGCTATTTTTTTAGAGAGTTTTGTTAAAGTGATATAAAATATTAAAATAACAAATAATAAAATCATAAATCTGATATTTTGATTGCATTGTTTATGAAAAATACCTTAGATCCCCAGTGGGGTTGACCCTCACCACCCTTACTGTTTTTTGATTGGTTCAAAAAATATTATTATTATTATTTTTTTTTTCAAGGCTTGCTCTCACAGTCCGCACGTGAAGGTGGGGTGCTGCGAGTCCCAGCAGTGTTGAGTGTTTATTTTAGATATGTCAAATTTAAGAAAAAAAAAATCAAAATGCCTCGTAGAACTTCAATAAATTTAGCATCTTCAAATTAAAAGTTGTTAGAGATGCTCTCACATATAATAAAATATTAAAAATATTATTTTTCAAGTAATTTAAATAATATATTGTCACAAATGTTAACAATTTTATTGGGACATTGTTTAATATTAACAGATTTTTGTTAACATTTCCCCAAGCACATATGTTAAGGAAACATTACGAGTTGTAAAAAATTAAAACCGGTCTAAATTATATAGTTGTTTTTTATAATAAGACCAAAACACCATTTTTTTTTTTTCTTCTTCTTCAACTTTTCATTTCATTTCTTCTTTCTTCTTTTTTTTTTTTTTGGTATAGAAATAATTTTTAAAAATCTAAAAGATATTTATTTTTGTCAAATTAATTTTTAATTTTTGAAAATAAATTTTAAAAACAAAAATAATCTCCAGCTAAAGTTCTTTATACTTGAGATTAACTTAGGCCCCGTTTGGGAAGAAGGTTGGGCTATTTTAGCCCACTAAAGACAAAACAGGCTATTTTAGCCCAAAAAAAACAAAACATCACATCCAACCCATAATCATTACACTCTTCTCTCACAAAAAAACTCAAAAAAGCCAAAAAGCCAAAAAGCCCTTCCCAAACCAAGCTTTTAAGCCCAGGCTAAAATAGCCAAAAAAGCCAAAAAGCCAAAAAGCCAACCCACTTCCCAAACCCACCCTTATTATAAAAATAATGAAACACACTGTACATGAAATTTTTAAAAAATACATAAAAGAAAAGATAATGGAGGACAATTGGATAGTCATTTACCGAAAATGTTTGCTGGGCTCTCCTGTGATAGTTAGTTTTTTTTTTTTTTTTGGTAATAGTTAAAAAAAATTACCATTATTCCGTACTGCAAGAATGGGATATTTTTGTCCCCATAAAAGAAAATATCATATTTATTAACTTCTTGAAAAACATTAGATTATTTATACTTTGGTTCAACATTTCTCATACTAGTGGAAGTAGGTAAATCATGCTCTCTTTTTTTTCTTTTTTTTTTAGAGAATATAAAAAACATTTATATTAAAAATAATAACATATAGAACAAGACCCCAAAGGGCCAAACAAACCATATAACAAAAGGAAAAAAAATAAACAAACAAAAAAAAATCCGCCAAAAAAAACCCAACTGCGAGTTAGGAAATACCGCTAATCTTCTAAAAAAATGTGGTCTGGAAAATAAGATATGCTTGAAAGTCCATCATCCCCATTGATGTCGTCCTCGTCGTCGCTGCCTGATTTCTCCACTGCCTCTACCGTACTTCGGACATTGCCAAAAGCTGGAGATAAGGAGGAGGTATACCCACAATCGTATGGGAGAAGGCTTGAGAGAGGACGGAACCATTATGGATGTAGAAAATTCAAAAATCTATGCCGAAATCAAGGGAGAAAATTCTCAAACTGCTATTTCGGACATAAAAGGTCCAGATCAACACTTTAAAAATGTAAAGGGAGTCACCGGAGTATTGTCAGAGCATTACCGGAGCACCACTAGAAATCTCCTAGAGAGAGGAGATACCTTGTTTGGTTTTAGAATTTTGAATCCACTTTTTAGAAAAGTGGAGTTTTTTATTTTCCATATTTTTTTTTTGTTTTCATTGAATTTTTTTTAGTTTTTAGATACACCTAACATTAATACACTTAAAAAGTATAATATTTGTAAAAAAAATCTTTAAAAAATTCACTAAATATCAAAAATATAAAAGAATACAAAAATTTAGTACATTTTGTATTCTTGTATATTTATTAATTTTTTAAAAATATTTTACTTTTTAAGTACAGTTAGCTGCATCTAAAAAGTAAAAAAAAAAATGTTTAAAATATTAAAAAAATTCACTAAAATTAAAAAAAAATACAAAAAATAAAAAAACTCAATTAAGTTAAAAAATTGGAACCAAACAAGGTTAAATTATGAAATTAATGAAAAGTGTTTTAAAATAGAAAATTTTTTTTTTATCTTTTTTCTTGTACCTCAAATACTTAAATATTTGTTAACAGGATCCATACATTATAAGATTACACACAAAGCTAGAGTAATATTATTAAAAACAAAGTTTTTTTTTTTTAAAACAAAACATGAGGTTCCAGTATAAAATAAAAAATCTATCTAAAAAAATATTTAAAAAAATTGAAAAATTGAAAATGGAATGAGTAGAAGCGAAGAAAAAAAAAAAAAAGTAAGAACAAGGAGAAAAATAAAGTAAT
The DNA here is from genome assembly GCA_030407325.1 of Camellia japonica. Lineage (NCBI taxonomy): Eukaryota > Viridiplantae > Streptophyta > Magnoliopsida > Ericales > Theaceae > Camellia > Camellia japonica. Next base: position 7,329,655 of record JAPPVO010000010.1, read on the forward strand.
GAGATAAAGAGATGGGGTGGGTCCTGTCATTGTTGTGCAACAATATAGACTTATTTCGGAATTTATTTTAATAATTTAAATTATTTATAATTTAAAATATATTAAATAGAATATACTTATAAAAAATTAAATTAATTAGATATCTTTATCTTTTTCATTCACTTATATTTATATTTATTTTTATATTTTAAATTATAATTATCATTTATATTTGTAAATATAAATATAATTTGATAAAATGATTAAAGATGAAAAAGAAAAGTTATGGAATGCAATTCGATGAAATGCACTTAGACGACAAGGCAAGGATTCAGCTTTTGTACCAAAAAGAAAAGTACACCAATAAGCTTCCACACATGTGAATATGAACAACGACCCCCTTCGGTCACTTTCAACCATAAATCGATGTTCTCCAAAAACATTAAAATGTTTTCAAAAGTAAACCTAACCAAAAAACAAAAAAAATTATTGACTTATTTAGATTATATTATATTTTTATTTTTATTTTTTTATAATTTTTTTTTTTATATAATGAGTCAATAAATCTAAAAAAATCCACTTTTCAAAATAGATCTTAGTGGATTTTTTTTATTTATTTGTAGGATGGTCTAATCTTGATAAGCTTAAATTAAAAATATTGATTCCAAGTTTGAAAAAAGAAAGAGGAAAAATAAAATAAACCCAAAACAATAAGCCAAAGGAGGTTAACAACTCTACTTTTGATGAGTAATGTAGCTATGTTAATTTTTAGTTACAAACTTCATATTTTAAAAAGCTAGAAGTTGGGTTTGTTGGATAAATTTGATGAACAAATTTTATTTAAAAAAAAAAAAAAGATTATAATCATAATCATAATCATACCCTATTATATTAATTAACAAATGTTAATAAATTTCCCTGAAACATTATTTAGAAATATTTTGGAAAGATAGTTAAAAGATATTTTCTAACTTTTAATCCATGTTGGATCATATCATTTCTCACATTTTTTATATATATTTTTTTTAAAAAATCAAAAAAATAAACTTTTAACCATCATTTTAAAACAACCCTTAAGCCCCGTTTGTTTTCAGATGTACAATTGAGGAGATTGATAGTGAGAGGATTAATAGTGAGGGAACTGTTAGTGAGGAGATTGATAGTGAGGGGATTAAGTAAAATTGTGTTTGTTTTGATGATGGTTGTTAGTGTAGGGATTGTTAAATTATTTTTATATAAAATAAAAAAATAAATAAAAAAATACAAAAACATTAAACATTAATTTTTTTAAAAAAATACCCAACACGTAAAAAATTTTAAAAAAATAAAAATAAAATAAAAAATTTTCAAAAAAAAAATAAAACAAATAAAATAATGATTTTTACTTAACAAAAAATATAAAAAATTGAACATTAATGTTAAAAAAAATGCCCGACATGTAAAAAATAAAATAAAAAATAAATAAAAATAAAAAATTTCTAATCCGCCGAACTATTTTTTTAATACAAAGTCCTAGAAGCCCATCCGAATCCTCTTGAGGAGGCTCATTCTAATCCGGAGCTCACTATCAATCCCCTCTCTATCTCTTAAAACAAACATAATATTAATGGATTCCACCTCACTATCAATCTTAATCCCTCCTCTAACTCTCCAAACGAACGGGGCCTTAATATCAGGATTTAATACAATTTGAGAATGAAATTCATTTAATACAATAAATGCATTTTAAAATTTTATATGAAAAAATGTTTTGTCATGTCATTGTATGGTACAATTTTGTGTCAAATAAAATATTTATGTCATGTCGTTGTATAGAACAATTTAAGGTCAAATCAAATATTTATTGCCTTTCATACTATTTATCTATTTAATTTATTTTTTTAGGATGAATTATCCTAAAAGTAGTGAGAGAGAGTTCTAATACTAACACGAGCTCTAGTAAAATGTCAAATAAAAAAAAAAGAAAAATAAATCAAAACATCACATCATTATTATTACTTTAACAGTTTTTATAGTTTGAGATTAGTGTTACTTTAGTCCATGACTTTTTAATTGTAACACATTTGACCATGAATTTTGAATTTTGTTTTAAATAAGAACAATTGAAGATATTGGCCCTGTTTGATAGGGCTTATTTCCATCTTATTTCAGATTTTAGCTTAATTTAAGCTATTTTGATGTGTTTGGTTCAGCTTAACAATACAGCTTATAACTTTTTGTAAGTCAAAAATCAACTTATTTTTTGAGTGGAGGACGAGAAGCTTAATTTATATGTCAAAAATCAGCTTATGTTCACAGTTATAAGTTATAAGCTGTTAAATTATAAGTTATAATCACTTTCTCACAGCTCTACCAAATGAGGCCACTATTGCTTAATTTCAAGGACAAAATAGTCAATTTGATTAAAATAAATGTCAAAAAAATATTTTTAAAATTTTAAAAATTATTTCTACCCACCAAAGATAAAATTATGTAAAATTAATAAATCTTTAGACATTTATTTATTTTTTTACCAAATTAATTTTTATTAGGTGTTGGGATGATGATCATGTAACGGATGATTGTTAGGATTTTAACGTGTAATCAGTATATATGAAATGTTTTTAGTTTTGAATTTTTTGAGTTAATGAATCGGTTTAATAATAATATCAAAATTGTCGCCATCTTTAACTTTTAAAAAAATATAAACTAATTTAATGAAAATAAAAACAACCACTTATTACATATCATCATCCAAACACATAATAAAAATTAATTTGGTAAAAGAATAAATAAATAAATGTCTAAAAGCTTTATTAATTTTATATAATTTTATTGTTAGTGGGTAGAAATAATTTTTAAAAATTCAAAAAAAAATTAACATTTATTTTTTAAATTAGTTTATATTTTATCAAATTGACGATTTTGTCTTTAAAATTAAATATCAGTATATTCAATTGTCCTTATTTGGAGTAAGACTTAAAATTCAGGGACAAATATGTTATAATTGAAAAGTTAATGATCAAAGTGACAGAATCTCTAAATTATAGGGACGGGTAGTGTAATTCGCCTTATTTTTTATGTACTTAAAAGTAAAAATATAGAAATGTTTGAAAAATTCATTGATTTTTGTGCAAACTTAACTTTAAAAATATGAAATATTTTTCTGATATTTTCTAAAAATGGGTTATTTTGAAAAAAAAAATTCCAAAACAAATTTTCAGAAATAGTTAGTCAAATAATTTTACGGGCTATTAAAAACATAAAACAAAAGATAAAAACATAACTAAAAGTGTACTTTTTGTCTTTTTACGAAAAGATGTGCAGAAAAGTAGAGTGGTGATATGATGGAAAAAAGATAAAAAGATAAAAAGATGGATTATATAGGTTATCCCAAACCAAGTCTAAATAATGCTCCGTGTCCCAAAAAAATATCTAAAAAAATAAATAGTTGGAATTCACTTCATGTGTGGATTCTACTATACAATAAATTAGATTAAGGCCACACATCAATTTTTTGAACTATTTTTTTAATTTGTAAATTTTCTACACAACCCACCCCCCTCCCCAAAAAAAAGAAAGAAAAAAAAAAAAAAAAAAAAAAACCCTCACTTTCTCGAAAAAAAAGGGCACTAAAGCCCCGAAATTCTATGTCAAGTAAAAAAAAAAAAAAAAAAAAGAAAAACTTACCCAAAATAGAAATTAGAGTTTTAGTGCCACAAATCATTTTTCCTTAAGGAAATATGAAAACACTTTTTGGATTCCTGGTGAAACGATAACCATGTGCAGTTTAATTAATTAAAAACATAATTCTCTCTCCCTTATCAAACTCTATGATTCTAGTTAATCAAATGTATACATATATATATATATATATTTAAGAGTTACCTTGTTTACTTTTAATTTTTTGAATTCAATTTTTTTAAATTGATTTGATTTTTTTTTTTTTAAATTTGTACTTTTTATATACACTTAATATAAATACAAGGGCTTTCCGTTCAAAAATCCAAAATCAAACTTTCTTTGTCTAAAGATTCAGGCAAAAAAAAACTTTGTCCATAAGGACATGCTAGTGTAAAATGTCTAAATTACCCCTTATATATATCATATACCTGGTTAGAATCTTTCATTTCTCTTACACTCTCTCATACACACTCTCTCTCATCTAAACCCCTCTCTCTCTCTCTCTCTCTCTCTCTCTCTCTCTCTCTTATCTTCTTCAGCATCACCCTCCTTCCGTCGCATCTATCGATCTCTCTCTCTCTCTCCCTTTGTCGTCGTCGATCTTGCAAGGCGACGGAGCTAGAGTCACTCGCGACAACACCGCTTTCACCGATTGAGTTCCACTCAAATCTAGTCTAGATCTACGCCTTCGTCTCTCTTTTCTAACGTTGTCGCGATCTTTGCCTATTGTGGCGAATTGAAGCACCGATGGCATCCACTAGTCACCGTGATCTCAATTGCTCCCCGATCTCCCTCGTCGGCGAGGTCAAATCGACCGCTGCCCTTATTGAAACCCTATTCGGAAGAAAGGCGCGATCATGCTCGACATTGAGATCTGGCAACATTAATAGAATAGCGGAAGACAATTGTTATAGGGCTTCGTCTGCCGAATACATGGCCTCCACCGAATTATCAGATCTCATATCTACATCTCTAGTACATTTCTCTTCTTTGATCCACTTTTTGATCATCTATTTTTCTGATCTAGACCTTGATCTGTGACTTTTGTTATGATTTGAAGTTCTTTAGGTTATTGTCATGACCCGAACCCACTCCTAAAATTTTGGGTCATAGTCGGCCAGTAATCACTTGATTACTTTCGGCCTCAAACTAACATACAGGTAATTATAGTAATGGGGCCATAAGCGGAAGCACACAATAAATGAAGAAGTCCATTGAGATGTGCCAATATAAGTAAGATATAACACAATCACATTATTTACATGCCCATGCAAAAATACAAGTATCAAAGGAATTTTATACATGCCGATTACGTAACCTAAGACCAAAATAACAAAAGAAACAAAAATAGAGTCAAAGTAAGAAGGGAGTCAAAGACAAGACTCCATCTCAGAGGCATAACTCGACAGGTTTACAAAAGCTCCTAAAGCTGATTCTAAGGGTGGGCTTCATGCTGCGGTTCACCTATATGTGCATACATAATGTTAGGTGAGCGAAGCTCAATGAGTAATAATAAAGTAAAGCAATATAAATGGATGATCATGAGGTTCTCACAATATCCATAATCATATAAACCGAACGCCCTTAGGCCCAATCATATAGCAAACGGCCTCAGGCCCAATCATATATCAAACAGCCTTAGGCCTAATCATATAACAAATGGCCTCGGGCCCAATCATATAACAAACGGTCTCGGGCCCAATTATATAACAATTTAAACAAAAACAGAACGACCTTAGGTCCACATTGCACATATCATATAATATTAATGAAATTCCTTCATTTCGATCAAATGATAGATTTAAGTTTGATTCCAAATCACATTAAAGCTTGTTTCAAATCACATAGCATCAAATATTGCTTATCAAACCTTTTATAACTCCAAGTCGTAGCGGGGTACCCGAAAGCCTTAATTAACTTGCTGAATTACCATACATGACAATCATCAAATATTGACAACATATAGAATGTTTATAGCGAATCATTAGCTTATACAAAACGTCCAAGACGGATCATAGACAAATAACACTTATTGAGGGCCAAAGTACATATTCCCAATTTGTCATAATCATTGCTCAAAAGAAAACTCATTCATTCTTATCAAAATATTCTTTTAGAAACTTGCCATGGCATAATTACTTCGAAGATTTCAAGCATATTTTATCATTTTGAAAACACTCATCAAGGCACATTATTTATACAAAGCATAAGTTTCATAATTCCACAGTTTTTCATATGAAAATATCGTTACAAAGAAATTACTCACAGTGCTTGGTCGGATGATACTTCTTAACGACTCAGCCTGCAAAAACATAACCAAGCATAACATTTCAAAATGCATTGCCTTCAATTCACTCAATCGATTTATTCGTTACATAACCGTTCAATCGTTCCCCATTCTTTAATTCCTATTAAATGTTTAATGCTAAACTTCTTTACATGTGAATTACGTACCAAGCATGTGTCAAAGATATATACTTTAAACGGCCATAAATGTTCATGACTTAGATTAATGTTTCCTACAACAATTTCGTATATTTTTCATTGAAAATATCATGTTTAAATAGTTAAGATTTAAGGAAATAGCAAGAAGCGAAAGGAAAATAAGTCAGGGTAGGAAATGGCATGAAATGGTTAAAAGAAAATAAATAGCTTTCACTAAGTTGAGCATATCTATTTGTGTACTTAGAATTTGGATGTGAGACTACACCATTAGAAACTAAACTTCTAAAGCTTGAATTTAGGCTCAAGAATCGCTTAAAACGGAGCCCGAATAAAGGAGATATGCCTTTTTGAAGTTGGGTTGAAATAGGGGTCCCGCACGTGCGAAAGTCTTCACCGCTTGTGCGGCCCAAATCTGCTCGAACGGAAACACTGGCCGTTCGAGCTCCTAGAGAGAAAAATGGAAACATTTGTTTTTCTTCATGTTCTGCTCGTGCAGAGCTCGTGGCTGCTCGTGTGGTTTGGGCATAATGAGACAGCCCAAAAATGGTTCAAAGATACAAATTTCCCAAACTCATTTCCAAGTCCAAATCAAAGCAAAACTCACTCAAAAACATGATATACTAGCATGATTTAGGTATAATTCTACATTACACACATCAATTTTGCCTCACCATTAGATTCATGGTTTTATCTATTTCATATATTCATAAATTACATACACAAGCTCAATATATATATAATATGGTGAATCTTCTAACAAATCTTGGTTGTATGAACCATCTAGAGTTTATTTCATGGAGTAATTACAAGAATGAACTCAAATCAAACAAAAATGAAGGGATTTCTTAATTTTATTTTCAAACCCTTGCACAACTCAAAACCCTAGCTCAAAATTCCCAATTTCCTCTTGATTTCAAGCAAAAGATAAGATATGCACAAAGATTTCAAGTAGATTAACATACCTTAGTTCAAATTTAGGGTTTGTCCCTTGAATCCCTTGTAAAATCCTAGCTTCTCATATTCCTCTTTCTCTAACTCACTCAAAGCTCTCAACAAGAAAACGAAGAACTTAAGAGCTAGATACACGTATAAGAATTCGGCTCATAAATCTTAAACGAATCGTAATTTTTTCAAAATTTCACCAGTCTCTAAAAATCATGCTAAATACAAATATGAAGTCGGTTTTGGCTTATCGCACCTGTAAGGCTTTCAATTTCAATTCAAAGTTGTAATTGCAACAGATTTTCCTACATTTAACAAATATTATTCCAAATTCACATAATTCATATACTTAAACTTGCAAATTCATATCAAACACATAATCACATGCATAATTAAGTATAGTACGGATTAGGTTATCACAATTATGCTGAGAACATCATTGGCCTTAGATCTGCTTCAACTTAGCCTCAGTTTTTGCTTAAACATCATAATGTTAATCTGTTCATATTTATTTATTCTTAGCTGTTGAATTTTAATATGTTCAAAATTTTAATTTGTTAATTTTTTTTTTCTTTTTCTAGTAGTTGTAGTTGTTGATGATGTTCTTTTTATGGATGATGATGAAACATATATTTGCACAGATATTGTGAAAAATTGAACATAAGTTGTCTAGATGCACTTTTGTCCAGATAAATGTTGAAAAGATAGGTATAATAAACTTGTGAATTTGTACAGATAAATTTTGAATTGATAAAAAATTAGACTGATAGAAAATTTACATAGATGAAATTTGGACAGATAGAAGATTTACATAGTTAAAATTTGGGTAGATAAAAGATTTACATAGATACAATTTGTACAGATAAAAATATTGAACTTAAATTTCGACAGATAAAAAATTTGCACAGATAAATTTGGACAGATAGAAAATTTGCATAAAAAAAATTGAACAGATATAAAAGTTACACAGAAAAACTAAAACGATAGAAAAAAATTGAACAGATAGACCAAAAAACTTGAACAGATAGATAAAAAATTTCAACAGATAGACAGAAAATTTGAATAGATAGATATAAATTTGAACAGATAATCAACGAAAAGTCAAACAAATAAAAAAACGTTAAGAGGTAAAATTGGAAATAAAATGACTTCCAAGATTTCTCATCAAACTATTTCATGAAATGTAGATCTCTCACCAAAAAAAAAAAAAAAAAAATCACTATACCTAATACCTTAGACAATTGCTAAAGTGGATTTTTCACAAATTTTCTCTAAATACAATTGAAAAGTATAATATTTGTGAAAAAACCTTCAAAAAATTCACTAAATACAAAAAATACGTATATATATATATATATATATATAAATTTAGTACATTTTCGTATTTTTGTGTATTTATTGATTTTTTTAAAAATATTTTTTTACAAATATTTTATTTTTTAGGTACATCTAGATTATGTGCAAAAGTAAAAAATTTGCTTCAAATATTTTAAAAAAAAATCACTAAAAAAAAATACAAAAAACAAAAAACCTACTTTTAAAAAAATTAAACTCAGAAAATTGAAACCAAATAAGGTGTATAGGTTTTTGTCACAAAAAATCTTAACCTGGTCCATAGATTGAGCATTAACCTTACTGATTTCCATACCTAAGTATTAAAGTAGGGTTACACTTCTCTCAAATTCATATTTCAATGTGAGAGAATTTAAGGGGTCTATTGGGCTCACCATGACTCCCGTTTCGATGATTCAAACCGTTCATTTTACAAGACTATCAATATATATCATCTATAAAAAAAAATTAATTTGAAGAAATCTAACCTATTAAGATTTTGTCATTATATGACGGTTTCGGTTTGGACCCGACCATTTTCATTTTCTTAGATCCGGAATTACGTATCTTTAATTGTTGTTTATATCATTTTTATCTTGTTGTTAGTTGAGTTTGATTATTTGGGGTTGTTGGTTGTGTTTGAAACAAGTTGGGAGTTAGTTTCTTTAAAAGAGTTGTTGTCCATTTCCTTTCTTGTTCACTCGAGCAGTGCTTTGATTACTCGAGCCGTTTTTGAGATCTCTTAGCATTTTTGCAAGTAAAACTTCTAGGAGCGGGTGATCTTCGCTCGAGCGGTTCTTTTTTCGCTCGAGCGCTCTTCTGTAGTCTGCAAAACTTCTAGGAGGAGATCATTGTGCGCTCGAGCAGTGTTTTAGTTCTCGAGCGGTGTCACTTATTTGTGTCTGACGCGTAAGCGGTGGTTTGGTCACTTGAGCGGTCTGTGCATATATCAAATCAGAGAAAAGTAATTTTTAGTCACTTTTTCATTCCTATTTCTAAAACATTCATAAACCTAATTTCTTCACTCTTTTTCTCTAGTTCTTACCTAAACACCTAAAATATACCCAAATTCGTTGATGTGACAACCCTCACCACTGTTTACTGATAATACCACTGATTACTGCTAAACTGTGACTGAACATGATTAAAGTAACTGATTTGACTGACATTCTGAACTGATTGATTGAGTGTATTAGTTTAAATGCAAATCTATCTGTTTGACTGCTAAATGATCTGTTCATGTTTTATGTTTTAAATTGCAAATTGAAGGCCTTATTGGCGGCTGAATCCGAAACTGATTAGTGTTTTATGCTAATTAGAATTTATGTGATTTTATAGTATGTTTAATTGAAATGTGAATTGGAGCGATTAAATTAGATTAAATAATGTTAAATTACATTAGTTGCATTATTTACAATTTTGCCACTTAGTGGACAATCCTAGACCTACGCTCCTTATACCTCATACATGTTGATACACCATAATTCAGCCATTTGTTTTCAAGACCAAACCGTTTGAGAGATGGAGAGTAGGAGAACAAGTTGAACTCAATAAGTTTTGCTTGAATCTAGAGGAATTGAAGAGCATTTACATATTTAAGCCTCCTTACTTGGAATTGAAGACCTAAGGTAGAGATTTCATCCTCTCATTTGTGAATTCTAGTTGTACCTTGCATGGTTCGTGGGAAATTGGTGGTTAAAGTCAAGAATTGGTTTAAAATGTTGAATTGAGAGCTAGATCATGCATGCATGTCCTTATATTGAAGTTTTGAAGTTGTTTCATGAGAATTTCTACTTGCATGTTCATATTTTGGGTCTTGATCCATGAACTCACCATGTTTTGAAGTTAAATCTTGCATTTGATCTTGTTTTAGAACATTGGAGTTCCTAGGAACCCATGCATGTGTTGAATTTGCATTGTTCTTCATGTTCTTGAATTTTGAGTTGAAATTTGTGTTTAATTGAACTACCTTTGGGCTTTGATTTTGCAAATTGATCTTTGAAACATGTCATATTATGAGTTTTAAAGTGTTTTCTAGAAAATTAGCCCAAAAGGATCGAATTTGATGATTTAAATGTTGAGTTTCATGCTTGGAGACAAATCTGGAAATTCCAGATTTTGGATCCAAGCTTGAGCGGGGAACTCCACGCTCGAGCGTACACTCTGAGTTCACGCAGTCCACTCAAGCGGGGAAAGTAACGCTCAAGCGTGAAATGCGTGTATCTAGTACTTTGCATATGTTTATAGTCCGCTCGAGCGAGGACTTGTGTCTTACACTCGAGTGGGGGTCGAGCGCTCGTCGAGCATGAATTTCATGCATCCAGTACTTTTGCAGTTCGCTCGAGCGAGTAAAGTCACGCTCGAGCGTAGCTCTTTTGTCTGCATGTCCGCTCGAGCAGAGAAAGCCACGCTCAAGCGGGACCCCTGTTTCAGCAAAAATTTGAAAAGTGTTTTAAAGTGCATCTTTGCATCCTCATTCCATCCTAGGCATTCCTAGGCCTAGTTTAAGGCATCTTAATGAGGATAATGCTATAGAACCACACCGAGTCAAGATAGGGACTAAGTTATTGTTTCCCAAATGTGCAACTTAGTGTGTGTTCATCCTGTAACTGTGTAGGGTTGGCATCCAAGGACACTCACTAGCCTATCTGTAGCCCAGAACTCTGTCAATGACAATGTTGTAAAGATATATTCAATCATGAATATTTTCTGAATGACCAACTGTACTGCTTTCTAAAATGATATTTCTTACTGAATGAATGTTTGTCCTATTTGCGAACTGTATTCGTGACATCCATAGCAATTTACTGTTACTGTACTATTACTGATACTGTTACAGAGATCTTTGTCGGTTCCCATGTTGGAACCACTACTGTTTACTGATGTGATGGCCATCAACTGACTGTTCGGTCTGTTAAGACCTACTGTACTGTTTTGCTATGGGATGTACCACTTATGACTGCTATAACTGAATGACTGATATACTGTTATAACTGACTGTTTTAAATACTGAAAGGACATTCATTCTTAACATCTTTCCGCATATGTTATTCACTGGGCTTTGGCTCACTGTTTATATATATATATGTAGGTGTCCAAGCACCGGATCGGAGTTAGGAGCGTTGGGTTTAACTCCCTTTTTATCAAGCCAACCACTGTGCCTCACTGAGAGATTCCAAGTCATTTTAGCTAGGGCTTTTTTGGGGCCTTTTAGATTCCCTCTTTCTGTTTCTGTTTTGTATAGACTGTTTGAGGCTTGTACTGTACTGTTATGGTAAGGATTTGGTCCCTAACTTGAATGTCTGTATATGTTGTATGTACATACTGTTTTGGTTCTCAATGTGAATATGTTCTAAAAATTCTTTTTGCATGCAGACTGTCACAGCTCATTGGACATCTTTCATTTACTGTTTTGGCTTCTGCCAGCCCTTGTACTCTGTATTACTGTTATTACTGTTAAGCAAGCCTTCGGTAATCACGGATTACTGGCCGGTTACGGTGCTAAACCCATAGGGGCGGGTTGGGGTCGTGACAGTTGATCTCGCGCGCTCTTGTGTTTTGGAGAAAAACGTAGAGCTCGTTAAGGAGAACATTTTTATCAGTGAAAACTTCCATTTTGACTCCGTCTCAAATTAGGGCTTGCTCTCTACTTCTTCTAAACTTGAGGTAGAGATATCTTCAACCTTTTAGTATGATTCTTAACTTAGTTATGTGCTCCTTGTCCAATATTAGGATTTGGGAGATGGGGGTTTTGATTTAGGGTTTGATTTTTAAAATGCAAAAGAGGGGTTTTCAAATGGGTTTTTGAGGAACGTTGTGGGAGTGTGAATATTGTTGAATTGTGTTGAAATAATGAAAATTCCTTCCTTAAATGTGCTTTTGAAAGTAAAGGATGTTTAATTGGAAAATCATTGATGTTTGATTTATGAAAGGAAAATATGTTGGGTTTGAAAAGATAAGATAAATGTATCTATTGATGATGATAATGGAGTTGGATATATATTATCACTTCTATTTTGAGATTTATGAGATAAAACCTGTTATTGGGAATTTATCTGTTAAGTAGAGATATATGTTTTGGGCTATCGGTAGAGGATAGCTTTGATTGTTGTAGAAATTGCATGAGGATTAGGTTAATTGAAACTAATTACTCATATATCTTGCATTGAGCATTATTTCATACTTAAACATTGAAAATATATTGTTTTAAGAAAAAAGAAGTGTATACCTTGGTGAATCTAGTTAGGGGGTCTGGTTGTCGTTTATATTGTTGGCATGTGTATTCTTAGTGAAAGTTCAAAAACCCACGCGGTTAGGTGTCGATCGTTCCGGTTAGTACTAGTAAAATGGCTTTGATAGTACTTGTATAGCCTACTAACAGACACGTACATAGAGATTTCTAGTGTTTTGTATCCACTGCCGTGTTTTTATATTTAAAAAAAAATATTGTTTTATGAATTGATATACTTTTAACTGAGACATTGCATTGTTTTGAAAGAAAAAGTATAATGTTTGGCAAATAGCATGCATATTCATTCATTATATGACTTTGTTAAACTTCATACGTTGTGTTTAAGTATCTCTACTGGGTTTTAGTTCACACTACGTAGAAAACAACTTTTAAGTGAATGATATGCCTCCATCAAGGATGTAGCTTGGAAGGATTTGGAACCGAGAGCTTCTTTTATTTCTTTTGTGTAATTATTTTTGTACATGCCTTGAGCTTTCTATGTATTGCGTTTTATTCATTTTTATTGTACCCAAGCATTGACTTAGAAAGATATAGCCATTAGGGCATAAACTTATTTGTACTTCCTTTTGTTCCAATTCATTTACACATGTCATATGCTATAGATTCAAGATCTAAGATTTATGAATGAATATATGCATATGTGATGCTATTGTTTGCACACCAAAATATAATGAATAAAACCGATAGCAACTGCTATTATGAAGTATAGCGGTTGAGAACGGGTGTCGAACCATAGAGACTAGGGTAAGTTATTTTTAGTTCAAAGATTTCGGTTTTGAAAATGGAAAGTGAGAAAAAGAAACCTTTATACTGTGTTTGGTTAGGGGATTTGAGGAGAGATTTGAAAAGGAAAAAAGAAAAATGAAGTGAAATGTGAATAAAATATATTTATATTTCACCTAATTTCACACACTTTTTCCTTTTCCCTTTCTAAATCCTTTCCCAAATCCTCAAACCAAACACAACATTAGGATCTAGAATCCACTACTAATATTGTAATTGGGGGTTATTGTATTTAGGTTGTAGAAAATCATTGAAATAAGTACTACGATATGGTTTGGTCAGGATACATCACTTAAATAAACTTTTGTTTTAAAATTAAAAAGTCACGAATCATTTTCACTTAGCACGGACCATCACAACTAAACTAAATTAAACTAAGGTTGATGGACGAATCTTACTAAGTATGACTCGTCTAACAATTTTAATACACAAGCAGTGAAAATAATTGTATAACATGTATTTATGACCAGTGAATACATAATTTGATAAAATAATATTTGCACAAAAATCTGAGTCATACAACAGCACCCAAATCAATTAAAATCTACAAAACTAAATATAAACTACCCCAATTACTTGATTAGAGTTTTATCTTAACTCTAAGATAAAGAGATTAATTTTTCATAATAATGTTACAACCACTCTATCCCACTATTTATTTCACTATTTTCTTTCTCCTCCTCCTTTTTTTTTTTTTTTTTTGGGGGGGGGGGGTCATTCGCTTCAGCTGAACTCTTTTACAGAGGAGTGGACCTGCAAACAAACAAATAAACAAACAAATTAAATAATATGATAATAAAATATAATATTATATATATAATTAAGTTGGAGGTGTGGGAGACGTGAGTGCAGAGTTAAATATTGTGTATCATTTTAATAATATAATATATAAAATGTATTATTTATACTAATTTTTATACAAACACTTAAAATATATAAAAATATAAAAAAATATGTAAAATTATAAGATAGTAAAAATAAATAGACTAATAAAATATATTTTAAAAAATTAAAAATGTAATATTGAAACTCCAATCAATATGTTATCTTTTGTATGATAATAAAATATTAATGAAAGGTTAATTATATATTATCTTCTACTTTTTCATTGAAAATCATAATTATTGTTATTATTTTAGAACATTACACATTAAGTGACTAGCAGTGACTAGCAATGACTAGACACTTCAACAAACAACATACCAAATTCTTATAGGTAGGTAGACCTGAGAAATTGGAGAGATAAAATTGTTAATCATTAGAAAAAAAAAATGGTCAATGATCTAATTTCCAATAAGTTTTAGAACGAGAGAGTAGAGTAGAAATAGAGATGGATAGAAATAGAGGTGCTAAGGAATTGTTCAGCGTAATTGGAAGGGAAGAGTAACAAAATTCCTCCATTACTCTTAAAAACAGACCATATGAGTGTCATGTAAGAATTTTTCATCAGCTCAACAAATAAAAAATGATAAAAGGTTTATGTGGTGGAATATATTTCTTTTTCTCTCTCTTATTTTCTTTTTTCTATACACGCTTCAGGTTCAAATCGAGTTTCTGCATATGTAACAAACAAATAGAGTGATATGTCGCGTAAACACACTGAGAATTAAGTCATATCTGTTTTCAATTGAAGAAGAAGAGTGCAATAAGTGTAGAGTTTTGCTTAACATAATGTCCTTTGAGGTCATGATTATGCCCTACCCAAGTCTTGCCTCATGTACCATACCTTGATGTTGTTACTGAAAAATCTAAAATTTCCGAGATGTTTATTTGTGATTATATATTGATTTTAATTAGTAAATAACAATTCTAATCAAATAATCAAAGACAAATTAATATAACAATTTAACGTGAAAAAAATTACAATTGGAGCTCCTCCAATTGTGATAAAAAATTATGGACAAAAGTCACAAAATAATTCACTAAGAAGACACAAAGGAATTACACAAGTGTACTCTCAATTACCTAGAGAATCCACGTCCGAATCGAACTGACCCCTATGTGCTTCTTCCAGCCTCGTCTTCACCTTGGAATTGTCTTACCCAATGTTGAATCCACAATGCCGATGTCGAATCCACGACGATGAGCTACTTCGGAATCTACCAAAGCTTCAGATTCAAGTTCCACGGAACCCACCGAAGAACCACTCTCTCTTTTGTGAATAAAACAAACTAAACAAATCCTTTGATATAATCCACTCAATTCATGATTAAACTCTCATAGATATCAAAGGAAACAAGCAAAGAAGCTCCAGAAGAAAATCTTAATACCCAAGAAGAAGATCTAGAAGCCGTATCCTAAAACCTGACTGAACTGCAGCTTTTATAGCAAACAGATCTGCGATCACCGCTCGAGCGCAAGAATTAACGCTCGAGCGATCTGACTAAAACGCGTGTTTCAGAACACAAATCTACGCTCGAGCCGAAAAATACAACTCCCAGTACTTTTGCAGACGAGTGAAACTTCTGAAAGGTCACGATATCCGCTCCAGTACAGTAATGGCCGCTCAAGCGAAAAAATAACTTCAACTACAATTTTGTTTTTTGCTTTAGGGGCGTTGTCTCTCGACCTTGTTTGGGCGCTGCTCCCTGGACCTCTATGAGCTGACCGGACAGCTCGATTCCCGACATAGTCAGCAAAGTGGCAAACATAATATGATTAAGATCACAAACTTCTCTATATTTGCACAATTTAAATTGGATTCGCATCTAAATACTCATAGCCCCACTAAAATAAAAAAACGAATAAAATTACAATTAAAAACAATTTTGTCAAATAAAATTGTTAAAAATAAAAACTTAACAGTTACCATTATTCTTCTTATCCCACGATGATGGGACACTTTTATCATCATTAGGGATTTTCACCAAAATATTGGACTTATTAGAGGTCCTTCAATATAAGCGTTAGACTCTTCTATAGGTTGGTTGAATAACTATCCAGTAAGAAATTGTCATATCAAGACGATAGTTGGCATTGACTTGACCTTTGTATATTGTGATTGGTATTCTCCTCCTTTTGTCAATCGTGGTTCTGTTGCTATTCTTCTTATATTATCATTAAATTTTGGATTGCTCTTCTTGTTCTTTGATTGTTGGGATGGTTCACAATTCACATTATAACTTACCGATGAATAAGAGAAATCAGGCCGTCTGTTTTGAGCTATAGGGAGGGTATTGGGACTAGTAATACCAAGGTATTACTAATGTCATTGTTTGTTTAGAGAGATATCCTTGGGACTATTAGTCCCTTGGTATTACTAATACCCTTGGAAGGGGGATTGGTAAGGAGAAGGTAGAGATGGTATTAGAAAGGCCACAGCTTCTCTCCAGTCCAAATCTGGACTGGACGGTGCTGTCCGGCCTTTGGGGGCTCACTACGGGTCGTGTTTCGATAATCTAAACCGTTCAATGTGTAGAACTCGTCGAGTACTATATGCCTGTAAAAAATCACGTTGATCGGATATCGATAGCTATATGATCAAATCAGTTTTTTATGAAAAAAAATGGACGGTGAAAAATAAACGGCTTACAAAAAACTGATTTGATCATATAGCTATTGATATCCGATCAACGTGATTTTTTACAGGCATATAGTACTCGACGAGTTCTACATATTGATGGTTTAGATTATCGAAATACGACCCGTAGTGGGCCCCCAAGGGCTGGACAACACCGTCCAGTCCAGATTTGAACTGGAGAGAAGCTGTGCCCTATTAGAAAATAGTGAGGGGATTAAAATTTTTTTTATTTTTTATATATTGGGAATTTTTTTTTAAATATAATGTTTAATTTTTTATATTTTTTTATTTATTTTATTATTTTATATAAAAATAATTTAACAATTCCTCACTATCAATCCCCTCACTATCAATCCCCTCCATTCTATCTCCCAAAACAAACGGGGCCTCAAACTCATGGCCATATTTAGGAATATATTATTTTAGTTAGTTATTTAATTTTTTATAAAAAGGCGTGTAAAAAGATAAAGAAAGTGATGTGATATCGTGTGTTGTTTTAGAAAAGAAAAATACTATAGGTTCCAAATTTTTTATCAAATAAATGATCAAATGTTTCACATAGATATGGAGTCTACAAAATTGTGGATCCCACACGTATGTGAGACATTTGGTCATTTATTTGATAGAAAATTTAATATTTCTAACATTGCCCTTTAGAAATGATATACGAGCCCACTTTGTAAATCCATTTAATATCTAATGATGGATAAGTCAAATTTAAAAAATGATGTGTAAGTGATATAATTAGTTAATAATTAAAAAATATATGAGAGATGATGTTATTTTTAATATTTTAATTAATTATCATATTATTAAGTTTAGAAATTAAATCTAATTTTTAATTTTAAATAATAATATTATTTATTTTATTGACTATTTTAACTTAAGATGGGACTGAATAAGTAACCATATAAACTACCAGATCAATATGACCGGTGTAGTAATGTCAAACAAAGTTTAATTATCTATTTCCCTATTCTCTCTCTCTCCCTTATGGTAAAAAAAAGGGGTACTTATCAATTAGTCCTATTAACTAGACTTATTTACCTACAGGTCCTAACTAATAAATTTAACACTATAAAAATAAGAAAGTGATAAATTTATCACTAAAAATTTATTCATAAAAACAAAGAGACTGATAAATTTATCACTATAAATTTATTCATAAAAATAAAAGACTGATAAATTTATCTTTATCAATTAATAAATTTATCAATAAGACTTAATGGGTAATAAATCTCCAAAATAGGACCTTAATAAATCTCCAAAGTAAGACCTATTGGTAGTTTACCCTAAAAAAAACAACAGTAGTTGATAGGGGCTTTGATAGGAACTTTTGAGTCACGCTCAATCAATAAATATGTTGCGGTTGGGACTAAAAAAAAAACACTATTCAAAAGGTAAAATAGATTAAATAAATTAATAAAATAAAATATTATATTTAAATTATAATTATTTTATTTTTTCTCATAATAATAAAAACACTTAAAGTCAAACAAAGTTTAATAATCTATTTCCCTATTCTCTTTCTCTTCCTTTTAATATTTTTTTTTAAAAATCCATTAATTTAAATTGTAAAAAACAACAGTAGTTGGAGTTTTTTTTTAATAATCTAAAAAAATATAATTTAGAAAATTGATCCACTTTTTAAATTATTTGAAAAACTAACTTACTTTTTGAAATTATATATTAAAAATATGATTTGAAATTGAAAATCACATTTTTAACATGCAATTTCAGTTGAAATTGCATGTTAAAAATATAATATATCTTAGTGAAATCCATGTCATCATAAAATTATATTTTCAAAATGAAATTTCAAAAAACAACTTGGTTTCTTAAATAATTTGAAAAGCGAGTTAATTCTCTAAATTATTTATTTATTTTTAGAATATTTATAAAAAAAACTCAGGGTTGTGCTACATTCCCCTAAAAAACCCCCCCTAATCCCCCTAAATTTCAAACCAAGGCAAAAAAAAAAAAAAAATGTCCAAAACAACGTCGTTTTGGGCATTAGGGGGATTAGGGGGGGCTTTTTTAGGGGGACAAATCATTTTCCAAAAACTCACAACAGTTGATAGGGGCATTTGATAGGAACTTTTGAGCCACGTTCGATCAATAACTATGCTGTGGTTGGGACTAAAAAAATACGGTCATGCTGGGTAGCTCGAAAGAGCTACCCCCCGAATCCCCCTAATTTTTTTTTTTTTTTTTTTTTTTTCAGAAACAGAGAAGGAGGAAGTAGGGAGGGAGGAGAAGAGGAAGAGGAAGGAGGGAAGAGGGAGGAGGAGGAGGAGGAGGAATGAGGGGACTGGAGGGGGCCATCAGCAAAGGTGGGGCTGCGACGGCGGGGCTACGGCGGGGCGGGGCTGGGCTGGGCTGGGCGAGGCAACGATCGGCGGCTGGACGGGGCGACGATCGGCGGCTCTCTCTCCCTCCCTCCCTCTGCTTCTCTCTCTCTCTCTCTCTCTCTCTTCTCTCTTCCCCTCTGCGTTTGAGCCGAAAATGGAAGAAAAAAGAAAAAAAAAAAAATGCCCAAAACGACGTCGTTTTGGGGATTAGGGGGATTAGGGGGAGCCAAATTCGAGCTCTCAAACATTATTCAAAAAAATATTCAAAGATAAAATAGACTAAATAAATTAATAAGATAAAATATTATATTTAAATTATAATTATTTTACTTTTTCTTTCATAATTATTACATCTAAAAAAAAAAAAAAAAAAAAAAAATTCTTTTCAAACATGAGTGTGTTTGGTTTACTTTTGAGATAGTGATTTTCAAAAAAAAATTTGGAGAGAGAGTTTAAATTTTTTTTTAATTTGTTGGATTGTATATTTTGAAAGTAGTTTTAGAATTTGAGAGTTTGGGATGATTTGATATTTTATTGTAATTGAGTAGATGAGTGTGAGAGAAAAAGTGATTAAAGAAAGAGAGATGGGAGAAAAAAAGTGATTGATTGATATGTAAGAGAGAGAAACTATAAATACCCACTAATTCAGTCAGACTAAATTAATTAAAACATCAAAAAAAATTAAATTAAATTAATTCTTCTCAAACGAAACTCTAAATGTCTCAATCTAAAAAAATAAATAAATAATTAACGAATGCTAAAAATGAATATATCTTAATTAACAGAGTACACTCAAGACTCAGACAACAGACAACAGAGTACCCTCCAAGAATATATATTACTGATTAAAGAAAGCAAAAGTTTAATAAGCAAAATGTGCAGAGTTTCAGAGTGGTGTTTAAACTTTTGTGGCCATAGGCTTTTTTATGGACACACCCTTTGCCCCACAAAACCAACGAGATGACAAAATAGGGCCCACCAAAACCAACAAATACCAAAAGAAACTTCTCAAAAATATACTATCTAATTCTGTACCCAAAACTCTATTTTATGTTATCCAATCTCCCCCCTCTCTAAATTCAAGTTTTTTCTTTCTTTTTTGTATAAAAAAAATTATTTGACTATAAGTGGGTGTTTGTGATTTACTATTTTGATAACTTTTTTTTGTTAACTTATTTTCATTTTTGTAAACTTTTTTAAAAATTAAAAAAAAAAATTAAGTTTCTAGATTTTATTTAACGAGACAAATCAGAAAATTTTAAAAAAAAATCCAGAAAAGATAAAAGTAACCCAAAAATAATAGATTTCTAATTGATTTACTATAATTTTTTTTTCAATAAAAACAAAACTTTCCGTTTGAAATCATATTTTGAAAATACACTTTTGTGAGTTTGACAAATAAATTTTAAATTGATATGAATTTAAAAATTCTTCTTTAAAATAACTCATATAGAAACTTAAAAATATTACAGATTTTTTTTATTATATACTTTTATGCTTAATGTACAATTTTTTAAAGGGTAAATTATAATCAATCCTCTTAAATTATAAATCATTTGTATTTTGTCCCCTTGAACTTCAAAACACAATTATCCTGTTACACTTAACAGTATTCGTTATTTGTACTAAGATTTAAATGAAATCAGATCATGTATGAAATACATGACACACTTATTGATTTTTTTAATATCTTATATAGTGATCACATTTGCAATTTGTCTATATTATTTTAATGTTAAAGTACAAATGAGATCACTAGATAATGGTATTATTACCCTAATAGAATTTTAACAAAAAAAAATTAACTATAACAAAATAACACTTCAAGATGATTAACTATTGAATTTTAAAAGTTGATAGAATAAAATGCAAGTAAGTCCTAATTTAAAAGAATTTATTGTAATTTAACCTTTTTAAGAATTTATTAGATTGCCTCCAATTCTTATTAAGACTTTTCATTAAATTTAAATTTGATGAAATAGACTCACTTTTTCTGTTCAAACATTGGCGTCAAACGCATATCAAATGAGAAAAAAATAAAAAAATATCATCAAATGAAGGAAGTTTTTCATCTTTCATTAAATTTAAATTATTACTGTTGGTTCAGATCCTCTCATATGTCTATTTAGATGTCTACTCAAGAACAATTTTGACAACCTTTTTTATTCATATCTAGACGACTTCCAAGACATCCGCCTGTACGTCCCTCCAGAAAATCGGGAATGTGAAAAAATTTGATAAAAATTCTAATTCAAAGCTGGAGTGAACGGTATTAAATCAAATTTTTTATTAATTTTTTTTTATTCAAGAGTATCTTCAATGCTTACTCTTTGTTTTTCATCAAATTTGAATAAAGATTTGGATTAAAAATTTCATCTGATACCAAACATTTCAACACTAAATTTTTAATTGGGCAAATTACACTAATAGTCCCTATAGTCTGGGGGTCATGTCACTTTGGTCCCTGACTTTTCAATTGTAACACATTTGACCATGAATTTTCAATCTTGTTCCAAATAAGGACAATTGAATATACCATTGTTTAATTTCAAGGGCAAAATTGTCAATTTGATAAAATATAAATTAATTTGACAAAAATAATGTGAAATTTTTTTTGTTAAATTTTGAAAAATTATTTCTACCTACCAAAGATAAAATTGATAAATTTTTTAGACATTTATTTATTTTACAAAATTGATTTTTATTATATGTATGGATGATGATCATGTAATGGATGGTTGTTAGGCTTTTAATATATAATCGATATATTTAATATATGAAATGTTTTTAGTTTTGGATTATTTGATTTAATAGATTAGTTTAATAATGATATCAAGGTTGTCACCATATTTGACTGTTGGAAAAATAGAAATTAATTTAATGAATATAAATATAATCACTCATTACATGATCATCATCCAAAAACATAATAAAAATTAATTTGATAAAAAAAAATATCTAAAAGATTTATCAATTTTACATAATTTTATTTTTAGTGGGTAGTTTTAATTTTAAAAAATTCAAAAATATTTTTTTGACATTTATTTTTGTCAAATTAGTTTATATTTTATAAAGTTGACAATTTCGCCCTTGAAAAATTTAATAGTATATTTAATTATCCTTATTTGAAATAATACTTAAAATTCAGGGTCAAATATGTCACAATTAAAAAGTTAGGGACCAAAGTGACACAAGTATTAAATTATAAAGACTATTAATGTAATTCATATTTTTTAATTTTTATCAAACAATCGACCGAACGGAAAGACGACTGGACGGTGAGCCTCGTGTAAATTTTCTTTAAAATTTTTTCAATCTGGTCCTTCGTCCGGTTAATCAACCGATTGTTCATCCAGTTAATATCAATTTAATGAAATAGTTAAATGCTATTTTCACTAAATTTTTATTAAATTTAAATTTGATAAAATATTTGAGTTTAGGTGGAAGTTGTCTTGACACATACTATCATCAAGTACAAATTTAAAAAAAAAAAAATTAAGAGTCCTCAACATTTTCTCCTCTAATTCCATACCAAGTCTCCATACCAAGTCACTGCTCTCTCACTCTCTGTCTCTTTTTTTTGTTTGAGCAGACTCTCTCTCAGTTCTCTCTCTCTCTCTCTCTCTCTCTCTCTCCCTCCTTCTCTTGTTTACATCCACAATCTCTCTCCGAAGCACATACTTCAAATTTCCTAATTCCAAGTCTCTCTCTCTCTCTCTGTTCTTGTACAACCATGCCTGTTTTTGTTGGAGATAGCTCAACAATTTCAGAGCACAATCGATTCAGAAGACCCAGAAACCAACCCATCTCAGAAACAGATCCAAACCCCCCACAAATCCCTTCTATCACTCAATCCACACGCTGTAAATCCACCATCACTTCTCTTCTCTTTTCCACTTTCACCACCACCACCAATGACACCGCCACAGCCACACCGAAGAAGAAAAACTTTCCGTCTGGGCCATTGAGGGGACTCGGATGCGCCGCCGCGTCGTCGTCGCAGGTATCGATGCCGGCGGTGATTCGGACATCGGCAAATTGGGAAGCGAAGAAGGTGAGGAAGAAGAAACAGAGGAAGCAGAACAGAGAACCCCCCAATCATACAAACCCATCATCATCAGCGGATGTTTGGTGTGGTCCTGGGATTGGTTTCACCACTGATGTTGATTGTGTTGTGTCAAGAAGGACTGTGCCAGGAAGACTCAAAGTTGATTCTGAGAAGATGAATCCCAGGGAGGTATTCAATTTCACCTCTCTCTCTCTCTCTCTGGGTTTTGGATATTGTTCTTAATTTTGGGTTTGTGTTTATTTTGCTATTTTGGTGGGTTGATCTTGATTTAATACTAATTATTGGTGGTATTGATCATGTGATAAATCAAAATTAATTGGTTGCTTTATTTCTTTATTGGGATAATTTCATTTTTATTCCCTAAATTTGTTTTTTTCTATTTTATAAAATATCAATTTCTTCTATTTAATTGTTAAAGTTTCTAATTTTAACTATAATGTAAAACATCATTACAAAATTTGAATAATTTAAACTATACAACCAAACACTCGTATTATTATTATTTTTGACTCACTATTTTGAATTAATTTAGCATTTCTCTTAATGACTTGCTGTGGATTGTAGTATTTCATGCTTTTATGTCTTCAGGTGTCTTGATTGTTGTGAAAAAGATGGTGCATTCCCCTTTCATTTGAGTGTGTTTCATATTTGTTTTGTTTTCATCAATGCGGCTTCTAAGATTATCATGCTTGTGTGTATATAAGGATATGCGTATGCTGAAACTGCTTTCTTTTGCTTGTATTGGCAGCGTCCTTCGTATTCTGCAAGGAGAATGGTGAACCCTGAACCCATCTCTTTTATGGATGACGATCATTCGATGGGAATGATGCACTCAGGGTTAGATGTATTTGGAGCAAGGTATCACCGTCATTTTCGCCATTCTTCTCCCGAAGGCCTTGCTGAGGTTTGTTCATGAGTATCTTTATATATGTGTGTGTATTATTAAATTTAAAACTCTTATTTTCATGAATAATTTTTAAAATGTAATCTCTTAAGTATCTCTTTCCCTTTTAAACGGGAAGTTAAATATCAAAATAATGTTGTGCAATCGTGATTATCATCTTGTGCTTTTCTTGACAGGCAAGGTTTGCTACAAAATGCCTCCTGAAAGATTTCAGCTTTTGAACATATATGGTTCAAATTTTCAGCTTGTACTCTTTAGATGTATGAAGTGTACTTTATTTTGCTTTAAATGGGAATCAGTATTTTGCAATTGCGCAATTTGAGTGAGTGATAGGGTTGAAGACTCTTATTAAGTGAAATGCTCTTCTTGGAGATTCATTTATTTACTTATCTATTTTTTTTTTTTGTGTGTGTGTAGAAATGCGGTTTTTTAGGTGTTAAGGTCTAGGATGTAGAGTTTTGAGTTAGTAGCTTTACCATTTCATAAATTAAGTTTTGGGTAGGTTAAAAATGCGTACTTCTTGGATAAAATATTTGTGAAAGAAGCTTTGAGTGATATTGCTCCCGTATTAATAATTTAACATGCACTGAAGTTGTTGTAGAGCCTTTTGTATCACTTGTGAAGGCCATGAAAATAAGTTCAATTTCTTTTAGCGTTGGCAAGAAGAATGATATTAACACCCACCCTTGATTAAGAGCCCATTGTCAATAAATACATTGCTGTGACTATAAATTACAAAATTGCTGCATTTGTAACAGAATTTTGAAGTGGTAGCATTCTCTTTAGCAGGCTGCCTGTGATTGAGAAGCACAGCAAATGATTATCATAAGGAATAGTGTGACATTAGTGGAAACTGGAAGCTATTTGGGCAATTAAAAGAAAATGAAGACGTACAGTTCAGTGGGGATTATCAACGGAAGACTTTATGACATGCTTAATCATGTTAGAAGAAAACTATAAATATTCATATAATGTGAGGGAGGGAGGGAGGTTTGTGAGTGGGATTATTTGGGTGCTTTGGGAATGGCTGGTGGGAGGTTTGATGACGTTGGAGACAATAGGGTGTTGGAATGGGTGGATTATGAGAATGTAGTTTCTCCATATCAGTTTGTTTAGATGGGTGGCTGATGATTTTGTTTGGAATTTAATGGGGCTTTATGGTTTAATGGAGGGAACCGAAGAAGAGAGATGTGGTCAGAATTAGCTGATGTTGCCTTTAGATGGGATGCTACGTGGTGTATTGGAGGCAACTTCAACATTGTGCAATAATCCTCTGAGAGATTGGGATGAGACCATTTTTCGGGATTCATGCAAAAGTTTTTAAATTTTATTGATGAGCTACATCTAATGGACTTACCTCTTCTGGAACCCATCAGTTTTTGGATTCTTGCAACCTATCAGTTGAAATGTTAGGTCTTGATTCTTTCTAGTAGTTGGTTGATCTTTTGAAACTTTGCAATTATTCTGGCAACTATTAAAATCTGAGTTCCATTTTTTTAAAAACCAAAACTGATACTTGGAAAGTATTCTCTGCCAAGACACAGCTGAATGATTCATCTGTTTGTATACACTAGATTCATGAGCAAGTCAAGGAATTGGTTCTTAATTACCAAATTGCTGTGTATGAAAAATGTAATTGGAACATTTTACTTTTTATATTCTATTTACTATTTCCTTGAAAATAAGTTTATGACATGAGTTGAATCAACTAGGTCTATTACTTGTCTGTAAAACTCATAGTTTTAAGCTAAATTTTAAGCATTGGGTATTTTTTTTTCTAATGGGAGGACTTAGTTTATACTTTTTTTGTGGGACGTCATTTTAGTTCACCAAGATTTTGCTACATGTAATTGAAGAACCAATTAGGAAAATCATATGGGAAGTGTCTATATTTAACTGTTGATTACAGCTAAGATTTCACGAAATATTTAAGAAGTGCTTACTGGTTTGCAGATCATGATGCTCCATGGTAGTATGCTGATGGGAGGAAGATCTGATGGTTTTGATCGATACAGGGACTGGAGACTCGATGTGGATAACATGTCGTATGAGGTACATCAGTCTTCTTAACAAATGGGTCTTCAGCCCTTGTTTTATTTACCAATAGGTCCACTTTTGGGACTTTATTACCCATTAAGTTCTATTTATAAATTTATCAGTCTCTCTTGTTTTCATGAATAAATTTATAGTGATAAATTTATCAGTCAGGATCTGTAAGTAAATATGTTTAGTTAATAAGACTGATTGGTAAGTGTTCCTTTGTGAAATACTTTTAGTCTTCTGGTGCTTGTATCACAGTCTTTCTCATTCAAACAGGAATTACTCGAGCTTGGAGATAGAATTGGGCATGTGAATACTGGATTGAAAGAAGATGAGATTGTCCACTGCCTCAGAGAAACCAAGCTTTTGGACAATTCGGTTTCCCAGTTCCCCACAGAAATGGAATGGAAGTGCAGCATTTGTCAGGTTGGTTCATTAACAGTTCTTAATGCTGCCATCTACTTTTAGGTTTTTCAAATTTATTTTTATTTTTTAAACTTTTTTATGAATATTACAATGTTTTTCATTTATTCTATGCAGGAGGACTATGAAGCAGATGATGAGATGGGTAAGCTGGAATGCGGACACTTCTACCATATTGACTGCATAAAACAGTGGCTTGTGCAGAAAAATACTTGCCCCATCTGTAAAACCGCTGCAGCGTCTCAGTAATGAGACTCCAACTCTTCAAATGTCTGCATTTTGCTTTCCTCCATTGTATAGTTTCAATCTGCAGCACTAGCAACTCTATTCATTTTTTTTTTGGCCCGATGGTTTGGTCTTTGTTTATACATTAAATTTGAAATGATGGGTGTTTCGTGATTGAGAGCCCCATGTTGATTCAAAGTTATGGTTCTGGAAATCAACCATGATCGTTTCATTTGTCTTTCTTGTTTTCATTACATCACAATGAAAATGACAAAGTTGATTACTCTCGTTTTTGCCCTCTGCTTGGAAATTGAAGTGCTAGGAATGATTCTGGATACATTGTGGCACAGTATTTTGTGGATTTATTTTGGAACAATATTTTGTGGAGGTTTACTAGTACTGGGTAGCATGGTTTTAAATATCAGCACAGTAGACATGTATTGGGATTTTAGACTTTTGATACTGTTTTTTTATCAATATATATCAGCCACTATTGTATGATATTAATCAATATATTGATCATACTAATATCTTGACACCGTTGTTTAAAACCTTATTGGGTAGTGGGGAGAAGCTTCTTTTGAGAAAGGTTGAGATTTTGGGGTGTTCATCACCTCCACATGATCTTCCTCCAATTAATGATCCTCCACTAATCCACATCCTCTTGACTGTTTCATTTCTATTCTTTCTCCTGATCTGGACCAAAAATGTTTTTTTTCTCCTTTGGAGTTTTGAGAAATCTCAAAAAATACAGCACTCATGGGTCATGGTTGCGGGCTACATCTTTCCATACAACTAAATCATCTCATAGTTAAGCAGAAGAAAAAGAGAAAAAAATTAGGGTACCAAATCCATAAGATAAGCACAATCACCAAACAATATGATTTGAAGACACTATCATAATCAAGGAAAGGTCACTAAAAGTATTCAATGAGCTATTTCATGTTTCAGTACATCATCCAACTGAGGCCACAGAGAGTCAATTTTACCAATTTGAAAAATAGAAAAATGGAAGAAAAAGAAGAATCCTAACCTAGTTCCATGAACCACACTCCAATGCCTGCTTTTGTATTGAACAATTTGAGTAAGTTGAGGAAATTGGCATTCGATTTGAGCAGAATGAAAGTGAATGCCAAGGACTTCATGTCTAATGGAAAATACAAGTGATTCATATTCCATTCTTGACAACTTCAATTTTTACCTTTCTTTTGCTGTTGACAACTTGACTAGAGAAAGAATGTGTTCTACAATCTCAGCAGAGGCATTAGGCTTTGCAGCCTTCAGGGCCCTCTCAGACATCTCCGCCATTAGACTCTCATTCTCTGAAAAAGAAAAAAACACGGGTGAGAAAATTTTGAAGTTAAAGATCTCAGTATTGGCATCATAGAAGACAACATGATTAGGTTTAGAGAGAATAGGGTGATATGTTTCCTGTCCAATCTATCTGTGGATAATGGGGGGAAACCCAGTTTAAATATGATAGTTCTGACAATCCTACTGTTCGTCCTTTCCATTCTTCCACGATTTCATGAAAGCCAAAGTTGAAAAAATGTAGGGTGCGAAAGGACTACGGCATTTCAAGGCTTATTTAACTTGGGAGAGTAAAGTTATATCGGAATCTGGAGAGCAAATCAAGTAGGCAAAGCAACTCATGACTTTTAGATCCTCATATAGACAAACAGATTCCACATACCCAAAATCCCTTCAATGGCAGTTCCGAGGGTTGTTGAATCAAGTTCATCTTCAGTTATGACCCTTGACCCTGCTATATCTGCCATTAGTGAAGCATTTTTGAATTGATGTCCTTCAGCAACATTTGGTGATGGTATCTACAAAATCCAAAATATAGTAAGTAATGATTAATGAAGAAACAAAATCAACCCAATTAGAGAGAAATTAAATGTGTAAAGACTGCGAAAAAGCAATTAGCTGGATTCTTGGGCTTACATGTTCATAAATTTGAACATGGAATAAAAACGGGGTGACTGGTTCTATTTTATTGCAACGATGCATGTTTCAAGCAAAAATATCACAAAAGAAAGGACAATGCATAATATCAAAACTACAATGTGAGACTCAATTCAAAACAGCTTTCTTTTTTCCTTTCTGATATTACATAATCGTGATGTTTAAAAAGTGAAGAAACTTTGAAAACAAACCCTCTCTTCAAACATAAAAGATGATATTACATATTATCCTTCATAATTATT